>NC_069400.1:40857696-40977696 GCF_026875155.1 Cherax quadricarinatus
GCTGTAGCGTAAGGTACTCGTACATCTTACATGGCTGACAAAACTCACATTCCAGGCCCTTTTTCCTCCACATGTTAATTACTTAGGTACTGGAGACATTGGTCAACCATCCATAGAGATTAGATAGTGTATGTACCTCTACCCTCATTCTCTCTCTCTCTCTCTCTCTCTCTCTCTCTCTCTCTCTCTCTCTCTCTCTCTCTCTCTCTCTCTCTCTCTCTCTCTCTCTCTCTCTCTCTCTCTCTCTCTCTCTCTCTCTCTCTCTCTCTCTCTCTCTCTCTCTCTCTCTGTCTCACTCAATCTCTCTCTCTCTCTCTCTCTCTCGCTCTCTCTTTACACAGGGTTTGACAAGGTTAGGTTAAGGATCCCAAGCTTTATTGGCAAGCTATTTACAGGTTAAGGATTCCTAACTTTATTGACAAGCTAAGAGCTGTTACCTACATCAGCTCATTTGAAAGCATTTTTATTGTTATTAAACATACAAGTAGGGAACAGGATGAAGCTGGAGCCAGCTGTGGGCCAGCATTTTCATCTGATCAACTGACTATCTCACTGACGTCATAATGTTGTACGAATGTGTTCTAGACTCGAGTCATCCTGGGAATAAATGATCTCAGATGAAGTGATGTTCTGGAGAAGGATACGGCCAGAGTGAAGTTCCTGCTTTCTGCCCGTCTTGTGGTATAGAAACTTGCTTCACGCTGTCCTCGAAGTGGATCCAAGTCTGGGACTTTTACAATATTGGCCTTGTACATAACAGTAAGGCCACCCACTTCCCTCCTGTGTTGAAGGCTCTGCTGAAATGACAGATCTATCGAGGAATGGTCCAGGCCAGAGATAAGACGTCTTGCTCTGTTCTCTACTCTGTCAAGCAATCGCAGATGAGAAGAGGGACAGGCGAACCAAGAAAGTGGAGCATGCTCAAGGTGTGAGCGTACTTGTGCCTCGTACAAAATCTTGCAACCCCTGTTGTCAAGCAGATGCGAAATACAGCAAAGTGCTATAAGCTTCCTGGCTGCCTTGCTTGCAAGATTTACGACGTGGTTTTTCATGGTCAGTTTGGAGTCAAATTTCACCCCAAGGATATCAGCTTCTTCCCCAGGTGCCAACACCCTCTCAGTCATCCTTACTACTGCACCAGCATTACCATCTTGGTGCCTAGAGATCATCATCATTCGTGTTTTCTCAGGTGCAAATGTTACTTGCCATCTATTTCCCCAAGCTGATAAAGCTCTGAGCTGGTGATTGATGTAGCTTAAAGCAGCTGGCATTTCTTCTCTTGGATAAGTGAATGTCAGTGTAAAGTCATATGCATATGCATAGGATTCTGGGATGAGATGAAGAAGATCATTGAAGTAGACATTCCATAACAATGGCCCCTGAACACTTCTTTGTGGAACACTTTCCCCGATAGGATGTCTTGCTGATCTACCATGAAGGTAATCACTGAGGAGACATAGCGTAGGGCCTGCAATTCCCAGTGCTTGCAGTTTTGCTAAGAGGCCCTGGTGCCACACTCGGTCGAAAGCACCAGCAGTGTCCAGTGCTACCACACAGCTGACTTTGGATTCGTCCACTGACTGGTGCCACTTAGTAAAGAGGTTTAACAACAGATCAGCAGCAGAGTAACCTTTCCTAAAGCTATATTGACGGTCACAAATTAGTGAGTGGGAGTCAAAAAACTCTGTCATATGTCTTGAGATTATTGTCTCAAGGAGCTTGCCAGTGATTGACAGGAGTGACACTGGTCTGTAGTTGCTGATTTCTGCTCTGCTCTTCTTTTTGTGAACAGGGACTACATTCGCCTCTTTCCACAGAGTAGGCCATTTACACTGTACTAGGCAGTGCTGAAAGATGCGAGTTCGAGGTACTGCTAGCTGGTCTGTACATCTTCTCAGCAATCTTGGGCTCAGCTTATCTGGGCTAACAGCCTTCTCTCTCTCTCTCTCTCTCTCTCTCTCTCTCTCTCTCTCTCTCTCTCTCTCTCTCTCTCTCTCTCTCTCTCTCTCTCTCTCTCTCTCTCTCTCTCTCACTCACTTTTACACGGGGTTTCACAAGGTTAGGCTAAGGTTCCTAACCTTATTCACAAGCTAAGAGGTGTTACATACATCATCTCATTTAAAAGCCTTTTTATTGTTATGAAACGTACATATAGCGAATGGAATGAAGTTGGAGCTATCTATGGGTCAGCAGTTTCATTTGATCAACTGACTTTATTTCATTTATGTCATTATACTGTACGAACATGTTCAATGCTCGAGTCATTCAAGGAATACATGACCTCAGATGAGGTGACGTTCTGGAGTAGGGTACAGTCAGAATGAAGTTGCTGCTTGCTGCCCGTCTTGTTTTATAGAGGCTAACTTTTCACTGCCCTAGGAGTGAAGCCAAGTGTGGTACTTTGAAAGTATCCCTCCTGTTCTGAAAGCTCTACTTAAACGGCAGATCTATGTAGGCTGGGTCCAGGCTAAAGGTGAGTCATCATGCTCTGTTCTCTGTTCTGTCAAGAAGTGGCAGACGAGACAGAGGGCAGGCAATCCAAGAAAGCGAAGCATACTCAAGGTGTGAGTGCACTTGTGACTCATACAGAATCTTGCAACTTCTACTGTCGAGCAGACGCGAGATACTTCAAAGTGGTGTAAGCTTCCGGGCCGTTTTGCTTGCAAGATTTACAGGGTGGTTCGTCATGGTCAGTTTTGAGTCAAATTTCACGCCAAGGATATCAATTTTGTCCCCGGGTACCAACACTCTCAAATTCATTCTTACCACTGCACCAGCATTATAATCTCTCTCTCTCTCTCTCTCTCTCTCTCTCTCTCTCTCTCTCTCTCTCTCTCTCTTCTCTCTCTCTCTCTCTCTCTCTCTCTCTCTCTCTCTCTCTCTCTCTCTCTCTCTCTCTCTCTCTCTCTCTCTCTCTCTCTCTCTCTCTCTCTCTCTCTCTCTCTCTCTCTCTCTCTCTCTCTCTCTCTCTCTCTCTCCTCTCTCTCTCTCTCTTCTCTTCTCTTCTCTCTCTCTCCCTCTCTCTCTCTCTCTCTTCTCTCTCTCTCATCTCTCTCTCTCTCTCTCTCTCTCTCTCTCTCTCTCTCTCTCTCTCTCTCTCTCTCTCTCTCTCTCTCGCCGATGCTGGGATATCTTAACGTGACCTGACCTGTATGTTAAATTTTAGTCCAGGGGATTATGATAGGGGCCAGTATCTGCTTCTCTTCCTGGGCTTCCACCAGTTGCAATGTTGAGGTGAAATGCACCACCGAAAGAGGATTAAATCATCGGGTGGACTTTCTGATAGACCTCCTAGTGACACAGGTTGGTTCATCAGAAGGTTGCCTGGCAGCGGAAATATTGCTTTATTGCGTAGTTGAGGAGAGTGGAGACTAGTGGCATGGTAGTCTTTTCTTTTTGTTAATCAGCCAATAGTGTCTATTTAATTTTCTTGCATTTTTCAGTTTTTATGTCTGTCGAAGCGTCAATAATTCCTCCCGGTTCCTCTGCGGAAACGACTCCTGACTACTCGTGTACGGTCATAGTTTATGCCAACATCACAGAATCCGGTTGCTGTTGTTGGCCGTCGTTGGGTTTGTTGTTTCCTCCTAGTATGTTAAACTTTTGATAATGGTTATAATACCTGTACTGGCAAGTCTTTTGCTGATGAGTGTGATACCTGATTCAGTGATTCGGTGATGGATGGTCAACACCTTTATGTTGGTGCCTTGTAGGACACTTCGACCTACTGCTCCCGAGCCAGTGAGTTGGAATTCAAAGTGGGCCACATGCCCAAATAAATTACGGTTCGGCTCCGACCAGGCTATTAGTTGACACGTTTAAGAGGCAATTGAACGCATATTGTCGGGCGGTCTCGTATCCTAACATCCGACAGATCTTCCAAGCAAATCTGATGATGAAGGCTAGTTTTCCTAGCTAGCCTCGTGCCTTTATGTATCATGGTGACTGGACGGAGAATGTGCTTTCGAAATGCTGGTTAACTGAACCAGTATCTTGGTATCGTTTTCCATAGACTCTTTGAACATGAGATTAAGAAGGACAGTCAGCTTCTGAATGTTCGAGAGGCTGTGGTCCAGAGAATTAATAAGAAGGTAGGCGGTGATCTGGTGAATACTAATTCACTGTTTCTATAGTCTCATATATATATATATATATATTATATATATATATTATTATATATATATATATATATATATATATATATATATATTATATTATATATATATATTATATATATATAAATATATATATATATCTTGGATGGAGTGATCTGGATGTGAAGCAGTACGTGAATCCTGTGTAATGCTTCTAGTGCCAAAAGTTTGGCCAACAGAGGCCCAAGTGTATGGAAACCTATTACACTTTGCTCCTGTTGAAGCCAAAACTGACACTGCCCAATCCTGTACAGGAATCCTGTCGTGTCACACCCGCTGAGACTCCTGTAAGGCTGAAGGTAGAATACATTCCCTTCTTATGTAGTACAGGAGAGGAAGCATGCATTATGTTCAAGCTGAGAAAATAAGATTTGCAAAGGCCAGGAAGGCATACCTCCCTCATTCTTTCCTATCTTATGAGCCCGTTGCCTCGTCCTGCTCAGTCTTCTGAAACTCTGAAAGTGGCCCCACCTCCTGTTCAGTTGATTATCGGCAATGCCTTCCTACCTCTCTTGCCACCTTCGGCTGAACGGAGGTTGGCTAGGGCTCTATTGAAGGGAAGCCCCAAAGGGTGCATCTGCCAGAGTGAGCTGGTGTAAGCACAGAGAAGGAGCATCCTTTTTCCTTCTAAGGGTCACCTATCTTTCCCACCGAGAATGGGCTTCTGCTGCCTTCTCTCTGGGACTAGCTCATCCGAGGTGCCTGGTCAGAGAAGCCGGCTTCAGTTGCCTTAGACTTCATTTCACAACTCACAGCCGATTATTCGCCCCTTTGGAGCCCCATCAGAAGCCACAACCAATATTGTATCTCATGAGTACGTGTCCTCTGCCTCCAGTTAGGAGAGCGTGTCCCATGTTCCACCCTTCAAGGAGTCAGGGTCATCCTCAAATTAGATCCGAGGATCATAGGAGTGCTACCGAGTCTTCACAGAAATCTGAGGAGCGTTTAAATGTATGGTGAGCCGGGTGCCCACCTTATAAGGAAAAGTCAGACGATCCTTCCCAAAGGAAATTGTCTCACAACAGCTCGAAGGAGTCTGGTTCTTAGACCACTACAGTGGCCCCTTCCTTTGATAAGAGAGCGTCAGCTACCCAGACGATCTGCCTCTCTCCAACAGTTTTGGGCCTTGGGATGAATCTGACACTTTACAGCATAAATCTGTAAGCAAGTGCCAGGCCACAAAGGTGAAGCAGGCCGAGTCTGTTGATAGCGTCCTCTCGCTGGACGTTACCAAGGAAGCGACTTTGCAAACTTTCCTAGGCTAGATGTATTCTCTCATGCAATGGAACTGTAGGCATATTAGATTCCATACTGATCATATTTCCTGTTTTTCAGGGTAAAATCCGTCAGTTCTATATTTGCGTAGACTAAACGTGGGATAATGAAGTTACCTCTGGGTTCCAGGTTCGCTTTTTTATGTCTCGACACTCCTTTCTGGAGGTTTTCATGATATGCAAGGGCTTATGATCTTTCCGTTGGTGTTGCCAATAGAGCGGCAAAGCCAGCATTCCTTATTCAGGTGACTTGGGGTCTCATCTAGAGTCTGTTAATGAAACAAGGACTGCGAGAAGTATTGCCGGATTATGTCTATGGCATATCGTCACATCGTGGGCTATTACTCACTGGTTAATAGGCCGATGTACCTGCGAGCGTTGTCCGTCAAAAGGAAGGTATTAGGAACGCTTGGCGTAAATCCTGTGTCCGTTATGTGAAGGGAATCACCTACAACACTCATAAACAGCTAAGAATAAGATCAGCAAGAAATCCTGGAAACAATCTCGAGGGCACTACCCTGCCCTTTTCATAGTGAGCAAGTGGTGGACAACCCACCTGAGGTAGCCAACACCTTTGCTGAGGGATTATCCTCCATCTCAAGTGTCGGAAGTTATAGTCCTGAGTTCTAGGCCAAGACGCTTCATGAGTCACTCTTTTTGCCATTTGTGAAAGATACTGGAGAGCCTTGTGATATATTAATTGGGATGGAAAAATTGGTGTCTGCCTTGTCAGCGTCGACCTACATAACAGAATGTTGATGGGGTTCATTATGACATGTTGCAACACCTCCCTCCCCCTCCCTACATTTTTTATTGGTTATATTAATTTTATATTTGTCCGGTGCTTCCCCAAAAATGACGGCAGCCAGGACGGGATTTTAAAAAAAAGCTGTGTACTAGGGAATTGCCACCAGATCTCACTGATATGCTGCATCTGTATATTGCTGGTGCTTTCATAAGAACATAAGAAAGGAGGAACACTGTAGCAAGCCTGTTGGCCCATACTAGGCAGGTCCCTTACAGTCCATGCTTTGGTTGTCTAATAGAGTCTGGACAATCTTTGTCGTCTTCAGACTCTGGCACTGTGGGGCCATTTGTTTCGGTTTCCACAATAGTATCTGTTTAGCAGATTCATGATGTTAGCGGGAATATTCCCTAGAGGAAGAAGTCCTGCAGGGAAACATTTTGAGTATAATATGTTTTATTATAGCCAGTGATGGTGTGGCTGGTGTTATCCCTGATTATATTAGGGCTTTCTTGTAGTTGAACGATCATGCTTTGCACTGCACGACGTATACTCCTGGGGTGACCTGTTACTGACTTCAGGTAACTGTAGATATCAACACTGAGTGGGCTGCTTCTTATGGCAACCAGTTTTTTTCTTGTTTTTCTTCCTTCAGGTATTCGTTTTTGTCAGTCATAACTTGAGAAGGTCTCATCTGCTCGGATTCAAATTTTCAGTGTTTAAGGCAATTAGGACCAGATTCTTGGAACGTGCGGCAAGTGAACGTGCCCAGTGACCAAAGTTGTTGAGCACATTCCCAGCATCCTGGCATGACCCGATAACTTCCAAAACGCTCAGCAGCGTAACTTAAAATTAAAAAGAAAAAGTGTTTCATAATTCGACAACATCAGAGAGTGAAATTCATGTGTGTAGGCGCAGGTATGACCATTATAAGTGTAAAATTGTTTGAAATTTTTATTCCCGCTAAATCACTTTATATAAAGTTCAGTTTACCTCTTATGAAAGGATTTAATATTTAATGGACGATGCATGTTACTGACAGGATAATACACATCAAGGTTTGTTGTGTTCTGGCAAATCTGTCAGCACAATAAAATATTAACAAAAAAAAATCTTGGATTCGTTGGCCTCGGTGTCGACACTGGGGCAGGTCTGGGCTTCTAGTTTTTACCACTGATGTAATTTCCTGAACATCGTGTGAACGCTTTTATTGAATGGCATAAGTACCAATTTTCCAGTTTTATTGAATAAATTGTGATATTTACTAATATTCACTTACTTAAAATACTTTTTTCTTATGAACTTCACAATATTAGTATTACAACCCAGGAGTCCCAAAGGCCTGTTATTCTGGGTGTAAAGAGAGCAAAATAAACACAGCAGAAAAACTTTTGACTTATGTTATCCTTCACCAATTTAGAACAGAAGTATGTTCACTATATACACTATGTACAACAATAGGTATTAGTGCACTCCACGGTAAGCAAGGCAGAATAGAAGCCACTAGAGAGCAGACCGTGCTTCAACCAACTTTAGAATGGGAATGACAAGGGCAGACAGGCGAGTGGTACCCACATCACTTCTGCGATTGCCAAAACCATTTTCTCATTAACTGGAGCCTGGGTACTGGTTGAACGACGGGGCCCCATCATCAACCCTTTGCCCCTGGCTCGCTGGTTGGGGGAGATAGCCTGTGAATGAGGGTGTGTACGTGCGCCAAATAAAGGTTACGTACTCTTTGCATGCCACACCCACACCCCAAGAAGGCTCAGGATTAAGCTGCCACCTCCCAAGTGGTAACCGTGCCGCCATGGCACAAATTGATGGGACCGCCTTTTCTCTCAACCCTCCAACTCTTAGATACAGCTCAGCTTTTTTCGTGACAAAAATCCAAACCCTAAACTCAGAGCGAGACAGCAGACAGTCGGGCTAACATAGGTCCAAAACATGGGCAACAGTAGCCCGCGTCCCCTAACTAAAAGAAACCCCCACCCCAGGGGATAAAAAAAAGAGCTTGAAAGGGGTCACCACAAGTAACCTAACACAACCTAACCTAATATATAATTATAATAATATAGAGTAACATTGTTAGACTCTAAATAAAGAGTCTGTCAACATATTTTCTTTGCAGGCAATATATAATATTCTGAAAGAGTAGGGTTGCAGCCGTAGACGTACGCTGAGGTCAGTGGTCAGTACGCTGAGGTCAGTGGTCACCTGCGGTCCTCCCTGCCTAAGCTCTTGGGAGTTAGCGTGGGCTGTTACCAAGCACCATGGCTTGTTGTAGTGTTTTAGAATCTCAGGTTCAAGTGTTGAAGAAGGAGATTCTATTTCTTCAGGAGGAAAATAGGAAGCTGAAGCTTCGCATAGATGAGTTTGGCAGCGAGTGCGAGAAGGATTTAGCTGGTAAAGAAGGAATGGTCGCCAGCAGTGATAGTGGCAGCCGCTCTAAGTGGCAAGTGGTTCACAGTTCAGGAAGAAGGAAAATGAGGAGAGTTAATAGAGAAGATGTGAAGGTAGGAAATCGATTCTCTGTTCTCCAAGACGAGTGTACTTCAGTGGTTAGTGAGGTTGAAGGTACCACTGATTCCCCTGCTAATCAAGGTAAGAATATTTTAATAGTAGGCGATTCTCAGGTAAGATATATGGACCATGCATTTTGTAACAGAGACAGAAAGGTCAGACAGAGAGTGTGCCTTCCTGGAGCTGGTGTTGGTGACATAGTCAGCAGGTTGGATAACATTATGGCAGGTAATGGGATCAAGCCCATTATCTGTCTTAGTGCTGGGGGTAATGACATTGGGAAGGGCAGGAGAGAGGAGCTGCTGGATAAGTACAGGTCAGCCATAGAAGTAGTTAGGTCTAAGGGAGGGATCCGAGTCTTATGTAGCATCTTGCTACATAAATGGATGTCTAGGGCAATTGGTATAAATTGCTGGCTAGACAGGTACTGCAAAGAACTTGCAATCCCATTCATTGATAACTGGGATCTATTCTTTGACAAACGTGATATGTATGTAAGGGATGGGGTTCATCTCTCTGGGGATGGAGTGGTTGCATTAGCAAATTCATTTGAGAGGGTAACTGATTACTTGTCTAGGAATTTAAACTGATAGATTATAGAGGTATGGGTGTTTGTGGGAAACAATCAGGCTGCAGCATTAGGGTTAAAAACAGTAGTTATTACCTGGATGCCTAAGGGATATGTTTAAAAGACAATATTCAAAATAAAATTGCTAGTAATGGCAAATCAATTGATCATCAAACAAAGAAAGATAGCAGAGGCAACGAGTGACTAGCTCCCTTATTGTTTACTATACAAATAGTAGGAGTCTAAGAAATAATATAGATGAGCTAAGATTACTTGCAAGTGTAGGTAATATAGATATTATTGGTATAACAGAGACCTGGTTCAACCTGAAAGATAGAGATATGCCTTCTCAATGCAACATAGAGGGTTATAAACTATTCCACACTGACAGGGTCAACAGGAAGGGCGATGGGGTGGCGATGTATGTCAGAGAAAATTTAAATTGTTGTCTTAGACATGATGTAAGATTAGAGACATCAAACACAGAATCTGTTTGGCTACAGTTTCTCGAGGGATATGACAAATTAATTTTGGGTGTGATTTATAGGCCCCCAAACCTTGATAGGGAGGGCAGTAAGCTGTTATGGGACGAAATTCATAAGGTATCTAGATATGAAAATTTTGTTATAATGGGAGATTTTAACTTTAGACAAATTGATTGGAGCAATATGACAGGAAATCTTGAGTCTACTGACTTTCTTGATACGGTTCAGGATTGCTTTTTAGAACAGGTTGTGACAGAACCAACTAGAGGAAACAATCTGCTTGACTTGGTTCTTGCCAACAAAGATTCACTGATTAATAATCTTGAGGTTAATGATGAGCTTGGGGAAAGTGATCACAAATCACTTAGTTTTAATATATCATGGAATTACCCAGATAACTGCAATCAAATCTCTGTCCCAGATTTTCGCTTGGCCGACTTCATGGGACTGAAAAATTACCTGGGTGGGCTAAATTGGGATGTCCTGACTATGGGTCAGGTAGGTGATCTTGGTTGCCAATATGACGTTTTTCAGAGCATACTTCTAGCTGCCCAGACAACTTTTGTTCCGAGTAGGGATATTAGATCTCACAAAAATGATCCCGAATGGATGAACAATAGATTAAAACATCTCATTGGTCAAAAGAGAGGCACATATAGGCATCTCAAAAGAGGGGATGGGCAGTTAAGAAATCAATATATTCAATTCAAGAGAGAAATAAAGAAAGGAATAAGAAAAGCAAAAAGAGATTATGAGGCTAAGGTCGCAAGGGATTCAAAGATTAACCCTAAAGGATTCTTTCAGGTATACAGAAGTAAGATTAGGGATAAGATTGGCCCACTTAAGAGTAACTCTGGTCAGATTACTGACAGTGATAAGGATATGTGTGAAATTCTCAATACCTACTTCCTCTCAGTTTTCACCCAGGAAAATACTAGCGATATTCCTGAAATAATACATTATGTAGAACAGGATGATAAACTATGTACGATTGCGGTAACTAGTGGCATGGTCCTCAGACAAATAGAGAAACTAAAACGTAACAAATCCCCAGGTCCTGATGAACTGTTTGCAAGGGTGTTAGAGGAATGTAAAGAGGAACTTAGCATACCTTTGGCTAATCTTTTCAACATATCACTACAAACTGGCATAGTGCCTCATAAGTGGAAAATGGCAAATGTAATACCTATTTACAAGGCAGGTGACAGGTCCTTGGCTTCGAACTATAGACCAATAAGCCTTACCTCCATAGTGGGAAAATTTATGAAATCAATAATTGCCGAAGCAATTCGTAGCCATCTTGACAGGCACAGATTGATTAATGAATCTCAACACGGTTTTACAAAGGGGCGTTCCTGTCTTACGAATTTACTAACTTTTTTCACTAAGGTGTTTGAGGAGGTAGATCATGGTACTGAATATGATATTGTGTATATGGACTTTAGTAAGGCTTTCGAAAGAGTTATACAACAGAGGCTTTTGAGGAAACTTAAGGCACACGGAATAGGAGGAGAAATTTTTCCCTGGGTAGAGGCATGGCTGACAAATAGACAGCAGAGAGTGTGCATAAATGGGGAGAAATCAGAATGGGGGCATGTCACAAACGGTGTTCCTCAGGGGTCAGTGTTGGGCCCATTGTTGTTCACAATTTACATAAAAGACATAGATGAGGGAATAAATAGCGACATAAGCAAATTTGCTGATGACACCGTCCAATTCATTCTAATGAGGACACTAGAGCACTCCAGGATGATTTGAATAGACTGATGCAATGGTCGGAGAAGTGGCAGATGCAGTTTAATATTGACAAATCCAAAGTTCTAAATGTTGGACAGGTAAATAACCATGCCACATATAAACTAAATAATGTAGATCTTAATACTACTGATTGCGAAAAGGATTTAGTAGTTCTGGTTAGCAGTAATTTAAAACCAAGACAACAGTGCATTAGTGTTCGCAATAAAGCTAACAGAATTCTTGGCTTCATATCTAGAAGTATAAATAATAGAAGTCCTCAGGTTGTTCTTCAACTCTATATATCCTTGATTAGGCTTCATTTAGACTATGCTGCTCAGTTCTGGTCACCGTATTACAGAATGGATATAAATGCTTTGGAAAACGTACAGAGGAGGATGACAAAGATATCCCATGTATCAGAAATCTTCCCTATGAGGATAGACTGAGGGCCCTGAATCTGCACTCTCTCGAAAGGCGTAGAATTAGGGGGGATATGATCGAGGTGTATAAATGGAAAACAGGAATAAATAAAGAGGATGTAAATAGGGTGCTGAAAATTTCCAGCCAAGACAGGACTCGCAGCAATGGTTTCAAGTTGGAAAAATTCAGATTCAGAAAGGATATAGGAAAGCACTGGTTTGGTAATAGAGTTGTGGATGAGTGGAACAAACTTCCGAGTACAGTTATTCAGGCTAAAACGTTGTGCAGTTTTAAAAATAGGTTAGATAAATACAAGAGTGGGTGTGGGTGGGTGTGAGTTGGACCTGACTAGCTTGTGCTGCTGGGTCTGGTGCAGTGCTCCATCCTTGAGTGGAGATGATCAGACTGGGTGGGTCATTGGGCTAATCCGGAGGGGGGGGGTCACATGGACCCGCTCCGCATGGGTCAGTAGGCCTGTTGCAGTGTTCCTTCTTTTTTATGTTCTTCTTATGTTCTTATGTTGTGGTTCTTCATGGCTTGGAGATATACTAGAGGGTTGTGATCACTGTAGACAGTGACCACCTGCGAAGTCTGGCGCACGTATCCATCAAAGTGCTCCAAAGCCAGTACCAGCGCGAGAGCTTCTTTTTCAGTGGCAGAGTAAGCCCTCTGATGTGGCTGGAACTTGGCAGAGAAGAAGGCTACAGGCTGCAACTCCTCGTCCCCGTTTTGCAACAGTACTGCCCCAACCCCAGACTCACAAGCATCAACCTGTAATGAGAAAGGTTTGGAGAAGTCTGGAGACAAAAGAATGGGTGCTGTACACAATAATCTTTTAGCTTTATCAAAAGCACCTTGACACTCTGGGGTCCAATTAAAGGGAACTTTGTGACTGGTAAGAGAAGTAAGAGGGGCAACAATATCTGAGAAATTCTTACAGAATCTTCTGTAAAATTCTATCATGCCTAGGAAACGTTGGAGAGATTTCCTATCATGTGGAACTGAATAATCTTTAATGGCAAGAACTTTAGCAAATTTAGGAGCAACTTTACCGCTACTTACTTCATGGCCTAGAAAAGTAACAGTGACCTGGCCAAAGGAAGACTTAGATAAATTAACAGTTAAATGGGAACTCCAAAAGGTCTCAAAAAGAGCCTTAAGTCTAAATAGGTGTTGATCCCAAGTATCAGACACCACTGCAATATCATCCAGGTGCGCTGCCGTGCCTTCAAGTCCTTTATTAATAGCCTGATGGATAAGTTTCTGGAATGAAGAGAGGGAGGTTTTCATTCTGAAGGGGGTAACCATATTGATAATGACCTCCTGGAATTACGAAGGTAGAGATTTCCTTCGCCTTATCCGTCAAAGGTACCTGATAGTAACCTTTAAGGAGATCTTACTTGGACACAAAAGTAGCCTTACCCACAAAGTCGATTACGTCATCCAGACGAGGAAAAGGGTAAGCATCTGTGATTGTGACCTCATTCACCTTACAGTAGTCTGTACACATACGAAACCCTCCATCAGCTTTTATAACAAGGATGCACGGTGATCAGTGAACGCAGTTGCGCAGCTGTGAGAGTGTATTCGTAATCAATGACAATGGAACAAGCAATTTGCCAACAATGCTGTAGGGACAATTTAGGCAAGTTAAATAAAGTATATGCTGACACCAGACGTCTGACTCATCTAGGTGGCATACCCGAATGTATAAGTTATTTGCTATGCACAGTACGATTGCAGAATACCCCAAGGTAACATGTTATTTGCAGAACACGCTTAGCTAGGTACAGTACAATTGTAGAATACCCCAATGTAACACGTTATTTGCAGAACACGCTTAGCTATGCACAGTACAATTGCAGAATATGCATACGTTTACAAGGTGGATACACAATAGAAAAGCTGAATGCAAAATCTTTACACAAGATTGACTGTAGTGAAGTGAGCACACCAAACAAGCTAGTAGCGAGCTGTTGAACGATCATACAATAGCAAGGCTAACCATAGCAAGGCAATTGACACACAAAGTTTGTAAAGCATTGGCAAAGCTAATGCAATGTCAGACAGCAAGCTACACAATGTTCCTGCTTCCAGCATCACCCTAGGCTCAACCCGTGCCCTAAGTCCAGCTCCAGATCCCAGACAGGCCCCCGTATTGCAACCCAGGAGTCCCAAAGGCCTGTTATCCTGGGTGTAAAGGGAGCAAAATAAACACAGCAGAAAAACTTTTGACTTATATTATCCTTCACCAATTTAGAACAGAAGTATGTACACTATATACACTATGTACAACAATAGGTATTAGTGGATTCCACAGTAAGCAAGGCAGAATAGAAACCACTAGAGAGCAGACCGTGCTTCAACCAGCTCTAGAATGGGAATGACAAGGGCAGGCAGGTGAGTGGTACCCACTGCTTCAAAAAACAATCCTGAACTACTTCTAAGAAGTTGTATGATTCTAAATTCCCAGTCAAGAAATTCCAATCAATATGACTAAAGTTAAGGTCTCCTAGAATTACTACATTATCATGCCTTGTGGCCCTAATAATTTCCTCCCATAGTAGTCTCATCTGGTCAATATCTAAGTTTGGGGGACGGTATATCACACCTAAAATCAATTTTTCATGCCCCTCTGAAAATTCTATCCAAACAGACTCTGTATGTGGTACTTCGGAATTAATACCCGTTTTTAAGCAACAGTTCAAGCGATCTCGGACATACAATGCCACCCCACCCCCCTTCCCGATACTTCTATCTACTTGGAACAATTTAAAACCCTGAATGTGACATTCCGCAGGCATGTCCCGACTTTTTAATTAAACCACGTCTCAGTTATGGCAAATACACCAATGTTACCTGCACTAGCAACTAGTCTCAACTCGTCCATCTTATTCCTAGCACTACGACTATTTGTGTAATATATATTTAAGGACCCTCCTTTCTCTTTACCCTTCCTGCTCCTTTCTGTTATTCCACTAAACCTATTACTGTCCTTGTCAATTAGTGCCACTGGCTTTCCAATATCCACCTCATTTTGCCTATTACTAGTTCTCCTAGTACTCATATTACTACCCTGAGACTTCACAGTTTTCCCGCAAAAACCCATACCACTAACTATTCCTAGTTTAAAGACCTAACAGCTCCCTCCACTGCGTTGGCCAGTGCTCCCACCCCACACCTAGATAAGTGAACCCCATCCCTGGCATTCATGTCATTTCTGCCATAGAAGAGGTCCCAGTTGTCAATGAATGTTACTGCATTTTCCTTACAGTATTTGTCCAGCCAGCAATTGACACCAATTGCTCTGGACAACCATTCATTTCTAACTCCTCTCCTTGGCAAAATGCCACATATGACAGGTTTCCCACCTTTCAAAAACCCAATTTTCAATGCTACCCATGAAATAAGCTCTGATGTGAAAGTCCCACTCAAATCCAACCCCTCCCACTCATGTACTTATCCAACCTAAATTTGAAACTACCCATAATCCTAGCCTCAATAACCCAACTAGGTAGACTGTTCCACTCATCTACTACCCTATTTCCAAACCAATACTTTCCTATGTCCTTTCTAAATCTAAACTTATCTAGTTTAAATCCATTACTGCGGGTTCTCTCTTGGAGAGATATCCTCAAGACCTTATTAATATTCCCTTTATTAATACCTATCTTCCACTTATACACTTCGATCAGGTCTCCCCTCATTCTTCGTCTAACAAGTGAATGTAACTTAAGAGTCTTCAATCTTTCTTCCTAAGGAAGATTTCTAATGCTATGTATTAATTTAGTCATCCTACGCTGAATGTTTTCTAACGAATTTATGTCCATTCTGTAATATGGAGACCAGAATTGAGCTGCATAATCTAGGTGAGGCCTTTAAAGGAAGTCATGGTCACTGGGGGCATGTGTATACTGCAACTGTATTGTAACTGAACATGACTGTAACCGTACCACCCAGCTCCGGATTAATTTAAATCCATTACTGCGGGTTCTCTCTTGGAGAGACTTCATCAAGACCTTATTAATATCCCCTTTATTAATACCCATCTTCCACTTATACACTTCGATCATGTCTCCCCTCATTCTTCATCTAACAAGTGAATGTAATTTAAGAGTCTTCAATCTTTCTTCATAAGGTAGATTTATAATGCTATGTATTAATTTAGTCAGTCTACGCTGAATGCTTTCTAACGAATTTATGTCCATTCTGTAATATGGAGACCAGAACTGAGCTGCATAATCTAGGTGAGGCCTTACTTATGATGTATAAAGCTGATAAATTAGACACATGTGCAACTCTTGGGTATCTTTACTAAGGAAACGTTTCGCCACACAGTAGCTTCATCAGTCCATACACAGGAGAAGCTTGAAGAATAGGAGGAGAATGAGGTAATCAGTCCCTCAACCTTGAGTCGATGTGGTCAATCCATCAATCTTGAGTAGAATACGGCAAACGTGCCTTATAGGTATTCTACTCAAGATTGATGGACTGACCACATCGACTCAAGGTTGAGGGACTTATTACCTCATTCTCCTCCTATTCTTCAAGCTTCTCCTGTGTATGGACTGATGAAGCCACTGTGTGGCGAAACGTTTCCTTAATAAAGATACCCAAGAGTTGCACATGTGCCTAATTTATCAACGTGTCGGTTCTGTGAACCATTCATCTACAATGTATAAAGCTGCAGTATGACCTTTGGACTTCTGTTGCTTACACTTCTTGATATAAATCCCAGTAATCTATTTGCCTTATTACGTACGCTTAGGCATTGCTGTCTTGGTTTAAGGTTGCTGCTTACCATAACCCCCAAGTCCTTTTTGCAATCTGTATGGCTAAGTTGTACATTATTTAACTTATAAGTGCTAGGGTTATGGACACTCCCGAGCTTCAGAACCTAGCATTTATCTACATTGAACTGCATCTGCCACTTTTCTGACCAAGAATAGAGTTTGTCAGAAAAGTGGCAGATGCAGTTCAATGTAGATAAATGCAAGGTTCTGAAGCAAATTTACTCATGTCACTCGTAATCCCTTCATCAAGGTCATTAATGTAAATTATGAACAAGAGAGGGCCGAAAACTTGTGAAATAAAATTATTTGGTGATGCTGCAGCGGAGTGGGGTTCATTGATAAACATCTTTGGAGGCTTCTTTCTTTATTTGCAATATCGTGGTGGGTACACAGGCTTGTGTGTTTGTTCCTATGGCCCGGGAGGGAGAGAGGGAGTAGGACTGTTGTCTGAGTCTAGGCCGCTGAGTGAGTGAGGGAGTGGGACCAGCGTCCCACTGACCTGGGCAGGCCTAGAGAGGGCAGCACCTGAGTGCCGTGAAATATGAGCTAAGCTGGCAGACAGCATAGGCTGTCTGAGCAGACAGTACAGGCTGTCTACATTTGCTCGGCCACCTACCTCACATCATCAAGACGCGACAATACTAGTGGTAAAAAATACTCTGTCTCTCATAGGAACAGGGCACAGAACACAAAATAAAAACATGTATATACATATGGACATGGAAAAAAACTTCCTACAGGGAAGGAAGAAAAAACATGTGGGGTGTGCTAAACATCGTGGTCATAGGCAGTAAGTGTCGAAGGGCATCACTGTACACTTTCCTGCATCTGGACAGATACTGTAACACAGGAGACATCGCTGCAGCTGAACTGTGACGTAACAGGTTATAGTTTCCTCTAGAACGGTGAAGCAGTCATCGTAGGAATCACTGCAGGTTTCACTCAACCTGGGGCACGACATGCTGGTTCCCTTGAGTGAGGCATCATTAAAACTTGGCAACTGGGCAGGACTTCTCGCAAGCGACTCAGGAGGACACTTCTCAACTGGTACTGTCGCTGGGCTGTCACTGCCGGCGAGCGTGGAGTGAGTCGTGGAGTGAGTCGTGGCAGAGACGAACTTGGCGAAACATCAGGGAGTCACAACATCATCCACCAGACTGCAATGAGAGAGCTATCAGTCAAAGTGACATCATCTTTGTGCAGGAGCTCAATGAAGCTTGTGACACAAGGCTGACACAGCGCCTGCCGACAGGGCTTAAACTGCGGCTTGACGAGTGTCATTCTCTCGACAGTTGGAGTTATAGCAGAGGTTAGTCTGAGCATCTGCAGACTTGTTTCTCTATATATAACTGCACTCTGAAGGTCTGGAGGTGAAGTGAAGCAAGTCTCAATGGGAAGCGTAGCAGGTACGATTCTGCAGAACATCTTTGAGCGATGAGCATAGGAGCTTTCTGTACAAGGAGCTCATACACTCAGGGCTGACTAATATCAGCTGTCAAATGCGCTGGTCACACTGGGTGACAATAACACAGTGGTGCTACACACTGGTCTGGGCTCAAGACCACACTGGACACACGGAAAACTTTACACACACCCTCGGTTCATGCGGTACAACATGGCTTAACTTGCAAATGATGCTTTTCTGTGCACAAAATTGACACTAAGCCATACACTAACATGTGAGAATGCTGACTGAGAGGAATTAATTAACACACGACATATATATTCTCTCAATCTTCTTGACAATACTGACATAATTACTGAAACACTCGATGTGACATGTGATGTCAAGCGTGACGTCACGAGGTGACGTCAGCAGCACTTTGATGTCAGCAGACATCTCGAGGTGACGTCAGGCAGACATCGTGACGTCATGAAGTCGGGCAGCAGCAGACCACAGTATGTGGCCTGGTACGTCTGGCTCGGTAACTCACGTGGCTTGTAGGTCCACATGGCTTCGTCCACACCCCACATTGCGTTGGGATCCACGTGGCATCATGATCTATGTGGCATGCTGATCCACGTAGCTTCGAGTGGCCTCGGGCACTTGGATACACAGCTCTGGCAATGAATTCAGATGGAAAACAACAGAAACACAGCAGAGGGACTGAGCACATAGTGGTGGATGGTAGTGTCGTGGCGAGGAGCGTGGGTGAGTGTATGGTGAGGAAGGATCTGGCCACTTCCTCCTATCCCACCCACAACACGGCGAGATACTCACACTGGACACAAAATCACCACAAACTCACATCTGACTTGCTGAAATAGCTGTGCTGAGCTGAGCAACAACAGCAGAACATACAAAAGATGCTGAACACGTGACTTGAGAAACAGCATGGGACGCTCTAGCGTGGGGTCACTGGGACGCCACTTACAATTCTCAAACAAATTCGGCAAATTTTGGCTAGATCCTGCTTGTACCTGTGTCTGGATGCTGAAACGTGCAGACACGACATCAGGATAACTCGTTGAGAGACGGATGTTTCTTGTGTAGGGTGATGAAGTGAAGATGAATTCATACCTCTGCCTTCCTCTCTCCGGGCAAACACAACTGCTGTGACCACCGCTTATCACCAATGTGAAACAAAATTATTTGGTGATGCTGCAGCAGAGCGGGGTTCAATTATACATGGCTCAAGGACATTTCTTTTAACTGTGGTATCTGGGGTGCCCATGCCATGTGTTAAGTCCCCATGGACCGGGAGGGCCATGGCTGCGAGGAGATAGGAGTCACCCTGTTGTCTGCGTCTAGGCCGCTGAGTGAGTGAGCGAGTGGGACCAGCATCCCACTGACCTGGGCAGGCCTAGAGAGGGCAGCACCTGAGTGCGCAAAATATGAACTAAGCTGGCAGACAGCATAGGGTGGGTGTGCAGACAGTACAGGCTGTCTACACACTGATCCTTGTGGAATGCCACTAGTGGCTAATCCCCATTCAGATTTCCCCATTAATAGTAACTCTTTGTTTTCTATTGGTAAGCCATGCCTCTATTCATGCTAGAACATTACCTCCTATACCATGATCTGCCACTTTTCTTAAGAGTTCTTGTGAGGTACTCTATATATATATATAAGCAATATCATATAATTTATCACTGTCAACTGCCTCAAATGTTCTATTGAAAAACATCAGTAAATTTGTCAGGCAGGAACGACCTCTCGTGAATCCATGCTGAGATCAATTTATCAAGTTATGCTCTCAAGGTGACTTCTAATAATGTTAGCTATAATTGATTCTAATAACTTGCCCACTATAGATGTCAGGCTTATTGGATGGTAATTTGAAGGAGTGGACTTATCCCCTGATTTGAATATAGGAACCACATTAGCCATCTTCCACAACTCTGGCACAACACCGGTAAGGATGGATGCATTAAACACACTCGTTAATGGTTGACTGAGCTCCATCTTGCATTCCTTAAGTACCCTGGAAAACAACTCATCGGGATCCGGGGACTTATTTTGTTTCAGTTTGTCTATCTGTTTAATAACCATGTCCCTCGTGACAGTAATATTATTTAATTTAAATTCATCAGGAACTAAATAATTGTTAATTACTGGAATCACATTTATGTCTTCCTGTGTAAAAACTGACAAAAAATAGTCATTAAATAAGGAACACATTTCCAGTTCGTTATCCGTCAGCTGTCCATTCTCAATTTTGAGAGATCCTAATTTTTCCTTCACCTTCGTCCTATACACTTGAAAGAAGGCCTTTGGAATTAGTCATTGATTCATTAGCAACTCTAATTTCATAGTCACGTTTAGCCTTTCTAATCCCATTTTTTACTTCTCTTTAAAGCTGGGCATACTGGTCAGTAAAGTTAACCTTTCCTCTTCTGATGCGCCTATAAATTCCCCTTTTCTCCCCTAATAGATGCTTTAGCCTACTGTTAATCAATTTGGGATCGTTATTATTAGACCTAATTTCTCTCTGGGGAATGTATATACTCTGGGCACTGTGTACATTATTAAGAAAACAATCATAAAAGCAGATCCCTTCATATTCATAAGTATGATTATCGTCAATAAAATCATGAGCTAGATAACCCCAATCAAGATTAGACAGATGTTCCCTAAGTCCATTATAATCGGCAGAACGAAAATCAGGGATTTTTACCATATTATCATTATTCTTGTATTCCCAGTTAATGCTGAAAGTGATGGATTTGTGATCACTTGCGCCAAGCTCTTTAGTGATCTCCAGATAATTTACGAGCGTTTCCTTATTTGACAAAACTAGGTCTAGCAAATTGCTACCCCTGGTAGGCTCTGTTACACACTGTTTCAGAAAACAGTCCTGAACTGTTTCCATAAAGTCACTGGACTCTAGATTACCGGTCAAAAAATTCCAGTCAATTTGACTAAAGTTAAAATCCCCTACTATTCATATGTTATTGTGTCTAGAAGCCATAGCAATTTCGTCCCAAAAAAGTCTCTCTCTGTCGTGATCCAAGCCTGGAGGTCGGTATATTACACCTAGGATTAGTTTTTCTTGACCCTCTACAAACTCTACCCAAAGAGATTCTGTTACTGTTCCATCTATTTTTATACCTGTTTTTATGCAACAATTAATATTTTCTCAAACATATAATGCAACTCCTCTCCCCTTCCCATTACACCTATCCTCATGGAAGACCTTAAACCCTTGAATATTACACTCAGCAATCATATCCCGACACTTTAAATCATACCATGCTTCAGTTAATGCAATGACATCAAAGTTCCCAGCACATGCTACCAAACGTAGTTCATTAATCTTATTTCTTGCACTTCGACTGTTAGCATAAAATACCATCATATGTTTTTTCTTCTGCACATTTTTCCTATTCATCTTTGTTTTTACACAATTTCTGAAATTATCATTACCCAGAGTTACTCCATGACAGTTACTATTAAGATTCTTAATACCAGAGCATAAGTCAATATATCCATACTCATTATTTATCATTTCTAAACCCATACCTCTAACTAATTCTAGTTTAAAGTCCTAACAACCCCCTCAACTGAGCTAGCAAGAAAACCCACACCTGGCCTGGATAAGTGAACCCCATCCCTGGCATACATGTCATTTCGGCCATACATGTCATTTCGATCATGTCTCCCCTCCCTCCAGACTATGGAACTGAACTTATCCAGGCTGAGGGACTGACAACCTCAAATCTTCGACTTCAAGGGTGATGGACTGATTACATCTTCTTCACATCTCTACTGTTCCTGCCTACTCTCTGCATTTGACTGAAGAAGCCTACTCTGTAGGCGAAACGTTTCGGAATAAAGTTGCCTAACTGTTGCCTATGTGTCTTACCTACCAACCTGTCGGTATTGTATACCATTTTGATATTGTGATTAATGGTTTTGAAAACCGACAAGCTGAAGAACTGAGACACTTATGCAACATATGGGATCTTTATTGAAGAAACGTTTCCCCACACAGTGGCTTCATCAGTCCAATACAAAGTAGAAATCGGTAAGGAGAGGAGGAGTATGAGGTAATCAGTCCCTCAGCCTGGAATCGATGTGTTCAGTCCATCACTCTTGTAGGAAGTACAACATAGGGCCAGAGAGGTGGCTTATATACTGCAGTCAGGTGAGTCGAAGCAGGAGGAGGTGGGATCACAGTGGGAACCTGCCACTAGTGTAAGTAGGTCGTCGTCCAAAGGTTGGATAATCGTAGAAGTGAATATCAAAATGGTATACAATACCGACAGGTTGGTAGGTAAGACACATAGGCCTAACTGTTGCCTGTGTGTCTTACCTACCAAACGTAGAAGTCTTTGTACCAAGATCCCATGATGTTGCAGTGTCTGACAGATGTGATGAATGGTTTTGATCCCGCCTCCTGCTTCGACTCACCTGACTGCATTATATAAACCACCTCTCTGGCCCTGTGTTGTACTTCCTACAAGAGTGATGGACTGAACATATCGATTCCAGGCTGAGGGACTGATTGCCTCATACTCCTCCTCTCCTTACCGATTTCTACTTTGTATTGGACTGATGAAGCCACTGTGTGGCGAAACGTTTCTTCAGTAAAGATCCCCATATGTTGCATAAGTGACTCAGTTCTTCATTTTGATATTCATCAGGTCTCCCCTCATTCTTCGTCTAACAAGTGAATGTAATTTAAGGGTCTTCAATCTTTCTTCATAAGGAAGATTTCTAATGCTATGTATTAATTTAGTTAGCTGAGGTGTGGACTCCGTGTGGCAGGCACCAACAGCCTCGTTGATCATGCCATCAACCTGAAGAAACGATTTGGAACCAGAGCGCGGTGGCGGTGACCCCCTGAAATCTTTTTCTGGTCGGTCTCTGGGCCTCATAGCTACAAAGCTATGAGGCCCAGAGACCGACCAGCCCTCTAGGTACGCCTGCCACCAGCTCAGGCTGGTAAGGTATTATCTCATTATTGCAGGTATAATATACAAGCTTTTCAACAATGGTCTTGAAAGCACATAAATATTAGTATACTTGATGTTTATTTGACTTAGAAAACTTGATAAATTCAAACAATGTAGGTTATTTTTACTACCTCTAGCGTTTGATTCCGCAAGCAACTTAATATGTATCTAATTGGGTGGCGATATTACGTGTGTTCTCGCAATATCGCTCTAAGAAAAGTATAGCTATACACCGCAGATGTTCCTACAATGACGTTTTCGAAATCAACAGGGTAGTAATACACAGTGATTGTTCCCTCAGTGTAGCTGTTATATCTCTATGTCGACCCCCACTGCAGGTGTAGGTAACCTGTATTACGTCTCATCTCAAGTGTGTGTGTATGTGTGTGTTGGTTGTTTCACAAATTTGCAGCTGCAGAGGTAGAGTTCAGAGAGTTCACGAGTAACTTCTTCACTCCTAGGACTGAAACGAAACGTTTCCTTTAATAAATGTCCTGATCTGTACATAACTGTCTTTTTCCACACCTTGTCGGTATCACAAGACCATTTCTCTACTTACATACGAGTCTCGTCTCCCAGCCACGTATCTCTACTGTTCACGAACGATCACACTCACTCACTATCGTAACTGCTCCTGTAACTGTGTACTGACTCTGGTTCCTCAATGGTGGTCCTGGGTGACGAAGGGGCTCCCGCTGTCTGGCACACGCCCTCAGTAGGGGCCTGCGTATCGTGGTGGACCCCCTGCTGACATGTGACCAGGACCTTAACCCCTTCCTTGTACCCCAAATTCCCCGGGTGCCCGCCATCATCTCGTACCCTGTCCATCACACGCTCCCTCCATCACATGCTCCCTCCATCACACGCCCCCTCCATCACACGCCCCCTTCACCACACGCTCCCTTCCATCTCACGAAATCTCCGTCACACGCCCTTTACAACATGCTTCTCCATCACACGCCCTCTCCATCACACCCCCTACATCAAGCGCCCTCTCCATCACACCCCCCTCCATCACACGCCCTCTCACGCTTGACTCGGCTACAGGACCTAGCTGACATTATTAAAAACCAAAATAATTGCAGAGCACTGTAGTAGGGCTGTTAGTCCATGTTAGGCAACACCTTCTCACATCCAACCTTGTCTGTCAGTTATATATTTATCTAAATATTTTAAGCTCTCCACATTATTTACTTCATTGCTCTACTTAGCAGTTTGTTCCTCTAATCTACAAACCTATTGCCGAACTAATGCTTTCCTGTATCTCTCCTGCATCTGAATTTATCCAACTAGAATTCATTGTCTTGAGTTCTGTCTTGTTTAGGTAACCTCAGAGCTGTATTTATATTCCTTATGTTTATATTTGTCTTCCTCTTGCTCACCTCAATCATACATTTACTAATTCTTCCAAGAGAACTTAAGTTCAAGGCTCGCAAATTAGGTAAGATTTCTGGTACAGAGAATTATTTTGACCATATTTGTCAGTAAGTTTTCAAAATTATTTAAATGTATTCTTTAATATGGAAATCAGAGCTGCATCGCATAATTAATCTAAGTGATGTATTGAATTTTGTATAACCTGTTGCATCTATTTTTTTTATCTGTATCTATGTAGTCTGTCAGCTTTATTATTCACACTGTGGTGTAATGTCTTGGCTTCATATTTCAACCACAGAGACTGGGAAATCTTTAATGCATCTTGCATGGTTCATTTCTAAATTATATTCTGTATAGGTGATAGCATTATTTCTCCACATTAAACTGCATCAGCCACTTTTCCCACCACAACATTAACTTTTCCTAATCATCCTGACACCTCCTAAATTCGCTGATTGATCTAATTTTGTGATGATAGCGAATTTAACAAAGTTGCTCTTTTAGTTCATCTTCTTTTTCACTAAAATGAATTACGAACAACAAGGGGTTTATAAAGCCACATGTGACTTATCTAAAATATGATGCAATCTGTTAATGCCAACACACTATTGTTTATGATTAGCCTTAATCCATCGACACCTTGTGTTCCCATTTTATCCATCAGTCTCATGTGTTGAACTCTAGTAAAAACCTTATTGAAGCCCAGGTAAAGTAAAACAAGCTAAGTAAAAGGAAGTTGATAAATTTGCTAATGAGGAACGACCTCTAATGAATCCATGTTTAGATTCATTGATCAAGTAATGTTCATCGGAATGGCATCAAATTACATTCGCAATTAATGATGCCAATAATTTGCCCGCTACTAAGATTAGGTTGATGAATTGGATAATAGGGACCGTTTCTATTTTTTTGGGGGGGGGGGGGGAGGAGGGGGATTAAAATTACATTGGCCATCTCTGACATCTCTTTCTGGATACTCGCTCACACTAAATCCTTCTTTATATTTTCTTAAGATTCTTTAACAGTTGTTCGGAGGCTTTAGAGATTAATTTAAGCTTAATTGATATATATGTTTTGATCAATGTTTTGCTGATAGTTATCTTATGAAATTTGTTATCATTTAGTTCTCTATAAATATTTTTATCTTCGGCCATTGACATTATCAGTAACGTTTCTAAGTAAGATATGAGTGGACTTCTTGTCCTTTCCTTAATATTTGTCTAGTATATTGTACCTTGAATCCTAGATGAAAAATTTAGGATTGATCTTTGATTCTCTTAGAGTTGCGATTTTATATCACCAGATAGCTTTCTTGTTTCTTTTTGACTTCTCTGGTATCTATAAATACCAAATCTGAGGATACACCTCTTTTCTCTAAGGAATGTTACTGGCTTTATAAAAATCTTCTTGATAATAGTTTTTAAACTTTCTATCAGCTTGTAGCTACTGTATTTATTTGTTCACGAAGACAAGAGAAGAGGAAGTAGAGGCAGTAAAGCTGGTTTAGGGGTTGAGGATGGGCCAGACTGGCACGGAGTGAGGTTCATCCAGTAGTTGGGGGTGGCCGGGCCGGGCATGTAGCACAAGGTTCTGCTTGGCTCGTCCGTCTCGGCCTGGCCGGAACAGATGCGATGTTATCCGGCAGGCTGGAGACAACCCACGGGTCGCTGTTTATCGCTCGCCACCTCAAAGATTCGTGTTCCATCTTGGAATGCGCCTGGGTGACTCCGAGGGCAAGCTACCAAGTGTGTGCTCGAAATACAATCTTTTAGGCAGGTGTTAATCTCCCGTTTAGTTCACACTCAAGCCACAGGTAGCCGCTGCCCCTAACCCTGGAGAATACTAAAAAAAAGTGTATCTCTGTAGAATACTAAGGAAATATATATATAGAAGGGGAAATTATACTGAATGAGTGAAATAAAAATCAGAACCTAAGCGCTAGAGACAGGAGGGACAGGGAGGGGATGGTTGGAATGAATTTATCGGGTCTCCGGCAGATGATCAGATCTGGGCAGGTGAAGCCAGGTGAGCATGTCCGAAACTTTGTGACAAGCTGTGGGAGGTGGTGCTCCCGCAAAGTAAACAGCTGAGCGGTGACACACGGCTGATGGCAGCATATCGTAGACGGCATCGCTCCTCCTCCACAAGGGGCCTAACCCACCACTCCTGCAGGTAGCTCTGCCTCCTTCCTCACCAACGCTTAGGAATATGTATCTTCTCAACCTCACATGCTTATACTACGAGGTCTTATAAACTCAAGCTTTTGTCAGAAAAGTGTGGGTGGCTCTCGGAAGCGACGACCAAGGCCACAGACACCGTCAGAGACCCCAGCCTCGCAGCCCACCTGATAAATTCTTCAAGATGGCTTCTTCAGACTTTGACTGAGACAAAGCGACAGTGTCTGTCGTATATCTCGCTCCTACATTAATGGATTTATGGAACGTCCTCGTAACCTTATCTCAGTAGCCTCGCCAAGGAAATATTATATTTGACATTTCTTTGATGTTTAATTGTTACAGTCCCCGGCCAGCTCCTAGCTTATAGTTGTGGTAGCAAATGTGTACACACATGATAACTGTGAGCGTACTTACAATGCAGCATCAGGTGTGGTCAGCACTGCAGACCTCAGTCCTCGTCACCCCACACACGAAGGCGGTCACACTTGATCTGTGCTTTAATTTAACCCGGGTAAGTTGTCGAGCAGTATCAGTCGGTGGCAGTGATATGTTGGCCGAGGTGGAGAACTAACTGCCCATGACAATGTGCAGATACTGGATAACACCAGGCATGCACAGTGAGAACGAGTGTTCTGCATGACGTAACGAAAGTAGTGGCAGTGTTATGTGTGCATAGTTACAATACTGTGCATGGCACAATGCATGTACAGTTAACTCCTCAAGGAAGGTTCCTTGATGCTGGTGAGGGGCTCTTGATCTAAGGAACTGGATCTGTGCTCCAGTTACCTGAATTAAGCCTGAATACCTTCCACATCCCCCACCCCCACAGGCGCTGTATAATCCTACGGGTTTAACGCTTCCCCTTGATTGTAATAATAATAATAATGTATAATGATGGAAGCAATTTCTCCATAAAACATGAGAAGTTTCAGTGTTACTGATCAGCACGACACGAAGCACACGATGGACAAACATCTTAAGACAGTACTGAATGACACAAGGAACGTCTCATGACAATGCTGGGTGAATCAAGGAACATCACATAACAATGCTGGGTGACACAAGGAGTTACTCATGACAGTGCTGGGTGACACAAGGAGTTACTCATGAC
The DNA here is from genome assembly GCF_026875155.1 of Cherax quadricarinatus. Taxonomy (NCBI): domain Eukaryota; kingdom Metazoa; phylum Arthropoda; class Malacostraca; order Decapoda; family Parastacidae; genus Cherax; species Cherax quadricarinatus. Next base: position 40,885,460 of record NC_069400.1, read on the forward strand.
AGTTCTGGGTGACACAAGGAGTTACTCATGACAGTGCTGGGTGACACAAGGAATCTGGGTGACACGCAATGATGCCACAACACTGATGAATCACAAAATTAAAACCCAGAGTGAAAGTTTGCTTCAGATGAAACTTCGTCTTGTATGACACAGTGTTGAGTGACACATGAACCTTGTATGACACAGTGTTGAGTGACACTTGAACCTTGTATGACACAGTGTTGAGTGACACATGAACCTTGTATGACACAGTGTTGAGTGACACATGAACCTTGTATGACACAGTGTTGAGTGACACATGAACCTTGTATGACACAGTGTTGAGTGACACATTGAACCTTGTATGACACAGTGTTGAGTGACACATGAACCTTGTATGACACAGTGTTGAGTGACACATGAACCTTGTATGACACAGTGTTGAGTGACACATGAACCTTGTATGACACAGTGTTGAGTGACACATGAACCTTGTATGACACAGTGTTGAGTGACACTGAACCTTGTATGACACAGTGTTGAGTGACACATGAACCTTGTATGACACAGTGTTGAGTGACCAATGAACCTTGTATGACACAGTGTTGAGTGACACATGAACCTTGTATGACACAGTGTTGAGTGACACATGAACCTTGTATGACACAGTGTTGAGTGACACATGAACCTTGTATGACACAGTGTTGAGTGACACATGAACCTTGTATGACACAGTGTTGAGTGACACATGAACCTTGTATGACACAGTGTTGAGTGACACATGAACCTTGTATGACACAGTGTTGAGTGACACTGAACCTTGTATGACACAGTGTTGAGTGACACATGAACCTTGTATGACACAGTGTTGAGTGACACATGAACCTTGTATGACACAGTGTTGAGTGACACTTGAACCTTGTATGACACAGTGTTGAGTGACACATGAAACCTTGTATGACACAGTGTTGAGTGACACATGAACCTTGTATGACACAGTGTTGAGTGACACTGAACCTTGTATGACACAGTGTTGAGTGACACATGAACCTTGTATGACACAGTGCTCTGAGTGACACATGAACCTTGTATGACACAGTGTTGAGTGACACATGAACCTTGTATGACACAGTGTTGAGTGACACATGAACCTTGTATGACACAGTGTTGAGTGACACATGAACCTTGTATGACACAGTGTTGAGTGACACATGAACCTTGTATGACACAGTGCTGAGTGACACATGAACCTTGTATGACACAGTGTTGAGTGACACATGAACCTTGTATGACACAGTGTTGAGTGACACATGAACCTTGTATGACACAGTGTTGAGTGACACATGAACCTTGTATGACACAGTGTTGAGTGACACTGAACCTTGTATGACACAGTGTTGAGTGACACATGAACCTTGTATGACACAGTGTTGAGTGACCAATGAACCTTGTATGACACAGTGTTGAGTGACACATGAACCTTGTATGACACAGTGTTGAGTGACACATGAACTTTGTATGACACAGTGCTGAGAGACACATGAACCTTGTATGACACAGTGCTGAGTGACACATGAACCTTGTATGACACAGTGTTGAGTGACACATGAACTTTGTATGACACAGTGTTGAGTGACACATGAACCTGTAATGACACAGTGTTGAGTGACACATTGAACCTTGTATGACACAGTGCTGAGTGACACATGAACCTTGTATGACACATGTGAGTGACACATGAACTTGTATGACACAGTGTCTGAGTGACACATGAACCTTGTATGACACAGTGCTGAGTGCACATGAACCTTGTATGACACAGTGTTGAGTGACACATGAACCTTGTATGACACAAGTGCTGAGTGGCACATGAACCTTGTATGACACAGTGTTGGTGTCCACATGAACCTTGTATGACACAGTGTTGAGTGACACATGAACCTTGAATGACACAGTGTTGAGTGACACATGAACTTGTTATGACACAGTGCTGAGTGACACATGAACTTGTATGACACAGTGTTGAGTGACACATGAACTTTGTATGACACAGTGTTGAGTGACACATGAACCTTGTATGACACAGTGTTAAGTGACACATGAACTTGTACGACACAGTGTTCGAGTGACACATGAACCTTGTATGACACAGTGTTGAGTGACACATGTACCTTGTATGACACAGTGTTGAGTGACACATGAACTTTGTATGACACAGTGTTGAGTGACACATGAACTTGTATGACACAGTGTTGAGTGACACATGAACCTTGTATGACACAGTGCTGAGTGACACATGAACCATGTATGACACAGTGCTGAGTGACACATGAACCTTGTATGACACAGTGTCGAGTGACACATGAACCTTGTATGACACAGTGCTGAGTGACACATGAACCTTGTATGACACAGTGCTGAGTGACACATGAACCTTGTATGACACAGTGTTAGTGACACATGAACCTTGTATGACACAGTGTGAGTGACCATGAACCTGTATGACACAGTGTTGAGTGACACATGAACCTTGTATGACACAGTGTGAGTGACACATGAACCTTGTATGACACAGTGTTGAGTGACACATGAACCTTGTATGACACAGTGTTGAGTGACACATGAACCTTGTATGACACAGTGTTGAGTGACACATGAACCTTGTATGACACAGTGTTGAGTGACAACATGAACCTGTATGACACAGTGCTGAGTGGCACATAACCTTGTATGACACAGTGTTAAGTGACACATGAACCTTGTATGACACAGTGCTGAGTGACACATGAACTTTGTATGACACAGTGCTGAGTGGACACATGAACCTTGTATGACACAGTGTTGAGTGACACATGAACCTTGTATGACACAGTGCTGAGTGGCACATGAACCTTGTATGACACAGTGTTAAGTGACACATGAACCTTGTATGACACAGTGCTGAGTGACACATGAACTTTGTATGACACAGTGCTGAGTGGCACATGAACCTTGATGACACAGTGTTAAGTGACACATGAACCTTGTATGACACAGTGTTAAGTGACACATGAACCTTGTATGACACAGTGCTGAGTGGCACATGAACCTTGTATGACACAGTGTTGAGTGACACATGAACTTTGTATGACACAGTGCTGAGTGACACATGAACCTTGTATGACACAGTGCTGAGTGACACATGAACCTCGTATGTCACAGTGCTGAGTGACACATGAACCTTGTATGACACAGTGCTGTGTGACACATGAACCTCGTATGTCACAGTGCGGAGTGGCACATAACCCTTGTGTGACACAGTGCTGAGTGACACATTAACCTTGTATGATACAGTGATGAGTGACACATAAACCTTGAATGACACAGTGTTCTGAGTGGCATATGAACCTTGTGTGACACAGTGCTGAGTGACACATCAACCATGTATGACACAGTGCTGAGTGACACATGAACCTTCTGTGGCACAGTGCTGAGTGACACATGAACCTTGTATGACACAGTTCTAAGTGACACATGAACCTTGTATGACACAGCACTGAGTGACACATGAACCTCGTATGTCACAGTGCTGAGTGACACATTAACCTCGTATGACACAGTATTAACTGACACATGAACCTTGTGTGACAAAGTGCAGAGTGACACATAAACCTTGTATGACACAGTATTAAGTGACATGAACCTTGTATGACACAGTGCTGAGTGACACATGAACCTTATATAACAGTGCTGAGAGACACATGAACCTTGTATGACACAGTTCTGAGTGACACATGAACCTTGTATGACAGTGCTGAGTGACACATGAACCTTTCATTACACAGTATTAAGATACACATGAACCTTATATGACAAAGTGCCGAGTGACACATGAGGTCGTATGAAGTCGAGTGGAGACTTTAGTAGGACACATGACCCTTTTATGAGACAGTATTAAGTGACACATGAACCCTGTATGTCCCATTGCTGAGTGACAAATGAACCTCGTATGACAGTGCTGAGTGACACATGAACCTCGTATGACACTGCTGAGTGACACATGAACCTCGTATGACAGTGCTGAGTGACACAGGAACCTCGTTTGAGACAGTGCTGAGTGACACTTAAACCTTTTATGACACAGTGCTCTGAGATACACATGAACCTTGTACGGCACAGTACTCGGAGCGACACACGAACCTTGTATGACACAGTGCTTAGTGAGACAGGAACCTCGTATGACACAGTGCTGACTGCACATGACCCTCATATGTCACAGTGCTGAGTGACACATGAACCTCGTTTGACTGTGCTAAGTGACACATGAACCTCGTACTTCACAGTGCTGAGTGACACATGAACTTCATATGACACAGTGCTCAGTTACACATGAACCTCGTATGTCAAAGTGCTGGATGACATATGAACCTTGTATGACACAGAGAATAAGTGACACGTGAGCCCTATATGTTATAGTTCCGAGTAACACATGAACCTTGTATGACACAGTGTTGAGTGTCGCATAAGAACCTCGTGTGACACAGTGCAGATCGACACATGCATCTCGTATGACACAGAGGTGAGTGTCATATAAACCTCATATGACACATTGCTAAGTGACACATGAACCTCATGTTTCACGATGCTGAGTGTCACAAAAACCGCGTATGACACATTGCTGAGAGACACATGAACCTCATGTGACACAGTGCTGAGTGGCTCATGACCCTCGTATGTTACAGTAGTGAGTGTAACATGAACCTTACATGACACAGTGCAAAGCGACGTATGTATCTCATATGACTGAGTGCTGAGTAACACATAAACCTTATATGACACACTTTTGAGTTACACATGAACCTGTTATGACACAGTACAAAGCGAAACATGAGCCTCATGTGACACAGTGCTGAGTGTCACATGAACCTCGTATTTCACAGTGTTAAGTGACACATGAACCTCGTATGACACAGTACAGAGGGACACATGGACATCGTATGACACAGTGCTAAGTGACATGAACCTCGCGTGACACAGTGCTGAGTGTCGCATAAACCTCCTATGTCATGTGCAGAATGTCACATGAACCTCGTACGACACAGTTCTGAGTACCACAAAACCTCATATCACACAGTGCTGAGTGACACATGACCCTAATAGGACACAGTGCTCAGTATCACATGATCCTCGGTTGACACAGTGCTGACTGACACTTGTACGTCGTATGTCACAATGCCGAGTGACACATGAACCTAGTATGACATAGTGCTGAGTGACATATGAACCTCAAATACACAGTGCTGAGTGCCACATGATCCTAGCATGATACAGTGCTGAATGATATATGAACCTCGTATGACACAGTGCTGTCACATGAACCTTGTATGTCACAGTGTTATGTGACACATGAACCTCGTATGACACAGAAATTTGTCATACGAAACTCTTATGACACAGAACTCAGTGACACATGAACCTCGTATGACACAATGCTGGGTGTCATATAAACCACATATGATACAGTGCTGAGTGACACAAGAACCTCGTATGACAGAGTTTTGTGTCATATGAAACTCGTATGACACAGAACTCACTGACACATGAACCTCGTATGACAGTGCTTGGTGTCATATATACCACACATGACAGTGCTGAGTGACACAAAAGCCTTCTATGACACAGCACAGAGTTGAGTGACACATGAACCTCGATGACACAGAAATGAGTGCACAAGAACCACATATGACACAGTGCAGAGTGTCAAACGAACTTCATATGACACAGTACTAAGTGACATGAACCTCATATAACACAGTGCTGAGTGCTACATAAACCTCCTATGTCATAGTGAAGAGTGTCGCATGAACCTTGTATGACACAGTGCTGAGTACCAAAAGAACCTCATATGACACAGTGCTGAATGACACATGACCCTAATATGACACAGTGCTGAGTGTCACATGAACCTCGTGTGACATAGCTCACTGACTCAAAAATGTTGTATGACACAGATATGCGTGACACAAGAACCTTGTATGACACAGAGCAGAGTGACAAGAAAATTGTATGACGTAGGTCAGTGACTCAAGAATATAGTATGACACAGTGCTGAGTGACATTAGAACCTCGGATGACACGGAGCTAAGTGACACATAGCTCAGCTTCACATGAACCTTATGTGTCACAGTTCAGAGTGTCACTTGAACCTCGTATGCCACAGTGCTGAGTGACACATGAACCTCGTGTGACACAGAGCTGATTGACACATGAACCTCGTATGACATAGCTCAGTGACTCAAGAATGTAGTATGACACAGAGCTGAGTGACACAAGAACCTCGCATGTCATGAAGCCAAGTGACAAAAGAGTCTCGTGTGACACATAGCTCAGTTACACATGAACCTCATATGACACAGTGCAAAATGTCACATGAAACTCGTATGACACAGTGCTTAGTGACACATGAACCTCGTATGTCACAGTGCTGAGTGACACATGAACCGCATATGTCGCAGTGATGAGTGACACATGAACCTTGTATGATACAATGCTGAGTGACACAAGAACCTCCTATGACATAGTTCAGCGATTCAAGAATACCTTATGACACAGAGCTAAGCGTCAGAAGAACCTTGTATGACACGGCGCTCAGTGACATTAGAACCACGTATGACACAGTTCAGTGACTAAAGAATATCGTATGACACAGTGCTGAGTGACACAAGAACCTCGCATGACACTGAGCTAAGTGACAAAAGAGTCTCGTATGTCAGAGAGCTGAGTGAAGAGTTTGCGGTATAACACAGAACAGAGAGACGCCGTACGCCTTGTGACAGAGCTGAGTGACACAAGAACGCCTTGTAACTGAGCTGAGTGAGTCAAGAATGCAGTGTGACACCGAGCTGAGAGACACAGCACACATGGTGTGGCAGGTGAGGGCGACATGAGACACTTGGTGGCAGCGCTGGGCGACAAGGAGAAGCTCCTGACACTGTCCACTGATAAGAACATTAGGTGCAGGGAAGTGGTCTTGCTCCTCGTGTTTACGCCTAGTCCCTGAGTGTGTTAGCGTCCAGCCCCAGGTGGCCACCTGTCCTCTCCTCCTCCTGTCCACGCTCTGCTACCCCGCTATACTACCTCTAATGCCTTTTTCCAAATCACAGAGACACAAACACACACACAGAGACACATACACACACCACACACACACACACACACACACACACACACACACACACATGTTACGTTGGTTTCCCTTATTTCTTGGATAGTAAGGTTCTCACTACATGTTCTAGTGTGGGGTAGCTTTTACTTAATGGCCTTATTTGTCTAGGGGTAATACTTACATCATGGCTGATCATCTTGAGTGTCTCTGATACCCTTTCACCAGCCCTCTTCACAGGTTATGTAAACTACTACTATAAAAATATAACTGTATGCTCAATAGATATGTACAGGAGCTAGGACACGACCCCTGCAACCACAAATAGGTGAGTACACACACACGCACACAGGTGGTGAAGAAGGAGGTGAAGAAACTGCTAAGGGACATCGATACCTCAAAGGCAATGGGACCAGACAACATCTCCCCGTGGGTCCTTAGAGAGGGAGCAGATATGTTGTGCGTGCCACTTACCACAATCTTCAACACATCCCTGGAAACTGGGCAACTACCTGAGGTATGGAAGACGGCAAATGTAGTTCCCATTTTTAAAAAAGGAGACAGAAAAGAGGCACTAAACTATAGACCTGTGTCATTGACGTGTATAGTATGCAAAATTATGGAGAAGATTATCAGGAGGAGAGTGGTGGAGCACCTGGAAAGGAACAGGAGTATAAATGCCAACCAGCACGGATTCACGGAAGGCAAATCCTGTGTCACAAACCTTCTGGAGTTTTATGATAAAATAACAGAAGTAAGACAAGAGAGAGAGGGGTGGGTTGATTGCATCTTCTTGGACTGCAAGAAGGCCTTTGACACAGTTCCTCACAAGAGATTAGTGCAGAAGCTAGAGCATCAGGCGCATATAACAGGAAGGGCACTGCAATGGATCAGAGAATACCTGACAGGGAGGCAACAACGAGTCATGGTACGTAATGATGTATCACAGTGGGCACTGTGACGAGCGGGGTCCCACAGGGGTCGGTCCTAGGACCAGTGCTATTTTTGGTATATGTGAACGACATGACGGAAGGGTTAGACTCAGAAATGTCCCTGTTTGCAGATGATGTGAAGTTAATGATGAGAATTAAATCTGATGAGGACCAGGCAGGACTTCAAAGAGACTGGACAGACTGGACACCTGGTCCAGCAAATGGCTTCTCGAATTTAATCCTGCCAAATGCAAAGTCATGAAGATGGGGGAGGGGCACAGAAGACCACAGACAGAGTATAGGCTAGGTGGCCAAAGACTACAAACCTCACTCAAGGAGAAAGATCTTGGGGTGAGTATAACACCGAGCATGTCTCCGGAAGCACACATCAATCAGATAACTGCTGCAGCATATGGGCGCCTGGCAAACCTGAGAACAGCATTCCGATACCTTAGTAAGGAATCATTCAAGACACTGTACACCGTGTATGTCAGGCCCATACTGGAGTATGCAGCACCTGTTTGGAACCCGCACTTGATAAAGCACGTCAAGAAACTAGAGAAAGTACAAAGGTTTGCGACAAGGTTAGTTCCGGAGCTAAGGGGAATGTCCTATGAGGAAAGATTAAGGGAAATCGGCCTGACCACACTGGAGGACAGGAGGCTCAGGGGAGACATGATAACGACATATAAAATACTGCGTGGAATAGACAAGGTGGACAAAGACAGGATGTTCCAGGGAGGGGACACAGAAACACGAGGCCACAATTGGAAGTTGAAGACACAAATGAGTCAGAGAAATAGTAGGAAGTATTTCTTCAGTCATAGAGTTGTAAGGCAGTGGAATAGCCTAGAAAATGACGTAGTGGAGGCAGGAACCATACACAGTTTTAAGACGAGGTTTGATAAAGCTCATGGAGCGGGGAGAGAGAGGGCCTAGTAGCAACCGGTGAAGAGGCGGGGCCAGGAGCTAGGACTCGACCCCTGCAACCACAAATAGGTGAGTACAAATAGGTGAGTATACACACACACACACAATCACACACAACACACACACTCACACACACACAACACACACAAATATAGACACAAACACATGCACACAAACACACACACACACACACACACACACACACACACACCACACACACACACACACACACACACCACACACACAGCCGCGCGCACACACACAGGCACAAACAAACACACACACACACACACATAAACCTGAGAATAGCGTTCCGGTACCTCAGTAAGGAATCGTTCAAGACTTTATATACTGTGTACGTCAGGCCCATACTGGAGTACGCAGCACCAGTGCAAAGGATAGTGCACACACACACACACACACACACACACATTCCCTGTACACTGTGTACGTTAGATCCATATTGGAGAATACGGCACCAGTTTAGAACTCACATCTAGCCAAGCACGTAAAGAAACTAGAGAAAGTGCAAATGTTTGCAACAAGACTAGTCCCAGAACTAAGGGGTATGTACTACGAGGAGAGGTTAAAGGAAATCGACCTGATGACGCTGGAGGACAGGAGAGATAGGGGGGGACATGATAACGACATATAAAATACTGAGAGGAATTGACAAGGTGGACAGAGACAGAATGTTCCAGAGATGGGACACAGCAACAAGGGGAAACAATTGGAAGCTGGAGACTCAGATGAATCACAGGAACATTAGGAATTAGTTCTTCAATCACAGAGTTGTAAGGAAGTGAAATAGTTTGGGAAGTGATGTAGTGGAGGCAGGATCCATACATAGCTTTAAGAAGAGGCATGATAAAGCTCATGGAGCAGGAAGAGTGACCCAGAAGCGACCAGTGAATAGGCGGGGTCAGGAGCTATGAATCGACCCCTGTAACCACAACTAGGTGAGTACATACATATCTTCTTTCTTCTTTCAACAAACTGGCCATTTCCCACCGAGGCAGGGTGACCTAACACGAAAAACGAAAGTTTCTCTTTTTAAATTTAGTAATGTATACAGGGAAAGGGGTTACTAACCCCTTGCACCCGGCATTTTAGTTGTCTCTTACGGCACTCATGGCTTACAGAGGAAAAATTCTGTTACGCTTTCCCATGTAGGTAAGAGGAAATAAACAAGAACAAGATCTAATAAGGAAGTAGAAGAAAACCCAGAAGTGTGTTTATGTATTATATATATATATATATATATATATATATATATATATATATATATATATATATATATATATATATTTATATATATAATTTTCGTCTGTTAGCTTTGTGATAGGTGATCCGTTTATCATTATGTTAAGAGGGACATCTGATGGTAGGATTGCTCGTGTCTTTTCTGTCTCATAAACATGCAAGATTACAGGTACATCTTACTACTTCTACTTACACTTAGGTCACACTATACATGCATAGACAAGCATATATTATATATATATATATATATATATATATATATATATATATATATATATATATATATATGTATATATATATACGTATATATATATATATATATATATATATATATATATATGTATATATATATATATATATATATATATATATATATATATATATATATATATTATATATATATATATATATATATATATATATATATATATATATATATATATATATATAATATATAATGCTTGTCTATGCATGTATAGTGTGACCTAAGTGTAAGTAGAAGTAGTAAGATGTACCTGTAATCTTGCATGTTTATGAGACAGAAAAACGACACGAGCAATCCTACCATCAGATGTCCCTCTTAACATAATGATAAACGGGTCACCTATCACAAAGCTAACAGAGGGAAAATTCATAGGAATCCACCTTGATAATAGACTCAAATTTCATACACGTATACAACAAATTTCTAAGAAAATTTCCAAGACTGTAGGCATACTATCGAAGATACGGTACTATGTTCCACAGTCAGCCCTCCTAGCCCTATATCACTCTCTTATTTACCCCTATCTCACCTATGGAATTTGTGCATGGGGCTCAACAATTAACCATCTCAGACCACTAATTACCCAACAAAAGGCTGCAGTTAGAATGATAACAAATTCTCACTACAGGCAGCACACTCCACCAATATTCAAAACACTCAACCTACTCACCATACAAAACATCCATACTTATTATTGCACCTATTACATACATAGAACACTTAACTCTGATATTAACCCTCCCCTCAAACATCTCCTTGCCAACCTCAACAGAACACATGACCATAACACAAGGCACAGATCACTCTTTGATGTTCCTCGTGTCCATCTCACGCTATGCAAAAACTCAATGCACATAAAAGGCCCTAAAATCTGGAATTCATTACCTGTAAATATAAAAGAAACACTACCTGTTTATAAATTCAAGTCTCTTCTCAAAGATCACTTACTCACCCAAAACCAAATAAATACTGAATAACTGAACCTTATAAATTGTATATCTTAAATGTTTCTCACAATTATATCACATAAATATTAAACCTAAAACCCAATCTAACAGAATACTCCATTCGACTGAATGTACAACAATGCATGCAACTACATGACCTGTCTTTGTAAAACTCATTTGTGCTTTATAGTTATCTGTTTACAATAATGTCTTATCACTGATTTCATCATTGCCTAGTTAATCTTAAGTTAATTTTAAGCCAGCCCGTAATGCTATGCATATAAGTGGCTTTGGCATGCTGCTCTTACCTGTATTTTTTGTACGTCTGTATGTATGCTCAAATTACTAAATAAATAAATAAATCATGTACAACGATTGCAGGCTTCCTTTGTACACTCACTTGGCAGGACTGTAGTATCTCCCTGGGCGGTTGATGTCTACCACCTTACTACCTGTAACACACACACACACACTCACACATACATACATACATACACACATATATATATATATATATATATATATATATTATATATATTATATATATATATATATATATATATATATATATATAACAACACTGCACTAGCCAAGGAGTCGAACCCATGCTATTTTGGCCCCCCTCATGGTGAGAGAAAACGTATGACGCTTTAGACCACTAGACCACATAATCCTTAACAATGGTGCATCCAGCAAGCTAGATGTTGTACCCACCATTGAAGGATATACGGTGGTGTGGACGCCTCTGAGCTAATTTCATTCTACTCCCGTTTTGTGTACCAGCTCAACAAGCAGTATATTTTATTAGTGTAACCACGAAACGAGTGGTATTGATCAATAACAACATTGCATAGACAAAATAGCATGAGTTTGACTCCTTGGCTTGTGCAGTGTTTTTTTGATCAATACCACTCGTTTCGTAGTTACAATAAATATATATTTAATAATATATATATTTTATATATATTTATATATTATATAATATATATATATAATATATATATTATATATATTATATATCGTCCGAATAGGGAGAATTTGCGATCTTTTTTTAAATAGAAAACCCCTATTTGCCATATAAGTAAAGTAAAATTTGGTGCAAAAAATTTCGCCAAATCATTCTGAACAACGAAAAAAATATATTCACTGTTTTGTTTGTATTAAATTATTGTAAACAAATCAAAAAAATTTTTTTGTTGGGTTTTTGGCTAAAAAAAACTGTTTTGTTATAATAAGGTTTGGGAAGTTTTCTAAGATTCTTTGGAGCAAAATTAAAATTTTTTTCATTAACATAAAGGGAAAAAAAATATCTTTAAACGTATAAGAGGAAATCTTAGAAAGGACTTAATTTTAAATGAGTTCGTGTAATTGACCAGTTTTACATATTCGGCACGACATATACAATATATATATATATATATATATATATATTATATATATATATATATATATATATATATATATATAATATATATATATATATATATATATATATATATATATATATATATATATATATATATATAATATATATATTATATATATAATTTATATATATATATATATAGGTTGGAGGGAGGGGGTAAAGGAGGTTTTGTGTGCGAGGGGCTTGGACTTCCAGCAGGCATGCGTGAGCGTGTTTTGATAGGAGTGAATGGAGACAAATGTTTTTAATACTTGACGTGCTGTTGGAGTGTGAGCAAAGTAACATTTATGAAGGGATTCAGGGAAACCGGCAGGCCGGACTTGAGTCCTGGAGATGGGAAGTACAGTGCCTGCACTCTGAAGGAGGGGTGTTAATGTTGCAGTTTAAAAACTGTAGTGTAAAGCACCCTTCTGGCAAGACAGTGATGGAGTGAATGATGGTGAAAGTTTTTCTTTTTCGGGCCACCCTGCCTTGGTGGGAATCGGCCAGTGTGATAATAAAAAATAAAAAAAAATATAATATATATATATATATATATATATATATATATTATATATATATATATATTATTGTGCCCACGAAAGAGTGGTATTGATCAATAACAACACTGCGACTAGCCAAGGACTCGAACCCATGCTGCTTTGGCCTGCCTGATGGTGGGCGATAACTAATGACTCCTTAATCCACTGAACCAAACAATCCAGGATTATTAGTGAGCAGTATTTATACAGTAGTATAAATACTGCTCACTAAACGGGGATTAGAATGAAGTTAACTCAGGGTACTCGAATGTTCTATTGAGGTACTGAGAAGTATCTCTTCCTAAATTTTGTCTATTATTCTTCTCAGTGTCGGTTAACATGCCATACAGAGGGATCTTCTATTCCTTTCCGATAATATTTCTATGATCTTAATTTCTAATTTCTACTAATACCCTTTAACTTCTCCTTATGTTATCTCATAGTCTTATGTGCTTGTCACTGTATAGTACACTAACAGCTATACACGTTACATAACCATTCACAACTGACGTGGTATGAAGTTTCGGTGTGCGGACATTGGTCGGGCGTCACCAATCCATCAACCCACCTAGCATAACGAGGAATCCTGTGATTTTGTATAGCATTGTTGTTTAAGATTGTGTACAATGGACTCTACTAAATAGCCATCTAACTTGTATAGCTCACAATTTGAGTTATATACTGTATTCCTTTCAAGTTTGAAGAGGGAAGATTCAATTTTGTTTCTTTCCATGACAGAACTGTTTGGAACTATAATCTGGGCAGCATCCCATTCCGGTGGGTGATTACATGCACTAACGTGGTTAAAGACAGCATTCGACTCCTGCCCTGTCCTGACTGAGTATTTATGCTGGGCAATTCTGGTTTCCAGAAATTTACCTATTTGACCGATATATGAGAAAGGACACTGAGTACATGGGTCCTTATAAACCCCACCGACTTTGTTGGAGGATGTGTTTTTAATCATCCTTTGTTTCACTGTCCACGTGTTTTTGAAAGCAAAGTTTATATTGATCTTTTTTAATGCCTCACGCAGGTAAGCCAGATTCTCATTGTATGGTAAAACTAGTACATTTTTCCTGGCCATCACTTCTTGAGGTTTAGTCCTGTAGAAGGTCTTTCTTGCTGACATTACTGCCTTCTCCACAAAATCCCTAAGACTTTCTACAGGACTGAACCTAAAGAAGTGATAGCCTGGAAAAGTGTACTAGTTTTACCATTTTCTGTCTTCCTCACCTCAGGTAGTTGCCCAGTTTCGACAGATGTATTTAAGATTGTTGTTAGGAGCATATGCAACACCTCGGCTCCCTCTCTCAAGACCCATGGAATAGAGATGTTCTGCGGCCCCACCATCTTTGAGGTATCTAGTTCACTTAGCAGCCTCTTCACCTTCTCCTTTGTTGTGCGCATTGTGTCCAGCACTTTTTGGTGTATTCTACCATTCGAGCTTTCTGGAGTCCTTTCTGTTTCCACTGAAAATACTTTTCTAAATCTAATGTTGAGCTCTTCACATACTTGTCTGTCGGTGTGTGTGTGTGTTTGTGTGTGTGTGTGTGTGTGTGTGTGTGTGTGTGTGTGTGTGTGTGTGTGTGTGTGTGTGTGTGTGTGTGTGTGTGTGTGTGTGTGTGTGCGTGTGTGTGTGAGTGTGTGTGTGTGAGTGTGTGTACTCACCTAATTGTGGTTGCAGGGGTCGAGACTCAGCTCCTGGCCCCGCCTCTTCACTGATCTCTACTAGGTCCTCTCCTTCTCTGCTTCCTGAGCTTTGTCATACCTCTTCTTAAAACTATGTATGGTTCCTGCCTCCACTACTTCACTTGCTAGGCTATTCCACTTCCTGACGACTCTATGACCGAGGAAATACTTTCTAACGTCCCTGTGACTCGTCTGAGTCTTCAGCTTCCAATTGTGACCCCTTGTTTCTATATCTCCTCTCTGGAACATCCTGTCTCTGTCCACCTTGTCTATTCCTCGTAGTATCTTATATGTCGTTATCATGTCTCCCCTGACCCTTCTGTGTGTGTGTGTGTTATATGTGTGTGTGTGTGTGTGTGTGTGTGTGTGTGTGTGTGTGTGTGTGTGTGTGTGTGTGTGTGTGTGTGTGTGTGTGTGTGTGTGTGTGTGTGTGTGTGCGTGTGTATGTGTGTGTACCTTGGGTGGGTTTCGAAAAGTGCACAGGGAACACGATTCAGTGACCCACAACATCCCTATCAGTTTTCGAAGCGCGCGAAAGTCAAACCTCCAAAACTCAACACAGACTAACTGTTTGTCCTGAATCTTTTCATTAGTATTACAATATCCACACACCACTATCACAAAGACATTAAAAAAATTGAGAGGATGGGGAAGGAAACTACTCCAATATTTTACGGAGTATTCTTGTCTTGTTTTCTAATTTACGCACTTTTCAAGTTTTCTCTCAGGAAATGGATACCGAATATTGTTATTTCTGGTGTCATCAACAGAGAGAAAGTATCAGGTGCAGCGTATACGACGTCGGCGAAGTAGTAGATCAAGATGTGATCTTGACGGAGGACGTAACAGGAAGACAGTGAGCACACTAGATTACGCACCGGGATCTTTATATGCTCCCTTCACACACTGGGTGTGGGCATTATCCACTTGCCTTTCCTGTTTGTCTGTGGGTGGATAAATGATGTTTTTTGTGTGTGTGTGTGTGTGCACACCTATTTGTGGTTGCAGGGATCGATTCATAGCTCTTGGCCTCGCCTCTTCACTGATCGTTATTGGGTTCTCTCTCTTTATATCTCTCTCTGTTCCATGACCTATATCATACCTTGTCTTCAACCTATGTATGGTTCCAGCCTCCACTACTTCATTTGCCAGACTGTTGCATTCCCTGACAACTCTGTTGCTGAAGAAATACTTCGTTACATCTCTTTGATTCATCTGTATTCTCAACTTCCAATTGTGTTCCCTTGTTCCTGTGTAACATCTCTTGTACATCTTGTCTCTGTCCACCCTGTTAATTCTTCGCAGAATTTTGTATGTCGTTATCATGTCTCCCCTAACCCTCCTCTCCTCCAGTGTCGTCAGGCCCATTTCACTTATCCTTTGCTTGTAGGGCATTCCCCATAGCTCTGGAATTAGTCTTGTTGCAAACCTTTGCACTTTCTCTAATTTCTTGGCGTGCTTTACCAGGTGTGTGTGTGTGTGTGTGTGTGTGTGTGTTGTGTGTGTGTGTGTGTATGTGCTCACCTAGTTGTGGTTGCTGGGGTCAAGTCACAGCTCCTGGCCCCGCCACTTCAACTGACCGCTACTCAGTCACTCTTCCCGTTCCGTGAGCTTTATCACACGTCTTCTTAAAGCTATGAATGGATCCTGCCTCCACTACATCACTACCCAGGCTATTGCACTTCCTGACAACTCTGTGACTGAAGAAATACTTCCTAACATCCCTGTGATTCATTTGAATCTTCATCTTCCAACTGTGACCTCTTGTTCCTGTGTCCCATCTCTGGAGCATCCTGTCTCTGTCTAAATTGTCTATACCTCTCAGTATTTTATATGTCGTCATCATATCCCCTTATACCTCCTGTCTTCCAGTGTCGTCAGCTCGGTTTCCCTTAACCTCTGCTCGTAGGACATACCTCTTTGCTCTGGGACCAGTCTTGTTGCAAACCTTTGCACTTTCTCTAGTTTCCTTACATGCTTGGCTAGGTGAGAGTTCCAGACTGGCGCTGCATATTCCAATATGAAACTAACATTTGGTTTTGGCCTCCATGCACCTTTGGGTGAACCAAGGGCTCATCCTGGCTTTTTCATTATTCCTGTTACCCTTGGGTACAATTATCTCCTCAGCTTCCTTGCATATTGTTGTCACATATTCCATCATCTCGTTTACTGACTTCCCTGCCAGTTTTCCGTCCCACTGAACTCTGTTCAGGAAGTTCTTCATGCTTGCGTAGTCCCCTTTCTTGTAGTTTGGTTTCACTCGTCCGGCCCTTCCTGCTTCCCTTTCCAATTGAAACTCTACTATGTATTCGAAGCTTAAAACCACATGATCACTGGCCCCCAGGGGTCTTTCATATGTGATGTCCTCATTATCTGCGCTATTCAAGATGAATACTAGGTCCAGACTCACTGTTTCATCCTCTCCTCTCTCTCTGGTAGTGTCCCTTATGTGTTGGTACTCACCTAGTTGAGGTTGCGGGGGTCGAGTCCGATCTCCTGGCTCGTGTGTGTGTGTGTGTGTGTGTGTGTGTGTGTGTGTGTGTGTGTGTGTGTGTGTGTGTGTGTGTGTGTGTGTGTGTGTGTGTGTGTGTGTGTGTGTGTATACTCATCTAGTTGTACTCACCTAGTTGAGGTAGCAGGGGTCGAGTCCAAGCTCCTGGCCCCGCCTCTTCACTGGTCGCCACTAGGTCACTCTCCATGAACCATTAGCTTTCTCGTACCTCTGCTTAAAGCTATGTATGGATCCTGCCTCCACTACATCGCTTCCCAAACTATTCCACTTCCTGACTACTCTGTGGATGAAGAAATGCTTCCTAACATCCCTGTGATTCATCTGTCTTCAGCTTCCAACTGTGTCCCCTTGTTGCTGTGTCCAGTCTCTGGAACATCCTGTCTTTGTCCACCTTGTCAATTCCTCTCAGTATTTTGTAAGTCGTTATCATGTCCCCCCTATCTCTCCTGTCCTCCAGTGTCGTCAGGTTGATTTCCCTTAACCTCTCCTCGTAGGACATACCTCTTAACTCTGGGACTAGTCTTGTTGCAAACCTTTGCACTTTCTCTAGTTTCTTTTCATGCTTGGCTAGGTGTGGGTTCCAAACTGGTGCCGCATACTCCAATATGGACCTAACGTACACGGTGTACAGGGTCCTGAACGACTCATTATTAAGATGTCGGAATTGCTGTTCTGAGGTTTGCCAGGCGCCCATATGCTGCAGCAGTTTTTTGGGTTTGATGTGCGCTTCAGGAGATGTGCCTGGTGTTATACTCACCCCAAGATCTTTTTCCTTGAGTGAGGTTTGTAGTCTCTGACCCCCTAGACTGTATTCCGTCTGCAGTCTTCTTTGCCCTTCCCCAATCTTCATGACTTTGCACTTGGTGGGATTGAACTCCAGGAGCCAATTGCTGTACCAGGTCTGCAGCCTGTCCAGATCCCTTTGTAGTTCTGCCTGGTCTTCGATCGAATGAATTCTTCTCATCAACTTCACGTCATCTGCAAACAGTGACACCTCGGAGTTTATTCCTTCTGTCATGTCGTTCACAAATACCAGAAACAGCACTGGTCCTAGGGCTGACCCCTGTGGGACCCCGCTGGTCACAGGTGCCCACTCTGACACCTCGCCACGTACCATTACCCGCTGCTGTCTTCCTGACAAATATTCCCTGATCCTCCGTAGTGCCTTCCCTGTTATCCCTGCTTGGTCCTCCAGTTTTTGCACTAATCTCTTGTGTGGTACTGTGTTAAACGCCTTCTTGCAGTCCAAGAAAACGCAATCCACCCTCCCCTCTCTCTCTTGTCTTACTGCTGTTACCTTGTCGTAGAACTCCAGTAGGTTTGTGACACAGGATTTCCCGTCCCTGAACCATGTTGGGTGCTGTTGATGAGATCATTCCTTTCTAGGCGTTCCACTACTCTTCTCCTGACAATCTTCTCCGTGACTTTGCATACTATACATGTCAGTGACACTGGTCTGTAGTTTAGTGCTTCATGTCTGTCTCCTTTTTTAAAGATTGGGACTATTTTTGCTGCTTCCATGCCTCAGGCAATCTCCCTGTTTCGATAGATGTATTAAATTTATTGTTTTTAAGGGTACACATGCGCCTCTGCTCCCTCTCTCAGGCCCCATGGAGAGTTTGTTATCTGGCCCCATTGCCTTTGAGGTATCTAGCTCACTCAGAAGCCTTTTTCACTTCTTCCTCGGTTGTGTGTACCGTGTCCAGCACATGGTGATGTGGCACACCTCTCCGTCCCTCTGGAGCCCTTCTGTCTCCTCCGTGACACTTCTTTAAATCTCTTGTTTGAGTTCCTCACATACTTCACGGTCATTTCTTGTGTCTCTCCCCTTCCTTCCTTACCCTGATTAACCTGGTCCTTGACTGTTGTTTTCCTCCTGATGTGCTGTATAACAGCTTCGGGTCAGATTTGGCTTTCGCTGCTATGTCGTTTTATATTGTCTTTTGGGCCTCCCTTCTTATCTGTGCATATTCGTTTCTGGTAACGACTGCTCTCCTTATTCTCCTGGGTCCTTTGCCTTCTATATTTCTTCCATTCCCTAGCACACTTGGTTTTTGCCTCCTTGCACCTTTGGATAAACCATGGGCTCATCCTGGCTTTTTCATTATTCCTGTTTCCCTTGGGTACAAACCTCTCTTCAGCCTCCTTGCACAATGTTGCTACATATTCCATCATCTCATTAACTGGCTTTCCTGCCAGTTCTCTGCCCCACTGAACCTCGTTCAGAAGTTCCTCATTCCCGTGTATCCCCTTTCCGTAGTTTGGTTTCATTTGTCCTGGCCTTCCTGCTTTCCCTCCACTTGTAGCTCTACTGTGTATTCGAAGCCAAACCACATGATCGCGGGCCCCCAAGGGGTCTTTCATATGTGATGTCCCCCAATATCTGCACTGCTCAAGGTGAATACTAAGCCCAGTTTTTGCTGGCTCATCCTCTCCTCCTCTTTTGGTAGTGTCCCTTACGTGTTGGTACATGAAGTTTTCCAGTACCACCTCCATCATCTTAGCCCTCCTTCTATCTTGGCCCCCATGTGGCTCCAAGTTCTCCCAGTCGATCTCGTTGTGGTTAAAGTCGCCCATGATCAGGAGCTTTGCCCTGATGCATGACTTCTTCTGGCCACTGCAGCCAGTGTGTCAACCATCGCTCTATTGCTCTCGTCATACTCATGCCCTGGTCTCCTGCTGTTCTGTGGTGGGTTATACATCACTGCTATTACCACCTTGGGACTTCCAGAGTGAAGCGTTCCTGCTATGTAATCACTTTCTTCTCCGCTGTCTCCTCTCTCCAGCTCATCAAAATTCCACGGTGTTGATCAGCAGTGCCACTCCTCCACCCCCCCCTGTTCCTTCTGTCTTTCCTCAGGATCTGGTATCCAATTGGAAAGATGGCATCTGTTATCATACCTGTAAGCTTGGTTTCTGTGAGCGCTATGATGTCCGGTGATGTCTCTTTGACTCTTTCGTGCCACTCCTCCCACTTGCTTGTTATTCCATCAGCGTTTGTGTACCATACCTTCAGTTTCCTTTCCAATACTGTGGTTTGTGGGGCCTGTGGGGGTGGGAGACCTAGTAGCATACTGTGGGATTCTATGATTGGGGGTTGGGTGGAAGCTGTGGGTATGGATTGTAGTTGTGTTGGGGTGGTGTGATAGGTTGTGGGGTTCTGAGGATATTGTGTGTGTGCTTGCCCTTGCTTCTCTGTTCTGCTCTGACTGAACCCATGCTGGTTCCCTCCTTGTTTCCTTTCCTATCTTCCCTTTTGCTTTTTTGTCCTCTCCCTCAGCTGCTGCTTCTTTTGTGTTCTGTCTCTGTCTAGGAACACCTTCTTGTACTCTTCCGATTTTTCAACCTTGGTTTCTCTTGGAGGATCCGTTCTCACTGTTTTTTGTCCTGAGAATCAGCTTGATCGGTCGGTTTCTCCCCTTCACGTACCTCCCTATTCTCTGAAAATTTACAATCTCGTCCATGTCTTCTCCCCCTATTTCCGTTATGATTTTCCCAATCTCCTTTCTTTCTTCCTGCCGTCTTTCAGTGTGTGTCTTTTCCTCTCTCTCCCGAAGCCCATGGATAAACACTGATTTTGCTCTTTCCTCATCCCACTGCCTCTCCCTCTGTGACTGGTTCCTGTCTGTATATGGTCATTTTCTCCCTTAATTTTTCCAATGGCTCTTGGTAGCATGGTTGTGCCTCAGCATTCGACTTATCTCCCTCTCTATCTGCACCCAGCTGCTCTTTCCTCTTTCTCCTGACCCTTCTTTGCAGGCTGATATGACTTTAGCATAATTCATATCTCCTTCCTTCCTGTTCATCCTCTCAGCTTCATATGCTGTGTCTTCTCTGGTCACTGCCCCTGAGACTTGCTTCAGCCTGTTTACCTCAAACTCTAGGACCCTTACCCTGTCTACTGCAGTTTCGACTTGTGCCTCCCATTTCTTCGTCTCCTTCTCCAACATCTTTTTCCATTTCGCAGAGAGCTCTTTCTCCATTTTTTCAGAAAGCTCTCCTAATTTTCTCTCCCATTCTTGCTCCATCCTTCTCCACTGCTCCTCCATCCATTCCTCCCTACCAGTACCTTTGTCATCTGATCCTTGATTCCTACGAGTCCCAACCATTTTTTTTTTTAGTAAAGGAAAGAGAGAAAGAGAGAAAGAGAGAAAGGAGAAAGAGAGAGAGAGAGAGAGAGAGAGAGAGGGGAGAGAGAGAGAGAAAAGAGAGAGAGAGAGAGAGAGAGAAGAGAGAGGAGAGAGAGAGAGAGAGAGAGAGAGAGAGAGAAGAGAGAGAGAGAGAGAGAGAAAGAAAGAGAGAGAGAAAAAGAGAGAGAGGGGGAAAGGTAAAGGAGGGGAGAGGGGGAGAGTGAAAAGGAAAAAGTTGGAGAGAGTGAGAGAAAGAGAGGAGAGAAGGGAAGATAGGAAAAGGGGAGAGAGAAGGGAAAAAGAGAGAGAGAGAGAGAGAGAGAGGAGAGAGAGAGAGAGAGAGAGAGAGAGAGAGAGAGAGAGAGAGAGAGAGAGAGGAGGGGAGAGAAAAGAAGAGAGAGAGAGAGAAGACAGAAGGGGAGAGAGAGAGGAGGAGAGAGAGAGAGAGAGAGAGAGGGGAGAGAGAAGAGAGAGAGAGGGGAGAGAAGAGAGAGAGAGAGAGAGAGAGAATAGAGAGAGGAGGGGAGAGAAGAGGAGAGAAGAGAGAGAGAAAAGGAGAGAGAGAGAAGAGAGAGAGAGAGAGAGAGGGGAGAGAGAGAGAGAGAAGAGAGAGAGGAGAGGGAAAAGAGAGGAAGAGTTTTTGTTTTGTGAACACTCGCGTCCGACTGATAGCTGTGTTGAACATTTTTGGATGACAGGATTTAGAAAATTTGCAAGAATTGGGCTACACTCATGGATGAGAAGAGACAGGCAAGGGCAAAGGAGGAGGGTTTGTGTGCTTCTCTAAAGTGTTCATGCCCAGACATTGATGTTGCCACCCCTACACATCTTGAAATATGTTCTTCAAGCTCTGTATAAACACTAGTACCTCTGTACTACTGTGCAATACAGACCATGGCAACATGCAGACCCTATCAACTTCCTAATGAAAAATTGACTCCTTCTGCTACAACAAACTGTCAACATATTATAATTGTTGGTGACCTCAACCACACCTTATGCGAGGGACTTTGATGACCTTTGCATTGTTTGCATGAGAAACTTTGTTGATTTCCTACTCATATTTGGCTCCTCCCTTGACCCAGAGTGAGTGATCTGGCAAAGGCATAGTCACTGTCAAACCCTCGGTACTTGACCTCTACCACAAGCTGTTTTTTGTGACACTTAAGATCCCAACAGAAAAGTGTGAGGAGTCCACAAAGCACACCTGGCTATGGAAAGAGGTAATTGGCCCGCCCTTTGCTCTGAGCTGCCACCGCCGAAATGGAATGCTCTTCTCCAAGGGATGTTTACAACCAAGTGAAAGCCTTCATGGACACATCCTTAATCTACACAAGAACACATTCCTCACCGCAATATGTGAAGGCCTACAGATCACCTTGGTTTGGCTTTTGTTGTAGAAGGCGCTACTCTATGTACAAGTCATGCGAAGGTATAAGAGACTTCCTACCACCTATAACAGGAACTTGCACATGCAAGCCGTAGGCATAGGTTTATGTTCAAAAGTGGCCATTGCTAAATGGGAGGTGGACACTAAAAGAAAGTTACATTGGTAGGGTAGGCTCCAAAACCTGGTGGGCCCTGGCAAGGACAGACAAGGTTAAACTGGGCCCGATAACTTATTCCACCTCTAAATCGACAGGATGGGACCTACCTCACTAGTAGTCAAGAGAAGGCAGACCCTCTTGCGAACACTTTGCTACCAAAATGCAATTTTCCCGATCCAGCAAGGGACCCTCCTTGGCTAGCTGCAAGAACGTGTCCAAAACTGTCGTTGGGGACAATAAGGCAGGGAGGTGGCATTTACCTACTTAATCGCTTGCCAAGAAAAGGCTTGCCCAGACAAGTAGAGCCCAAGATTGGGGAAAAAGTGTGCAAAACCAGCAGCAGACCTCTAACTCGTTTCTTTCGCACTCCCTAGTACGGTGTAAAGGGGCCCTCTCTATTGGAAAAGGCAAATGAAAGTCCCTGTTCACAAAAAGAAGAGCAGACCCAGAAATAAAGAAAAACTCAGCCCGTTTCACCCCGGTCAATCACGGGTTTAAGACCCCTTGAGCCCTTAATCTGGGGGAAAATGACAGGGGTTTTTTGACAAACCACTCCTACTTTGTGATCTTTCAATAGGGCTTCGGGGAAAGGTTACTCTGCTGCTGATCTGTTTTTTAAACCTTTCCACTAAGTGGCACCCAAATCATTGGATGAACCCAAAAGAAAGGCTGTGGGGGTGGCACAAAACTTTGGCTGGCGCTTTGGGGAACCGGGTGTGGCAAGGGCTCTTAGAAAAACTTCAAGAAAGGGGAATTGGGGGGCTTACGCAAAGTCCCCCTTTCAGTGATTACCTTCATGGTAGTTTCCCCTAAGTGTAGTTCTCAAGGGAAAAGGAATCCGCAAGACACCCTATTGGGGAAAGTGTTCCAAAGGGAAGGGTTTGCTGGGTCCATTGTTTGGAATGTTTACTTCAACGCCCTTTTTAAAATCTCACCCCAGAATCGCAGGGCATATGCAGAGGACTTTTCACTGACATTCACTTATCCAAGAAAAGAAATGCCAGCTGCTCTAAGCTAATCAATCACCGCGGGAGAGCTATATCAGTTTGGGGGAAAAAATAGATGGCAAGTAAATTTGCCCCGGAAAAAAGAAAAATGATGTTTCTTTCTCTAGGCACCATGATGGTAATGCTGGTGCAGTGTAAGGATGAATGGGAGGTGTTGGCACCCGGAGAAGAAGTTGTATCCTTGGGGTGGGAAAATTTTACTCCAAACTAACCATTTACGAAACCCTGTTGTAAAAATTTCAAACAAGGCAGCCATGAAGTTACAGCACTTCGCCGTATCTCCATTGGTTGACAGTAGGGGGGTTTCAAGAATTTCCCGTACGAGGCACAAGTACGCTCCACCTTGGTATGCTCCACTTTCTTGGTTTTCCTGCCCCCCCCTTTTCATCTTTCGATCTTTACAGAGTAGAGAACAGTGCAAGAGTTTTCCCTCTCTCCCCCCGGGGCCCCTCCTGGTTTGATCTGTTTATTTCAGCAGGGCCTTCAAAATAGGAGGGATGTGGGTGGCCTTATGTTATGTACAAGGCCAAAATTGTCAAAATACCACACTTGGATCCACTTGAGGACAGCCCTTGAAACAAGTTTTATGCCACCAAAGACGGGCAAAAAAGGGAGCAACTTCACTCTGGCGTTTCCCCTTTTCCAGAAAAATCACTCCATTGAGATTTTTACCCTACCCAGGATGAACTCGAGTATGGAAAAACATTCGTACAGCATAAAGATGTCAAAGAGTAAAGTCAGTTGTCAAAAGAAAATGTGGGCCCCAGATGGCTCCAAATTCATCCTGTTCCCTAAATTTTTATGTCTTATAACAATAAAAAAGGGTTTTCAAATGAGCTGATGTAGGTAAAAAGTCTTAGCTTGCCAATAAAAATTAGGAACCTTAAATTTTTAAAAAGCTTGTAAAAAAAGCTAGGGATCCCTTTTCCTTGTCAAAACCCCGTGTAAAGAAAAAAAAAAAAAAAAAAAAAAAAAAAAAAAAAAAAAAAAAGAGATGGGAGAGAGAGGAAGGGAGAGAAAGATTAAGAGAGAGAGAGAGAAAAAGAGAGAGAAAGAGTAAGAGAGAGAGAGAGAGAGAGAGAGAGAGAGAGAGAGAGAGAGGAGAGAGAGAGAGAGAGAGAAGAATAGAGAGAAGAATAGAGAGAGAGAGAGAGAGAGAGAGAGAGGAAGAGAGGAAAACAGACAAAGAGACGGAGAGAGAAGGAAGGGTTAGAGGGTCAATTCACATAAAGGTGTAAGATCCTGTATATGTGTGTGTATGTGTATGTGTATGTGTGTGTGTGTGTGTGTGTGTGTGTGTGTGTGTGTGTGTGTGTGTGTGTGTGTGTGTGTGTGTGTGTGTGTGTGTGTGTGTGTGTACTCACCTAATTGTACTCACCTAATTGTTGTTGCAGGGGTCGAGACTCAGCTCCTGGCCCCCGCCTCTTCACTGATCGCTACTGGGTCCACTCTCTCTCTGCTTCCTGAGCTTTGTCATACCTCTTCTTAAAACTATGTATGGTTCCTGCCTCCACTACTTCACTTGCTAGGCTATTCCACTTGCTGACAACTCTATGACCGAAGAAATACTTCCTAACGTCCCTGTGACTCGTCTGAGTCTTCAGCTTCCAGTTGTGACCCCTTGTTTCTGTGTCCCCTCTCTGGAACATCCTATCTCTGTCCACCTTGTCTATTCCCCGCAGTATCTTGTATGTCGTTATCATGTCTCCCCTGACCCTTCTGTCCTCCAGTGTCGTCAGTCCGATTTCCCTCTACCTTTCCTCGTACGACATTCCCCTGAGCTCTGGGACTAGCCTTGTTGCAAACCTTTGTACTTTCTCTAACTTTTTGATGTGCTTGACCAGGTGTGGGTTCCAGACTGGTGCTGCATACTCCAGTATGGCCCTAACATACACAGTGTATAGTGTCTTGAACGATTCCTTATTAAGGTATCGGAACGCTATTCTCAGGTTTGCCAGGCGCTCGTATGCTGCAGTAGTCATTTGGTTGATGTGTGCCTCCGGTGACGTGCTCGGTGTTATGGTCACCCCAAGGTCTTTCTCCCTGAGTGAGGTCTGTAGTCTTTGTCCACCTAGCCTATACTCTGTCTGCGGTCTTCTTTGCCCCTCCCCAATCTTCATGACTTTGCATTTGGCAGGGTTGAATTCGAGAAGCCAGTTTCTGGACCACATGTCCAGCCTGTCCAGGTCTCTTTGCAGTCCTGCCTCATCCTCATCCGATTTAATTCTTCTCATCAGCTTCACATCATCTGCGAATAGAGACACTTCAGAGTCTATTCCTTCCATCATGTCGTTCGCATATATCAAAAAATAGCACTGGTCCTAGAACTGACCCCTGTGCGACCCCGCTCGTCACAGGCGCCCACTGTGATACCTCTTCACGTACCATGACTCGTTGGTGCCTCCCTGTCAGGTATTCCCTGATCCATTGCAGTGCCCTCCCTGTCATATGCGCCTGATCCTCCAGCTTCTGCACTAATCTCTTGCGGGGAACTGTGTCAAAGGCCTTCCTGCAATCTAGGAAAACGCAATCAACCCACCACTCTCTCTCGTGTCTTACTTCTGTTACCTTGTCATAAAACTCCAGAAGGTTTGTGACACAGGATTTGCCTTCCATGAACCCATGCTGGTTTTCATTTATAATCTTGTTCCGTTCCAGGTGTTCCACCACTCTCCTCCTGATATTCTTCTCCATGACTTTGCACACAATACATGTCAGAGACACAGGTCTGTAGTTTAGTGCCTCATTTCTGTTTCCTTTCTTAAATATGGGGACTACATTTGCTGTCTTCCATTTCTCAGGTAGTTGCCCAGTTTCAAGGGATGTGTTGAAGATTGTGGTTAGGGGCACGCACAGCATCTCTGCTCCTTCTCTAAGGACCCATGTGGAGATGTCCGGTCCCATCGCCTTTGAGGTATCAAGGTCACTTAGCAGCTTCTGCACCTCCTCCTCGGTTGTGCGTACGTCATCCATCACTTGTTGGTATATTCCCTCTTGATGTTCCCTTCTGTGCTGTCTTCCCACAGCCCTTCCTGTCTCTTCTGTAAAAACTTCCTTAAATCTCCTGTTTAGCTCCTCACATAACTCCTGATCATTTCTTGTGAGTTCTCCACCTTCTGTTCTCAGTCTGCTCACCTGGTCTTTGACTGTTGTCTTCCTCCTGATGTGGCTATACAACAGTTTCGGGTCAGTCTTGATTTTCGATGCTATGTTATTTTCATACTGTCACTTGGCCTCCCTCCTTACCTGTGCATACTCGTTCCTGGCTCTGCGACTGATCTCCCTATTTTCATGTGTTCTCTGCCTTCTGTACTTTTTCCATTCTCTATTTCACTTCGTTTTTGTCTCCTTACACCGTCGGATAAACCAGCGGCTCGTTCTGGTCTTCCCATTGTTTCTGTTGCCCTTGGGAATAAACCTTTCCACTGCCTCCTTGCATTTTGTTGTTACATATTCCATCATTTCATTTACTGGCTTTCCTGCCAGTTCTCTGTCCCACTGAACCTCCTGCAGGAAGTTCCTCAACCCTATGTAGTCCCCTCTTTTATAGTCAGGCTTTTCCCATTCAACTCCTGTTACTCTCTCCTCTTGTAACTCTACTATATATTCAAAGCACAGAACCACGTGGTCACTAGCTCCTAGGGGACTCTCATATGTGATGTCCTCAATGTCTGAACTGCCCAGGGTGAACACAAGGTCCAATCTTACTGGTTCATCCTCCTCTCTCACTCTGGTAGAGTCTTTAACATGTTGGTGCATGAGGTTTTCCAGCACCACATCCAACATCTTGGCTCTCCATGTTTCGGGACCCCCATGTGGCTCCAGGTTTTTCCAGTCAATCTCCCTGTGGTTGAAATCCCCCATAACCAGCAACTTTGCTCTGCTGGAGTGAGCTCTTCTTGCCACTTCAGCAAGTGTGTCCACCATTTCTCTGTTGCTCTCTTCATATTCCTCTATTGGCCTCCTGCAGTTCTGTGGTGGATTATACATCACTGTAATGACCACCTTGTGCTCCTCAGTCTGAAGTGTACCTACTATGTAGTCCCTTTCTCCTGTCTCGTCTATGCCTCCCATTTTGTTAGGTAAGACCCATATGCAACAGTTAGGTATCTTTATTTCGAAACGTTTCGTCTACACAGTAGGCTTCTTCAGTCGAGTACAGCAAAGTTGATAGAAGCAGAAGAGACTTGAAGACGATGTAATCAGTCCATCACCCTTGAAGTTTTGAGGTGGTCAGTCCCTCAGTCTGGAGAAGAGTAGACGTTGAGAGGTCAGGTCCCTCTCAAATCCAGCCATTCTCACTAGTAGAGGTTGTTGAATCAACTTCAACTTCAACAGCCTCCCATTTTCTCGAATTTCCATCGGTTTTTTATGAGCAGAGCAACCCCTCCTCCCCCTCTGCCCCTTCTATCTTTCCTCATGATCTGGTGTCCTGGTGGGAAGATTGCATCTGTTATTGTCTCTGCGAGTTTTGTTTCTGTAACTGCTATGATGTCTGGGGACTTCTCATTGATTCTTTCTTGCCATTCCTCATATTTATTCGTTAATCCATCTGCATTTGTGTACCAAACCTTCAACTTCTGTTCTAATACTGTAACTGTGGTCCTGGGGGAATACTGTGGTTGGGAGAGCAGGAGCCCTGGTGGGGGCCTGTGGGAGGTTGCCTTGGAGGTAGAGGAAGAGTTCCCATAGGGGGTTGCTGTAGGGGTAGGGTTCGTGGCACGGGGGGTGAGAACAGAGGGATCAGTGTGTGATGGTTGGTTTAGATTGTTCAGTTGCCTTGGGGGTGTCGTGGCTGGAGTCCTTCTGCAGGTGTTTCTGGGGCTGTGCTTGTCCTTCCACCTGTTCCTGGGTTATTCTGCTCTCCTTTTTCATTTCCTCCCATTTCTCCTTTCGTTTTTGCACTCTCTCTATCAGTATCATCCTTTCTTCCTGTGTTCTGTCTCGATCGAGGTACACACTCATGAACTCCTGTTTGCCTCTCAGCCGTGCTTTCTCCTGCAGGATCATGGTTCAGGTTGATTCTGCCTTGAAAATTACTTTGAGAGGCCGATTTCTTTTCTTTGTGAACCACCCGATTCTCCGAAAATTTGCCACCTGGGTCATGTCTCCCTCGCCTATCACCTTCATGATACCTTCAATCGCTTTTTTCTCCTCCTGCTTTCTTTCCTCATAAGTTTCCCCTTTAGCTTCGTCTAGCCCATAGACAAATACTGATTTCTCCCTTTCCACCTCCCACTGTGATTCCCATTGCATCCTCTGAGGTGTTTTAGTTCCTTCCCGTGGAGTGTTCTTTCCTTCAGTCCTTTCCCTAGCTGTGGCCCCTATGCTCATTGGTTTGTCCTTCCTGCTCACCTGTTCCTGGCCCCCACAAGTGTCTGGTAAGGTCTCTGCACATGTCCTAGTTCCTTCAATGTCTTCCAACCTCTCATTCTGTCCTAGTGTGCTCCCTGTCTTTGTTTTGGCCCCATGTGGGTTTGACAGGACCTCTACATACAGTTTAGCTTCCATGCTCCCTTCAGACCCGTTGTCTGTGTCTGATGTAGACATTGCTGATGCTACTTGTGTAATATCTTTGTCTTTAGGCTGTTTCTGATGTCTCACCTCCTCTTCT
Source organism: Cherax quadricarinatus (assembly GCF_026875155.1). Lineage (NCBI taxonomy): Eukaryota > Metazoa > Arthropoda > Malacostraca > Decapoda > Parastacidae > Cherax > Cherax quadricarinatus. The sequence continues at coordinate 40,915,366 of NC_069400.1, forward strand.
AATCTCTGTATCTTGGCTTCTGCTACTTTGCCTTGTTGCTCCCATCTTCCGGATTCTGCTGCTAACCTCTCCTCCATCTTCCTTGTAAGCTCATCTAGCCTCCTTCCCCAGTCTTCCTCCCTTTTTTTGAGCTCTGCCTCCCAGTCCTCCCTCCCAGATTTGTCCTTCAGGCCCTTTGTTCTCATCCTAATTCTAGGTTTCCCCATTGCTCCACAGAAGGAAGGGGAGAGATGGTTAGGGGGAGGGGAATAGATGGTTAGGGGGAGTGGGGATGGATGGTTATGGGGGAGGGGGAGGATGGTTATTGGAAGGGGAGAGGTGGTTGGGGGAGGGAGTTAGATGGCTTGGGGGAGGGGTTAGATGGTTTGGGGGAGGGGTAGGTGGCTAAGGGGAGGGGGCAGAGGTGGTTAGGGGAACGGGGAGTATGAGTTTGTGTCAAGTGTTATATGTGCTTGTGTATGTGTGTTGTGTATGGGGTGTGTGCATGTGTGGAGAGAGAGGGATGGATTAAGGGGAGGAGGGGGAGGGAGAGAAGGATGAGTGACCTTATAAGTGGGGGAGGTGTGTGTGTGTGTGTGATGGGATTAGAAGGGGAGGGAGGGGAAAGAAGGCTGAGGGTAGAGTGACCGCTTATGGTGTGTGTGGGGTGTGTGTATGTGTGTGTGTGTGTGTGTGTGTGTGTGTGTGTGTCTGTGAGTGTGTGGTGTGTGAGTGTGTGTGTGTGTGTATGTGTATGTGTGTTTTGTATTCGCCTAGTGCAGGTGTGTGTGTGCGTGTGTGTGTGTGTGTGTGTGTGTGTGTGTCTGTGTGTATAAGTGTGTGTTCATGTGCATCTGATAATGTACCGAGTGTACTTAGCTCTGTGAAGACCTGTTTGTGTGCTCTCTGTGAATCTGAACCCAGGAGGCCCTCTCTTGACAGTTTTAAACCACAGCTGAGAAAAGACCCAAAGATTTTGCAAAGCGGAGAACGGCGTTTAAACGGAGGAGAACAAGAGATTCGAAGTAATCCTCCTGTTTTTAGCCCCCCCCGGGTTTTTAAGAGGGGAGTTTTGGCCCGTGGCTGGGAAAACAGGGAAACCCAAGCTGAAGTTTCAAAAAAAAGGGTTTGGGGAGAGGCGAAAAAAACCGAGAAACCAAAAAGACCTACCGTAAAAACCCTTCCACTCTTTTCCTTCGGTGTTTCCCTTAACGAATGTGAGTGTTCAAACTGGGAATCCCAAAACCCCGAGCCCAAAGGGAAGCATTGGCAGTAGTGAGTGAGAAAATCCCTAAAAAACCCCAACGAAGACCATCAAAAACGTCTAAACAAAATTCTACAAGTGGTGTAATGCTCCCTGGCGAATGTGAGTCGACTCCCTTGGAGCATCATGACGGACGATGCCAAGGAAGGTAAAAACATTGTTTTTTGTTGGGAAAAGCCAGATTAGGAACATGGAAAAGGGCATTCTGCTTGAAGGATGGGATAGGGGGCAGAGAGTGTGTTTTCCTGGAGCGGGGGATGAAGGATTTTGTTAGCCATCTGGAGACATCATGAGAGGTAATGGGAGCAACCCTATTATCTGTCCTAAAGGGCGGAGGAAACAAAGTTGGCAGACGTGGGAGGAGGACCTGATTAGCAGGATGGGTCACAATAGAGATAATTAGGGGGAAGGGTGGGAAACCTGTAATATGGGGAAATTTTTCCCCAAGGAGGGGATTTTGGAAAAAAATGGTTTTCCAGAGAAATTTGGTGTCAATTGCGGGCGGGAAAAATACTGAAAAGGAAAATGGGGTAACACCCTTGAAAACCTGGGACCTTTTTTCCAGGCAGAAATGACATGTATCCGGGGACGGGGTTCACTTATAAAGGGGGTGGGGTGGACACGGGCCCCAACGCAGTGGAGGGAGCTTTGGGTTTTTAAAAAACAGGAATATTTTAGGGGGTTTTGGGTTTTTTTTGGCGGGAAAACTGGAAGTTCCCGGGGTATTAATATGATTCTAGGAAAACTAAAATAGGCAAAAGGGGTTGGATATTGGAAAGCCAGTGGAAAAAAAATTGAAAAGGGACAGTAATGGTTTTAAGTGGAAAAACGGGAAAGGGAAAGGGGGGGGGAAGGGGTTTAAAAAAAGAGGAGGGTTTTTAAAAATATTTATTCCCACAAATAGTCCCCAGTGCAGAAAAAAGGGGACGAGTTGGACTATTTGCTATGCAGGAAACATAGAGGTTTTTGGGCCATTCCTGAGACGGGGTTTTAATTCAAAAAGTGGGGACTTTCCTTGCAGAATGTCACAACCGGGGTTTTTAAAAATTTTTCCAATAGATAAAAAGTGTCGGAAAGGGGGGGGGTGGAAATTGTATTTTCCCGAGCGCTTGAACTGTTGCATAAAAAGGGGTATTAAGTCTGAAGTCCCACATACAGAGTCCGGGATAAAAATTTTCAGAGGCATAAAAAAAATTAATTTTAGGTGTGAAATACCTTTCCCCCCAAATTTAGATAGGGAACCGGGGGAGACTACTATGGGAAAAAAATTGTTAGGGCCAAAAAGGACGATAATGTATAATTCAAAGGAACTTTAACTTTAGTCAAAATTGTTTGGGAAATTTTTCTTGACGGGGAAAATTTTAAAATTTCAAAAAAGGATTTTCTTAAAATTTTTTCAGGATTTTTTTTTTGAAGCAGTTTGTGCAAAACCCTAAAAGGGGGTAAAAAAACCTGCTTGATTTATTTCCCTGGAAAAACAACGAACCCCCGGTTAATAATTTAGAATTTCAGGGGAACTGGGTGCTAGTGACCACAAATCAATTACATTTAGCATTAAAATGGAAGAATGATATAGGGATAACTCAGAACAGCCCCCAGTTTTTCCTTGGGCAGATTACGATGGGCTTAGAGAACATTTATCACTGTTGACGGGGGAAACGAAAAAAAGCTTTCAATATGCCCTTTTTTTCTAAAACACAATAATGTCCCAAAAAGAACGTTTTTCCCCCTTAAAGAAATTAGATCAAAATAGAAATTGCCCCCAAAGGGATGAAAAATTTAGGCTGAAATATCTACTGGGGGAAATAAGAAAGGAATTTTTTAAGGCAATCAAAAGAGGCGGGGGGCATTTTATAAAACAGTAATGGACATTAAGAGGGACTTTAAAAAGGGGAAAAGAAAAGCTAAAAAGGACTAGGTTTTTAAAATTTTGGCTGGGGAATTCAAAAACAAAACCCCAAAAATTTTTTTCCCGGGTATATAGAACAAAAGTCAGTGATAAGAAGGTCCCCTTAAAAATAACAGGGCATCTTACTGAAAAAGAGAATAAAATGTGCCCATTTAAAAAAATTATTTTTCTGGGGTTTTTCCCAAAGGAAGACACTAAAAAATTTTCCCGGGTAAAAAATTTTTTTATAGGGGGCCAGAAGAAGAAAAAATATGTAAACCACAGCCCAACGTGAAAGGGTTTGTAAAGGGCAGATAGACCACGGGAAAGCAAAAAATTCATTTGGTCCTGATGGGGTTTTTTTTCAAGGTTCAAAATGAAGCAAAATAAAAAACCTGTAAACCCATTAACTAATTTTTTTAATTTTTTAAACCTTAAAACAGGGTAGGTCTGATATGTGGAAGAGGGCTAATGGGTTTCCTATTTTAAAAAACGGGGGACAATCTTAAACCGGGCCAAATTTAAAACCGCCCAAAAAGGGCCTGCCCTAAATTTTTTGGGAAAATTTAAATTTGAGTCAATTATAGCGAGTTATAAGAAGCCTCCGGGGCAAGCATACTTAATTAATGATACTCAGCGGGAAATTCACAAGAGGCCGCCCGGGGTCTAACTAATTTAAAATTTTCCCTTCAGTAAAGCTTTTGGGGCGTTGACCACGTTAAAAAATTTGATATTTTTTATTTTAAGTTAGTAGGCTTTTATGGGTTTTTTCCCGCCCCAAAAGACTTTTTGGGGGGGAAATAGCGCTCAGGCATTGGGGAAGTGGGGCTCTCGGGGAAATAAAAGCATGGCTCCAGACGGGGAAGCAGAGAGGGTCCAAAAGGGGGGTTAAACCCCCCGAGTGGGGATCAGTAAAAAGGGCGTTCCAAAAGGGACCCCAGTTTTGGGGCCCGGGTTTGTTTTTTAAATATATCAATTCTTGATGAAGGAATTACAGTGATATGGCAAATGCCCCCGATAAACCCCAAAAAAGGTGGGATAATTGATTAAAAACGTAGATGTTAGGGAACTTCAGAGGATTTAGACAAACTCTATTTTGGCAAAAAATGGGGGCAGATGCAGTTCAATGTAGATAAATGAAATGTTCTGAACCCGGGAAAGTGGCCCAAAAACCTAGCACTTATAAGTTAAATAATGTAAACCTTACCCCATAAAAATTGCAAAGGGGATTTGGGGTTTATGGTAAGCGCAACCTTAAACCAAACCCAGCAATGCCTAAGCGAAACGAAATAAGGCAAATGATTACGGGGATTTATATCAAAAAAGTGAAAAGCAAAAAAATCCAGAGGTCCAAAACTGCAGTTTTTATATACTCATTAGTAAGGCCCACCTAGATTATGCACTAAATTCTGGTCCCCAAATAAAAAGGGGGACATAAATTCGTTAGAAAACATTCAGCGTGGGAATGAACAAATTTAAATACATACATTAGAAATCCCCCTTTAATGAAGAAAGTTTTAAGACCCCTTAAGTTTTTTTTTCCATTTGGGTTAGACAAGAATGGGGAGACCTATTCAAAGATGAATAGGAAAATGTGCAGAAGAAAAAACATATAAATTGGTATTTTATGCAAACAGCGAAGTGCAAGAAAAAAAATTTTAAGGAATTTCCTTTTTGGTACTTTGTGCTGGGAACTTGATACATTGCATTAACTGAAACGTGGATGTTTTAAAGAGTGGGGAATAGACGCTGGTGTAATATTCAGGGATTTAATGTTTTTCAATTGGATAGATTAATGGGAAGGGGGGGGATTTGATTGATTTTTCGAAAAAATATTAATTGTTGCTAAAAACAGGTAAAAAAATAGATGGGCGAAAACAAGTCTTTTTGGGGAAAGAGTTTCTTGGGGGGTCAAAAAAAAAAAAATTTCTGGGTGTAAAAACCAAACCCCCCCAGGTTTGGGAAACACATAGAGGGGACTTTTTTTGGGGAACAAAATTTTTTTTAGGGTTCTGGACACAGAAACCCAAGTCATAGTAGGGGATTTTAACCCCTTTACCAAATTGAACATTAAAATGGATAAAAAAAACCGACGGGTTTGTTGGGGTAAGACACATACCCAAGGGGGGGGGGGGATTAGGAATCTTTATTTCGAAACGTTTCGCCTACACAGTGGGCCCTTCTTCAGTCGAGTACCAAAAAATTTGATAGAAGCAGAAATACTTGAAGACATTAATCAGTCCATCACCCCTTTAAAATTTTTTCGGTGGGCCCGTCCCCCCAGTCTGGAGAAAAGCATTGTTCCATAGAAGAAACAATATAATTGATATGAAATTGTTTCATTCATGGAAAAATGCCCCTTCTCCAACTGAGGGAAAGGGCCAAACCCCAAAACCTTTTAAAAATGATGGACGGGTTGCTCTCTTCGTATCTTCTGCTTCTATCAACTTTTCTGTACTCGACTGAAGAAAAACCTACTGTGTAGGCGAAACTTTCCCAAATAAAGTACCTAAATGTTTTCATATTGTCTTACCTTTTCCAAATTGCTGGGAAATTTTTTTGACAGGTAATCTAAGTCCAGTACTTTATGGGAAAAAGTTTTAGGACCCGTTTTTTTTTTGAAACAAGGAAATGACCTACCAGGGGGAATAATTTTCCCAAAAAAAACCAGTCTTGCAAAAAGGGAAAAACCGTTAAAAACTGGAGATCACTGAAAGCTTGGCGCAAGTGGGTCACAAATCCAACACCTTTACATTAAATTTGGGAAAGCAAAAATAATGTAATACAGTAAAAAAACTCTGATTTTTTGGGTTTTTGCCATTTTAAGGGCTTAGGGAACCCCTGTCTAAAACTTGATTGGGGGTTTTCTTTGCTAATGAATTTTTTTGACGATAATCATCTAATGAACATGAAGGGATCTGCTTTTAAAGATTGTTTTTTTTTAATAATGACACAAGGGGGCCCAGAGTATATAAAATTTCCCCCGAGAGAAAATTTGGGCCCAATAATAACGATCCCAAATGGTTAACAGGAGCTAAAAACATCTATTAGGGGAGAAAGGGGGAATTTTTAGGCGCACAGAAAAGGAGAGGTTAACCTTAAATGACCAAATATGGTTTAGGGTTAAAAGAGAAGGGAAAAAAGGGGATTAGAAAGGCTAAAAAAGTGACTATGAAATTTGAGTGCCCAATGAATCAAAGACTAATCCAAAGGGATTCTTTCAAGTGTATAGGGCAAGGTGAAGGAAAAATTAGGGCCCCTGAAACTGGGAATGGACAGCTGACGGTTAATTTAACGGGAAAAGTGTTTTCCCTTTTTTAATGACTATTTTTTTTTTCAGTTTTTACACAGGAAGATGTAAATGAATTTTCCCGTAATTAACAATTATTTAGTTCCTGAAGGGAATTTTTAATTAACCCAATATTTCTGGCACAGGGCGGTTATTAAAAAGATAGACAAACTAAAAAAAAATAATTTCCCCGGGGCCCGTTTAGTTTTTTTCAAGGGGGGTTAAGGAATGCAAGAAAAAAAGGGGGCTTAGTCCCGGGCCCTTAAAAGATGTAAATTTAAAAGCGTCCATCCTTTCCAGTGGTTTTAAAAATCAAAAAGGTATACAATAACCCACAAATTTTTTAGGTAAACATAAAATTTCAACAGTTTTGTAACTTTTTTCCGAAAAGTTTCGCCCACACAGTAGGCTTCTTCATCGAATACAGAAAATAGCAGGAAAAAAAGAGATGTGAAGAACCCTGTAATCAATCCATCATCCCCGAGTTGGGGGAAATGGCTAAAGTGGTTCCTATTTTTCAAAACAGGGGGTTAAACCACTTCTTTAAATTAAACCCCCAATAACCTGACATCAAGGGGCAATTTTAGAACCCAATTTTAGCTGACAATTTTCAAAGTCACCTTTAAAAACATAACTTGAAAATTTAAACTCCCGCATGGATTTCACGTGAGGTCTTCCTGCCTGACAAACTTTTCTGACGTTCTTCAAAGAAAAATTTGAGGCAGTTGACAGTTAAAAAGGGAAAAGGAAAATTGTTTATTTTGGGTTTTTTGTAAAGCCTTCGAAAAAGTACCCCCCACAAGAGACTCTTAAGAAAAGGGGGCAGCTCATGGTTTTAAAGGGAAAAAGTTCTAGCATGGATTGAGGCGGCCTTTCCAATAGGGAAACAGAGAGTTACCATTAAAGGGGGTGAAACGAATGGGGATTAGTCCCCTAGTGGCCCTTCCACAAAGGGTCATTTTTAAGGGGCCCCCCTTGTTCATAATTTACCCTTAAAGGGCCTTTATGAAGGGGGTTTCTAGTGGGCATGATAAGGGTTTTGGGGGTTAAAACCATGTGCAACATCCTGGGTATCTTTTTGTAGACGTTTCGCCAAACCAGTTTGGGTTTTTTCAAAACAAATTCTAGGACAAGCTTGAAGACATAGAACCCATGGACAAAGTGAGGGAATCGTCCCTCAACCTAGGATAGGGCGAACAGCACCAAGTCATCTACGCTTTAATGTTTTTTTAAAAGAATTTTTGTCCCCTTCATAATTTTGGAGACCAGAAAGGGGGCTGCATAAACAAAGGGGAGGCCCTTTCTAATGAAATTTTTAAACTGCAGTAGACCTCTGGGCTTTTGATGGCTTTTCCTTTAACTAAATTTCCTTATTTGTACACTTTGGGATTGCTGTCTTGGTTTAAGTTTCTGCTTTCCATAACCCCCAATCCTTTTTGCCCAAACGTATCTAAGTTCAACATCATTTAACTTTTTAAATCAAGGGGGTTTTGGCCCCTCCCCAGCTTCAGGGAAACCCTTTCATTTTTCTACATTAACTGCATCTGCCCCTTTTTTGTTTCCCAAAAATTGAGTTTTTTTAAACCTCATGAAGTTCCTTTAAAATCTGCATTTGAATCAAATTTTCCTACCTGTCTTTTTGCCTCGGCGAATTGCCATACACTATAAAATTCCCCCATCAAAATCTTGAAATAAATACAGGATATATTACTACAGGAGGATAAAGACTCATTAGAGAACAACAGAAAGAAGACTAAAATGATTTTTCTGTGGGAAGGGAAACCCCCTTAAATTCCCCTTTAAAAAAGACCTTTTAAAACCTTAAAACCCACCTCGGAGAGGGGTAGAATGGGGGAGAAATCATTGAAGTGTTTTTCCTGGAGTTTTTTCCCCGGAGAGAGTTTTCCGGGGGGCAAAGCCCCCGCGGCCCCGGGCCCGTGACCAAAGGCCCTCCTGGTGGGGCAGAGCCGACAAACCAAGGGTGTTACTGCTGGCTGCAACGCAAATCAAAACGACCACAGCCCGGCCCGGCAGGAACCCACTTTTTGGGGCTTTTCCAGTGCCATTTAAGACTGGGCCCGGGGGCCTTTTTGGGAATCCCCCCTTTTGTAGGGGTGGGAGGGAGTTAACAGTTTCCGGGGGCCCCCGCCCCGTATTGTAGGCCTTAAAAGTGCTACTGACACCCCTTCTTTTTTTATTGGGGGGGGTTTTTCAAACGTCCCGGGCCCAAATCTTTTGCTTTCGGAAATGAGTGATTTTCCCTTTTGCAAGGTTTGGACAGTCCCCTAGGGGTTTTCCAGGGGTAAAAAATCATGTATCTCAAACCCGCCTCGGTTTCCCGGGGAAAACAGGTTTTTGGAAACCCCAGCCTCCCAAAAATTGAGGTGTTTTATCTCCGTTATGCTGCCCCTGAAGGGTTTTTTTTGTACATTTTTTTTAGGGGCCAGCAATTTCCCTGCCTTGAAAAGGGCTTTAGTGTGCACAATAAATTTAAACCTAGATAGAAAAAAAGTGAAACCCGAGAAGGTCATCATGGGGTTGGGGCCTTTCCCCCTTTTTTTAAGGTTTTTCCCTTATCCATCCTGTCATTTTTTTTAGCAAATGCGATTGAAACAATGGGTTTTTGGGGCCCTTTAAGGGGAAACCTCCGACTGATCACTCCCCCGGGCTTTGAAAGTTGGGGTTTTTGGGTCTATTTTTGCCCCCGAATTTGTTTTTTTACTCTGATTAAGATTTAATTTCCTCGTGTTTCCCATATCTGAATAATTGAAATTTCTCATCGTTGAACTTCATATTGGTTTTCTGCAGCCCACTGAAAGATTTGGTTGATGTCCGCCTGGAACCTTGCAGTGTCTGCAATGGAAGACACTGTCATGCAGATTCGGGTGTCATCTGCAAAGGAAGACCGGTGCTGTGGCTGACATCCTTGTCTATGTCGGATATGAGGATGAGGAACAAGATGGGAGCGAGTACTGTGCCTTGTGGAACAGAGCTTTTCACCGTACGCCTGGGACTTTACTCTGTTGCCCTACTACCTCTGGTTCTTTTTAGTGGGGAAAATTAAATAGAATCCATCGACCGACTTTTCCTGTTATCCCTTTAGCACGCATTTTGTGCGCTATTACGCCATGGTCACACTTGTCGAAGGCTTTTGCAAAGTGTGTATATATTACATCTGCATTCTTTTTGTCTTCTATGCATCTAGGACCTTTTTCCGTAGTGATCCAATAGTTGAGACAGACAGGAGCGACCTGTTCAAAAACCCATGTTGCCCGGGTTGTGTAACTGATGGGTTTCTAGATGGGTGGTAAATCTTGCTTCTTAGACCCTTTCAAAGATTTTTATGATATGGGATGTTAGTGCTATCGGTCTGTAGTTCTTTGCTGTGCTTTACTGCCCCCTTTGTGGAGTGGGGTTATGTCTGTTGTTTTTAGTAACTGTTGGACGACCCCCGTGTCCATGCTCCCTCTCCATAGGATGGTAAAGGCTCGTGATAGGGGCTTCTTGCAGTTCTTGATGAACACGGAGTTCCATGAGTCTGGCCCTGGGGCAGAGTGCATGGCATGTCATTTATCTCCTGTTCGAAGTCATTTGGCGTCAGGATAACATCGGATAGGCTTGTGTTAACCAAATTCTGTGGCTCTCTCATAAAAAATTCATTTTGATCTTCGACTCTCATCTGGTTAGCGGCTTGCTAAAAACTGAGTCATATTGGGACTTGAGTAGCTCACTCATTTCCTTGCTGTCATCTGTGTAGGACCCATCTTGTTTAAGTAGGGGCCCCAATACTGGACGTTGTTCTCGACTTTGATTTGGCATAGGAGAAGAAATACTTTGGGTTTCTTTCGATTTCATTTATGGCTTTTAGTTCTTCCCGCGATTTTCCCGACTCCCATAAGATTCCTTTAGCTTAAGTTCAATGCTTGCTAAATTTTTCTGCCATTGTCTCCCTACGCCCTTTCTGAAAATATTGACCTCTTTTAGCCGCTCTGTTATTCTTTTCCGTCGCCTGTAAAGGGAGCGCCTGTCTCTTTTCTATTTTACATCTACTCCTCCTTTTTCTTTGAGGAATAAGCCTTTTTGCATACATTGAGTGCCACCAAGTTAATCTGTTCTAGGCATAAGTTGGGGTCTGTGTTGCTTTTATATCTTCCCAGCTTATATCGGTTAGGACTTGGTTTACTTGTCCCACTTTAAAGTGTTTGTTATTGAAGTTGAATTTGGTGAATGCTCCCTCGTGACAATCTCACTATGTCGGTCTGGGGCTCCGCGCATACATGTGAACCTCAATTATGTTGTGATCTGAGTATATTGCTTTTGATATGGTGACATTTCTTATCAGATCATCATTGTTAGTGAAGATGAGATCTAGTGTATTCTCCAGTCTAGTAGGCTCTATTATTTGCTGGTTTAAATTGAATTTTGTGCAGAGATTTAAAAGCTCGTGTGAGTGTGAGTTTTCATCAGAGCTGCCTCCTGGTGTTATTACTGCAACAATATTATTTGCTATATTCCTCCATTTTAGGTGCCTTAAGTTAAAATCCCTCAGGAGCAAGATGTTGGGTGCAGGAGCTGGAAAATTTTCCAGACAGTGGTCAATTTTTAACAGCTGCTCCTGGAATTACTGGGATGTTGCATCCGGAGGCTTGTAGACTACAACAATGACTAGGTTTTGGTTCTCGATCTTTACTGCTAAAACTTCCACTACATCATTTGAGGCATTAAGCAGTTCTGTGCAAACAAATGACTCTGCAATGTACAGGCCAACCCCCCCTTTTGCCTGTTCACTCTGTCACATCTGTATAGGTTGTAACCTGGGATCCATATTTCGTTGCCCAAGTGATCCTTTATGTGGGTCTCAGTGAAAGCCGCGAACATTGCCTTTGCCTCTGCAAGCAGTCCACGGATGAAAGGTATTTTGTTGTTTGTTGCTGGCTTTAGACTCTGTATATTTGCAAAGAAGAATGTCATCGGACTGGTGGTATTGTTGGTACTGGGGGGGGATTTTTTTCCGGCATTAGTATCTGTATCTGTTGGTTTGGAGTGGAGGCCATCGACTGTGGTTCCACTCCAGGAATGACTGGATTTGGTGTACGATTTCTGCCATTTCCTGCCAGATTTTTTTTCCTTCCTGGTACTAAAAAACCTCTCCCTCTTGAGTGGCTGTGGCTACCCAGGTGTTCCCATGGCCTGGATGTTTTGTATCTTTTTGTCCCCTTTAGATGGTGTGCCTGGCAATTTAAGTTACAGCACAGTCTTTCCGGTAATGAAGAGGTACACATTTCAGGGTGAAAAGCTTACAGGAAGGGAGTTTGCATTTTCCTGTTGTCATATGGGCACGGCATTTTCTAGGGTGGTCATACTTGCACGTCCCGTCTGTTTTTCCAGATTTCCCATGTCTGCAGATACCAAATGCATAGTATGTGCACAGGCTTGGTTTCCGTTTGCCTTGGATTTCTGTGACTGTATTCCCTGTTGGTGCATGTTTACCTGTCTTATTCCTATCCTCCCTAGCACCAACAATGGAGCTCCCACCAGTTGTTTTTGGTAACATATCCTCACTATTGCTAGTGGAGTCCTCTTGTTTGCTATTTCCTGTGGTATTTCTAGTTTGCAATATTGGTTTTATCTTATCTTTGACTACACTTGTTTCCCCACTACGGCTCCTGTCCCCTATGAGGTCATTTATATGTATTCCTTCCTGCGTATAATTCCCGACTACCTGGACAAAATCTCCAGCTTCACCATTACTGTCTCCCAGGACAGCACCTCCAGCTTCGGTAGGTAAGACACATAGGCAACAGTTAGGCAACTTTATTCCGAAACGTTTCGCCTACACAGTAGGCTTCTTCAGTCGAATACAGAAAGTAGGCAGGAACAGTAGAGATGTGAAGACGATGTAATCAGTCCATCACCCTTGAAGTCGTAGAATTTGAGGTTGTTAGTCCCTCAACCTGGAGAAGTTCAGTTCCATAGTCAGGAACTATCTGAAGATCAAGCGACAGTGTGGAGGGACTGACAACCTCAAATTCTACGACTTCAAGGGTGATGGACTGATTACATCGTCTTCACATCTCTACTGTTCCTGCCTACTTTCTGTATTCGACTCAAGAAGCCTACTGTGTAGGCGAAACGTTTCGGAATAAAGTTGCCTAACTGTTGCTTATGTGTCTTACCTACCAATCTGTCGGTATTGTATACCATTTTGAAGTTCATCTTGTCAGACACTGCAACACATGGCCTCTTGGTACAGAAAACACCTTAGACAACCCTTTCAAGTGAGGACTGTTGGATCTGAGGGGGACCTGATCTCTCAGTGGCTACATTCTCACTACTACTACTACTCTGCACCTCTACTTCCGACAGTATTTAAGTCTCCGCACTGTCGCTTGATCTTCAGATAGTTCCTGACTATGGAACTGAACTTCTCCAGGTTGACGGACTGACAACCTCAAATTCTACGACTTTAAGGGTGATGGACTGATTACATCGTCTTCACATCTCTACTGTTCCTGCCTACTTTCTGTATTCGACTGAAGAAGCCTACTGTGTAGGCGAAACGTTTCGGAATAAACTTGCCTAACTGTTGCCTATGTGTCTTACCTACCAATCTGTCGGTATTGTATACCATTTTGATGTTCACCTCCAGCTTCACCATTACTGTCTCCCAGGACAGCACCTCCAGCTTCACCATTACTGTCTCTCAGGACAGCACCTCCAGCTTCACCATTACTGTCTCCCAGGACAGCACCTCCAGCTTCACCATTACTGTGCAAGAAAGGTATAAAATACCGACAATATGAAAGTTAAGACACATGTGCAACATCTGGATATCTTTATTGTAGACGTTTCGCCATCCAGTGGCTTTATCAATACAGATTCTAGGACATAATAGGAAGACAGTAGAACTATATACAAAAGATGAGGTAATCAGTCCCTCAGCCTTGGAGTTAGTGAAGATTGAGACACTTATGCAGCATATGGGAATCTTTATTCAGGAAACGTTTCGCCACACAGTGGCTTCATCAGTCCAATACAAAGAGGAAGGCCTCCTCTTTGTATTGGACTGATGAAGCTACTGTGTGGCGAAACGTTTCCTGAATAAAGATTCCCATATGCTGCATAAGTGTCTCAATCTTCAACTTGTCGGTTTTTCAAACCATTCATCACACTTGGAGTTAGTGTTCACAGCATCGTGGTGGAGGAGAATCTGGAGCAAAGGCAAGCAAGCAAGCAAGCAAGTGCAGGTAAGATCCCAATGGGATGAGCGGGGAAGACGGGACAGACGAAGAATAGCGCTGGAGAGGAGTGTTCTTAGTCGTAGAAATAGAGCCAGGGCTTGACCCAGCAGCTAAGGCGATCGTGGGACAGACTTGGAGAAAAAACGGGAAGAGAGCAAGCTGTGTATGGAACTGAACTTCTCCAGGCTGAGGGACCGACAACCCCAAATTCCACGACCTCAAGGGCGATGGACCGACCACACCGCCCCCACACCTCCACTGCTCCCGTCGACCTTCTGTACTGAAGAAGCCCACTGAGTAGGCGAAACGCCCCGGAACAAAGTCGCCCATCTGTTGCCTGTATGTCTCACCCACCAGTCTCGTGGTAGGTGAGGTCTTTGAGTCTCGAGAGCTGGAAGTTTCCAGGTCGCAGGAGAGGGCATCAGACATGTGGGAGGTTATTTTAGTAGTTGAGGAGGCAGGTTTGCAGTGGAGCCATTTGCAAACTTTTTGAAGCTGCTCCTGGAGAGGTGGTATAGCGTTGTCTTGTTGGAAAAAGTGAAACGAAGAGGCTTGATGAACTCAAGAACTTGCGTGAGTGTGAAGTGAAGTGGTGATTCGCAGGCATACTTGACTGTTCTATCACCGAGGCCTTTGTAGAGTTCAGAGCAGGTCATGGTGTCAGCGTTCGAGGGAGAGGTGTAGAAAGTAAGGTTTTCCCAAGAGGGTGTGCTGGAGTCGTCGCTATCTGCTTCGTCGGGGATTCGTCAGGAAATTCTTGTTCAATTGTTTCTACAGTGATTGTGTCAAGAGGAGGCTGGGAGTCTAGAGTATTTGCGGTCTGGCTGGTTGTTGGTGGTTGTTGAGAGGTGGCAGTGGTCACTGGGCGTGGTTCAGGAGTGATTTTTTGGGGCAGAGTTAGGATTTGGGCCTGAAGTTGATGTGAAGTTAGCGATGTTTGGGATAATCTTGAGGAAGCCCTGTGATGTTTGGCGAGTCAGGAAAGTTGAATGACGGCATGTTGTTAAGACGAATAGTTCGTTAATTGTAGTGTTGAATGTGCCTGGGTTTGCTGCATTTGCAAGGTGTGCATACATCATGCAGTACAACACCTTAGAGGGAGCAGCGTCAGGGAGTGCAGAAAGGGAATTGCTGATAGAGATGACTGCTGTGTGGCTAGTAGAATTCTGGTGGTGTCCGACTGGAGTTTTGAAATGGCGGTGTATGTCGGCGATTTGGGACTATTCTTCTTGGTTTCTTCTTTAATTTTTTCGACATTACTTCTTTTCGTAGTGGGCATTTAGCTGCAAGGGTATGATGAGTACCCTTGCAGTTAAGACATGTTGGAGTGGCATTGGTGGTGGTGCAGGCTTTGAAGTTATGACCTTCTTTTCCACAGGTAGAACAGAACTTTTTGTCTTTAATGGGCAGTCCTTTGTTGAATGTTGATAAGAGTAACAGTTCCAACAGGGAGAGACATGGGCAAAACGTTCAGGTTCAATGTGGCGTGGATGTATGTGGTAATATGAGATAGCTAGTCCATTAGCGAGTGCTTGGGTAGCCATATCTATGTTTGAAAAGGTGATTTTGATCATAGATGAGGCATTGGGAATTCGTGTGATGGTGTCTACAGAGGCCCAGGTGTTTTGGTCTTCGATAGAGGTCTTCAGTTCATCCGTTGGAATAGATGTGATTATCTTATCCAATTGTTTAACAAAAACTGAACGTTTCGCCAGCAAGGAGGGAGACGGTGATATGATGAATTGTCGATCCCGTAATGTGTTCATTGCAGTGTCGTCCATAAGTTTAGCTGCTTCATTGTCGTCGGTGCAGACGACAATAAAGGAATCCTTGAGTGAGTGGATGGCTGTGAATTTGAGATGTAGGCAGGTCCTCATAGCGGCAGCAAGTAATAGTTTAGTGGAATCATTTATAACACCACTGGCTGGTTTGATTTTAACACGATGTGCGAACATTGTCGAACAGGTAGAGGTTACCCTCCCCAACGGGAATCGTAGGGAGACTGTAAGCGAGCAAAGGCAAGAAGACTGGCGGTTATATAGGCGTCAGTGGATAGGGACAGGCAGCAGACGAGGGCATAGTCACATCTACAAGACCTTCTTCACGACTGCTGCAACTAACCCATCTCTTTGGGAAGGACCTACTTCCACTGGGGAATCCCGCCTACCAGTGACTATGCTTTCGTATGCTGCCTGTCCCTATCCACTGACGCCTATATAACCGCCAGTCTTCTTGCCTTTGCTCAAGATTCTCCTCCACCACGATGCCGTGAACACTAACTCCAAGGCTGAGGGACTGATTACCTCATCTTTTGTATATAGTTCTACTGTCTTCCTATTATGTCCTAGAATCTGTATTGATAAAGCCACTGGATGGCGAAACGTCTACAATAAAGATATCCAGATGTTGCACATGTGTCTTAACTTTCACATTGTCGGTATTTTATACCTTTCTTGCACAACTTGTCAGACACTGCAACATCATTGAATCTTGGTTCAGAGGACATCTACAAGACCTTCTTCACGGCTGCTGCAACTAACCCATCTCTTTGGGAAGGACCTACTTCCACTGGGGAATCCCGCCTACCAGTGACTATTCCCTCGTCTGCTGCCTGTCCCTATCCACTGACGCCTATATAACCGCCAGTCTTCTTGCCTTTGCTCCAGATTCTCATCCACCACGATGCTGTGAACACTAACTCCAAGGCTAAGGGACTGATTACCTCATCTTTTGTATATAGTTCTACTGTCTTCCTATTATGTCCTAGAATCTGTATTGATAAAGCCACTGGATGGCGAAACGTCTACAATAAAGATATCCAGATGTTGCACATGTGTCTTAACTTTCACCATTACTGTCTCCCAGGACAGCACCTCCAGCTTCACCATTACTGTCTCCCAGGACAGCACCTCCAGCTTCACCATTACTGTCTCCCAGGACAGCACCTCCAGCTTCACCATTACTGTCTCCCAGGACAGCACCTCCAGCTTCACCATTACTGTCTGCCAGGGCATAAACAAGGGAGATATTAATAAAGTACTGAGGGTGTCGAACGAGAAATAATGGATTTAAGTTGGATAAATTTAGATTAAAAAAGGACATAGGAAAGTACTGAATTTCTAACAGAGTTGTAGATGCGTGGAACAGTCTTCCCAGTGGGGTGATAGAGGCTAGGACCTTGGGTAGCTTTAAGAAGAGACTGGACAAATATATGAGTGGGAGGGGTTTGGGTTTGAATGGTGTCTTTTGGGAAAGGGATTTAATTTTTTGGGGGTATTTTAGGTAGTGGTCTTTTTTGTTAAAGGACCGCTTTCGCAAGGGCCCGTGGGCCCTTCTGCAGTGTTCCTACATTCTTTTTTTCCTTTTATTATAAACAAAAAGGGGCCCCAAAGCCCTGCCCCCCGGTGGAACTCCACTTTTTAAACGAGTTTAAATTAAAAATTTTTAGTTAATGGGTCACAGATTTTCCAAATTTTGCATTCCTAGAAAACCCTTTTGAAAAAAGCTCATCAGGCCCGGCGACTTATTTTGCTTCAGCCCGGTCTTTTTCTGCTTCTCAACCTTTCAAAGAACATAAAAATAAAAAGGGGGAAACACTGAAAGCGGGCCCTTTGTTCCCCCCAAATACAAGGCAGGCCCTTTTAAACTTTTAACCCACTAAAAAAACATTTGACCCACCCAATTTTCAATGTCCCCAAGAAAAAAGCTCGGGTGAAAATTCCCACTTCAAATCCCAACCCCCCCCACTCATTTTTCAATCCAACCAAAATTTTGGGAAAACTACCCAAAGTCCTAGCCTCAAAAACCCCAAAATTTGGTAGACGGGTTCCCCACTCATCAAAAACCCTTTTTTCCAAACCCAAATACTTCCCAATGCCCTTTCAAAAATTAAACTTATCAAATTTTTAAATCCATAAGGGTTCTCTCTTGGGGAGATATCCCAAACCTTTTTAAATTATCCCCTTTTAATACCTATTTTCCCAACTTAAAACCTTTCGTTCAGGTCCCCCCCTCATTCTTCGTTTTAACAAGGGAATGTAACTTAAGAGCTTTCAATCTTCTTAATAAGGAAGATTTCTAATGCTATGTTTTAAATTTTAAAGTCACCTACGCTGAATGTTTTCTAACAAATTTATGTCCTTTCTGAAAATATGGAGCCAGTTTGAGCTGCAAAATCTAGGTGGGGCCCTTTACAAATGAGGTAAAAGCTGCAGTATGACCTCTGGACTTCTGTTGTTTAAACACTTTTAAATTTTAAACCCCATTTAATCTATTTCCCTTATTACGTACGCTTAGGCATTCCCGGGTTTGGGTTTTAAAGGGGTTGCTCCCTTTACCAAAAACCCCCAAGCCCCTTTTCGCAATCTGAGGGTTTTAAGTTCTACTTTATTTAATTAAAAGGGGCTGGGGTTATGGACACTCCCGAGCTTCAACCTTGCTTTATTACATTGAACTGAAATCTGCCACTTTTCTGACCAAGATTAGATTTTGTCTAAATCCTCCGGAAGTTCCCAAAACATCTACGTTTGAATCAATTATCCTCCCCTATCATCGTGTTCAGCGAATTTGCTCATATCACTAGAAAATTCCCCTTCACCCAAGATAAATTGAAAAATATATTTATAAACAACAACGGGCCCAAAAACGGATCCCTGGGGAACCCCACTTGTTACTGATCCCCACTCGGTTTTAAAACCCCAATTTATGGACACTCTTTGTTTCCCTGTCTGTGAGCCATGATTCGATCCACGAGACCCCCTTTCCCCCCCCCCCCCAATTTGCCATGAGCGCTCTTTCTTAAAGTTTTTTGGTGGGGAAATCTACCAAATCCCTTTACAAAAAATTAAAGTAAAAAAAACAAATTTTTGGGTCGGGTTTCAAAAACCCTCAAAAGCTTTACGGGAAGAAATTTTAATAAATTAGTTGGGACAAGCCCGGCCTTTGTAAACCCCAATCTATATCATTAATCAAGCTTTTTTTTTTATCGAGATGGCTTCTTATAATCCAGTATAATTGGGCTCTAGTAATTTGCTACAAAGAGGTCGGGCCCTTATTGGGCGGAAATTTTTGACGGAAAACGCCCCTTGTCCCCTTTTTTTAAAAATGGGAATTACTTTTAGCCTTCTTCCACTTATCAGACACTGCACCTGTTTGAAGAGAAAAATTAAAAAAATATTGTTAATGGTTCACAGCCCTTCCTTTTTTGCTTTCCCTTTAAAACCCCTTAAAAAAAACCCCATCAGGCCCCGGGTGATTTATTTTCGTTCGTCTGTCTATCGTTTCCAAAAACCATTTCACTAGGACTGTGATGTTACAAAATTTTATCTTTTTCCTGATCCACTTTTAAAAAATTAATTACCGGAATATTATTATTTGTTTTCCTGTGGAAAACCCGAGAGAAAAAAATTTTTTTAAAATCGAGCACATTTCTTTCTCTTTTTGGGGTTAAGATGCCCCTAGTTTTTTTAAAGGGGACCTACCCTTATCTCTGATTTTTGTTCTATATACCGGAAAAAAATTTTTTGGGGGGTTATTTTTTTAGAACCCCTGCAATTTTTTAATTTCATAGCCCCTTTTAGCTTTTTCTTATCCCCCTTTTTTTTTTTCCCCCTTAGTGTCAATATACAGATTCAAAGATGACCCTCGCCTCTTTTGATACGCCTAAAAAAATCCTTTCTTTTTGCCCTTTGTAAATTTTTTCAGCCTATTTTCATCCATTTTGGGGCATTTCTATTTGATCTAAATTTTTTTAAAGGGGTAAAATTTCTTTTTGGGGCATGTATTTTTTTCAGGAAAAAAACTTTTTGGGGCCAGATTTTAAACTCCTTTCGTTAACCCCGTCAACAGTGTTTAAATGTTTTTCTAAGCCCCCGTAAACTGCTAACGAAAATCTGGGGGTGTTTTCTGAGGGTTTTCCCACTAATACTTCCATTCAATTCAAATGGGAATTGATTTTTTGGTCGCAGCACCCCTTTTTTCTGAAACTTCTAAATTATTAACAATGGAAACCCTTTTTTTGCCCCCCCCCCCCAAAATAAGGGCAAGCAGGGTTTTTACCCCTTTAGGTTCTGTCACAAACTGCTTCAGAAAAAAAATTCCCGAACTCTTCTAAGAAGTCGTATGATTCAAAATTTCCCCGTTTTAAGAAATTCCAAACATATGACTAAAGTTAAAGTTTCCCCAGAATTAACATTATCGTGCCTTGTGGCCTAACAATTTCCCCCCATAGTAGTCTTTTCCCCGGGCCCTATCTAAATTTGGGGGACGGGATATCACACCTAAAATTAAATTTTTATGCCCCCCCTGAGAAATTTTATCCAAACAGACTCTGTTTAAAAAAAAAAAGTGTTTTTTCAGACTTAATACCCGTTTTAATGCAACCCTTCAACGATCTCGGGCATACTAGCCACCCCACCCCCCCCTTTCCCCAACTTCTTTTACTTTGGGAAAAATTGGGAAAAAATGAATTGACAAATTTTGCAGGCATGTCCCGACTTTTGAATTAAAACCCCGTTCAGTAATGGCAAATAATCTATGTTTTCCCCACTAGCAACTAGCCTCAACTCGTCCAATTTTTCCCACACTGCGACTATTTGTGTAAATATACTTTAAAGGGGGCCCTCCTTTTTTTTAAACATTCCCGTCCTTTCTGTTATTCCACTTTAAACCTATAAATGCCTTTTTCCCAAATTTGTGCCCCTGGCTTTCCCTTTTCCCCCCATTTTTCCATTACTATTCTCCTATACTCATTATTACACCCCGAAAACTTCCCCAGTTTTCCGCAGAAAACCCCTACCCCTAACTAATTCCTGTTTTAAAAACCCCCAAAAACCCCCCCCCTCCCCCTGCGTTGGCCAGTTTCTCCCCAAACCCCCCCACCCAATAAGTGAAACCCCTCCCTGGCAAAACCCTGTCATTTCTTTCCCCTAGAAGAGGTCCCAGTTGGGCAAAGAAAGTCACCCCCCAAATTTTTCCCTTTTCATATTTGTCCCGCCAGCCCAAATTTACACCAAAATTTCCCCGGACAACCATTTATTTCCAACACCTCTTCTTTGGGAAAATTTCCCCATATAACAGGGCGCTCCCCCCTTTTTCCCAATCTGTCAAAAATGCCTGAACTTTCTAACCCCCCCCTCCTCACTTCTACGCTTTGCCAAAATCATTGCCTCCGCACTGAGGGGAAATAACAAAGGGTTGATCCCATTACCGGGTTTATGATGTTTTTTTAAGCCGGGTAACAATGTCCTCCACCCAGCCCCAAAAGCATACCCTTTTTTATCCTACCCCTGTCCTTCAAGCAGAATGCCCCATCCCTGTTTAACCCGGCCCATCCCCAACAACCCAAAAATATTCTTACCTTTCCCTTTTTTCGTTCGTCGTGACGATCCCAGTAGTAGACCCCCTTCGCGGGGGCCCGAGAATGCGTTGGAGGTTTCCACGGGAGTTTCCACAGCAGTCTCTTTCTTCTTCATCGTTTCGGCTTTCCATTGTCTTCTTGATCGTCAACTTCGTCGTCCCCTGCTGTCCACCACGACCACGATCCCTTCTTGACCTGAGGACTCGAAACAGGAGGACTACTACGAATCCTCTTGTTTTCCTCGGTCAATCGCCGTATCTCCATCTTCGCTGCCCTCAATTCTTCCTTAAGTTGCTGGTAAAGTTGCTCGATGGAGGGCATCTTGGTTCAGTCCACGGGAGCAAACAAGACACTTCTTCCCAGAGTAGTATAGGTCAGCACTCAAAGTACAGGTCACCACTCAAGAGCACACAAACAGGTCTTCACAGAGCTAAGTACACGTCACCACTCAAGCTAAGTACACGTCACCACAGCTAAGTACACGTCACCACTGAATGTTACATAATTTATCTTCTTCAGGCCCACTATAAAAATTAATTACTGGAATATTGTTAGTGTCTTCCTGTGTAAAAACCAAGAGAAAATAATTATTTAAAATCGAGCACATTTCATTCTCTTTTTCAGTAAGATGCCCACAGCTATTTTTAAGGGGACCTATCTCATCTCTAACTTTTGTTCTATAGACCTGGAAAAAACTTTTTGGGTTAGTTTTCGAATCCCAAGCAACTTTAATTTCATAGTCCCTTTTAGCTTTTCTTATCCCCTTTTTAATGTCCCTCTTAATGTCAATATACTGATTCATAAGATGACCCTCACCTCTTTTGATATGCCTATAAATTCCCTTCTTATAAAAGCTATTACTTGGGTAACATAAAAATAGGTTGGACAAATATAGACTGGAAAGAGGCAGGTTCTTTTCGGTGTTCACTCTCTGTAATGTGCTTGTGTAGTATAACAGGAGAGACTATGTGATGGCAGGGTTTACTGTTTTCAGGAGGATTCTTGCTAAGACTTCGGAGATGGTGAAGCTGCCGTTGTTTTGTTTAATTGTATTCGAAACAGCGATCAGTGCCTTGAATCAGCACTGATCGCTGTTTCGAATACAATTAAACAAAACAACGGCAGCTTCACCATCTCCGAAGTCTTAGCAAGAATCCTCCTGAAAACAGTAAACCCTGCCATCACATAGTCTCTCCTGTTATACTACACAAGCACATTACAGAGAGTGAACACCGAAAAGAACCTGCCTCTTTCCAGTCTATATTTGTCCAACCTATTTTTATGTTACCCAAGTAATAGCTTTTATATCCTTTTACTCATGTACGAATTATTTGCTCTTCCATATTGTATTATTTTTGTTACTACTACTACTACCACTAGTGAACATCGAAATGGTACCTCACTAGTATTGCACCTCACTCAGAGCCTTTATATACCCTCTGTGTCCATGTATTGTTTGTAATGGCTTGATAAAGCTCCTGGAGAGCGAAACGTTGCCACAATAAATGTCACATTAGTTGCACTTGTGTCCTTTTACTTTACAGTCTCTTTCTTCTTCATCGTTTCTACCTTTCCATTCATCTTCTTGATCGCCAACTTCGTTCCATGCTGTCCAGCCACTGACCAGTTTCCCTTCTTGACCTGAGGACTTAAAACAGGAGAACTACTACGAATCTTCTCGTTTTCCTCGGTCAGTAGCCGAATCTCCATCTTCGCCATCTTCAATTCTTCCTTAAGCTGTAGGTAAAGTTGCTTGATGGAGGGCATCTTGGTTCAGTCCGTAGAGAGCACACTCGACACGTCCTCACTGAGCTAAGTACAGGTCACTCATATATTTATACAACCTAAATTTGAAGCTACCTAAAGTCCTAGCCTCAATAACCCAACTAGGTAGACTGTTCCACTCATCAACTACCCTATTTCCAAACCAATACTTTCCTGTAATAATGTTGGTAGAATTACCGACAATATATAAAGTAAAAGGACACAAGTGCAACTAATGTGACATTTTATTATGGCAACGTTTCGCTCTCCAGGAGCTTTGTCAAGCCGTTGACAAAGCTCCTGGAGAGTGAAACGTTGCCACAATAAAATGTCACATTAGTTGCACTTGTGTCCTTTTACTTTACAATACTTTCCTATGTCCTTTCTAAATCTAAACTTGTCTAATTTAAATCCATTACTGCGGGTTCTCTCTCGGAGAGATATCCTCAAGACCTTATTAATATACCCCCTATTAATACCCATCTTCCACTTGTACACTTTGATCATGTCTCCCCTCATTCTTCATCTAACAAGTGAATGTAATTTAAGAGTCTTCAATCTTTCTTCATAAGGAAGATTTCTAATGCTATATATTAATTTATGTCCATTCTGTAATATGGAGACCAGAACTGAGCTGCATAATCTAGGTGAGGCCTTACTAATGATGTATTAAGCTGCAGTATAACCTCTGGACTTCTGTTGCTTACACTTCTTGATATAAATCCCAATAATCAATTTGCCCTATTACGTACGCTTAGGCACTGCTGTCTTGGTTTAAGGTTACTGCTCACCATAACCCGCAAGTCCTTTTCACAATCTGTATGGCTAAGTTCTACATTATTTAACTTATAAGTGCTAGGGTTATGGACACTCCCGAGCTTCAGAACCTTGCATTTATCTACACTGAACTGCATCTGCCACTTTGCTGACCAGGTACTGAGTTTGCCTAAATTCAACCTGAAGTTCCCTGACATCTACGTTTGAATCAATTGTCCTACCTATCTTTGTGCCATCGGCGAATTTGCTCATTTCACTAGCAATTCCCTCATCAAGATCATTGATATATATTATAAACAACAACGGGCCCAAGACTGATCCCTGTTTTCTGAACACCATACATGCTGCTCAAAGAACGTTTATCCCGTATAAAGAAATTAGATCAAATAGAAATGACCCAAAATGGATGAATAATAGGCTGAAATATCTACTAGTCCATAAGAAAGGAATTTATAGGCGTATCAAAAGAGGTGAGGGTCAACTTATAAATCAGCATATTGACATTAAGAGGGACGTTAAAAAAAGAATAAGAAAAGCTAAACGGGACTATGAAATTAAAGTTGCCAGGGATTCGAAAACTAACCCAAAAAGATTTTTCCATGTGTATAGAACAAAAGTTAGAGATAAGATAGGTCCCCTTAAAAATAACTATGGACATCTTACTGGCAAAGAGAATGAAATGTGCTCAATTTTAAATAATTATTTTCTCTCTTGTTCCTGTTACTTTCATTGGTGACCTGTACTTAACTCTGTGAAGAAGTGTCTTGTGTGCTCTCCGTGGACTGAGCCAAGATGCCCTCCGTCGAGCAACTTTACCAGCAGCTTAAGGAAGAATTGAGGGTAGCAAAGATGGAGATACGGCGATTGACTGAGGAAAACAAGAGGATTCGTAGTAGTCCTCCGGTTTTGAGTCCTCAGGTCAAGAAGGGAACGTGGTCAGTGGCTGGACAGCATGGATCGAAGTTGACGATCAAGAAGACGAATGGAAAGGTAGAAACGATGAAGAAGAAAGAGACTGCTGTGGAAACATCTAATGCATTCTCTGTGCTACCCGACGAATGTGAGTCAACTACTGGAAGCGTCACAACGAACGACACCGAGAAAGGTAAGAATATTGTTGTTGTTGAGGATAGCCAGGTTAGGTACATGGATAGGGCATTCTGCTTGAAGGACTGGAGTAGGAGACAGAGGGTTTGCTTTCCTGGGGCTGGATGGAGGATATTGTTAGTCGGCTTGACAACATCATGAGCGGTAATGGGATCAATTCTATTATCTGCCTCAGTGCTGGAGGCAATGATGTAGGCAAGCGTTGAAGTGAGGATTTAGTTAGAAGGTTCAGGACAGCAATAGACATAATTAGGAAGAAGGGGGGCGCCCTGTTATATGTGCCATTTTGCCAAGAAGGGGTGTTGAAAATGAATGGTTGTCTATAGCAATTGGTCTTAATTGCTGGCTGGATAAACACTGTAAAGATAATGCAGTACCATTCATTGACAACTGGGACAACTTCTATGGCCGAAACGACATGAATGCCAGGGATGGGGTTCACTTATCCAGGCCAGGTGTGGGTTTTCTTGCTAGCTCAGTTGAGGGGGTTGTTAGGACTTTAAACTAGGATTAGTTAGAGGTATGGGTTTAGAAATGATAAATAATGAGTATGGATATATTAACTTATGGTCTGATATTAAGAATCTTAATAATGGAGTAACTCTGGGTAATGATAATTTCAGAAATTGTGTAAAAACAAAGATGAATAGGAAAAATGTGCAGAAGAAAAAACATATGATGGTATTTTATGCTAACAGTCAAAGTGCAAGAAATAAGATTAATGAACTACGTTTGGTAGCATGTGCTGGAACTTTGATGTCATTGCATTAACTGAAGCCTGGTATGATTCAAAGAGTCGGGATATGATTGTTGAGTGTAATATTCAAGGGCTTAAGCTCTTCCATGAGGACAGATGTGATGGGAAGGGGGGAGGAGTTGCATTATGTATTCGAGAAAATATTAACTGTTGCATAAAAACAGGTATAAAAAATAGATGGAACAGTAACAGAATCTCTTTGGGTAGAATTTGTAGAGGGTCAAGAAAAACTAATTCTAGGCGTAATATACCGACCACCAGGCTTGGATTACGATAGAGGGAGACTTCTTTGGGACGAAATTGTTAGGGCTTCTAGACACAATAACATAGTGATAGTAGGAGATTTTAACTTTAGCCAAATTGACTGGAATTCTTTGACCGGTAATCTAGAATCCAGTGACTTTATGGAAACAGTTCAGGACTGTTTTCTGAAGCAGTGTGTAACAGAGCCTACCAGGGGTAATAATTTGCTAGACTTAGTCTTGTCAAATAAGGAAACACTCGTAAATAATCTGGAGATCACTGAAGAGCTTGGCGCAAGTGATCACAAATCCATCACTTTCAGCATTGTTGCAACCCCTGAATGGGTTTCAATGATTATTATGTATATATATAATGTACATTACCTTTTCATATAATTTTATATTGCTTATATTTGCGATAATAGCTAAATCGTAAATGTATGACTTTATATTATTATTTGACTGTTATATTGTTATTTGACTTATGTTGTTAGGATGTACATAATATGTGCTCAGTTCAAGTATTGATTGCCAAACTACTGTAATTATCGCTTGTCGCTCGTTATACTGCCGGCTTCTGAGCTGTGCTGTCCACGGGGCTATCACGTGATCGAGGGGGGGGGTGTCCTCACCTCACTTGAAGTATTCAGTCTGCTCTAGACTCGCTTGGTGGTTGGACAGATTGTCTGTCTCATTATTCTTGTTAGTTCTGTAGAACTCTGTTCACAGAACATTGTATAGACTTAGTGATTTTCGACGTTGTACTGAGGTTGTGTGTCACATAGACACTCTGAGCATCTCAGGTCCTTAGCTATAGCTTCTGACCTAAATTTGTACTGGTTTCTGTGTATTGTCACAGTCAGGGTTTTTCCTATGCTGAACTTAGATTCAGTAGTATGGGAGTTTTGTAACTTTTGTGGAGGATCTGCTGATGGTCCCTACTTAATGTCGTTATATTATCTCCTTGATCCTGATTGTGTCGCAGTCGCTTGTTATATGGCTATTGGGCTTAGCATTCTTTTCATTGTTCAAGCAGACTGTTCTGGTTGCCAGTCAGTCAAGAAGTTATTTTATTTGAGGACTTTGTCAGTCACTTGTTTAAGTCTAGTCGAGTCGTGAGACATAGTGAACTACTTAGAGCACTTACACGCATACACAAACTTGTACATATTTGTAATATCTTATTAAATGTTAATGTACCAGATGGTACTTAAGAATTATAAATGTGATATGTGCTTTCAGCACAATAATATTGAACTCGAGAGATTGATTTTATTTTGATTGCTGTGATTAATTTAATTTGATAATATACCTCTAGGCAACTTAATGATTACTAAATTTATTAAATTTTAATTTCTCTAGTTAGTAGCCTACCAGTTGTAATCCTGAAGCACTATTGAATAATACTGAATTCTAATGGATAATTGGACAAGGATACTGACTACTTGTTACGAAAACCCAGTAACAGGCTGGATGCTAGAAGGGCAGTCCTTTCTAGTATTCACTGGAGATCTCTAAGCTTTTAGAATCGCGCTTTTTGTAACAAGCATTAACTGGGAATACAAGAATAATGATAATACGGTAAAAATCCCAGATTTTCGTTCTGCCGATCACAATGGACTTAGGGGACACCTGTCAAATCTCGATTGGGGTTATCTAGCTAATGATTTTATTGACGATGATCATACTTATGATTATGAAGGGATCTGCATTTATGATTTTTTTTGGTAATAATGTACACCGTGCTCAGAGTATATACATTCCCCAGAGAGAAATTAGGTCTAATAATAATGATCCCAAATGGATTAACAGGAGGCTAAAGCATCTAAAAGGGGAGAAAAGGCGAATTTAAAGGCGCATCAGAAGAGGAAAGGTTAACCTTACTGACCAATATGTCCAGCTTAAAAGAGAAGTAAAAAAGGGGATTAGAAAGGCTAAACGTGACTATGAAATTAGAGTTGCTAATGAATCAAAGACTAATCCAAAGGGGTTCTTTCAAGTGTATAGGACGAAGGTGAAGGAAAAAATAGGACCTCTGAAAATTGGGAATGGACAGCTGACGGATAATGAACTGGAAATGTGTTCCTTATTTAATGACTATTTTTTGTCAGTTTTTACTCAGGAAGACGTATATGAGATTCCAGTAATTAACAATTATTTAGTTCCTGATGAATTTAAATTAACTAATATTACTGTCACGAGGGACATAGTTATTAAACAGATAAACAAACTGAAGCAAAATAAGTCCCCCGGACCCGATGAGTTGTTTTCCAGGGTACTTAAGAAATGCAAGATGGAGCTTAGTCAGCCATTAACAAGTGTGTTTAATGCGTCCATCGTTACCGGTGTTATGCCAGAGTTGTGGAAGATGGCTAATGTGGTTCCTATATTCAAATCAGGGGATAAGTCCAATCTTTCAAATTACCATCCAATAAGCCTGACATCTATAGTGGGCAAGTTATTAGAATCAATTATAGTTGACATTATTAGAAGTCACATTGAAGAGCATAACTTGATAAATGAATCTCAGCATGGATTCACGAGAGGTCGTTCCTGCCTGACAGATTTACTGACGTTCTTCAATAGAACATTTGAGGCAGTTGACAGTGATAAGGAATATGATATTGTTTATTTGGATTTTAGTAAAGCCTTCGATAGAGTACCTCACAAGAGACTCTTAAGAAAAGTGGCAGCTCATGGTATAGGAGGTAAAGTTCTAGCATGGATAGAGGCATGGCTTACCAATAGGAAGCAAAGAGTTACCATTAATGGGGTGAAATCTGAATGGGGATTAGTCACTAGCGGCGTTCCACAAGGGTCAGTTTTAGGCCCTCTCTTGTTCATAATTTACATTAATGATCTTGAAGAAGGGATTACGAGTGGCATGAGTAAATTTGCTGATGACACAAATATAGGCCGTATAATTCATTCTGAGGAGGATAGCAATGAACTTCAGGAGGATTTGGACAAATTAATGTCTTGGTCTACAAAATGGCAGATGAAGTTCAGTGTGGATAAGTGCAAAGTACTAGCCCTTGGTAATGAAAATAACCCTCGAAGCTATAATCTAGGTGAAGTAGAGCTTGATCATACAGAATGTGAAAAAGACTTGGGAATCATGGTAAGCAGAAACCTGAAGCCAAGACAGCAGTGCCTTGGTGTGCGCAACAAGACTAACAGATTACTTGGATTTATCTCAAGAAGTATAAGTAACAGAAGTCCAAAAGTTATTTTACAGCTCTATACATCATAGTGAAGCCTCATTTAGATTATGCTGCTCTGTTTTCGTCCCCTTACTACAGGATGGATATAGACGCATTAGAGAACATACAGAGAAGAATGACTAAAATGATTTGCTGTCTAAGGAATCTCCCGTATGAAGATAGACTTAAAGCCTTAAATCTCCCTCTCTGGAGAGACGTAGAATGAGGGGAGATATCATTGAAGTGTATAAGTGGATGACGGGTATAAACAAAGGAGATATTTATAAAGTACTGAGGGTGTCGAACCAGGTAAGAACCAGAAATAATGGATTTAAATTGGATAAATTTAGATTTAGAAAGGACATAGGTAAGTACTGGTTTTCTAACAGAGTTGTAGATCCGTGGAACAGTCTTCCCAGTTGGGTGATAGAGGCTAGGACCTTGGGTAGCTTTAAGAAGAGATTGGACAAGTATATGAGTGGGAGGGGCTGGGTTTGATTGGTGTCATTGGGTACGGGAGTAATTTCTTGGGAAGCTTTAGGCAGAGGTCGTTTTGATAAGGACCTCCCTTGCATGGGCCAGTAGGCCTTCTGCAGTGTTCCTCCATTCTTATGTTCTTACGAACTCTTTGGTGATTCACGTGGGTGATGCACTAACTGCTAAAAGGTGAGCTCTCTCCCTCTCAGAGCTGGCACTCTTTCACAAGGTAGGGTAACTCAAATATGGAAACACTTAGACCATCACTCTTTAAATAGCTGTTTAGCCAGAAAAAGAAACTGAAAATTATAATTCATTGACCATATAAACTGTAAAAAATAAAATATTAATTAAAATCAAATGAGGAATATTAAAATAATAGAGAATCAACATTTTATTTCATTATGAAACTCAAACTCAAGTAATTTAATGATAGCACAGCACTGTTCAATGTTCAGACTGCTTCACCAAGCTGTAGTCGTTCATATTACGGCAATACTGAATTTCCTCCGAGTGTGTACGTGAAATAAACACGAAATCTGTATAACAACCGTTGTAAAACCCTGACAGCTTGATATATGTTCGAAACTAAAATAGGAAAAACTGGCAGCAAACACGCACGGTGAATGCTGCTCAGCTATAAAGACGCGGAAACAAAAACCTGTAAACGCGAGGCCGGGAAATTTTTTTTTCCAACTAGGACGCATTTACGAGTTTTGGTCGCTGGACTAGCCAAGTCGTCCATCACTGATGGGCCAGCCAAGTCGTCCATCACTGATGGGCCAGCCAAGTCTTCCTTCACTGATGGGCCAGACAAGTCGTCCATCACTGATGGGCCAGCCAAGTCTTCCTTCACTGATGGGCCAGCCAAGTCTTCCTTCACTGATGGGCCAGCCAAGTCTTCCTTCACTGATGGACCAGACAAGTCGTCCATCACTCATGGGCCAGCCAAGCCTTCCACCACTGATGGGTCAGCCAAGTCTTCCTTCACTGATGGGCCAGCCAAGTCTTCTATCACTGATGGGCCAGCCAAGTCGTCCATCACTGATGGACCAGCCAAGTCGTCCATCACTGATGGGCCAGCCAAGTCTTCCATCACTGATGGGCCAGACAAGTCTTCCATCACTGATGGACCAGCCAAGTCTTCCTTCACTGATGGACCAGCCAAGTCTTCCTTCACTGATGGACCAGCCAAGTCTTCCTTCACTGATGGACCAGCCAAGTCTTCCTTCACTGATGGACCAGCCAAGTCTTCCTTCACTGATGGACCAGCCAAGTCTTCCTTCACTGATGGACCAGCCAAGTCTTCCTTCACTGATGGACCAGCCAAGTCTTCCTTCACTGATGAACCAATCAAGTCTTCCATCGCTGATGGATCAGCCAAGTTTTCCTTCACTGAAGGACCAGCCAAGTCTTCCTTCACTGAAGGAGCAGCCAAGTCTTCCATCGTTGATGGACCAGCCAAGTCTTCCTTCACTGATGGACCAGCCAAGTCTTCCTTCACTGAAGGGCCAGCCAAGTCTTACTTCACTGATGGACAAGTCAAGTCTTCCTTCACTGATGGACCAGACAAGTTTTCCTTCACTGATGGATCAGACAAGTCTACTTTCACTGATGGACCAGCCAAGACTTCCGTCACTGATGGACCAGTCAAGTCTTCCTTCACTGATGGACCAGACAAGTTTTCCTTCACTGATGGACCAGTCAAGTCTTCCTTCACTGATGGACCAGACAAGTTTTCCTTCACTGATGGATCAGACAAGTTTTCCTTCACTGATGGACCAGACAAGTTTTCCTTCACTGATGGATCAGACAAGTCTACTTTCACTGATTGACCAGCCAAATCTTCCGTCACTGATGGGCCAGCAAAGTCTTCCGTCACTGATGGGCCAGCAAAGTCTTCCGTTCACTGATGGGCCGGGCCCAAAGTCTTCCTTCACTGATGGGCCAGCCAAGTCTTCCTTCACTGATGGGCCAGCAAAGTCTTCCTTCACTGATGGGCCAGCAAAGTCTTCCTTCACTGATGGGGCAGCCAAGTCTTCCATCAATGATGAACCAACCAAGTTTTGCTTCACTGGTGGACCAGCCAAGTCTTCCTTTCACTGATGAACCATCAGTCTTCCATCGGCTGATGGATCAGCAAGGTTTTCCTTCACTGAAGGACAGCCAAGTTTACTTCACTGAAGGAGCAGCCTAGTCTATCATCGTTGATGGACAGCCAAAAAGTCTTCTTCATGATGGACCAGACAAGTTTTCCTTCACTGATAGACCAGTAAAGTATTCCTTCACTGATGGTACCAGCCCAAGTCTTACACTTCACTGAAGGGCCTAGGCCAAAGTCTCCTTCACTGACGACAGCCAAGTCTTCCGTCACTGATGGGACCAGTCAAGTCTTCCTTCATGATGGGACCAGACAAGTTTTCTTCACTGATGGATTCAGTCAAGTCTACTTTCTCTGATTGACCATCCAAGTCTTCCGTCACTGATGGGCCAGCAATGTCTTCCGTCACTGATGGACCAGAAAAAGTCTTCCTTCATGATGGACCTAGCCAAGTCTTCCTTCACTATATGGCCCAGACAAGTCTCATCAATGATGGACAGCCAAAGTCTTCTTTCACCTAATGGTCCAGCCAAAGTCTTCCTTCACTAATGGACCAGACAAGTCTTACTTCACTAATGGACCAGCCAAGTCTTCCTTCACTAATGGACCAGAAAAGTCTTCCTTTATGATGGACCTGCCTGTATTAATTCACTGATGGGACAAGCCAAAGTCTTCCTTTACTGATGGACCAGCAAGTCTTCCTTCACTGATGGACTGAAAACTCTTCTTTACTGATGGACCAGCCCAAGTGTTCATCACTGATTGACAGCCAAGTCTTCCTTTACTGATGGACCAGCCAAGTCTTACTTCAATGATGAGGACCAGCAAAGTCTACCATCACTGATGGGACAGAAAGTCTACCTTTACTGATGGACCAGCCAAGTCTTCCTTCACTGATGGACCAGAAAAGTCTTCCTTTACTGATGGACCAGCCAAGTCTTCCTTCACTGATGGACCAGCCAAGTCTTCCTTTACTGATGGACTGCTAAGTCTTCCTTTCACTGATGGACCAGCCAAGTCTTCCTTCACTGTTGGACAGCAAAGTTTTCTTTACTGATGGACAGCAACGTCTTCCTTCACTGATGGACCAAGCCAAGTCTTCCATCATGATGGACCAGCCAGAAGTTCTTCCTTCACTGATGGGACCTGAAATGTCTTCCTTTACGGATGGACCAGCCAAGTCTTCCTTCACTGATGGACCAGCCAAGTCTTCCTTTACTGATGGACCTGCCAAGTCTTCCATCACTGATGGACCAGCCAATTCTTCCTTCACTGATGGACCAGCCAAGTCTTCCTTACTGATGACCAGCAAGTCTTCCTTCACCGATGGACCAGCCAAGTCCTCCTTCACTGATGGACCAGCCAAATCTTCCATCACTGATGGACCAGCCAAGTCTTCCTTCACTGATGAACAGGAAAATTCTTCCTTTACTGATGGACCAGCCAAGTCTTCCTTCACTGTTGGACCAGCCAAGTCTTCCTTTACTGATGGACCAGCCCAAGTTCTTCCATCACTGATGGACCAGCAAGTCTTCCTTCATGTTGGACTGGCCTAGTCTTCCATCACTGATGGACCAGCCAAGTCTTCCTTCACTGATGGACCAGCCAAGTCTTCCTTTGCTGATGGACCAGCCAAGTCTTCCATCACTGATGGACCAGCTAAGTCTTCCATCACTGATGGACCAGCCAAGTCTTCCTTCAATGATGGACCAGCCAAGACTTCCATCACTGATGGACCAGCCAAGTCTTCCATCACTGATGGACCAGTCAAGTCTTCTATCACTGATGGACCAGCCAAGTCTTCCTTCACTGATGGACCAGCCAAGTCTTCCATCACTGATGGACCAGCCAAGTCTTCCTTCACTGATTGACCAGCCAAGTCTTCCTTCACTGATGGACCAGCCAAGTCTTCCTTCACTGATGGACCAGACAAGTTTTCCTTCACTGATTGACCAGTAAAGTCTTCCTTCACTGATGGACCAGCCAAGTCTTCCTTCACTGAAGGGCCAGCCAAGTTTACATTCACTGTGGACAGTCAGGTTTTCCTTCAATGATGGACAAGCAAAGTCTTCCTTCACTGACGGACCAGCCAAGTCTTCCGTCACTGATGGACCAGTCAAGTCTTCCTTCACTGATGGACCAGACAAGTTTTCCTTCACTGATGGATCAGACAAGTCTACTTTCACTGATTGACCAGCCAAGTCTTCCGTCATGATGGGGCCAGCAATGTCTTTCCGTCCAC
Organism: Cherax quadricarinatus; assembly: GCF_026875155.1. Taxonomy (NCBI): domain Eukaryota; kingdom Metazoa; phylum Arthropoda; class Malacostraca; order Decapoda; family Parastacidae; genus Cherax; species Cherax quadricarinatus. Next base: position 40,949,054 of record NC_069400.1, read on the forward strand.
TGATGGCCCAGCAATGTCTTCCGTCACTGATGGACCAGCAAAGTCTTCCGTCAAAGATGGGCCAGCAAAGTCTTCCTTCACTGATGGGCCCAGCCAAGTCTCCTTCATGAAGGGCCAGCCAAGTCTTCCTTCAACTAATGGACAGACATGTCTTCCTTCTACTAAGGGCCCAGCCCAAGTCTTCCATCACTGAATGGACCAGAAAGTCTTCTTCACTGATGGGACCTGCCAAGTTCTTCTTCCACTAATGGACCAGCCAAGTCTTCCTTCACTGTGGCACCAGGCCAAGTCTTCCCTTCAATAATGGACCTGCCAAAGTCTTCCTTCACCAATGGACCAGAAAAGTCTTCCTTTATGTTTGGATCCAGCCAAGTCTTCCTTCACGATGGGACCAGCCAAGGTCGTCTTTATGATGGACCAGCCAAGTCTTCCTTCACTGATGAGACCAGAAAACTCTTCCTTTACTGATGGACCAGTTAAGTGTTCCTTCACTGATGGACCAGCCAAGTCTTCCTTTACTGATGGACCAGCCAAGTCTTCCTTCACTGATGGACCAGCCAAGTCTCTTCATGATGCGACCAGTAAAAAGTCTATTTACTGTGGACCAGCCAAAGTCTTCCTTCACTGATGGGCCAGAAAGTCTTCCTTTTCTGATGGGCCAGCAAGTCTTCCTTCACGGATGGACAGCCAAGTTCTTCCTTTACTGATGACAGCCAAGTCTCCTTCATGATGGACCCAGCAAGTCTTCCTTCACTGATGGACCAGCCAAGTCTTCCTTTACTGATGGACCAGCCAAGTCTTCCTCCACTGATGGACCAGCCAAGTCTTCCATCACTGATGGACCAGCCAAGTCTTCCTTCACTGATGGACCAGAAAAGTCTTCCTTTACTGTGAATGGACCGCCCCAAGGTCTTCCATTCACTGATGGACCAGCCAAGTCTTCCTTTTACTGAATGGGACCTGCCAAGTCTTCCATCACTGATGGGACCATCAAGTCTGCCTTCACTGTTGGACCCAGCCAAGTTTCCTTCCATGATGGACCAGCCAAGTCTTCCATCACCGATGGACCAGCCAAATCCTCCTTCACCGATGGACCAGCCAAGTCTTCCATCACTGATGGACTAGCCAAGTCTTCCTTCACTGATGGACCGGCCTAGTCTTCCAACACTGATGGACCAGCCAAGTCTTTCAGCACTGTTGGACTGGACAGCCAAGTCTTCCTTCAATGATGGACCAGCCAAGTCTTCATCACTGGATGGACAGCCAAGTCTTCCATCACTGATGTACCAGCCAAGTCTTCCTTCCATGATTGGACAGCCAAGTCTTCCATCACTGATGGACCAGCAAAGTCTTCCATCACTGATGTACCAGCCAAGTCTTCCTTCTCTGATGGACCAGCCAAATCTTCCATCACTGAAGGACCAGCCAAGTCTTCCATCACTGATGTACCAGCCAAGTCTTCCATCACTGATGTACCAGCCAAGTCTTCCATCACTGATGTACCAGCCAAGTCTTCCTTCACTGATGGACCAGCCAAGTCTTCCATCACTGATGGACCAGCCAAGTCTTCCATCACTGATGTACCAGCCAAGTCTTCCATCACTGATGGACCAGCCAAGTCTTCCATCACTGTTGGGACCAGCCAAGTCTTCTTTCACTGATGACCAGCGAAGTTTCCTTCATGAGGGACCAGCCAAGTTCTTTCCTCACGAGGGACCAGCTCAAGTATTCTTCACGATGGACCAGCCAAGTCTTCCTTCACTGATGGACCCCAGTCAAGTTCTTTCCATCACTGTGATGGACCAGCCAAGTATTCCTTTCACTGATAGATGATGGGACCAGCCAAAGTCTTCCTTCATGACGGACCAGCCAAGTCTTCATCACTAATGGACCACCCAGGTCTTCATCACTGATAGTCTGCCAAGTTTCCTTCACTGATGGACCAGCCAAGTCTTCCTTTAATGATGGACCAGCCAAGTCTTCCTTCACTGATGGGCCAGAAAATTCTTCCTTTACTGATGGGACCAGCAAGGGTTCCTTTACTGATGGGACCAGCCAAGTTTCCTTTATGATGGACAGCCAAGGTCTTACTTAATGATGGACCAGCCAAGTCTTCCTCACTGATGGACCAGAAAGTCTTCCTTTACTGTTGGACCAGCCAAGGTCTTCCTTAATGATGGACAGAAAAGTCTTCCTTTATGATGGGTCCAAGCCAAGTATCTTCACTGAATGGACCAGCCAAGTCTTCCTTTACTGATGGACCAGCCAAGTCTTCCTTCACTGATGGACCAGCCAAGTCTTCCTTCACTGATGGACCAGCCAAGTCTTCCTTTACTGATGGACCAGCCAAGTCTTCCTTCACTGAAGGACCAGCCAAGTCTTCCATCACTGATGGACCAGCCACGTTTTCCTTCACTGATGGACCAGAAAAGTCTTCCTTTACTGATGGACCAAGCATTGTTTCCTCACTGTTGGACCCAGCCATTGTCTCCATTACTGGATGGACCTGCCAAGTCTTCCATCACTGATGGACCAGCCAAGTCTTCCTTCACTGATGGACCAGCCAAGTCTTCCTTCACTGATGGACCAGCCAAGTCTTCCTTCACCGATGGACCAGCCAAGTCCTCCTTCACTGATGGACCAGCCAAGTCTTCCTTCACTGATGTGGACCAGCCAATGTCTTTCTTCACTGAGAACCAGAAAATTCTTCCATTTACTGATGAACCAGCCAAATCTTCCTTCACTGATGGACCAGCAAAGTCTTCCTTTACTGATGGACCAGCCAAGTCTTCCATCACTGATGGACCAGCCAAGTCTTCCTTCACTGATGGACCAGCCTAGTCTTCCATCACTGATGGACCAGCCAAGTCTTCCTTCACTGATGGACCAGCCAAGTCTTCCTTCACTGATGGACCAGCCAAGTCTTCCATCACTGATGGACCAGCTAAGTCTTCCATCACTGATGGACCAGCCAAGTCTTCCTTCAATGATGGACCAGCCAAGTCTTCCATCACTGATGGACCAGCCAAGTCTTCCATCACTGATGGACCAGTCAAGTCTTCTATCACTGATGGACCAGCCAAGTCTTCCTTCACTGATGGGACCTAGCCAGTCTTCCATCACTGATGGAACAGCCTAGTCTCCTTCACTGATGGACAGCAAAGTCTTCTTTCTGATGACCAGCCAAGTCTTCCTTCACTGATGGACCAGCCAAGTCTTCCTTCACTGATGGACCAGCCAAGTCTTCCTTCACTGATGGACCAGCCAAGTCTTCCATCACTGATGGACCAGCCAAGTCTTCTTTCACTGATGGACCAGCCAAGTCTTCCTTTACTTGTATTGACAGCCAAGTCTTCCTCACCTGATGTGACACAGCCAAGGTCTTTATTCATGATGGACCAGCCAAAAAAACGTCTTCCGTCACTGATGACCAGCCATGTCTTCCTTCTCTGTATGGACCAGCCAAAGTCTTCTTCACTAATGGACCAGCCAAGTCTCTCACTGATTGGACCAGCCAAGTCTTCCTTCACTGATGGACCAGCAAGTCTTCCTATCACCTGATGGATATGCCAATTTTCTTTCACTAATGGACTGCCAAGTTTCCTTTACTAATGCGAGACCAGCCAAGTCTTCCTTACTGATGGACCAGCAAGTATTCCATCACTGATGGACCAGCCCAAGTCTTCTTCATGATGACCAGCAAGTCTTCCATCACTGATGGACCAGCCAAGTCTTCTTCATGATTGGTCCAGCCAAGTCTTCTTCATGATGGACGCCAAGTCTTCGTCACCTGATGGATCACCCAAGACTTCCTTCACTGTTGGACCAGCAAAGTCTTCGCTTCGCAAATGGGACCCGGCCCCAAGTCTTCCTTCATAATGGACCAATTAGTGTTCCTTCACTGTGGACCAGCAAGACAGTCTTCCTTCACTGATGAACCAATCAAGTCTTCCATCGCTGATGGATCAGCCAAGTCTTCCTTCACTAATGGACCAGCCAAGTTTTCCTTCACTGATGAACCAATCAAGTCTTCCTTCACTGAAGGAGCAGCCAAGTCTTCCATCGTTGATGGACCAGCCAAGTCTTCCTTCACTGATGGACAGCCAAAGTCTTTCTCACTGGGGCCCAGCCAAGTCTTCCTTCACTGATGGACCAGAAAAGTCTTCCTTTACTGATGGACCAGCCAAGTCTTCCTTCACTGATGGACCAGTTAAGTGTTCCTTCACTGATGGACCAGCCAAGTCTTCCTTTACTGATGACCAGACCCAAGTCTTCTTCATGAATGGACCAGCCAAGTCTTCCTTTACTGATGGACCAGTTAAGTGTTCCTTCACTGATGGACCAGCCAAGTCTTCCTTTACTGATGGACCAGCCAAGTCTTCCTTCACTGATGGACCAGCCAAGTCTTCCTTCACTGATGGACCAGAAAAGTCTTCCTTTACTGATGGACCAGCCAAGTCTTCCTTCACTGATGGACCAGAAAAGTCTTCCTTTACTGCAGGGACGCCAAGTTTCCTTCATGATGGACCAGCCAGTTCCTTTATGTGGACCAGCCCAAGTCTTCTTCACTGATGGACAAGCCAAGTCTTCCTTCACTGTGGACCAGCCCAAGTCTTCCTTTACTGATGGACCAGCCAAGTCTTCCTTCACTGATGGACCAGCCAAGTCTTCCATCACTGATGGACCAGCCAAGTCTTCCTTCACTGATGGACCAGAAAAGTCTTCCTTTACTGATGGACCAGCCAAGTCTTCCTTCACTGATGGACCAGCCAGTTTCCTTTTATGATGGACCTGCAAGTCTTCCATCACTGATGACCTCATACAAGTCTTCCTTCCTGAGGACCAGCCAAGTCTTTCCTTCACTGATGGACCAGCCAAGTCTTCCTTCACCGATGGACCTGCCAAGTCCTCCTTCACTGATGGACCAGCCAAGATTCCATTACTGATGGATGACAGCCAAAAGGTCTTCCATCATGATGGACCAGCCAAGTCTTCTTCACTGGTGGACCACCTGGTCTTCTCACTGTTGGACCAGCCAAGTCTTCCATCACTGATGGACCAGCCAAGTCTTCCTTCAATGATGGACCAGCCAAGTCTTCCATCACTGATGGACCAGCCAAGTCTTCCATCACTGATGGACCAGCCAAGTCTTCCATCACTGATGGACCAGCCAAGTCTTCCTTCACTGATGGACCAGCGAAGTCTTTCCTTCCATGATGGACCAAGCAAGGCTCCTTCACTGATGGACCAGGCGAAAAGTCTTCCTTTACTGTGGACCAGCATGTCTTCCTTCAGTGAGGACCAGCCAAGTCTTCTTTATGATGGACAAGCCAAGTCGTCCTTCACTGATGGACCCAGCCAAGTCTTCCTTCAGTGATGGACCAGCCAAGTCTTCCTTTACTGATGGACCAGCCAAGTCTTCCTTCACTGATGGACCAGCCAAGTCTTCCTTCACTGATGGAACCAGCCAAAGTTTCCTTCACTGATGACACAGAAAAGTTTCCTTTACTGATGGACCAGCCAAGTCTTCCTTCACTGATGGACCAGCCAAGTCTTCCTTTACTGATGGACCTGCCAAGTCTTCCATCACTGATGGACCATCCAAGTCTTCCTTCACTGATGGACCAGCCAAGTCTTCCATCACTGATGGACCAGCCAAGTCTTCCTTCACTGATGGACCAGAAAAGTCTTCCTTTACTGATGGACCAGCCAAGTCTTCCTTCACTGATGGACCAGCCAAGTCTTCCATCACTGATGGACCAGCCAAGTCTTCCTTCAATGATGGACCAGCCAAGTCTTCCTTCACTGATGGACCAGCCAAGTCTTCCATCACTGATGGGGCGGGGGTGGGGTGGGGACAGTCAAGTCTTCCATCACTGATGGACCAGCCAAGTCTTCCTTCACTGATGGACCAGCCAAGTCTTCCATCACTGATGGACCAGCCAAGTCTTCCTTCACTGATGGACCAGCGAAGTCTTCCTTCACTGATGGACCAGCCAAGTCTTCCTTCACTGATGGGACCAGCCCCAAGTCTTCCATCATTGTTGGACAGCCCAAGTTTCCTTTCACTGATGGACAGCCAAGTCTTCCATCACGGATGGACCAGCCAAGTCTTTCTTCACTGATGGACCAGCCAAGTCTTCCTTTACTGATTGACCAGCCAAGTCTTCCATCACTGATGGACCAGCCAAGTCTTCCTTCACTGATGGACCAGCCAAGTCTTCCGTCACTGATGAACCAGCCAAGTCTTTCTTCACTGATGGACCAGCCAAGTCTTCCTTCACTAATGGACCAGCCAAGTCTTCCTTCACTGATGGACCAGCCAAGTCTTCCTTCACTGATGGACCAGCCAAGTCTTCCATCACTGATGGACTGCCAAGTCTTCTTCACTAATGGACCAGCCAAGTCTTCCTTTACTAATGGACCAGCCAAGTCTTCCTTCACTGATGGACCAGCCAAGTATTCCATCACTGATGGACCAGCCAAGTCTTCCATCACTGATGAACCAGCCAAGTCTTCCTTCACTGATGGACCAGCCAAGTCTTCCTAAATGATGGACCAGCCAAAGTCTTCCTTCACTGATGGACAGCCCATGGCCCTTCCTTCACTGTGGTCCAGACCGAGTCTTCCTTCACTGATGGACCAGCCAAGTCTTCCTTCACTGATGGACCAGCCAAGTCTTCCTTCACTGATGGACCAGCCAAGTCTTCCTTCACTGATGGACCAGCCAAGTCTTTCTTCACTGATGGACCTGCCACGTCCTTCTCCAATCTTCTGATGGCCAGCCAAGTCTTCTTTCACTGATGGACCGGCCAAGTCTTCCTTCACTGATGGACCAGCCAAGTCTTCCATCACTGATGAACCAGCCAAGTCTTCCTTCACTGAAGGACCGCCAAGGTCTTCTTCACAGATGGACCTGCCAAGTCTTCCTTCACTGATGGACCAGCCAAGTCTTCCATCACTGATGGACCAGCCAAGTCTTCCTTCACTGATGGATCAGCCAAGTCTTCCTTCACTGATGGACCAGCCAAGTCTTCCATCACTGATGGACCAGCCAAGTCTTCCATCACTGATGGACCAGCCAAGTCTTCCTTCACTGATGGACCAGCCAAGTCTTCCTTCACTGATGGACCAGCCAAGTCTTCCTTCACTGATGGACCAGCCAAGTCTTCCTTCACTGATTGACCAGCCAAGTCTTTCTTCACTGATGGACCAGCCAAGTCTTCCATCTCTGATGGGCCAGCCAAGTCTTCTTTCACTGATGGACCAGCCAAGTCTTCCTTCACTGATGGCCAGCCAAGGTTTCATCATGATGGACAGCCAAGTCTTCCTTCACTGATGGACCAGCCAAGTCTTCCTTCCACCGATGGACCAGCCAAGTCTTCCTTCACTGGATCCGGACTGCACCACACAATGTCTTCCTTCACTGATGGACCAGCCAAGTCTTCCTTCAATGATGGACCTGCACAAGTCTTTTCATGATGGACCAGCCAAGTCTTCCTTCACTGATGGACCAGCCAAGTCTTCCTTCACTGATGGACCAGCCAAGTCTTCCTTTACTGATGGACCAGCCAAGTCTTCCTTCACTGATGGACCAGCCAAGTCTTCCTTTACTGATGGACCAGTTAAGTGTTCCTTCACTGATGGACCAGCCAAGTCTTCCTTTACTGATGTACCAGCCAAGTCTTCCTTCACTGATGGACCAGCCAAGTCTTCCTTTACTGATGGACCAGTAAAGTGTTCCTTCACTGATGGACCAGCCAAGTCTTCCTTTACTGATGGACCAGCCAAGTCTTCCTTCACTGGGGGACCAGCCAAGTCTTCCTTCACTGATGGACCAGAAAAGTCTTCCTTTACTGATGGACCAGCCAAGTCTTCCTTCACTGATGGACCAGAAAAGTCCTCCTTTACTGATGGACCAGCCAAGTCTTCCTTCACTGATGGACCAGCCAAGTCTTCCTTTACTGATGGACCAGCCAAGTCTTCCTTCACTGATGGACCAGCCAAGTCTTCCTTCACTGATGGACCAGCCAAGTCTTCCTTTACTGATGGACCAGCCAAGTCTTCCTTTTTTATCCTTCACTGATGGACCAGCCAAGTCTTCCTTCACTGATGGACCAGCCAAGTCTTCCTTCACTGATGGACCAGAAAAGTCTTCCTTTACTGATGGACCAGCCAAGTCTTCCTTCACTGATGGACCAGCCAAGTCTTCCTTTACTGATGGACCTGCCAAGTCTTCCATCACTGATGGACCATCCAAGTCTTCCTTCACTGATGGACCAGCCAAGTCTTCCTTCACTGATGGACCAGCCAAGTCATCCTTCACCGATGTGACAGCCAAGTCTCCTTTCACTGATGGACCAGCCAAGTCTTCCTTTACTGATGGACCAGCCAAGTCTTCCATCACTGATGGACGAGCCAGTCTTCCTTCATGTGGTCCCACAGCCTAGTCTTCCATCACTGATGGACCAGCCAAGTCTTCCATCACTGATGGACCAGCCAAGTCTTCCTTCAATGATGGACCAGCCAAGTCTTCCATCACTGATGGACCAGCCAAGTCTTCCATCACTGATGGACCAGTCAAGTCTTCCATCACTGATGTACCAGCCAAGTCTTCCTTCACTGATGGACCAGCCAAGTCTTCCATCACTGATGGACCAGCCAAGTCTTCCTTCACTGATGGACCAGCGAAGTCTTCCTTCACTGATGGACCAGCCAAGTCTTCCTTCACTGATGGACCAGCCAAGTGTTCCATCATTGATGGACCAGCCAAGTCTTCCTTCACTGATGGACCAGCCAATTCTTCCATCACTGATGGACCAGCCAAGTCTTTCTTCACTGATGGACCAGCCAAGTCTTCCTTTACTGATTGACCAGCCACAAGGGTCCTTCCTCTCTTCACTGGATGGACCAGCCAAGTCTTTCCTTCACTGATGGACAGCCAAGGTCTTCCGTCACTGATGAACAGCCAAGTCTTTCTTCACTGAGGGACCAGCCAAAGTCTTCCTTCATAATTGACAGCCAGTCTTCCTTCACTGATGGACTCCAGTAAGTCTTCCTTTCACTGATGGACCTGCCAAGTTCTTCCTCACTGATGGACAGCCAAGTCTTCCAATTCACAGATGGACCAGCCTAGTCTTCCAATCACTGATGGACCAGCAAAGTCTTCCATCACTGATGACCAGCCAAGTCTTCCTTCAATGATGGACCAGCCCAAGTCTTCCATCACTGATGGACAGCCAAGTCTCCATCACTGATGGTGGACAGCCACGTCTTCCAGCATGATGGACGCCAAGTCTTCCTTCACTGATTGGACCAGCGAGTCTTCCTTCCACTTGATGGACCAGGCCAAGTTCTTCCTTCATGATGGACCAGAAAAGTCTTCCTTTACTGGATGGACCAGCCAAAGTCTTCCGTTCAGTGGGATGGACCCCAGCCAAGTCTTCTTTAACTGATGGACCAGCCAAGTCTTCCTTCACTGTGGACCAGCCCAAGTCTTCCTTCATGATGGACCAGCCAAGTCTTCCTTTACTGATGGACCAGCCAAGTCTTCCTTCACTGATGGACCAGCCAAGTCTTCCATCACTGATGGACCAGCCAAGTCTTCCTTCACTGATGGACCAGAAAAGTCTTCCTTTACTGATGGACCAGCCAAGTCTTCCTTCACTGATGGACCAGCCAAGTCTTCCTTTACTGATGGACCTGCCAAGTCTTCCATCACTGATGGACCATCCAAGTCTTCCTTCACTGATGGACCAGCCAAGTCTTCCTTCACTGATGGACCAGCCAAGTCTTCCTTCACCGATGGACCAGCCAAGTCCTCCTTCACTGATGGACCAGCCAAGTCTTCCTTTACTGATGGACCAGCCAAGTCTTCCATCACTGATGGACCAGCCAAGTCTTCCTTCACTGATGGACCAGCCAAGTCTTCCTTCACTGATGGACCAGCCAAGTCTCCTATACTGATGGACCAGCCAAGTCTTCCTTCACTAATGGACAGCCAAGTCCTTCCTTTATATTGGACCAAGGCCAAAGTCTTCCTTCACTGATGGACCAGCCAAGTATTCCATCACTGATGGACCAGCCAAGTCTTCCATCACTGATGAACCAGCCAAGTCTTCCTTCGCTGATGGACCAGCCAAGTCTTCCTTCACTGATGGACCAGCCAAGTCTTCCTTCACTGATGGACCAGCCAAGTCTTCCTTCACTGATGGACCAGCCAAGTCTTCCTTCACTGATGGACCAGCCAAGTCTTCCTTCACTGATGGACCAGCCAAGTCTTCCTTCACTGATGGACCAGCCAAGTCTTCCATCACTGATGGACCAGCCAAGTCTTCCTTCACTGATGGACCAGCCAAGTCTTCCTTCACTGATGGACCTGCCAAGTCTTCCTTCACTGATGGACCAGCCAAGTCTTCCATTACTGATGGACCAGCCAAGTCTTCCTTCACTGATGGATCAGCCAAGTCTTCCTTCACTGATGGACCAGCCAAGTCTTCCATCACTGATGGACCAGCCAAGTCTTCCATCACTGATGGACCAGCCAAGTCTTCCTTCACTGATGGACCAGCCAAGTCTTCCTTCACTGATGGACCAGCCAAGTCTTCCTTCACTGATGGACCAGCCAAGTCTTCCTTCACTGACTGACCAGCCAAGTCTTTCTTCACTGATGGACCAGCCAAGTCTTCCATCTCTGATGGGCCAGCCAAGTCTTCTTTCACTGATGGACCTGCCAAGTCTTCCTTCACTGATGGACCAGCCAAGTCTTCCATCACTGATGGACCAGCCAAGTCTTCCTTCACTGATGGACCAGCCAAGTCTTCCTTCACCGATGGACCAGCCAAGTCTTCCTTCACTGATGGACCTGCCAAGTCTTCCTTCACTGTGGGGGGGGGGGGAGGGGGGGGGGGGGACCGCCACAGTCTTCATCACTGATGGAAAGCCAAGTCTTCACCTTCAATGATGGGACCAGCCAAGGTCTTCTTCACTGTGGACCAGCCAAGTTTCCATCTCTGATGGACCAGCAAGTCTCCATCCTGATGGACAGCCCAAGTCTTCCTTCACTGATGGACCAGCCAAGTCTTCCCATCACTGGTGGACCAACCAAGTTTCATCACTGATGGTCCAAGCCAAGTCTTCCTTCATGAGGGACCAGCCAAATCTTCCTTCACATCTGATGCCTAGCCAGTTCTTCCTTTCACTGTGGACCAGCCAAAGTCTTCCTTCAATGATGGACACAGCCAAGTCTTCCTTCACTGATGGACCAGCTAAGTCTTCCTTCACTGATGGACCAGCCAAGTCTTCCTTCACTGATGGACCAGCCAAGTCTTCCATCACTGATGGACCAGCCAAGTCTTCCTTCACTGATGGACCAGCCAAGTCTTCCTTCTCACTGCAGATGGACCAGGCCAAGTCTTCCTTCACTGATGGTCCAGCTGAAAGTCTTCCTTCACTGATGGGCCAGCCAGTCTCCTTCACTGATGGACCAGCCAAGTATTTCCTTCACTGATGGAACAGCCAAGTTCTTCCTTCACTGATTGGACCTGCCTTGTCTTCCTTCACTGATGGACCAGCCATGTCTTCCTTTACTGTGGACCAGCCATAGTTCCTTCCTCATGATGGATTCAGCCAAGGTCTTCCTTCACTGATGGGACCAGCCAAGTCTTCCATCACTGATGACCGCCAAGTCTTCCATCACTGATGGACCAGCCAAGTCTACTTCCACTGAGGACAGCCAGTCTTCTCACTGATGGACCAGCCAAGTCTTCCTTTCACTGAGGACCAGCCAAGTCTTCCTTCACTGACTGACCAGCCAAGTCTTTCTTCACTGATGGACCAGCCAAGTCTTCCATCTCTGATGGGCCAGCCAAGTCTTCTTTCACTGATGGACCAGCCAAGTCTTCCTTCACTGATGGACCAGCCAAGTCTTCCATCATGATGGACAGCCAAGGTCTTCCTCACTGATGGACCAGCCAAGTCTTCCTTCACCGATGGACCAGCCAAGTCTTCCTTCACTGATGGACCTGCCAAGTCTTCCTTCACTGATGGACCAGCCAAGTCTTCCATCACTGATGGACCAGGTAACGTTCTTCCTTCACTGATGGACCAGCCAAGTCTTCCTTCACTGATGGACCAGCCAATATTCCATCACGATGGGTACCGCCAAGTCTTCCATCAGGATAGTCCAGCAAGTCTTCCTTCATGAGGACCAGCCAAAGTCTTCCATCACTGTGGACCAACCAAGTCTTCCATCACTGATGGTCAGGCAAGTTCTTCCATCAACTGATGGACCCAGCAAATCTTACTTCACTGAGGAACACAGCCAGTCTCCATTCACTGTGGACCAGCCAAGTCTTCTTCACTGATTGGACCAGCCAAGTCTTCCTTCACGATGGATACCAGCTAAGTCTCCTTCACTGCTGGACCAGCCAAAGTACCCTCCTTCATGATGGACCAAGCCAAGTCTTCCATCACTGATGACAGCCAAGTCTTCCTTCAATGATGGTCCAGTAAAGTCTTCCTTTTGATGGACCAGCCAAGTCTTCCTTCATGATGACCAGCCAAGCGTGAATAAACACGAAATTGTATAACAACCGTTGTAAAACCCTGACAGCTTGATATTATGTTCGAAACTAAATAGGAAAAAACTGGCCAGCAAAAACGCCGGTGAATGCTGCTCAGCTATTAATAGACGCGTAAACCAAAAACCGTAAAGCGAGGCCGGGAAATTTTTTTTTCAAACTAGGACCGCCATTTTCGAGTTTTGGTCGCTTGTTAGCCAAGTAGTCTCCATCACTGATGGGGCCAGCAAGTCGTTCCATCACTGATGGGCAGCCAAGTCTTCCTTCTCTGATGGGCCAGACAAGTCGTCCAGCACTGATGGGCCAGCAAGTCTTCCTTCACTGTTGGGCCAGCCAAGTCTTCCTTCACTGATGGGCCAGCCAAAGTTTCCTTCACTGTGGACCAGACAAGTCGTCATCACTCATGGGGCCAGCACAAGCCTTCCACACTGATGGGTAGCCAAGTCTTCCTTCACTGATGGGCCAGCGAAAGTCTTCTATCACTGATGGGGCCAGCCAAGTCGTCTCCATCACCTGATGGACCAGCCAAGTCGTCCTTTCACTGATGGGGCCAGCCAAGGGTCTTCCATCACTGATGGGCCAGACAAGTCTTACTTCAAATGATGGACCCAGCCAAGTCTTCCTTCTCTGATGGTTCACCCAAGTTTCTTCACTGATGGACCAGCCAAAGTCTTCCTTCACTGATGGATCACCCAAGTCTTCCTTCACTGATGGACCAGCCAAGTCTTTCCTTTCAATTGATGGATCATCCCAAGTCTTCCGATCACTGATGGACCAGCCAAGTCTTCCTTCACTGATGGACCGCCCAAACTTCCTTTACTGATGGACCTGCCAAGTCTTCCTCACTGTTGGGCCATCCAAGTCTTCCTTTAATGATGGGCCGCCAATCTTCCCTTTAAGAGGGCCAGCCAAGTCTTCCTTCACCGATGGACCACCAAATCTCCTTTATGAAGGGCCACCAAGTCTTCCTTTCCCGTGGAAAAACCAAGTCTTCATCATGATGACGAGCCCAAGTTTCCTTTACGATGGACCAGCCTAGTCTTCCCTCACTGATGGACCCGCCAAGTTTCCTCATGATTTGGGCCACCAAATCTTCCTTCAATTTATGGACCAGCCAAGTCTTCCATCACTGATGGACCCCAAGTCTTCCATCATGATGGACCGTCAAATTTCCATCCTGGTCCACCAAATTTTCCCTTCATATGGACCAGCCAAGTCTTCCCTCATATGGACCACCAATCTTTCCCTTTCCCGATGGACCAAACCCCAAATTTCCTTCCAAAAGGACCGCGTGTTTTCCCTCATGATGGACCCGCCCAATCTTTCCTTTACTGATGGCCGCCCCTTTTTTCCTCACTGATGGACCACCCAAATCTTTCTTCATGATGGCCACCAAGCTTCCTTTACTGATTGACCAGCCAAGTCTTTCCCTCATGTGGGCCAGCCAAGTCTTCCTTATATGGACCACCAAGTCTTTCCCTCACGATGAACCCCCAAGTCTTTCTTTACTGATGGACCAACCCAAGTCTTCCTTTATAATGGACCAGCCAAGCTTCCTTCACTGATGGGCCACCCAAATCTTCCTTCACTGATGGACCAGCCAAGCTTCCTTCATGATGGACCAGCCAAATCTTCCCTCACGAGGACCGGGCCAAAATCTTCCCTTTACAAAGGGCCAGCCAAGTCTTCCTTTACTATACACCAAATCTTCCTTCACTGATGGACCAGCCAAGTATTCCATCACTGATGGGCCAGCCAAGTCTTCCTCCTGATGAAAACCACCAAATCTTCCTTCGTGAGGACCAGCCAAATCTTCTTTATATGACCCCAAATTTCCTTCACTGAGGACCAGCCAAGCCTTCCTTCACTGATGGCCCCCCCAAATCTTTTCACTGATGGACCAGCCAAGTCTTCCTTCACTGATGGACCAGCCAAGTCTTCCTTCACTGATGGACCAGCCAAGTCTTCCATCACTGATGGACCAGCCAAGTCTTCCATCACTGGATGGACCAGCCATGTCTTCCATCACCTGATGGACAGTCCAGTCCTTCCATCCACTGATGGACCAGCCAAGTCTTTCCCACCACTGATGGACCACCAAGTCTTTCCATCACTGATGGACCAGCCAAGTCTTCATCACTTGATGGGACCAGCCAGTCTTCATCCATCTGATGGACCGAGCTCCTACACTCCTGGAACGAAGGGTGGGGAATAGTGCAGTTCACTGGACTTGAAATTATGAATGCTTACAATTTTAACAGAAACCTACTAAAGACTGAATGAGGTATTGAGTGCCTTTCTTGTATTTCTCGGTTATCTACACTGGTGGGGACAGCTGGTGTCTTCGAAATAACCTTACATAAATTCTAGCAGTCATCGCAATCTTACACAATCAAAGTGTTCCATGACAGGAATTTGCTTTTATTTACATGCTGTATTCAAAGTTTGCTACTATACTTTGTTTAAGCCCATACGTGTATGTGATATCTGAATTTTGTATGAAAGAAATTCTTATATATCCATTATGACAGGAGTTCTGTGTCTAACGTATAATATATGTGGCACACACTCAGACACATACACGCACACACACACATCACACACACACACACTACACACACACACACATACACACCACAGCACACACACACACACACAACACACACACACACACACACACACACACACACACACACACACACACACACTGGTCTACTGATCTGAAAAGAATGGTTTAGAAAAGGCTCAAGAACAAAATAGATCATGAATGGGAAAAAAGTGAAATTCTGCTTATGCAATTACATTTTGAGAAGCTATGTGCAGAGACCCTGAAGTTGGAATCACGAGCTGTAACTATTGAGGTAAAGATACAGAAACCAGAGGAAGAAATGGTTGTGCTGAAGCAGGATATAATGAGATCCAAAACGAGAAAGGTGACTTAAATTATAACATCAGCTGGCAGTGATGGGACTGAAGGAGGGGATGGAGTTAAAAAGTCCCTTGCAGAAGTAACAGCAGGCCATCAGGGTGTCCAGGAGACGTTAAGGGAAATAACAAAGGAGATGCTTTAATTAGATCCAGAGATATAGAGGGAAAAGAAATGGGAAGAAGAGAGGGAAGGTCGTAATTATTCTGGCTTCAAGGAGGCTAAAGGGAAGACGTATGACGAAAGAAAGCAATGGGAGGAAAAAGAGATTAAGAGCATCATTTCAATAACAGGAGAGAAGGACATGTGTCAGGAAGAAAATTTTCACAGACTTGATGAATATTCAAGGGGAAAAAATCGACCAAACAAATTGACTTTCAAGACAGAAGTGGCACAGAACAGGATACTACAACAGAAGCCACTGTTAAAGGGCTCTCAAGAATATCAACAAGTGTACCTCAGTTGAAACAGAACATGTAAAGAAAGGGAACAACTGAAAGTGAGAGCCAGACGAAACCAGTGGAAGGTAAGAGAGACAGGACAGGCAACGACAGACAGGAAAGCTCAGCTTCTGGGGGAACAACAAACACAAATGATTACAGAAACCCCTCAACCCCAGTCACCCTATATCAACCAAACACAATAACAGAAACAAACCACACTTCATAGCCCCCACCCTCCCAAGCACTTATTTCACAGTCAAAGCAGTCTCCCATAATATTCCGTCCTGCCTCCCACACCTCCAAACCATCCTCTTCCACCTTCCAAAATACAGTACTGGAAAGGAAGCTAAAGGTATGATACATCAATGCAGATGGAAATACAAATAAGAATGAAGAGTGGCAAGAACGAATCATTGATGCATTCCCCTGACATCATAGCAATAACAGAGACAAAACTTACAGGGATGATAAGAGATGCAATCTTTCCAAGTGGATATCAGATCCTGAGGAAAGACAGAGATAACAGAGGAGGAGAAGGAGTGGCACTGCTCCATCAAAAACCAGTGTAGGTTTGAGGAAATGGAAGGAATGGACAGAGGGGAAACAGATGACTTCACTGTAGGAGCACTTAAGACTGGGGGTCCAAAGGTGATGATTGCAGTGATGTTTAACACACCACTGAACAGCAGGAGGCCAAGACAAGAGTATGATGAGCGCAAAGGAGCAATGGTGGATACACTAGTTGGAGTGACCAGGAGGGCTCATATTGGGAGGACAAAATTACTCATAATGGAGGATTTCAATCATAAAGAAATTGACTGGGAAAGCAAGGCCACATGGGTGGACCAGAACCATGGTCGGGCTTAGGTGTTGGAGACGGTATTGGAGAACTTCATGCATCAACATGTTAGGGATACAACCAGAGAGAGAGGAGAGGATATTGCAGTAAGGCTGGACCTCATATTCACCTTGAATAGCTCAAACATAGGTCAGATAACTGCTACAGCATATGGGTGCTTGGGAAACCTGAGAATAGCATTTCGACATCTTAGTAAAGAATCATTCACGACATTGTACACTGTGTACGTCAGGCCCATACTTGGGGTATCTAAGCACCAGGTATGGAACCCACACTTAGTCAAACACGTCAAGAAACCGGAGAAAGTGCAAAAGTTTGCAGCAAAATTAGTCCCAGAACTGAAGGATATGTCTTACAAGGCGAAATTAAGGGAAATCAACCTGATGACACTAGAGGATAGGAAGGATAGGGAAACGTGATAACGACGTACAAAATACTGAGAGGAACTGACAAGGTGGACATGGCTCGAATGTTTCAGAGATGGGATTCAGGAACAAGGGGTCACAATAGGAAGTTGAAAAGCCAGATGAGTCATAGAGATATTAGGAAGTATTTCTTTAGCCTTAGAGTTGTCAGGAAGTGGAATAATCAGGAGAGTGAAGTAGTGGAGGCAAATTCCATACGTAGCTTTAAGAAGAAGTATGATAAAGCTCATGTAACAGGGAGAGAATGACTTAGTATCGATCCCTGCAACCACATATAGGTGAGTACACTGTGTACCACTAATAACAATCTTCAACACATCTGTCGAAACAGTGAGACTACCTCAGGAGATTTAAAGAAGTATTTACAGTGGAGACAGAAGGGACTCTGGGAAGTCAGAATAGGAAAGTACGTCAGCAAGGGTTATACCAACAAGTGCTGGATGAAATATACACAACCGAGGAGAAAGTGAAGCAGATGCTAAGTGAACTTGATACCTCAGAGGCAGTGGGACCAGACATCTCTCCACGGGTCCTTAGAGAGGGAGCAGATGTTGGATATGCCACTAAGAACAATCTTCAACACATCCATTGAAACTGGCCAGCTACCTGAAGTATGGAAGACGGTAAATGTAGTCAAAAATTTAAAGAAAGGAGACAGACACGAGGCACTAAACTACAGACCAGTGTGTCTCACATGTATAGTACGCAAAGTCATGGAGAAGATTATCAGGAGGAGAGTGGTAGAGCATCTAGAAAGGAACACACTTATAAACGACAATCAGCACGGTTTCAGGGAAGGGAAATCCTGTGTCACAAATCTACTGGAGTTTTATGACAAGATAACGGAAATACAACACGAGAGAGAGAAGTGGGTAGATTGCATTTTCTTGGGCTGCAAGAAGGCCAATGACACAGTTCCTCACAAGAGATTAGTGCAAAAGCTAGAGGATCAAGCACGCATAACAGGAAAGGCAATACAATGAATCAGAGAATACCTGACAGGGAGGCAACAACGAATCATGGTACGTAACGAGCTGTCAAGGAGTGGGCGGCCATGTGAATGAGCAGGGTTCCACAGAGTCAGTCCTAGGATCAGTGCTGTTTTAGGTATAAGTGAATGACATGACGGAAGGGACAGACTCACGTGTCCCTGTTTACAGTTGATGTGAAGTTAATGAGGAGAATTTAATCGGATAAAGGATCAGGCAGGACTACAAAGGGATCTGGACAGGCTGCAAGCCTGGTTCAGCAACTGGCTCCTTGAATTTAACCCCGCCATATGCAAAGTCATGAAGATTGGGGAAGGGCAAAACAGACCACAGAGAGAGTATAGCTAGGAGCCCAAACTGGCAAACCTCACATCATGAACATCAATGGTATACAAAACCGACAGGTGTTAGGTAAAACCCAAATGCAACTGTTAGACAACTTTATTCCGAAACGTTTCGCCTACACAGTAGCTCTTCCGTCGAATACAGAAAGAGGCAGGAACAGTAGAGATGTGAAGACGAAGTTAATCAGTCCATCACCCTTAAAGTCGTCTAGAATTTGAGGTTGTCCAGTCCCACGGGGGCCTGGAGAAGTTTCAGTTCCATAAGTCAGGAACTATCTGAAGATCACCGACAGTGCGGAGACATAAATACTGTCGGAAAGGAGAGGTGCAGGGTAGTAGTAGTAGTAGTATTAGTGAGAGCACTGAGAGGATCATGCCCTCTCCTATCCTGCCTACTTTCTGTATTCGACCTGAAGAAGCCTACTGTGTAGGCGAAACGTTTCGAATAAAGTTTTCTAAACTGTTGCATTTGTGTCTTACCTATCAACCTGTCGGTATTGTATACCATTTATGATGTTCATCTTGTCATACACTGCAACACGAGGCATCTTTGGTACCAGAAAACACTTGGACAAGCTTTTCCAGTGAGAAGGTTGGATCTGAGAGGACAGACCTCTCAGTTGCCTCTCACAACTACTACTACAACTACTACCCTGCACCTCTCCTTCCGACAGTATTAAGGTCTCCGCACTGTCGCTTGATCTCGAGATAGTTCCTGACTATGGAACTGAACTTCTCCGAGGCCGAGGGACTGACAAACCTCAAATTCTAACGACTTTAAGGGTTAGGACTGACTACAATCGTCTTCACATCTCTGACTTGTTCCTGCCTACTTTCTGTATTCGACTGAAGAAGCCTACTGTGTAGGCGAAACGTTTCGGAATAATGTTGTCTAACTGTTAGCATTTGTTGTCTACCTAACAACCTTCGGTATAGTAAACATTTTTGATGTTTCATCTTGTTCATAAGACACTGCAACACGTGTCATCTGGTACAGAAAACACCTTGGACAAGCTTTTCAAGTGAGAAGGGTTGGATCTGTGAGGGACCTGACCACTCAGATGCCTCTCACAACTACTACTACTACTACAACCCTGCACCTCTCCTTCCGACAGTATTTAAGACTCCGCCTGTCGCTTGATTCCTTCAGATAGTTTCCTGACTATGGAACTGAACTTCTCCAGGCCGAGGGACAGACAACCTCAAATCTACGACTTTTAAGGGTGATGGACTGATTCAATCGTCTTCAATCTCATACTGTTCCCTCCTACTTTCTTGTATTCGACTGAAGAAAGCCTACTGTGTAGGCGAAACGTTTCGGAATAAAGTTGTCTAACTGTTGCCTTTGTGTCTTACCTAACAAACCTCACTCATGGAAAAAGATCTTGGGGTGAGTACAATACTGAGCACATCTCCTGAGGTTCACATCAACCATATAACTGCTGCAGCATGGGGCGCCTGGCAGAACTAAAGAATAGCGTTCCCATACCTCAGTAAGGGAATCTTCAAGACTCTGTACACAGTGTACGTCAGGCCCATATTGGAGTATGCAGCGCCAGTTTGGAATCCACACCTGGTCAAGGGGGAATATCCACGAAGAACGGTTAAGTGACACACGAGATCGTATGACACGATTGAAAACAACCATACCACGGAGTGTGGTATGAAACCCGCGTAAGAGAGTCTCAAACTCCAACCGTCGCGTTAGCCAGGACCAGCTTAGCTTCAATAAGATCGTCCCAACTAGGTATATTTCCTAACTCCATAGGAAGGTTAGCATATAGGCACCACTGTGTCCACAAATGCAAGATTTTACAGACGAATCTCCCGCTAGCATGGCCGTGACGAACTCTAGCTCAAGTCCCCTCAAAGCCGTCAACATGACTCACGAAATCGTGATGACACGTTTGCAAACAAACCATACCACGGGTGGGGTTTGAACCCGCGGTAAGAGAGTCTCAAAACTCCAGACCGTCGCGTTAGCCACTGGGCCTGATGACACTGGAGGACAGGAGAGCTGGGGGAGACACGATGACGATATATAAAATATTGCGAGGAATTGACGTCAGTGTCACTGACGTATATAGTATGCAAGGTCATGGAGAGAATTATCAGGAAAAGAGTGGTGGAGCACCTAGAAAGGAATAACCTTGTCAAAGACAGCCAGCACGGTTTCAGGGGATTGAAATCCTGGCCACCAAAAACCTACTAGAGTTCCGTGACAGGATGACGGCAGTAGGACAAGAGAGAGAGGGGTAGGTAGACTGCATTTTCTTGGACTGCAGGAAGGCGTTTGACACAGTTCCATACAGGAGGTTAGTGCAAAAGCTGGAGGACCAGGCAGGGATAACAGGGAAGTCACTACAATGGGTTAGGGAATACCTGATCAGAAAGACAAACAGCAAGTCAATGGTAACGTGGCAAGTGTGTTCAGAGTGGGCACCTGTAATAGGCGGTGTGGCCGCAACAAAACATGGATCATTTTTCTTAGGACCTGTGCTGTTTCTGGTATATGTGAACGACATGAACGGGCAGGAACTGAGCTCCGAAGAGTCCCTGTTTTTGCGATTGATGTGAAGCTGATGAGAATTTCAGTCCGGACGAGTACCATCAGAACTACAGGGTATCTGACAGGCTGCAAGATTAGTCCACAAATGGCTTCTGGAGTTTATACCACTCAAATGCAAAGTCATAAAGATTGAAGGAAGGGGCAAAAGAAGACCACAGACCTGAGTTCAATCTAGGGGGCCAAGGCCTACAACAACCTCACACAAGGAAAAAGATCTTGTGGTGAGTATAACACCAGGTACATCTGCTGAGGTGCACAACCAAATACGTAACTGCTGCAGCATACGGGCGTCTGGCAAACCTAAGAACAGCATTCCGACTTTTTAATAAGGAGTCATTCAGGACCCTGTACACTGTACGTTAGGCTCATATAGGAGTATGCAGCGCCAGTTTGGAACCCCCACCTAGTCTTCTTTGCAACAAGATTAGTCCCTGAGCTAAGGGGTATGTCCTACGAGGAGAGGCTAAGGGAAATCGACTTGACGACACTGGAAGACAGGAGAGATAAGGGGGATATGATAACGACGTATAAAGTACTGATAAGAATCGACAAGGTGGACAGAGACAGGATGTTCCAGAGATGGGACACAGCAACAAGGGGACACAGTTTGAAGTTGAAGACTCAGATGAATCACAGGGACATTAGGAAGTATTTCTTCAGATACAGAGTTGCGAGGAAGTGGAATAGTCTGGGAAGTGATGTAGTTGAGGAAGGATTAATACATGACTTTAAGAAGAGGTATGACAATGCGCTTGGAGCAGGGAGAGTGACCCAGTAACGACCAGTGAAGGGGCGGGGACAGGAACTATGAGTCGACCCGTGCAACCACAACTAGGTGAGTACAACTAGGTGAGTACCTTCAATTCTCTACATAAACTGATGCATTATTTAGAAGTCTGGAGCACTATGTGGTCTGCATACAGAAAACACAACCATATATTCATATTTCCCGGTACCTGCTAATTTTATGTCTTCAGTATTTACGAGTATCTGCGGCCATACTGCTTGCATATTTATAATTGCGGAGCGTGTCTAATTCCTAGTGTTTATGGTTGAGCGTCGACACGTAACATAATAGGAGTGACGACCTTGACTCACTATAATAGTCCGGACCCAAAGTGTGAATTAAAGGTACAACTCGACGCCGTTATCATTGACTTGCAAAACAGACGGGGATTATGCAATGACTGTGACGGTCATAGACCCTGTGACGGTGAATACATACCTGTGACGGGCGGAGCATCAGTGAAACAACCTGTGACGTGGTGTTGATCAGTGATCAACCTGTGAGGGTGGTGCATCATTGATACACCAGTGGGGGGGGAACCCCCCCCGGTTTTGAGACACCTGTGACTGCAGTACCATCAGTGATTCACCTGTGACGGTGGTGCTTCAGTGATACATCTGTGACAGTGGTGCATCAGTGATACACTTGTAACTGTGATACACCTGTGACGGTGGTGCATCAATGATTCACCTGTGACGGTGGTGCATCAGTGATACACTTGTAACGGTGATACACCTGTGACGGTGGTGTATCAATGATTCACCTGTGACGGTGGTGCATCAGTGGCACACCTGTGACGGTGAGACACCTGTGGCGGCGGTGCATCAGTGATTTACCTGCGATGGTGGTGCATCAGTGATTTACCTTTGATGGTGGTGCATCAGTGATACACCTGTGACGGTGGTGCATCATTGATTCACCTGTGACGGTGGTGCATCAGTGATACACCTGTGACGGTGGTGCATCAGTGATTCATCACGTGGCTTGTGCCGTGGCGCGCATCAGTGGATACACCGGAGACGTGGTGCATCAGTGATACACCTTTGACGGTGGTGCATCAGTGATACACCTGTGACGGTGGTGCATCAGTGATACACCTGTGATGGTGGTGAATAAGTGATACACCTGTGATGGTGGTGCATCAGTGACGTAGATACACCTGTGATGGTGGTGCATCAGTGACGTAGATACACCTGTGATGGTGGTGCATCAGTGACGTAGATACTACCTGGGTTGGTGGTGCATCAGTGACGTAGATACACTCTGTGATGGGTGGTGCATCAGTGACGTAGATACACCTGTGTTGGTGTGCATCAGTGACGAGAAACACCTGTGATGGTGGTGCAATCATGACGTAGATACACCTGTATTGGTGGCATCAGTGAACGGAGATACACCTAGATGTGGTGCATCATTGACGTAGATACACCTGTGATGGTGGTGCATCAGTGACGTAGATACACCTGTGTTGGTGGTGCATCAGTGACGTAGATACACCTGTGATGGTGGTGCATCAGTGACGTAGATACACCTGTGATGGTGGTGCATCAGTGACGGAGATACACCTGTGATGGTGGTGCATCAGTGACGGAGATACACTTGTGATGGTGGTGCTTTAAAAAAAAAACAGTGACGTAGAATACACCTGTGATGGTGGTGCATCAGTGACGGAGATACACCTGTGATGGTGGTGCATCAGTGACGGAGATACACTTGTGATGGTGGTGCATCAGTGACGTAGATACACCTGTGATGGTGGTGCATCAGTGACGTAGATACACCTGTGATGGTGGTGCATCAGTGACGGAGATACACCTGTGATGGTGGTGCATCAGTGACGTAGATACACCTGTTGATGGTGGTGGCATCAGTGACGTAGATACACCTGTAATGGTGGAGCATTCAGTGCCGTAGATACACCGTGATGGTGGTGCATCAGTGGGACGTAGATACACCTGTGATGTGTGCATCAGTGACGTAGATACACTGTGAATGGCGTGCATCAGTGACGTAGAAACACCTTAATGTGGTGCATCAGTGACGTAGATACACCCCCCCCCCTGTGATGGTGTGCATCAACCGTGACGTTAGATACACCCTTGATGGTGGTTGCATCAGTGGACGTAGATACACCTGTGATGGTGGTGCAATCAGTGACGTAGAGACACCTGTAATGTGGTGCATCAGTGACGTAGATCACCTGTAATGGTGGTGCAGCAGTTGACGTCGATACACCCTGTGATGGTGGTGCATCAGTGACGGGAGATACCCCTGTATGGGGTGCCTCAGTGACGAGATAAAAAACACCTGTGATGGTGGTGAATTCAGTGACGGAGATACACCTGGATGGTGGTCATCAGTGACGTAGATACACCTGTGATGGTGGTGCATCAGTCAAAAGTACGAAGTCACAAGGAGAATACAACCCTGTGATGGTGGTGCATCAGTGACGTAGATACACCTGTGATGGTGGTGCATCAGTGACGTAGATACACCTGTGATGGTGGTGCATCAGTGACGTAGATACACCTGTGATGGTGGTGCATCATTGACGTAGATACACCTGTGATGGGGTTTTGCCCCCCCCACCCCGCAGCATCATGACGTAGAATACACGATGTGATGGTGGTGCATCAGTGACGTAATACAACCTGTGATGGAGTCATCATTGACTAGATAATAACCTGTGATGGTGGTGCATCAGTGACGTAGATACACCTGTGATGGTGGTGCATCAGTGACGTAGATACCAAACCTGTGATGGTGGAGCCTCAGTGACTTAGATACCCCCTGGTAAAATGGTGGTGCATCAGTACTGTTAGATACACCTGTGGATGGTGGTGCATCAGGTGAACGTAGATACACCTGTGATGGTGGTGCAATCAGTGACGTAGGATACACCTTGTGATGGGGTGCATAGTGACCGTAGATACACCTGTGATGGTGGGTGCATCAGTGCGTATATACAAACCTGTGATGGTTGGTGCATCAGTGACGTAGATACACCTTGATGGTGGTGCATCAGTGAACGTAGATACACCTGTGGAGGTGGGTGCAATAAAAAAATCATGACGTAGATACAACTTTGAGGTGAGAAAAATACAACAAAAAACCTGTAGTGACGGAGGTACGTGCTGTATATTACAATATAAAGCAAAGTTTGGATACATCATCAGTGCTGCAAACACTATATAGATAGTTACATTAGTAAGGAACATAAGTTAAGCTTCCCTATCATGTTTTGTCGCACACGATGAGTTTTCCTTGTCATATTGTATTTCATCACTATTATACTCCATATTATATTGGCTTCCATATTATATTCTAACACACAAGACGGATTTCCCTGTCATTTTCCATCACACAGGATAAGCTTTCCTGCCATATTTCAACAGACAGGTTAAGCCTCCCTCTCATATTCCATCATACAGGATGAGTTTGTCTTCCCATTCCATAACACAGGATGGATTTCCTTGTAATTTTCCATCATACAGTATGGGTTTTCCTATCATATTCAATCATACAAAATTTGTTTCCCGTGTCCCGTTCCATGACGCAGAATAGGTTTCCTCTGTCATATGACTTCACACAGGATAGGATTCACTGTCATATTCCATCACTCAGCATGAGTTTCATACTGTATGTAATGTTGAAATCAGTCAGACTGAGCCGGGAGACTTCAATAAGGTAATGACGATACTGCCAAGTATTCCATTAAACGTTCGTCAGTTACAAGCGTTTCAAAGGTGTCGTTCCACCATCACTCTGGATGACCAGTGTATTCTGAGTGATAGTGTGTGGTGTGTGGTCTTGTTCCCTCAGTTTAAGTACGTTTATAACGACACAGGTGTACATGATTACAATTGTCATACATGGTAACATACGTGTGGGAAGGTAAGTTTATTTAGGTACAGGTACACATAAATATAGTTACACAAACTACCATACATTGATATATAGTAACATGTGTGAATTACCTAGGATAATTCAAAGAAGTCGGGCAAAGTGACTTATTTCCGTGGTCATTGCAACATAGGTAGAAGTGTTTTTATTAAGCACCGCCCGCCAATGTTGTTGCAAGAGCATCTTATTGGTGTTAATAAGTGCTTTTTTGCACTTAAGTAAATTAAGCTCACAAACTTGTGCTCAATTTTTTTTCTCTTAGTGTACAAGGGAAAACTCACACCTACAATCCCTGCTGTTAAGTAACCAATATATTGCATGACGATCTTGACTTGCTTTTATGTAATATTAATTAGAGTTATTTTGCAGACCTTTATGTATGTGTGAACAGTATATAGGATATTACCTAATGATTCCCCTGTGTACCTGTAGTACCTGTGTGCACCTGTAGTACCTGTGTGACCTGTATAACCTGTGTGTACCTGTAGAACCTGTGTGTACCTGTAGTGCCTGTGTGTATCTGTAGTGCCTGTGTGTACCTGTAGAACCTGTGTGTACCTGTAGTGCCTGTGTGTACCTGTAGTTCCCGTGTGTACCTGTAGTGCCCGTGTGTACCTGTAGTACCTGTGTGTTCCTCTAGTACCTGTGTGTACCTGTAGCACCTGTGTGTACCTGTAGTACCTGTTTGCTTTACTTTATTGGTACTGTCTCTAAGGCGCATCTGTGCAGTAAGTTATATAATTGTACTTGTTCACTGATTAAGTTTCTTTTATACAAGTTCATATTTGTGTGTTTATAAGTTGTGCTTAGGTGCAAGACCTCGTCTTTACCATCCATTATTATGTGTCATATTATTACCACCCCTACAGGAAGTCTCTTAATGCAATTTTAGTGAGACGTGGATTGTATTAATAGCAGCAGCCTGAGCTGAGACGAGTGGAGGTGTTCATTGAATATGAACCCGTTTGTGTCATGTGATGTATTTTAAAATTCTGACTATACTCAATATTACCTTTTATGCATTCTTTCTTTCCTTTTTTAAGTAATTTTCTTTCTTAGTAATTTGTGATTAAGTGTAAGACCTTGTGTTTACCATTCATTGTGATGTGCGACATTATTATTACAGCGAGGTATTATATTATGCGGCAGTAGCCTGAACCGAGTCAAGTGGAAGTGTTCACTAAATTTGAACCTTTTTGTTTCATGTGTGTCAGAAATCTGATTTTAGGGTCAATATTACCTCTTGTATTTTGTAATGTAAATTTTCATCTTTGTAATTTGTGCTTAGGTGCCTTATTATTAACTCCCCTACAGGAAGTCTCTGAATTAATTTTAGTGAAGTTTGTATCGTATTAAGTAGTAGTAGCATGAGTTGAGTTAATTGGAAGAGCTCATTGAATATGAACCCCCTTTGTTTCATATGATTTCTGTTAGAATTTTGACTCTAGAGTCAATATTACCTCTTGCACTAGCTTTAGGGGAGGGTGGGTGAGGAATTCTAGTGTTGTGAGCCTTGCATGATGTATCATTACTGGCAAACATGGCAACTTTCTAAGAGGAAAATATTCCTGCACGTGGTGGAAATGATGATAACTTTTAGACATTTAATAATCAAAGGAGAAGTGAGAGAGGACTAGAGCGCCATCGTAGTCAGGCTCACATAACTCGTTGGCAATGTGACACTAAACGTTCTTGGTGCCCACAGTGCAACAAGACTTTCTTTAAAGGAAGAGTGTGTAAGGCTGATCTTCCCTGACAACACCCTCCTACCTGCTAAGTGTGCATGGCTAATGGAAGCTGTAAAGAAGCATCCTAAATCATAGCTCCAATTTAGAAATAACTCGCACAACTTTGTGTCTGTGGAACAGAATGATGATGTGATCAGTGATTTACTTAATACAATTTATGGAAGCATTAAGCTACTCCGCCCCCATCAGAATCTGAGCACTTTAAAACATGGGTCAGCATCATAATCTTTGTGTACCCTATCTACATTGACCCATCCTATTTAACTAAAAGTGAACATAACATCAAACCAAAGAGACTTAAGGTAAGGTCCCAAATTATTGCCAGTTGGGTAGGTCCAGTGCCCCTCCCTCGGATTATCTGGGTGCCAGGCCTACGTTTTCTACCCAGTGAAGTGTATTAGCCCCCTCAGCACACGTGTTACAAATGCCAGGACTACGGCCATGATGCAGTAGACTGTGCAGTACTACATTCTTGGTGTTGTAAGTGAGCTGTGGAAACATCCCACTTGGGAATGCACGGTGGGGCTCGACAGTCAGAAATTTAAATGTATTAACTGTAAAGAAGTTGAGGCTGCAGTTTGGCATAAGGTCTGCAGATAGAACCCAAACAACCTTTGATGTAAACCAGATAACAGTCCCTTAATGACAACCGAGTGTGAGGCCAGCCAGCCCACAATAGGTTCACTATTGACTCCACCTCCATTGTGAACCTACCCTTATTCTTGGAGACTTTAAAGTGCATCACATTGATGGCAAAGAAAATGCGCTGACTGAATGTATTAGGTTAGGATGTGTTAGGGACTTTAGGTAAACATACGTATTGCTCTTTTTTTTCCCTTTTGTATATAATGAATATTTAATATGTTGGGTTCTTTTTTTTTTTTTTTTTTTGTTATTTTAGTGAGGGGATATTCTGCTACCGTCCGCAAGTATCTTGGACCTACGTTAGCCTTACTCTCTGCTGTCTCACTCTAAGTTTAGAGTTTGGCTTTATGTGGCGATAAAAACTGAGCTCTATCTAATGAGTTGGATGGTTGAGAGGAAAGGTGGTTCCATTATACTGTGCCAT
>NC_069400.1:40982696-41008819 GCF_026875155.1 Cherax quadricarinatus
CCACACCACTTACCACCATCCACTACCACCACCCACCACTACCACCACCACCACTACCACCA
Source organism: Cherax quadricarinatus (assembly GCF_026875155.1). Lineage (NCBI taxonomy): Eukaryota > Metazoa > Arthropoda > Malacostraca > Decapoda > Parastacidae > Cherax > Cherax quadricarinatus. The sequence goes on from NC_069400.1 coordinate 40,982,759, forward strand.
CCACCACTACCACCCACCACTACCACCACCACTACCACCAAACCCCTACCGCGATTTTCACCAACATCGTTACCACTACTACTTCTTTTCAACCATTGTTACCTCTACCAACACCACTTCCACCTCCACCACTACCACTACCCCTACCACCACTTCCACTACGACCACTTAGACCCTCACCATTACCACTGCCACCACTTAGACCCTTACCATGACTACACTCACAACTTAAACCCTTACCATTACCACTACCACCACTTAGACCCTTACCATTACCACTGCCACCACTTAGACCCTTACCATGACCACTACCACCACTTAGACCCCCACCATTACCACTACCACCACTTAAACCCACACCATTGCCACCACTACCACCACTGTTACCACCACCTCCACCACCACCTCCACCACCACCACTTATTCGATTACGTTACCATTTCCTCCACCTTTTCATTATAACTGCCACCACTGTTATTACAACTGCCTCCGCCAGCCCATACACCATCACCATTACCTTTACCACTACCACCACTACCACCACTACAACCACCTCCACCACTACTACCACCACCGCCACTATACGATCACTGTTACCACTACCACTTCTACTATTACCACCACACTTATCACTACTATCACCACTACTTCTATCCTCCCAGCACTACCATCACCACCATTACCATCACCACCACTACCATCACCACCACTACCACTACCATCACCACCACTACCATCACCACCATTACCACTACTACCATCACCCTCATTATCGCAACAACTTTTACCAGTGCCTCTATCACCATCACCATCAATACCACTGCATACAGCACCATCACTACCACTGCCACAACCACCTCTGCCACTACTATTACTAGCATCAGCACAACTATCATTATCAATACTGCCTCAACCACTACCACTACTACCACCAATAAAATTACAGCTATTGCTATGATGACCTCTACCACCAATATCACCATCATAAACACTACTGCCCCCACAACTATCATTAAACCGCCAACACCACTTACACCCCACAACCAGAATCACCAAACTACCATTACCACTTCACCACCACCACAACCATCAATACTACCACTATCACCACCACGACACCTATACCACTAATACAGCTTTCACCTCCATTACGACTGCCACTACCACCATCACCACACTAATGCCACCATCACTACCTTCACCACCAGGACCACTACCAACCCCCCCTACCATAACTTTCACCACCACCAATATCAACATGGCCATCATTACTACTACTACATCCACCACGACCGCCACCACTACCACCATTATCAGGACCACCACCACCACTACCACTACCACCACCAACAGGAGATACAAAATCCTTGCCAGCATAGCTAAGTGGTACAGATATGTTGATGATATTTTATGTCTTATGCCTAAGAATATAGATATAAACCATTTTCTTGTTAAATTAAATAGTCTAGCTCATTCCACAAATTTTACTGTTGATTTTGAAGAAAATAACACGTTGCCTTTTCTAAATGTCTTAATTATTATGGGAAACCATGATTTAAATTTAAAATTTGCAGGAAATCAACAAATAACTGTTCTTATGTGCAGTATTATTCCTCGAGTCATGATAGAGTTAAACTTTTTGTATTCTCATCAATATTTTTGAGAACTTTGTGTATTTGCATCCCAGAGTTTATTGATGAAGATATCTTGAAGTTTTATGAAATAGCTAATGATCTGAAATACCCAAAAAACTTCATTGATAAATCTTTTAAAATTGCTAGAAATAGTTTTTACAATTCAAAAAAGGACAACCAACCTTATTCAACTTAAAATTTATTGGTTCTCCATTAAAACTTGCTCCATATACCTTTTCTACTTAAGAATTTTAATATCAAAGTTCAATTTTATTGATATAAAATTCCCCTAAAATGGTGACGGCTGTGTCTACAAGATTCATTGTAAAATATGTGATAAAGTTTATTATGATCAAACTGGAAAAAGTCTTGAACTAAGATTAAAACATATATACAATATTATAAGTGGACAAGAGTCTAATGTTCTGTTTATTCATGTGAGAGATTTTAATCATCCAATAGATTTTCAGAAGGTTGAGAAAGTTGTATCTAGCAGGTCTATGGTCTAGAAAAATATAATAGAATCAAATTTCATAAAAAAATAGTTTTCAAAATAAAATAAACATTGATTTGTGATTATATAAATTGGATTCATTTATAATTAATAAAATTTGGGAAGAAATTAAGATACATTTGACAAGTTAAAACCTTAAAGCTTGGGTAGAATATAAGCTTTGTTTGACAGATCCTGGACTACCTACCTAGATCATCGTAAAAAGTCAGGTGTTGTAAGGTATAGTCCCGTGCTTATATGCCTTCTATTTTTACAATTCCTTGATAATGTGAAAAAACACGAAAGCACTTGGAATTTCACTTTTCTTCACAGAGGTTTTTCTGCATTTATACATGTAGTACCGAATAGGTAAAAATTGGTTAATTAGCAAAGAACTCACTTAAAATTAAGTCCTTTCTAAAAATTTCTCTCTTCATTTAAGTTAATGTAAAAATTAATAATTTTGTACCTAAAGAACCATAGAAAACTTACCTAACCTTATTATAAGAAGTGAAATTTAATTTAGCCTACTCGAACTAAATTTATTTTACATAACTTTACAAAAATTTAATAATAAACAAACACAATGAAATATATTATTGCAAACACAAATATTTGCTTCCCTTATTCGGCAAGAAGAGCGTTGCTATTTAAGCCAAAATCGCAAATTTTACCTATTCGGCACGATATATATATATATATATATATATATATATATATATATATATATATATATATATATATATATATATATATATATATATATATATATATATATAAATATATATATAATATATATATATATATATATATATATATATATATATATATATATATATATATATATATTATATATATATATATATATATATATATATATTATATATATTATATATATATTATATATATATATATATATATATATATATTATATATATATATATATATATATATATATTATATATATATATATATATGTCGTGCCGAATATGTAAAACTGGTCAATTAGCAAGAACTCATTTAAAATTAAGACCTTTCTAAAAATTTCTCTTATACATTTAAAGATATATTTTTTTCATTAATGTTAATGTAAAAATTTTTAATTTTGCACCAAAAGAATCTTAGAAAACTTACCTAACCTTATTATAACAAGCGCAATTTATTTTAGCCTAACCCAACTAAATATATTTTAGATTTGTTTACAGTAATTTAATACTAAACAAACACAATAAAATACATTTTTTCCGTTAGGTTAAGAATGATTTTGGCGAAATTATTCCATACACAAATTTTCGCTTGTCCTGTATGGCACAAGGTGGGGTGGTAGGGGAAGTGGAATATTCAAACGGCTTCTGGAAGAAATCCAAATATTCTTCCATGAAGCCTATTTATCCTATGTATATATATATATATATATATATATATATATATATATATATATATATATATATATATATATATATATATACATATATATATATATATATATATATATATATATATATATATATATATATATATATATATATATATATATATATATATATAAATATATATATATATATATATTACGAAAGTTCCTGTTGATGATTTATTAAGTTTCTTATCTGAAGAACTCGTTAATTATGATTTACCATTGCCAGTTCCTACTATCATTAAGCTTACTAAACTTCGCATTGTTGATGCAAAATTTGTATTTAATGAGAAGTATTACACTCAGAAGTTTGGTATGGCAATGGGAAATCCTCTTTCACCTGTTCTTAGTAACCTATACATGGAATTTTTTGAAACAAGATTGCTAAATACATTCCTCCCTAATAGAGCTAAATAGTTCAGATATGTTGCTGATATTTTGTGTCTTATGCCCAAGAATGTAGATATACACCATTTCCTTGGTAAATTAAGTACCTTACCCCATTCTATAAACTTTACTGTTGTGTTTGAGGAAAATAACTCATTGCCTTTTCTAGATGTTTTAATTATTAAAGGTAATAATGAATTCAAATTTAAAATTTACAGAAAACCTACAAATAACTGCTCCTATGTACACTGTTATTCTTCACATCAAGATTGAGTTAAACTGTCCGTTTACTCATCAATATTTTTGAGAGTTTTACGTATTTATAGTCCAGAGTTCATAGATGAGGAAATATCCAAACTTTATGAAATAGCTAATGATCTGAAATACCCAAGAAACGTAACTGATAAATCTTTTAAAATTGCTAGAAATACTTTTTACAATCCAAAAAGGGACAATCAACCTTATTCAAGTAAAAATATGTTGGTTCTCCCTTACCATGAAAACTTGGTTGATATGCCTTCTCTTCTTAAGATTTTTAAAATCAAAATTGTATTTAAAAATCTTGATACAGAAAAAAAAACTTTTGATAAAGAATTCCCTCCAAAATGCTGATGGATGCGTCTATAAGATTCCTTGTAAAATTTGTGATAAGGTTTATTACGGTCAAACCGGTAAAAGTCTCGAACTAAGATTAAAACAACGTAAATATAGCATTAGAACTGGACAAGATTCCAATGCTCTATGTATTCATGTGAGAGATTTTAATCATTCAATTGATTTTCAAAAAGTCGAGAAAGTTGTATCAGGCAAGTCCATGGTCGACAGGAATATAATTGAATCTTGTTTCATAAAAAGCAGTTTTGAAAATAATATGAATATTTCCTTTGGTTTATATAAATTAGATCCATTTATAATTAGTAGAATTTGGGAAGAATTTAATAATACATTGGACAAATAATAAATCTTAATTCTTGGGTAGAATAGTTTGTTTGTGGGTTGCCGTGAAGGACTTGCCTAGTTGGGCCAGTGGGCCCAACTAGGCAATATATATATATATATATATATATATATATATATATATATATATATATATATAAAATATATATTGATAAATTAGACACATGTGCAACTCTTGGGTATCTTATATTCTACTCAAGATTGATGGACTGAACACATCGACTCAAGGTTGAGGGACTGATTACCTCATTCTCCTCCTGTTCTTCAAGTTTCTCCTATGTATGGACTGATGAAGCCACTGTGTGGCGAAACGTTTCCTCAATAAAGATACCCAAGAGTTGCACATGTGTCTAATTTATCAACATGTCGGTTCTCTGAACCATTCATGTACAAACCATATATATATATATATATATTATATATAATATATATATATATATATATATATATATATATATATATATATATATATATATATATATATATATATTGTATATATACTATATATTATATATACATATATATATATATATATATATATATATATATATATGTATATATACAATATATATATATACATATATATATATATATATATTTATATATATATATATATATATATATATATATATATATATATATATATATATATATATATATATATGTATATATATTATATATATATATATATATATATATATAATATATATATATATATATATATATATATATATATATATATATATATATATATATATATATATAAAGATAGAAATGTTAAAAGCAGGTGGGGATATAGTTTTGGAGTGGTTGGTGCAATTATTTAATGAATGTATGGAAGAGGGTAAGGTACCTAGGGATTGGCAGAGAGCATGCATAGTTCCTTTGTATAAAGGCAAAGGGGATAAAAGAGAGTGCAAAAATTATAGGGGGATAAGTCTGCTGAGTATACCTGGTAAAGTGTATGGTAGAGTTATTATTGAAAGAATTAAGAGTAAGACGGAGAATAGGATAGCAGATGAACAAGGAGGCTTTAGGAAAGGTAGGGGGGGTGTGGACCAGGTGTTTACAGTGAAACATATAAGTGAACAGTATTTAGATAAGGCTAAAGAGGTCTTTGTGGCATTTATGGATTTGGAAAAGGCGTATGACAGGGTGGATAGGGGGGCAATGTGGCAGATGTTGCAAGTGTATGGTGTAGGAGGTAGGTTACTGAAAGCAGTGAAGAGTTTTTACGTGGATAGTGAGGCTCAAGTTAGAGTATGTAGGAAAGAGGGAAATTTTTTCCCAGTAAAAGTAGGCCTTAGACAAGGATGTGTGATGTCACCGTGGTTGTTTAATATATTTATAGATGGGGTTGTAAGAGAAGTAAATGCGAGGGTCTTGGCAAGAGGCGTGGAGTTAAAAGATAAAGAATCACACACAAAGTGGGAGTTGTCACAGCTGCTCTTTCCTGATGACACTGTGCTCTTGGGAGATTCTGAAGAGAAGTTGCAGAGATTGGTGGATGAATTTGGTAGGGTGTGCAAAAGAATAAAATTAAAGGTGAATACAGGAAAGAGTAAGGTTATGAGGATAACCAAAAGATTAGGTGATGAAAGATTGAATATCAGATTGGAGGGAGAGAGTATGGAGGAGGTGAATGTATTCAGATATTTGGGAGTGGACGTGTCAGCGGATGGGTCTATGAAAGATGAGGTGAATCATAGAATTAATGACGGGAAAAGAGTGAGTGGTGCACTTAGGAGTCTGTGGAGACAAAGAACTTTGTCCTTGGAGGCAAAGAGGGGAATGTATGAGAGTATAGTTTTACCAACGCTCTTATATGGGTGTGAAGCATGGGTGATGAATGTTGCAGCGAGGAGAAGGCTGGAGGCAGTGGAGATGTCATGTCTGAGGGCAATGTATGGTGTGAATATAATGCAGAGAATTCGTAGTTTGGAAGTTAGGAGGAGGTGCGGGATTACCAAAACTGTTGTCCAGAGGGCTGAGGAAGGGTTGTTTGAGGTGGTTCGGACATGTAGAGAGAATGGAGCGAAACAGAATGACTTCAAGAGTGTATCAGTCTGTAGTGGAAGGAAGGCGGGGTAGGGGTTGGCCTAGGAAAGGTTGGAGAGAGGGGGTAAAGGAGGTTTTGTGTGCGAGGGGCTTGGACTTCCAGCAGGCATGCGTGAGCGTGTTTGATAGGAGTGAATGGAGACAAATGGTTTTTAATACTTGACGTGCTGTTGGAGTGTGAGCAAAGAAACATTTATGAAGGGGTTCAGGGAAACCGGCAGGCCGGACTTGAGTCCTGGAGATGGGAAGTAGAGTGCCTGCACTCTGAAGGAGGGGTGTTAATGTTGCAGTTTAAAAACTGTAGTGTAAAGCACCCTTCTGGCAAGACAGTGATGGAGTGAATGATGGTGAAAGTTTTTCTTTTTCGGGCCACCCTGCCTTGGTGGGAATCGGCCAGTGTGATAATAAAATAAAATAAATATATATATATATATATATATGTCGTGCTGAATAGGCATAACTTGCGATCTTGGCTTAAATAGCAACGCTGATCTTGCCATATAGGACAAGTGAAAATTTGTGTGTGCAATAATTTCGCCAAAATCATTCTGACCTAACGAAAAAAATATATTTCACTGTGTTTGTTTAGTATTAAATTATTGTTAACAAATCTAAAATATATAAAATTGTGTTAGGCTAAAATAAATTGTTCTTGTTATAATAAGGTTAGGAAAGTTTTCTATGAATCTTTTGGAGCAAAGTTAAAAATTTTTCCATTAACATTAATGAAAAAAAATATCTTTAAAAGTATAAGAGAAAATTTCAGAAAGGACTTAATTTTAAATGAGTTCGTGCTAATTGACCAATTTTACATATTCGGCACGATATATATATGCAAACACTGATATTATATATATATATATATATATATATATATATATATATATATATATATATGCAAGGAATTCGCGAGAGCAGGCGAAATATACACAAACACTGATCTCTGGCTGATGGAGTCTCGAACCTACAAACCTTAGGACAAGGTACGCAGTGCTTTACCAATCTACACACACTGGACAATACCTTAGCGTGTAGCTTGCGCTACACGTTTGATCCAAGGCAGCCAGCTTTCAGGGAGAAGGCTTACAGCTTTTCATCTCATCCCCTGGATGCATCAGCCTTACTAGAGATTTGAACAATGCAAGGAATTCGCGAGAGCAGGTGAAATATACACAAACACTGATCTCTGGCTGAAGGAGACTCGAACTAAAAATATGGAGGACATAAGTATGCAAACAGTCCAATGAATCTTGCCCAAGATACAAGTATTGAAGGTTTGTAGATGATAGAATAAGACGTTCTTGAGTAATAAACGAATTCCTTGCATTGTTCAAATCTCTAGTAAGGCTGATGCATGCAGGGGATGAGATGAAAAGCTGTAAGCCTTCTCCCTGAAAGCTGGCTGCCTTGGATCAAACGTGTAGCGCAAGCTACACGCCAAGGTATTGTCCAGTGTGGGTAGACTGGTATAGCACTGCGTACCTTGTCCTAAGGTTGGTAGGCTCGAGTCTCCTTCAGCCAGAGATCAGTGTTTGTATATATATATAATATATATATATATATATATATATATATATTATATATATATATATATATATTATATATATATATATATATATATATACACACACACACACAAACACTGATTACTGGCTGAAGGAGACTCGAACTTACGAACCTTGGAACAAGGTATGCAGTGCTATACCATTCTCACCACACTGGACAATACCTTGGCGCCTAGCACAACGCTAGACGTTGATCCAAGGCAGCCAGCTTTCAGGGGGATGGCTTACAGCTTTTTATCTCATCCCCTGCATGCATCGACCAACTAGAGATTTTAACAATGCAAGGAATTCACAAGAGCAGGCGAAATATACTCAAACGAAAATCACTCGCTACGAAAGCAAAAGACTTGGCAGACGATGCAACATATCCCCAATGTTATAAGAAGAGCAGAGTATATGGAGAGTAAAAGAAAGGTAAAGAGAGTGGTGAGAGAGTGCAAAAGGAGAGCAGATGATAGAGTGGGAGAGGCACTGTCAAGAAATTTTAATGAAAATAAGAAAAAATTTTGGAGTGAGTTAAACAAGTTAAGAAAGCCTAGGGAAAGTATGGATTTGTCAGTTAAAAACAGAGTAGGGGAGGTAGTAGATGGGGAGATGGAGGTATTAGGTAGATGGCGAGAATATTTTGAGGAACTTTTAAATGTTAAGGAAGAAACAGAGGCAGTAATTTCATGCACTGGTCAGGGAGGTATACCATCTTTTAGGAGTGAAGAAGAGCAGAATGTAAGTGTGGGGGAGGTACGCGAGGCATTACGTAAAATGAAAGGGGGTAAAGCAGCTGGAACTGATGGGATCATGACAGAAATGTTAAAAGCAGGGGGGATATAGTGTTGGAGTGGTTGGTACTTTTGTTTAATAAATGTATGAAAGAGGGGAAGGTACCTAGGGATTGGCGGAGAGCATGTATAGTCCCTTTATATAAAGGGAAAGGGAACAAAAGAGACTAAAAATTATAGAGGAATAAGTTTACTGAGTATACCAGGAAAAGTGTACGGTAGGGTTATAATTGAAAGAATTAGAGGTAAGACAGAATGTAGGATTGCGGATGAGCAAGGAGGTTTCAGAGTGGGTAGGGGATGTGTAGATCAAGTGTTTACATTGAAGTATATATGTGAGCAGTATTTAGATAAAGGTAGGGAAGTTTTTATTGCATTTATGGATTTAGAAAAGGCATATGATAGAGTGGATAGAGGAGCAATGTGGCAGATGTTGCAAGTATATGGAATAGGTGGTAAGTTATTAAATGCTGTAAAGAGTTTTTATGAAGATAGTGAGGCTCAGGTTAGGGTGTGTAGAAGAGATGGAGACTACTTCCCAGTAAAAGTAGGTCTTAGACAGGGATGTGTAATGTCACCATGGTTGTTTAATATATTTATAGATGGGGTTGTAAAGGAAGTAAATGCTAGGGTGTTCGGGAGAGGGGTGGGATTAAACTTTTGAGAATCAAATTCAAAATGGGAATTGACACAGTTACTTTTTGCTGATGATACTGTGGCCAGTGAAAGTAAGGGTACTACTGCCCCTGCTAACAGAGGTAAGCGCATTCTTGTGGTTTGTGACTCAGGTAAGATATATTGACCGTGCTTTTTGTAATAGGAATAAGAAGATGAGAGATAGAGTGTGCTTCCTTGGAGCTGGTGTTGGGGACATAGTTAACAGGCTGGATAATATCATGTCAGGTAATGGGAACAAGCCCATTATCTGTCTCAGTGCTGGTGGAAATGATATTGGGAAGGGTAGGAGAGAAGAGCTGCTAGATAAGTACAGGTCAGCTATAGATTTCATTAAGTCTAAGGGAGGGGTCCCAATCATATATAGCATATTGCCTAGAAGGGGAGTAGGAAATGAATGGTTGTCTAGGGCAATTGGTGTAAATTGCTGGCTAGACAGATACTGCAAGGAACTTGCAATCCCATTCATTGACAACTGGAACAACTTTTATGGCAAACATGATATGTATGCAAGGGATGGGATACATCTCTCTGGGGTTGGGGTAGTAGCACTTGCAAACTCAATTGAGAAGGCCATTGGTGAAATGCCTATGATTTTAAACTGATAGAAGATAGAGGTATGGGTGTGTGTGGGAAACAAGCAGGTTGCATACTAGGGTTGGAAACAGTAAATGTATAAAAGGCATTCAGCATGAAGTTATAAATAAAGGCAATAGATCAGGTAGCACAAACAAAGGGGGGACAGCAGAGGGCAGCAAGGAACTAGCTCCCTTAAGGTTTACTATACTAATAGCAGGAGTGTAAGAAATAAGATAGATGAGCTAAGATTAATTGCAAGTGCAGGAAACATAGATATTATTGCTATAACAGAGACCTGGCTCAATCTGAAAGATAGAGAGATGCCCTCTGAATGTCACATACAAGGCTATAAATTATTCCACACTGACAGGGTCAACAGGAAGGGTGGTGGAGTAGCGATGTATGTCAGAGACAATTTAAATTGTTGTGTTAGACAAGATATAAAATTAGAAGCGTTGGCCACTGAATCTGTTTGGTTACAGCTTCTCGATAGCCGAGAAAAACTAATTTTGGGTGTGATTTACAGCTTGAGGTGGTGGGTTTGTAGGGAATGTAAGGTGCCTGCCCTTTAGAGAGGTAGGGTACTGAGGCAGCTGCAGGGATGTAGGTCTGAGGTCTTGTATAAGGCACAATCCCACCTGCTGGGCTGGGATAGGAGTAGCTAAGTGGGTGACGTGTGAGAGTGTTCACCAATTCAGAGATCCTGCTTGTTTGTTCTGAGAACAGGTCTCTAAACAGGTGGCCCTGTCTGTCAAGTTCCTTTTTCTTCCGACACTGGTCCTCCTGATGTCCTTTCTTGTAGCAGTAATTACACCTGGTATCTCGCAGGCAGTTGTTGGCAGTGTGCTCCTTCCGGTGACAGCGAGAGCACAGCCTAGGTGCCTGGGAGGGTGGACGAGGACTTGTTGCACCTCCTGTGTTTTGCAGATTTGTCCTCAGATTCTGCCGCTGGAACTGTGTTAGTGGAGGGCGAGACGGCTGTAGATGTCTTCCTCCTCCACGTCCTCTTCCACGTCCTCTGCCCCGTCCTCTACCAGTTCTGACAGATGTGTCCCTGCTGTTCGTACTTTGGCGCAGTAGGTGATCAGGTGCAGTGATAGTTCCCTGATCATTAACCTTTACCTCTCTCTTTCTTCCTGCTTCCATTTTCCTTGCATCCCATCTATCTTTTAATCTCACTGTAGCTACAACTGAAAAGTGATCTAATATATCTGTGACTCCTCTATAAAGATGCACATCCTGAATTCTATCCATTGGTCTTTTATCTACCAATACATAGTCCAACTCCCTATATCATATCAATCAAGCCCCCCCCCCATTATCATTCACGCCTGGCACCCCAAAGTATCCTACCACACCCTTTGTAACCATTCTCCCACTTTACTAATTAGGTACCCTACCACAATTACTCTCTCACTTGGTTCAAAAATTCCTAAACACTTGCTTAAGATCTCAAAATCTCTCTTTCTTGTTTATGCTCCTCTCTTCGTTAGGTGCAAAGGCACTTATTATAACCTACTTTTTGCATCCAAACCTTTTTTTAATCCACATAATCCTTGAATTTATATATTCATATTCCATTTTCTTTTTACGTAACTGGTCCTTCAACATTACTACTACCCTTTCCTTAGCTCTAACTCTCTCAGATGCTCCTGAAATGATCATACTTGTTTCTACCCACTGAAACTCCCATACCTCCTTCAGATATATTTCCCTTAGAGCTACGACATCCAACTTCTTTTCATTTATATCATTGGCAATCACCTCTTTCTTTTCATGTGCACTAAATCCATGCATATTCAAACATCCCAACTTTATAGAGTTGTTCTTAGTATGTTTAGTAATTTACAGAAGAGGTTATCAGTCAATTGCTCTCGGTATTTTATTCGCCTCTTAAGATGAGCATGGCTTACGGATGGATAGAAAGATAGAAAATTTAGATCAGTATGTATACCTATGCGTAGATAAATGGTTCAGAGAACCGATACACACACACACACACACACACACACGCACACACACACACGCACACACACACACACACACACACACACACACACACACACACACACACACACACACATACACCGGACATCTCCCCATGGGTCCTTAGAGAAGGAGCAGAGATGCTGTGCGTGCCTCTAACCACAATCTTCAACACATCCCTTGAAACTGGGCAACTACCTGAGAAATGGAAAAAGCTAATGTAGTCCCCATATTTAAGAAAGGAAACAGAAACGGACAATAAACTACAGACCTGTGTCTCTGACATGTATTGTGTGCAAAGTCATGGAGAAGATTATCAGGAGGAGAGTGGTCAAACACCTGGAAAGAAACAAGATTATAAATGAAAACCAGCATGGGTTCATGGAAGGCAAATCTTGTATCACAAACCTCCTGGAATTTTATGACAAGGTAACAGAAGTAAGACACGAGAGAGAGGGGTGGGTAGATTGCGTTTTCCTAAATGCAGGAAGGCCTTTGACACAGTTCCCCACAAGAGATTAGTGCAGAAGCTGGAGGATCAGGCGCACGTAAAAGGGAGGGCACTGCAATGGATAAGAGAATACCTGACAGGGAGGCAGCAAAAGAGTCATGGTACGTGAAGAGGTATCACAGTGGGCGCATGTTACGAGCGGGGGGGGCCCCCAGGGGTCAGTTCTAGGACCAGTGCTATTTTTGATATATGTGAACGACATGATGGAAGGAATAGACTCTGAAGTGTCCCTGTTCGCGATGACGTGAAGTTGATGAGAAGAATTAAATCGGACGAGGATGAGGCAGGACTGCAAAAAGACCTGGACAGGCTGGACATGTGGTCCCGCAACTGGCTTCTCGAATTCAATCCAGCAAATGCAAAGTCATGAAGATTGGGGAGGGGCAAAAGAGGACCGCAGACAGAGTATAGGCTAGGTGGACAAAGACTACAGGGCCTCACTCAGGGAGAAAGACCTTTGGGTGACCATAACACCCAGCAATCACAGGAGGCACACATCAATCAAATAACCGCTGAGCATACGGGCGCCTGGCAAACCCGAGAATAGTTTTTCCGATACCTTAATAAGGAATCGTTCAAGACACTGTACACTGTGTTGTTAGGCCCATACTGGAGTATGCAGCACCAGTCTGGAACCCACACCTGGTCAAGCACGTCAAGAAGTTAGAGAAAGTACAAGGTTTGCAACAAGGCTAGTCCCCGAGTTCAAGGGAATGTCGTACGAGGAAAGGTTAAGGGAAAAACGGACTGACGACGCTGGAGGACAGAAGGGTCAGGGGAGACATGATAACGGGCATACAAGATACCGCGGGGGGTTAGACAAGGTGGACAGAGATAGGATGTTCCAGAGAGGGGACACAGGGACAAGGGGGGCACAACTGGAAGCTGAAGACTCAGACGAGTCACAGGGGCGTTAGGAAGTATTTCTTCAGTCATAGAGTTGTCAGCAAGTGAATAGCCTAGCAAGTGAAGTTTGTGGAGATAGGAACCATACATAGTTTTAAGAAGAGGTATGACCAAGCTCAGGAAGCAGAGAGAGAGAGGATCCAGTAGCGATCAGTGAAGAGGGGGGCCCAGGAGCTGAGTCCGACCCCTGAAACCACATTGGGTTGGTACAACACACACAACAAATTATATATATATATTTATATATATATTATATATTATAATATAATATTTTTATTTATATATATATATATATATATTTATTACATATATATATCGTGCCGAATATGTAAAATTTGCTTTTTTGGGCCCTTAAATAGCAACTTTTTCTTGCCGAAAAAGGAAAGGGGAAAATTTGTGTATGCAATAATTTCGCAAAATCTTTTTAAGTGAGTACTTGCAAATTGCCCAGTTTTACCTTTTCCCTCAAGACATATATATCCTTATATATATATATATATTTATTATATTTTATATATTATATAATTATTTTTATATATTTTATATATATATATTTATTATTTTTCATATATAATATTAAAATTATTATAATATTTTATTTTTATATTATATTTTTATATTATTATTATATATTTATATATATTTTATATATTATATAATATATATATATATATATATATATGCAAAAAAAACCACTGTGAAAGAATAGAGAAATTCCAAGCGCTTTCGTGATATCATATTTCAGGAATGGAAAGTAAAGCATCCAAAGGGAAAGGGTTTATGGGGGGTTGACCAACACCTCACTATCAGATCCCACAAGGTTAACACCTGAGTGCGCCGGCCCCCCCCCTGGCGTCGGTGTTTAACTGTTGTGGGATTGATGTGAGGTGTTGGCCAGCCCCCTTATATCCCTTTCCCTTGGAGCTTACTTTCATAGTTTTGAAAATGTGATTTGTTAAAAAAGCGTTGGAATTTTTCTATTCTTTCACAGTGGTTGTTTTGCATATTCAAAACACCTGTTTACTGTGATTTATTGCAATATATTATATATATATATATATTAATATAATTAATATATAAAAATTATATTATATATATATAATATATATTTTAAATATATATAAAACAAGGGGCCCGTCTTTCCCGAGGGGGGTTTGACCACAAAAGAAAGGAAAAAAACCATAAAAAAAATCTTTATGGTCATTCAACACTTTCACCTCACTCTGCAAAATCACTGTTTTGCGGGGGGCCCTAAATACAAACTTTTGAAGCTATAAAAAGATATAAACATATCCCCCAAAACTCCCAAATATCCCAAACCCCCCCTTTTTAAAGTGCAGTACTCAAGTCCGGTTTTAAAAAAAAAAACATTTTCCCCGAACCCCCTTACAAAATATTACGCGGGTCACCCCAACAGCTCGTCAGACCCCCAAAAACCACTCGTTCCATTAAATCCTATTCCCCATGTCCGCACGCTTGCTGGAAGTCCAAAGCCCTCGCCTAAAAAAAACCTCCTTTACTCCCCCCCTCCAACCTTTTCGAGGACGACTCCTACCCCCCCTTCCTTCCCACTGCAGTTTTATATGCTCTCCATTCATTCTATTTTGATCCATTTCTAAATGACCAAACCACCTCAACAACCCCTTTCTGCCCTTGACTAATGCTTTTATTAACTCTACACCTCCTAAATTTACACACCGAATTTTCTGCATAATATTTACAACAATTGCCCTTTGACAGGACATCTCCCCTGCCTCCAACCGCCTCCTCGCGCAGCATTTCAAAAAAAAAAAAAAAAAAAAAAAAAAAAAAAAAAAACCCTTTTCCCCCAAAAAATTTTTTTCAACTTACTCATACCCCTCCTTTTTTCCTTCATAATTTTTTTTCCCCTAACCTCCTTTACAAAAAAAAGGGCAACTCCATAATATCAAAAACATTCACTTCTTCCCTACTCCCTCCCACAAAAAATATATCAATTTTTCCTTATCTAAATAATTTTAACCCCAATCCCTTTTTTTATCTATGTACTTCCAAATTTTACCTTTACAACCCTCCCAAACTCGTTGCAAAGTTTGAATTTTCTTTAGAATCTACCATAAGCACGTTTTTATCGGCAAAAAATAACGTCAATCCCACTTTGTATTTTATTCCCCCTAATTTTAAACCTACCCCCCCTCCCCAAACCCTAAAATTTTTAAATTTTTACAACCCCCTCTTAAATATATTAAAAAAAGCCATTGTGACATTACAATCCCCGTCTAAGACCTACTTTTACCCGGGGAAATATTCTCCCCTCTTCTTCACACATAAAATGAGCCTCATTATCTTCATAAAAAAAAGTTTTGAGCATTTAGTAACTTACCCCTATTCCCCAAAAAAACCCGCAAAATCGCCCCATTGTCCCCTATCCCCCTCTATATATGCCTTTCTAAAATTATAAAAGCAATGAAAACTTCCTACCTTTTCTAAAAAAAAGTTCGCATATATGCTTCATTGTAACACTTGTCTACCATCCCCTACCCACTTTAAAGCCCCTTGCTCATTTACAATCCGCTCTCGTTCTTACCTTTAATTCTTTCAATAATAATCCTACCATAATTCCCGGTACACCAAATTTATTTCCTATAAATTTTTTCAATCTCTTTTTTCCCCCCTTCCCCCATACATAAAGGAAAATTACATCACTCTGCCAATCCTTTGGTACCTTCCTTCTTTTATACATTTATTAAAAAAAATACCAACCCCTCCAACACTTATCCCCTCCCCTTGCTTTTAACATTTCTGTAGGTCCCGCCAGGCAGCTGGTTTACCCCCTTTTTTCTCGCAGTCCTCACGCACCTCCCCTACACTCCAAAACCCTCTTTTTCAACTAAAGGATGTTTTTACCCTCCCTGCCCCGTGCATGAAAATTTCCGCCTCCCCTTTTTTCTCGACATTGAAGGTTCCTCAAAAAATATTCCAGCCATCTACCCAAAAAATCCGCCCTTCTCTAACTCTCCTACTCTGTTTTTAAATGACAAATCCGTTTGTTCCGGGGTTTTTTAATTGTTTAGAAACATCCAATTTTTTTTTCATCACAATTTGTGACGTGCCTCCCCACTCTATCAAAAGCTTCCTTTTGCACTCTCTCACCCCTCTCTTCACTTTTTTTACTTCCTTAGTCTGCTTTCTTATAACTCTGTGTGGTGTAAATATTAAGCGAGAATTCGGGTGTGGAAATTAGGAGAAGGGGGGTTTTTAAAAATATAGTCAGAGGGGCTGAAGAGGGTTTGTTGGGAAATGGTTTGGTTATTTAGAGAGAATGGATCAAAGTAGAAAAGACATGGGAGAGGGGATAAATCTGTAGGGGAAGGAAGGCGGGGTAGGGGTCGTCCTCGAAAAGGCTGGAGGGAGGGAGTAAAGGAGGTGTTGTGGGCGAGGGGTTCGGACTTTCAGCAGGCGTGCGTGAGCGTGTTAGATAGGAGTGAATGGAGATGAATGGTATTTGGCACCTGACGCGCTGTTGGAGTGTGAGCAGGGTAATATTTAGAGAAGGGATTCAGGGAAACCGGTTATTTTATATAACCGGACTTGAGGCCTGGAAATGGGAAGTACAATGCTTGCATTCTAAATGAGGGGTTTGGGATATTGGCAGTTTGGAGGGATATATTGTGTATTTTTATACGTATATACTTCTAAACTGTTGTATTCTGGGCACCTCTGCAAAAACAGTGATTATATGTGAGTGAGGTGAAAGTGTTGAATGATTATGAAAGTATTTTCTTTTTGGGGATTTTCTTTCTTTTTGGGTCACCCTGCCTCGGTGGGAGACGGCCCGACTTGTTGAAAAAGAAAATATGTATATATATATATTATATATATATATATATATATATATAATATATATATATATAATATATATATATATATATATATATATATATATATATATATATATATATATGAAATCACGAAACAAGTGATTTTAAATCATTTACCAAACTGCGGCAGACCAGGACTCGACCCTACGAACCTTTTGCCGCCTCCAGAGACAGCACAATGGACGCATCACCTTACCACTAGGCCAGCGATCCTACAAGAACCAAGCACACAGCACGGAGCTATGTGTTTGCCTTGGTCCGAGGACACTCGTGGCAGTGGTATCTCAAGGATTAATTTCAGCCTCATCCTGTTTGAATACCCGCCTCAACAAGCAGTCTATATAGCAATGAAATCACGAAACAAGTGATTTTAAACAATTTACCAAACTGCCGCAGGCCAGGACTCGACCCTACGAACCTTGTGCCGCCTCCAGATACAGCACAATGTACGCATCACCTTACCACTAGGCCAGCTATCCTAAAAGAACCAAACACACATAACTCTAGGCTAATTTCATTCTGAAGGCTCCTTCCCTTTTCTTTGAGTTCATCTAACCCCTTCCGGCACTTCCTAGCTCAGTAGTCCATCAAATTTATTGTTCTTCCTTTCAGTTGCCTTTCTCACTGTACTGCATTCAGGAATACGCTCATCTTTGCTTTTTGTCGTAACTCTGGTTTCTTTCGCTCTCGCTCTCCTAACCCTGATTTTGTATAACATAATCCCGGTGATAACACTGTTCTTGGGTTGGGGCGATTACTCTGGAAACGGCACCTTCCTAATATAATTAGTGATTGAATACTGATCTAGTGAGGGCCCCCCAAACTTGTCGGGTGGTGTTACACCATCCTGTCTGTCTAGTTGTGGCAAAAACTCTGGCTGGTGACGGCACTACTTGTGATAATGACACTAACCCTAGAAGATTTGAGATGGTACAACTTCGGGAAAAGTGGGTCACCAATCTCAGCCCAGTCTAGTGAAAGAAACTTCTTTTTTTAATTGTCTTTGTAATCCCCAGTGCTCACGGTATCACTCTCCAAAGGGGGTCAAAATTAAAATAATTAACCTGTTAAATGCTTAATTGATTTCCCAACACACACACACCCACACACACACACACCACACTTCTTCTTCTCTCTCTCTTGCTCTCTCTCTTCTCTTGCTCTCTCTCCTCTTGATCTTCTCCTCTTGGCTCTCTCTCTTCTCGCTCTCTTTTCTTCCCCATTTTCCCTTCTAACTCCCCCCTCTCCTATTTTAAAAAAAAAAAAAAAAAAATGGTGGGGACTGCAGGAACCAAGGATCAGATGAGAAGGGTTCGGGTAGGAGGAGTGGATGGGGAAACAGTGGAAAGGATGGAAAAAGGGTGGGGGGAAATTAGGAAAAGCTTTTGAAAAATGGGGGGAAAGAGCCTCTGTAAAATTTGGGAAAGGGTTGGGGAAGGAAAACAAAGAATTGGGAGGCACAAGTCGAAAGTGCAGTAGCAAGAAAAGGGGTCTAGAATTTGAGTAAATGGCTGAGGGGTTTTACAGGGCAGTGACCGAGAAGAACAGTTATGAGGCTGCGAGGTGAACGGAAAGGGGAAAGGAATTATGATTATGCTAAGGTCACATCAATCTCCCAAGGAGGACCAAGGAGTGAAAGGGAAGATCAGCTGGTTGCGTGGAGAGGGTTAGGTCGAATGCTGAGGCACAACAAGGTATCAAGAGCCACGGGAAAAAAATCAAGGGAAAATGACCAATACAGGCGGACCCAGAGTCCAGAGGGTGAGGAAATGGGAGGAAAAAAGGGCCCAAAATCGTTTTTTCCATGGCTTCAGGAGAGGGGAAAGGACACACACTAAAAGGAAGGGGAAAAAAGGGGGAGATTGGAAAATCATACGGAAATAGGTAAAGAGATGGACGAATAGAAAATTTCAGAAAAATGGGGGGTACCAAAAGGGGGGGGAAAACCCCAATCAAGTGTTTCAGGAGGGAAAAACAGTGCGGAACAGGATCCCAAAGAGAAAACCCGTTTAAAATCCCGGAAAGAGTAAAGGGGTTTTCCCTAGACAGAGACAGAAAAAATCAGAACGACAGCAGCTGAGGAAAAGGGGACAAAAAAGCGAAAGGAGCTGGAAAAAGAGACAAGGGGGAATCGCAGAGGTCAGTCGAGCAGGACAGAACAGCAAGGGCAAGCCCACACAAATACTCTAGAACCCTACAACTATCCCCCATCCCAACACACATAAACCATACCCACAGCTCCACCCCAAAACCGAGTAAGAATCCCAAGTATGCCACCCGGTCTCCCACCCTCACAGGCCCCCAAAACCCCGTGTTGGGAAAAGGAAAATGAAGGTATGGTACAAAACGCTGATGGAATAACAAAAAGTGGGGGGAGGGCACGAAGAGTAAAGAAGCATCCCGGACATCTAGCTCTCAAGAAAACCGCTTACGGGATGATAACAGATGCCCTCTTTCCAACGGGTACCAAATCCCGAGGAAAAACAGAGGGAAAGGGGGGGTGGAGGAGTGGCGTTGCTGATCAAAAAACGCTGGGAATTTTTTTGAGCTGGGAAAAGGAGTGCGGAGAAGAAAGGATTACATAGTGGGGAAAACTTCACTCTGGGTCCCGGTGGTAAAAGCATGATGTATAACCCACCCCAGAACAGAGGAGGCCAAGGGAAAAGCGACGGACAATAGAGCGATGGTTGACACACTGGCTTTGAGTGGCCAGAAGAGCTCATGCATGCAGGGTAAAGCTCTGATCATGGGTGACTTTAACCCCAAGGGATGATTGGGGAAACTTGGCCCCATGGGGGCCAAAATAATGGAGGGCTAAAAGATGGGGTGGGACTGGGAATTTATGTACCAACACGTAAGGGGCACTACAAGAGAGAGAGGAGGGATGAACCAGCAAGGCTGGACTTAGTATTTCCCCTTTAGTAGTGCGATATCGAGGAATCACATATGAAAGACCCCCCTTGGGGCCAGTGACCCTGTGGGTTTTTTTTTCGAAAACACAGTAGGCTACAAGTGGAGGGAGAAGCAGGAAAGGGCCGGACGAATGAAGCCCAAAATCAGAAAGGGGTAACAGGAAAGAGGAAAAAACTGAAAGGGGTTCAGTGGGACAGAGAATGGAGGGAAGCCAGTTAAAGAGTGATGGAATATGTAGCAACAAATGCAAGGAGGTGAGGAGAGGTTTGTACCCAGGGTAACGGAAAATAATGAAAAAGCCGGATGGCCCATGGTTTACCAAAGGTGCAGGGAGGGAAAAAACCCAAATGTGCTAGGGAAGGAGAAATAAGAAGGAAAAGGGCCCAGGGAATAAGGAGAACAGTCGTAGAGCCCAAAAGAATTGCACAGATAAGAAGGGAGGCCCAAACAAAATGAAAATGACATGCAAAAGGGGGAAAGCCAAATCTGACCCCAAAAATGTTGTACAGCCCCATCAGGAGGAAAACAAAAGTCAAGGACCAGGTAAAACAGGTAAGGAAGGAAGGGGAGAGACAACGGAATGAGTGAAGTATGTGAAGAACTCAACAGAGATTCAAAGAAGTGTTCACAGGGGCAGAAGGGGCTCCAGAAAGGCGGAGAGGGGGGGGACACCCCCAAGTGTGGACACAGTCACAAAACCCGAGGAAGAATAAAGAGGTTCTGAGGAGCTAGATCCTCAAAGGAAAGGGGGCCCAGTAACATCCCCCCAGGGTTTTGGGAAGGGGAGCGGGGGGCGCTATGTGTCCCCTAACAACAATTTCAATACATCTATCAAAACGGGAGTTTCCCTGGGCAGGGGAAGACGAAAATGAGCCCCAATTTTTAAAAAAAGGAGCAGACGAAGCTTAAACTACAGACAAAGTGTCCTGACTGTTGTATGAAAAATTCATGGGAAGATTATCAGGGAAGAGTGGGGAAACCTGAAAGGAATGATCTCAATCAACAGCACCCGCGGGTTTTCGGGACGGGAAATCCTGTGTCACAAACCTACTGGGTTCTATGCGGTGACAGCAGTAAGAAAAGAGAGAGGGGGGGGTGGATTGTTTTTCTTGGACTGCAAGAAGGCGTTTGACACAGTTCCACAAGAGATTGGGAAAAAAAACTGGAGGACCAAGAGGGAAACAGGAGGATACAAAAGGATCAGGGGAAACTTGTCAGGGGGACAGCAGCGAGCATGGTACGTGGCGAGGTGTAGAGTGGGCACTGTGACCCGCGGGGTCCGCAGGGGTCGTCCCGGGCGTGCTGTTTCTGGGATTTGTGAACGACGACGGAAAGGAATAGACTCTGAGGGTCCCCCTTTTCAGATGCGTAAGTTTATGAGAAGAATCCTCGATCGAAGACCAGGCAGAACTTAAAAGGGGTTGGACAGGTGCAGACCCGGTCCCGAATTGGCTCCTGGAGTTCAACCCACCAAGTGCAAAGTCCTGAAAATTGGGGAAGGGCAAAGAAGGCCGCAGACGGAGTACAGTCTAGGGGGTCAGAGACTACAAACCTCACTCAAGGAAAAATATTTTGGGGTGAGTATAACACCAGGCACATCTCCTGAAGCGCACATCAACCAAATAACTGCTGCAGCATATGGGCGCCTAGCAAACCTCAGAACAGCATTCCGACATCTTAATAAGGAATCGTTCAGGCCCCTGTACACCGTATACGTTAGGCCCATATTGGAGTATGCGGCACCAGTTTGGAACCCACACCTAGCCAAGCACGTAAAGAAACTAGAGAAAGTGCAAAGGTTTGCAACAAGACTAGTCCCAGAGCTAAGAGGTATGTCCTACGAGGAGAGGTTAAGGGAAATCAACCTGACGACACTGGAGGACAGGAGAGATAGGGGGGACATGATAACGACATACAAAATACTGAGAGGAATTGACAAGGTGGACAAAGACAGGATGTTCCAGAGATTGGACACAGTAACAAGGGGACACAGTTGGAAGCTGAAGACACAGATGAATCACAGGGATGTTAGGAAGTATTTCTTCAGCCACAGAGTAGTCAGTAAGTGGAATAGTTTGGGAAGCGATGTAGTGGAGGCAGGATCCATACATAGCTTTAAGCAGAGGTATGATAAAGCTCACGGCTCAGGGAGAGTGACCTAGTAGCGATCAGTGAAGAGGCGGGGCCAGGAGCTTGGACTCGACCCCCGCAACCTCAACTAGGTGAGTACAACTAGGTGAGTACACACACACACACACACACACACACACACACATATACACTATCGCAGTATACGAATTCCCTGAACTGGAGCAAAATACAATTTCATCTCATATGCTAACTGGTTCATCACACTTCACAAAAATCTTAAGAAGTTCTTGACTCATCATAACTGTTCGCTGGATACATGTTCCTGAATGGAGAATCGAAAAACATGTAAACTCCTTATTTTTTTCCGAAAACTGTAGTTCGCTAGTGTACAGACTAACAGTTTAGAAGCCACTAGGTAATTAAAAGACCCTTTAATTGCGATATCCTCCGATCAGTAACATGGCATGGCCAATCAGGTGTTGGCAGGCGCTCAGATTTACTCGCCTCTTTGCACCTCAATCGCTTGACACACGAGTTTAAAGTTGCAACTCGTACAATGCATCATGACTATCAACTTGCTGATTAATTCACACTAATTAGCGAGGCGTCAGTTGATGAGACAATTAATCATATGTGACGAGATATGCCAATACTAGTATGCGGACAGAAGTATCTTTTGTCTCGACCAACTAGCATGAGAACTTGTGTAGCTCCCCGCAGACTCAGCAGTCAACTCGCATCAAGTGGACAAAAAGACAGAGAAACAAGTTTCCTGCATGATTTTAACATTTTTTCCTCATTACCGTTGATGCCTACAGGTAAGCGGGCAGCAAATTGGCGACACTAGACTCGCTCAGGCATGGAAGATCACGCAAAAACACTCAAGAACATAGCAGTTAGCGCGGAACCTGATCCTCTACAAGACCTTGCTCGCCCTGTTAACTCCGGTGATGCTATCGAGTCCAGGGCTTCAAGTTGTGGTGTGTTGGTAGCGTGTCGGTAGTGTGTTGGTGGTGCGTTGGTGGTGTGTAGGCGGTGTGTTGGGAGCGTGTTAGAGGTGTGACGGTGGTGTCGAGGGAGTTTCGGTAGTCTGCGTCGGGGAAAGTGATGTGATGGTGATATGTCGTGGTTTCGGGAAGGGGTCTATGTAATGTGTTGGTGGTGTGCTGGTGCTGATACTATGGCTTCAGTAACTGTTGCTTTTTCTGAAGTTGATAAGTTACTACTTCTGCTTCCACTGTTGTTGCTGTTCCTGCTGATACTACTCCCGTATGAGGTGCTTCTATTACACGAGATCCTGCTGGTACTGTTTCTGCTTCGGTGGTTACTCCTCTTCTAGCTGTTACTGCTGTAACTGATGCTGTTTTTGCTACTCCTGTAATTGTTGTTGGTGCTGATCTGCTATTTCTGTTGCTGATGCTACTTCTGATTTTGCTCTTACTATTACTGTTTAAGTTGGTGATTGTCGCAGCTGTTCCTGTTACTCCTACAGTTGCTGATGTCGTACCTGTTTCAGGAGTTGTTCCTGCTGAGGACCTCACTGCTGTTAATGGTGAGAACTTTCCATAAATACATTCGAGACGATTATATTTTTTACGCCTTTTAACTACCTTGAGATTATTTCCAGTGTGTATCATTGAGTGTTTTCTATTTATACCACCCATTTTTTTTACATTAATTGATATAACACTGGTCAACAATTTTTGAAAGGTTGTATGCTACTTAAATGAGATTAGTTATTCATATGTATTTTCATGTCCTGAATCCAAATATCACATTGAAAAATGGTTATCGGCTATAGGTTTAAAGATACGAGACAAGTAATATTTGATTATTTTATTATAACGTACAATATGTGTAAGTATGTTTCAAACTGTAATCCGTACCTGCTCTCTGCCTTTTTGCTTGACCCTTATAGTGGGCTGAAGAATCATATCTTGCCAATGCCCAGCAATAGTCTGCAAGCATTCTTGTGCTCCATTTGCCATGGTACCATTTTTCCATGGTTGAAATATGTTGCTGAAAACTTTCACCATGTTCGTCACTAACTGCCCCACAGTTCGCTGAAAAAAAAGTCTAAATGTGAGTCCAAAAAAGTGGATTTTGTGACATGTTACATCCCATGTTCTTGATGAGGTTTTCCACCAAATCTTCACAGTTGCCTTCCCTTCTCTTTCCAAGAAATCCCTTCGCCACTAACTTGAATGCTTCCCAAGCAGCTTTCTCCTCCCCTTGAAGGTCTGATTCAAAGTCTCCATCTTTTAGAAACTCTCGAATATGAGGACCATTGAAGACTCCCTCTCTTAACTTAGCGTCGCTCAGTGAGGGGAATTTTGATGTTAATTAAATACTTGAATCCCTGACCGGATTTATCCATAGCTCTTACAAAGTTCTTCATGAGCCTCAGTTGTATGTGTAGTGGTGGTAGCAAAATTTTGTTTGGTTCAGTGAGAGGTGGATGTTGAACATTTTTCATCCCAGGTTCCAATGACTGACGAGGTGGCCAGTCTCTCCTGATGTAGTGGGAACCTCTGGCATGGCTGTCCCATTCATGTAGAAAGCAGCAGTACTTGGTGTATCCGCCCTGTAAACCCGTCACAAGAGCAACAACCTTTAAGTCACCACGGAGTTGCCATTGATGTTCATCATATTGCATGCATTGCAAAATATGCTTTATATACTCATACGTTTCTCTCATATGTGGTGTATTGTCCACAGAAACTGATGGTTTACTATTGCCGTTATGCAACAAGACACCTTTCGGACTCGTTTCAGACTCGGACCATTAATAATGTTGCAGGCCACTAAATCACCTTTCATTACGAAGATATCGGTGAACTGCTGCTGACCATCACGAAATTTTTAAATCTTCACATATATTGAAAAGTAGACTTAACTAACAATTTTAACCATGATATTCATTATCAGTGACCTAAAATCTGTTGGAAATTGTTACTCTGATCTCGGAAGTACTTTGGTTGTTGACCAGTGATGGTTCAAGAACATAACATAAGAAAGGAGGAACACTGCAGTAGGCCTATTGACCCATACGTGGCAGGTCCATCACAAATCCAACCCACTAACAGAATATTTGCGCAACCCACTTAAGTTCTACCCTAACAATACGCTCTGATAAATCCGTAACTCATGTGCAAGTCCACTTTAAAAAACCCTCTCACTCCCCTATTTATCCAACCTAAATTTTTAAAAATACTTACAGGAAAACTGTTCCACCCTCACTACCTTATTCCCCAAA
>NC_069400.1:41009319-41071819 GCF_026875155.1 Cherax quadricarinatus
TCCAGCTCCCATCTACTAACTCCCCCTACTCTGTTTTTAACTGACAAATCCATTTGTTCCATAGGCTTTCTTAACTTGTTTAACTCACTCCAAATTTTTTTTTCATCACAATTTGTTGACAGTGCCTCTCCCACTCTATCATCTGCTCTCCTTTTGCACTCTCTCACCACTCTCTTCACCTTTTTTTACTCTCCATATAGTCTGCTCTTCTTATAACTCTGTGTGGTGTAAATATTAAGCAGAGAATTCGGAGTGTGGAAATTAGGAGAAGGTGTGGAGTTAATAAAAGTATTAGTCAGAGGGCAGAAGAGGGGTTGTTGAGGTGGTTTGGTTATTTAGAGAGAATGGATCAACGTAGAATGACATGGAGAGGGTATAAATCTGTAGGGGAAGGAAGGCGGGGTAGGGGTCGTCCTCGAAAAGGTTGGAGGGAGGGAGTAAAGGAGGTGTTGTGGGCGAGGGGTTTGGACTTTCAGCAGGCGTGCGTGAGCGTGTTAGATAGGAGTGAATGGAGATGAATGGTATTTGGGCCTGACGAGCTGTTGGAGTGTGAGCGGGGTAATATTTAGTGAAGGGATTCAGGGAAACCGGTTATTTTATATAACCTGACTTGAGGCCTGGAAATGGGAAGTACAATGCTTGCTTCTAAATGAGGGTTTGGGATATTGGCAGTTTGGGGGGATATATTGTGTATTTTTATACGAAATATACTTCAAGCTGTTGTATTCTGGGCACCTCTGCAAAACCAGTGATTATGTGTGATTGAGGTGAAAGTGTTGGAATGATGATGAAGAATATTTCTTTTTGGGGATTTTCTTTCTTTTTGGTCACCCTGCCTTCGGTGGGAGACGGCCGACTTGTTGAAAAAAAAAAATATATATATATATATATATATAATATATATATATATTATATATATATTATATAATATGAAATCACGAAACAAGTGATTTTAAATCATTTACCAAACTGCGGCAGACCAGGACTCGACCCTACGAACCTTTTGCCGCCTCCAGAGACAGCACAATGGACGCATCACTTACCACTAGGCCAGCGATCCTACAAGAACCAAGCACACAGCACGGAGCTATGTGTTTGCCTTGGTCGAGGACACTCGTGGCAGTGGTATCTCAAGGTTTAAATTTTCAGCCTCATCCTGTTTGAATCCCCGCCTCAACAAGCAGTCTCATAGCAATGAAATCACGAAACAAGTGATTTTAAAACAATTTACCAAACTGCCGCAGGCCAGGATCGACCCTACGAACCTTGTGCGCCTCCAGATACAGCACAATGTACGCTTGACCTTACCACTAGGCCAGCTATCCTAAAAGAACCAAACACACATAACTCTAGGCTAATTTCATTCTGAAGGCTCCTTCCCTTTTCTTTGAATTCATCTAACCCCTTCCGGCACTTCCTAGCTCAGTAGTCCATCAAATTTATTGTTCTTCCTTTCAGTTGCCTTTCTCACTGTACTGCATTCAGGAATACGCTCATCTTTGCTTTTTGTCGTAACTCTGGTTTCTTTCGCTCTCGCTCTCCTAACCTGATTTTGTCATAACATCACTCGGTGATAACACTGTTCTTGGTCTGGCGGCGGCATTACTCTGGTAACGGCACCATTCCTAATATAATCTAGTGATTGCAATACTGATCTAGTGACGGCGCCACACTTGTCTGGGCTGGTGATAGCACCACTCCCTGTCTAGTCTAGTTGTGGCATAACTCTGGTCTGGTGACGGCACTACTTGTGATAATGACACTAATCCTAGAAGAATTTGATGATGGTACAACTTCTGGTAAAGTGAGGTCACCAATCTCAGTCCAGTCTAGTGAAAGCAACTTCTTTTTCTTAATTGTCTTTGTAACTCACCAGTGCTCACGGATATCACTCTCCATAATGGGGTCAACATTAAAATAATTAACCTTGTTAACATGCTGACTAATCTGAGTTCACACACACACACACACACACACACACACACACCACACACACACACACACACACACACACCAGACACACACACACACACACACACACCACACACACACACACACACACACACACACACACACACATACACATATACACTATCGCAGTATACGAATTCCCTGAACTGGAGCAAAATACAATTTCATCTCATATGCTAACTGGTTCATCACACTTCACAAAAATCTTAAGAAGTTCTTGACTCATCATAACTGTTCGCTGGATACATGTTCCTGAATGGAGAATCGAAAAACATGTAAACTCCTTATTTTTTTCCGAAAACTGTAGTTCGCTAGTGTACAGACTAACAGTTTAGAAGCCACTAGGTAATTAAAAGACCCTTTAATTGCGATATCCTCCGATCAGTAACATGGCATGGCCAATCAGGTGTTGGCAGGCGCTCAGATTTACTCGCCTCTTTGCACCTCAATCGCTTGACACACGAGTTTAAAGTTGCAACTCGTACAATGCATTATGACTATCAACTTGCTGATTAATTCACACTAATTAGCGAGGCGTCAGTTGATGAGACAATTAATCATATGTGACGAGATATGCCAATACTAGTATGCGGACAGAAGTATCTTTTGTCTCGACCAACTAGCATGAGAACTTGTGTAGCTCCCCGCAGACTCAGCAGTCAACTCGCATCAAGTGGACAAAAAGACAGAGAAACAAGTTTCCTGCATGATTTTAACATTTTTTCCTCATTACCGTTGATGCCTACAGGTAAGCGGGCAGCAAACTGGCGACACTAGACTCGCTCAGCATGGAAGATCACGCAAAAACACTCAAGAACATAGCAGTTAGCGCGGAACCTGATCCTCTACAAGACCTTGCTCGCCCTGTTAACTCCGGTGATGCTATCGAGTCCAGGGCTTCAGTTGTGGTGTGTTGTAGCGTGTCGGTAGTGTGTTGGTGGTGCGTTGGTGGTGTGAGGCGGTGTGTTGGGAGCGTGTTAGAGGTGTGACGGTGGTGTCGAGGAGTTTCGGTAGTCCTGCGTCGGGAAAGTGATGTGATGGTGATATGTCGTGGTTTCGGGAAGGGGTCTATGTAATGTGTTGGTGGTGTGCTGGTGCTGATACTATGGCTTCAGTAACTGTTGCTTTTTCTGAAGTTGATAAGTTACTGCTTCTGCTTCCACTGTTGTTGCTGTTCCTGCTGATACTACTCCCGTATGAGGTGCTTCTATTACACGAGATCCTGCTGGTACTGTTTCTGCTTCGGTGGTTACTCCTCTTCTAGCTGTTACTGCTGTAACTGATGCTGTTTTTGCTACTCCTGTAATTGTTGTTGGTGCTGATCTGCTATTTCTGTTGCTGATGCTACTTCTGATTTTGCTCTTACTATTACTGTTTAAGTTGGTGATTGTCGCAGCTGTTCCTGTTACTCCTACAGTTGCTGATGTCGTACCTGTTTCAGGAGTTGTTCCTGCTGAGGACCTCACTGCTGTTAATGGTGAGAACTTCCATAAATACATTCGAGACGATTATATTTTTTACGCCTTTTAACTACCTTGAGATTATTTCCAGTGTGTATCATTGAGTGTTTTCTATTTATACCACCCATTTTTTTACATTAATTGATATAACACTGGTCAACAATTTTTGAAAAGTTGTATGCTACTTAAATGAGATTATTTATTCATATGTATTTTCATGTCCTGAATCCAAATATCACATTGAAAAATGGTTATCGGCTATAGGTTTAAAGATACGAGACATGTAATATTTGATTATTTTATTATAACGTACAATATGTGTAAGTATGTTTCAAACTGTAATCCGTACCTGCTCTCTGCCTTTTTGCTTGACCCTTATAATGGGCTGAAGAATCATATCTTGGCAATGCCCAGCAATAGTTTGCAAGCATTCTTGTGCTCCATTTGCCATGGTACCATTTTTCCATGGTTGAAATATGTTGCTGAAAACTTTCACCATGTTCGTCACTAACTGCCCCACAGTTCGCTGAAAAAAAAGTCTAAATGTGAGTCCAAAAAGTGGATTTTGTGACATGTTACATCCCATGTTCTTGATGAGGTTTTCCACCAAATCTTCACAGTTGCCTTCCCTTCTCTTTCCAAGAAATCCCTTCGCCACTAACTTGAATGCTTCCCAAGCAGCTTTCTCCTCCCCATGAAGGTCTGATTCAAAGTCTCCATCTTTTAGAAACTCTCGAATATGAGGACCATTGAAGACTCCCCCTCTTAACTTAGCGTCGCTCAGTGAGGGGAATTTTGATGTTAATTAAATACTTGAATCCCTGACCGGATTTATCCATAGCTCTTACAAAGTTCTTCATGAGCCCCAGTTTTATGTGTAGTGGTGGTAGCAAAATTATGTTTGGTTCAGTGAGAGGTGAATGTTGAACATTTTTCATCCCAGGTTCCAATGACTGACGAGGTGGCCAGTCTCTCCTGATGTAGTGGGAACCTCTGGCATGGCTGTCCCATTCATGTAGAAAGCAGCAGCACTTGGTGTACCCGCCCTGTAAACCCGTCACAAGAGCAACAACCTTTAAGTCACCGCGGAGTTGCCATTGATGTTCATCATATTGCATGCATTGCAAAATATGCTTTATATACTCATACGTTTCTCTCATATGTGGTGTATTGTCCACAGAAACTGATGGTTTACTATTGCCGTTATGCAACAAGACACCTTTCGGACACGTTTCAGACTCGGACCATTAATAATGTTGCAGGCCACTAAATCACCTTTCATTACGAAGATATCGGTGAACTGCTG
This sequence comes from Cherax quadricarinatus, assembly GCF_026875155.1. NCBI lineage: Eukaryota > Metazoa > Arthropoda > Malacostraca > Decapoda > Parastacidae > Cherax > Cherax quadricarinatus. Next base: position 41,014,057 of record NC_069400.1, read on the forward strand.
CTGACCGTCACGAAATTTTGAAATCTTCACATATATTGAAAAGTAGACTTAACTAACAATTTTAACCATGATATTCATTATCAGTGACCTAAAATCTGTTGGAAATTGTTACTCTGATCTCGGAAGTACTTTGGTTGTTGACCAGTGATGGTTCAAGAACATAAGAACATAAGAAAGGAGGAACACTACAGTAGGCCTATTGACCCATACGTGGCAGGTCCATCACAAATCCAACCCACTAACAGAATATTTGCGCAACCCACTTAAGTTCTACCCTAACAATACGCTCTGATAAATCCGCTAACTCATGTGCAAGTCCCACTTAAATCCAACCCCTCTCACTCACGTATTTATCCAACCTAAATTTGAAACTACTCTACTAGGCAGACTCTTCCACTCATCAACTACCTTATTCCCAAATCAATATTTTCCTATATCCTTTCTAAATCTAAACTTATCTAATTTGAATCCATTATTACGGGTTCTCTCTTGGAGAGATATTCTGAAGACCTTATTTATATCCCCTTTATTAATACTCATCTTCCACTTACACACTTCGGTCATTTCTCCCTCATTCTTCGTCTTACAAGTGAATGTAATAAAAGGGATTTCAATCGTTCTTCACACAGAAGATTTCTAATGCTATGAATTAATTTTGTCATTCTTCGCTGAATGTTTTCAAACGAATTTATATCCATTCTGTAAAATGGAGACCAGAACTGAGCCGCTTAATCTAGGTGAGGCCTTACTAATGATAAAACATAAGATATATATATATATATATATATATATATATATATATATATAATATATATATATATATATATATATATATATATATATATATATATTATATATATATAATATATTATATATACATATACATGCGTGGGGAGCTTTGAATCAAGTGTGAGAGTAATGGTGGTTGGGGATTTCAATGCTAAAGTGGGTAAAAATTTTATGGAGGGAGTAGTAGGTAAATTTGGGGTGCCAGGGGTAAATGTAAATGGGGAGCCTTTAATTGAGCTATGTGTAGAAAGAGATTTGGTAATAAGTAATACATATTTTATGAAAAAGAGGATAAATAAATATACAAGGTATGATGTAGCACGTAATGAAAGTAGTTTGTTAGATTATGTATTGGTGGATAAAAGGTTGATGGATAGGCTCCAGGATGTACATGTTTATAGAGGGGCAACTGATATATCGGATCATTATTTAGTTGTAGCTACAGTTAGAGTAAGAGGTAGATGGAAAAGAGGAAGGTGGCAACAACAAGTAAGAGGGAGGTGAAAGTGTATAAACTAAGGGAGGAGGAAGTCCGGGGGAGATATAAGCGACTGTTGGCAGAAAGGTGGGCTAGTGCAAAGATGAGTAGTGGGAGGGTTGGAAGAGGGTTGGAATAGTTTTAAAAATGCAGTATTAGAATGTGGGCAGAAGTTTGTGGTTATAGGAGGGTGGGGGCAGGTGGAAAGAGGAGTGATTGGTGGAATGATGAAGTAAAGGGTGTGATAAAAGAGAAAAAGTTAGCTTATGAGAGGTTTTTTACAAAGCAAAGTGTTATAGAAGAGCAGAGTATATGGAGAGTAAAAGAAAGGTGAAGAGAGTGGTGAGAGAGTGCGAAAGGAGAGCAGATGATAGAGTGGGAGAGGCACTGTCAAGAAATTTTAATGAAATAAGAAAAAAATTTGGAGTGAGTTAAACAAGTTAATGAAAGCCTAGGGAAGTATGGATTTGTCAGTTAAAAACAGAGTAGGGACTTAGTAAATGAGGAGAGGGAGATATTAGGTAGATGGTGAGAATTATTTTGAGGAACTTTTAAATGTTGAGGAAGAAAGGGAAGCGGCAATTTCATGCACTGGCCAGGGAGGTATACCATCTTTTAGGAGTGAAGAAGAGCAGAATGTAAGTGTGGGGGAGGTACGCGAGGCATTACGTAGAATGAAAGGGGGTAAAGCAGCTGGAACTGATGGGATCATGACAGAAATGTTAAAAGCAGGAGGAGATATAGTGTTGGAGTGGTTGGTACTTTTGTTTAATAAATGTATGAAAGAGGGGAAGGTGCCTAGGGATTGGCGGAGAGTATGTATAGTCCCTTTATATAAAGGGAAAGGGGACAAAAGAGATTGTAAAAATTATAGAGGAATAAGTTTATTGAGTATACCAGGAAAAGTGTACGGTAGGGTTATAATTGAAAGAATTAGAGGAAAGACAGAATGTAGGATTCCGGATGAGCAAGGAGGTTTCAGAGTGGGTAGGGGATATGTAGATCAAGTGTTTACACTGAAGCATATATGTGAACAGTATTTAGATAAAAGTAGGGAAGTTTTTATTGCATTTATGGATTTAGAAAAGGCATATGATAGAGTGGATAGGGGGGCAATGTGGCAGATGTTGCAAGTATATAGAATAGGTGGTAAGTTACTAAATGTTGTAAAGAGTTTTTATGAGGATAGTGAGGCTCAGGTTAGGGTGTGTAGAAGAGAGGGAGACTACTTCCCGGTGAAAGTAGGTCTTAGACAGGGATGTGTAATGTCACCATGGTTGTTTAATATATTTATAGATGGGGTTGTAAGAGAAGTAAATGCTAGGGGTGTTTGGCAGAGGGGTGGGATTAAATTATGGGGAATCAAATTCAAAATGATACTGTGCTTATGGGAGATTCTGAAGAAAAATTGCAAAGGTTAGTGGATGAGTTTGGGAATGCGTGTAAAGGTAGAAAGTTGAAAGTGAACATAGAAAAGAGTAAGGTGATGAGGGTATCAAACGATTTAGATAAAGAAAAATTGGATATCAAATTGGGGAGGAGGAGTATGGAAGAAGTGAATGTTTTCAGATACTTGGGAGTTGACGTGTCGGCGGATGGATTTATGAAGGATGAGGTTAATCATAGAATTGATGAGGGAAATAAAGGGAGTGGTGCATTGAGGTATATGTGGAGTCAAAAAACGTTATCTATGGAGGCAAAGAAGGGAATGTATGAAAGTATAGTAGTACCAACACTCTTATATGGGTGTGAAGCTTGGGTGGTAATTGCAGCAGCGAGGAGACGGTTGGAGGCAGTGGAGATGTCCTGTCTAAGGGCAGTGTGTGGTGTAAATATTATGCAGAAAATTCGGAGTGTGGAAATTAGGAAAAGGAGTGGAGTTAATAAAAGTATTAGTCAGAGAGCAGAAGAGGGGTTGTTGAAGTGGTTTGGTCATTTAGAGAGAATGGATCAAAGTAGAATGACATGGAAAGCATATAAATCTATAGGGGAAGGAAGGCGAGGTAGGGGTCGTCATCGAAAGGGTTGGAGAGAGGGGGTAAAGGAGGTTTTGTGGGCAAGGGGCTTGGACTTCCAGCAAGCGTGCGTGAGCGTGTTAGATAGGAGTGAATGGAGACGAATGGTACTTGGGACCTGACGATCTGTTGGAGTGTGAGCAGGGTAATATTTAGTGAAGGGATTCAGGGAAACCGGTTATTTTCATATAGTCGGACTTGAGTCCTGGAAATGGGAAGTACAATGCCTGCACTTTAAAGGAGGGGTTTGGGATATTGGCAGTTTGGAGGGATATGTTGTGTATCTTTATACTTATATGCTTCTAAACTGTTGTATTCGGAGCACCTCTGCAAAAACAGTGATTATGTGTGAGTGTGGTGAAAGTGTTGAATGATGATGAAAGCATTTTCTTTTGGGGAATTTTCTTTCTTTTTTGGGTCACCCTGCCTCGATGGGAGACGGCCGACTTGTTGAAAAAAAAATATATATATATATATATATGTATATATATGCATATATATATATATATATATATATATATATATATATATAAATATATATATATATATATATATATATATATATATATATAATATATATATATATATATATATATTATATATATATAATATATATTTATATATATATATATTAGGATAAGACAAAACAAAAAAAATTTTGATACCAGTACCCAATTCTCGGCCGATACCGATACTTTTCTTATATTATTTTTTACTTTTAAAATAATAATGACTTGGATATATAAGGGAATCCTTATTGCACAATTAATATTAAATAATACAGAAGGGTTAATTATTAAACTATTAATTACATGGATTGATGTGTTAGTTACTGGTTGTCAAAGGAACTTGTCAATAGTGTGAATGTATGTGTGTGTACTCTCTTATGCGTGTGTGAGTGTGTTTTCTATATGTGTGTGTTTGTGTGCGTGTGCATGTGTTTGTGTGTGTGTGTGTGAGTGTGTGTGTGTGTGTACTCACCTAATTGTACTCACCTAATTGTGGTTGCAGGGGTCGAGACTCAGCTCCTGGCCCCGCCTCTTCACTGATCGCTACTGGATCCTCTCTCTCTCTGCTTCCTGAGCTTTGTCATACCTCTTCTTAAAACTATGTATGGTTCCTGCCTCCACTACTTCACTTGCTAGGCTATTCCACTTGCTGACAACTCTATGACTGAAGAAATACTTCCTAACGTCCCTGTGACTCGTCTGAGTCTTCAGCTTCCAGTTGTGACCCCTTGTCCCTGTGTCCCCTCTCTGGAACATCCTATCTCTGTCCACCTTGTCTATTCCCCGCAGTATCTGGGTATGTCGTTATCATGTCTCCCCTGACCCTTCTGTCCTCCAGTGTCGTCAGTCCGATTTCCCTTAACCTTTCCTCGTACGACATTCCCTTGAGCTCTGGGACTAGCCTTGTTGCAAACCTTTGTACTTTCTCTAACTTACTGACGTGTTTGACCAGGTGTGGGTTCCAGACTGGTGCTGCATACTCCAGTATGGGCCTAACATACACAGTGTACAGTGTCTTGAGCGATTCCTTATTAAGGTATCGGAACGCTATTTTCAGGTTTGCCAGGCGCCCGTATGCTGCAGCAGTTATTTGGTTGATGTGTGCCTCCGGTGATGTGCTCCGTGTTATGATCACCCCAAGGTCTTTCTCCCTGAGTGAGGTCTGTAGTCTTTGTCCACCTAGCCTATACTCTGTCTGCGGTCTTCTTTGCCCCTCCCCAATCTTCATGACTTTGCATTTGGTTGGATTGAATTCGAGAAGCCAGTTACTGAACCACATGTCCAGCCTGTCCAGGTATCTTTGCAGTCCTGCCTCATCCTCGTCCGATTTAATTCTTCTCATCAACTTTACGTCATCTGCGAACAGAGACACTTCAGAGTCTATTCCTTCCATCATGTCGTTCGCATATATCAAAAATACCACTGGTCCTAGAACTGACCCCTGTGTGTGTGTGTGTGTGTGTGTGTGTGTGTGTGTGTGTGTGTGTGTGTGTGTGTGTGTGTGTGTTGTGTGTGTGTGTGTGTGTGCGTGTGTGTACTCACCTATTTGTACTTACCTATTTGTGGTTGCAGGGGTCGAGTCATAGCTCCTGGCCCCGCCTCTTCACTGATTGCTACTAGGTCCTCTCTCTCCCTGCTCCATGAGCTTTATCATACCTCGCCTTAAAGCTACGTATGGTTCCCGCCTCCACTACTTCACTTTCTAGGCTATTCCACGGCTTGACTACTCTATGACTGAAGAAATACTTCCTAACATCCCTTTGATTCATCTGAGTCTTCAACTTCCAATTGTGACCTCTTGTGTCTGTGTCCCATCTCTGGAACATCCCGTCTTTGTCCACCTCGTCTATTCCGTGCAGTATTTTATATGTCGTTATCATGTCTCCCCTGACCCTCCTGGCCTCCAGTGTCGTCAGGCCGATTTCCCTCAACCTTTCTTCGTAGGACAATCCCAGTAGCTCTGGGACTAGTCTTGTTGCAAACCTGTGCACTTTCTCTAATTTCTTGACGTGCTTGACTAGGTGTGGATTCCAAACTGGTGCTGCATACTCCAGTATGGACCTGACGTAAATGGTATACCGGGTCTAGAACGAATCCTTACTGAGGTATCGGAACGCTATCCGTAGGTTTGCCAGGCGCCCGTATGCTGCAGCAGTTATCTGATTGATGTGCGCCTCAGGAGATATGCTCGGTGTTATACTCACCCCCCAGATCTTTTTCCTTGAGTGAGGTTTGCAGACTTTGGCCATCTAAACTACATTGTGTCTGCGGTCTTCTTTGCCCTTCCCCAATCTTCATGACTTTGCATTTGGCAGGGTTAAACTCAAGGAGCCAGTTGCTGGACCAGGTTTGTAGCCTGTCCAGGTCTCTTTGTAGTCCTGCCTGATCCTCATCCGATTTGATTCTTCTCATTAACTTCACATCACCCGCAAACAAGGACACTTCTGAGTCTATCCCTTCCGTTATGTCATTCACATATACCAAGAACAGCACAGGTCCTAGGACTGACCTCTGTGGAGCCCCACTTGTCACAGGCGCCCACTCTGACACCTCGTCACGTACCATGACTCGTTGTTGCCTCCCTGTCAGGTATTCTCTGATCCATTGCAGTACTTTCCTGTTACGTGTGTCTGACCCTCTAGCTTTTGCAGCAACCTCTTGTGAGTAACTGTGTCGAAGGCCTTCTTGCAGTCCAAAAAAAATGCAGTCGATCCACCCCTCTCTCTCTTGTCTTACTTCTGTCACCTTGTCATAAAACTCTAGTAGGTTTGTGACACAGGATTTTCCCTCCCTGAAATCATGCTGGTTATCAATTATACACTTGTTTCTTTCCAGGTGCTCAACCACTCTCCTCCTGATGATCTTCTCCATGACCTTGCATACTATACACGTTAGTGATACAGGTCTGTAGTTTTGTGCCTCATGTCTGTCTCCCTTTTTAAAAATTGGGACTACATTTGCCATCTTCCATACCTCGGGGAGTTGCCCAGTTTCAAATGATGTGTTAAAGATCTTTGTTAATGGTACACACAATATCTCTGCTCCCTCTTTAAGGACCCACAGAGAGATGTTGTCTGGTCCCTCCGCCTTTGAGGTGTCAAGTTCGCATAGCAGCTTCTTCATCTCCTCCTTGGTTATATGTATCTCATCCAACACTTGCTGGTGCACCCCCCTGCTCTGATTTCCTGGAGTCCTACTGGTTTCCACTGTAAATACTTCTTTAAATCTCTTGTTGAGCTCCTGGCATACCTCTCTGTCGTTTCTTGTGAATTCCCCATCACCCTTTCTCAGTCTGATTACCTGGTCCTTGACTGTTGTTTTCCTCCTGATGTGGCTGTACAACAGCTTCAGGTCAGTCTTGACTTTCGATGCTATGTCATTTTCGTATTGCCGCTGAGCCTCCCTTCTTATCTGTGCATATTCGTTTCTGGCTCTTCGGCTAATCTCTTTATTTTCCTGAGTTCTCTGTCTTCTGTACCTTTTCTATTCTCTAGTACACCTAGTTTTTGCCTCCCTACACCTTTGGGTGAACCAAGGACTCGTTCTGTTCTTCCCATTATTTCTGTTTCCCTTGGGAACAAACCTCTCCTCTGCCTCCTTGCATTTTGTTGCGACATAGTCCATCATTTCTTGTACTGGTTTTCCTGTCAGTTCCCTCTCCCACTGAATGTCTTGAAAGAAGTTCCTCAAGCCTGAGTAGTTCCCCCTTTTGTAGTTTGGTTTTTCCCACCCTATTCCTGCTGCTCTCTCCACTTGGAGCTCAACTATGCAGTCAAAGCACAGAACCACATGATCACTAGCTCCCAAGGGTCTTTCATACATGATATCCTCGATGTCAGAACTACTCAAGGTGAATACAAGGTCCAGTCTTGCTGGTTCATCCTCTCCTCTCTCTCTGGTAGTGTCTCTAACATGTTGATGCATTAGGTTTTCCAGTACCACATCCATCATTTTGGCTCTCCATGTTTCGGTACCCCCATGGGGCTCCAGGTTTTCCCAGTCAATCTCCTTGTGATTGAAATCACCCATAACTAGTAACTTTGCTCCCCCCATGTGTGCTCTCCTGGCCACCTCGGCTAGTGTGTCGATCATTGCTCTGTTGCTCTCATCGTATTCTTCTCTTGGCCTCCTGCAGTTCTGTGGTGGGTTGTACATTACTGCAATTATCACCTTATGTCCCTCAGTCTGGATTGTTCCTACTTAGTAGTCCCTTTCGCCCGTGTCGTCCATTCCTTCCATTTTCTCAAACTCCCACTGGTTTTTAATGAGCAGTGCAACTCCTCCTCCCCTTCTCCTCCCTCTGTCTTTCCTGAGGATTTGATATCCGGATGGAAAGATTGAATCTGTTATTATTCTGGTGAGTTTTGTTTCTGTGAGTGCTATTATGTCTGGGGATGTCTCCTTCATTCTTTCGTTCCACTCCTAATACTTATTTGTTATTCCATCTGCATTTGTATACCACACCTTCAACTTCTTTTCTAAGATTGTGGTCTGGGAGGTGTATTCGGGTTGGGGAAGTGGGTGACCTGATAAGGAACTATGGGTGGTTGCTGTGGGGGTGGAGTTTGTAATGCAGTGGGTGGGGGCATTGGATGTGGCATGGGTGTTTTGGTTTAGAGTGTTTGGTTGCACTGGGGTTGACCTGGTTGCGAGGCTTCTATAGGAAGTTGTGAGGGAGGCTGTATTTGATCTTCCTGTGTCTGGGATCTCCTGTCTGTCTTCTCCATCCCCTCTCTTTCCTCCTTTCGCCTTTGTACCATCTCTCTCAGTTTCTGCCTTTCTGCTTGTGTTCTGTCGCTGTCGAGATACACCTTCCTGTATGCCGGCATGTCCCTTAATTGTGTTTTTTCCTGCAGGATCCTGTTCCGAGTCGATTCTGCCTTGAAGGTCACTTTCACTGGCTGGGTTCTTTTTTTTAAAAAAAAACCCTATTCTCCGAAAATTTTCCAGCTGGGTCATGTCGTCTTCTCTTATTGCTTTCATGATGCTTTCAATTGCTTTTTTTCCCTTGTTTTCTTGCTTCATATGTTTCCCCTTCAACTTCCTGGAGCCCATACACAAAGACTGACCTCACCCTTTCATTCACGCACTGCATATCCCTGTGTATCCCCTCATACAATTTGATTTCCTCCATTTCAGCTTTCCTTTCTTCAGTTTCACTAGCTAATGTACTTGGGCTCAGTGGCCTGTTATTTTCCCTTCTCGGCTTTCCCTGGGCTCTGCTGTGGTCTGTTAGGGCCTCCACATATAGCTTAGCTCTTTCATTTACTACAGTCTCCACTGATTGAGCTTCTACATGCAGTTTTCCTCCTTCTTTCCCTACAGTCCCCTTATTTGTGACTGAGGTAGCAGTTTCTGTTGTCAATCCCAAAAATGTTCTTTAGTTCTTTAGGCTGTTTCAGATTTTTCAGTTCCTCTTCTAAACTCTGTATCCTGGCCTATGCTGCTTTGACTTGCACCTCCCACTTCTGGCTTTTCATGTCTATCCTCTCTTCCATTCTCATGCTAAGTTCTTCTAGTTTCTTTTCCCATCCATGTTCCCTTTTTGTGAGCTCTGCTGCCCAATCTTCCTTTGCAGTTTCCTCCTCCTGTCCCTTGGTTTTCCTTGTTGCTCTCTGGCAACCCATTTTTGTTTTATCCTGATTGCCTCAGAGTGGGAAACCTATGTAGTTCTGTATGTTAGGTTAGTATTGTGTATGTCAGAGTGTGGGGGGGGGGAGGTAGAGGAGGAACTGTGGCTATGTGGGAAAGTAGTGGGGAGGGGTGGTGGGAAGGAGGGAGAAGCAAGTGGGTGAGTGGGAGAGGGAGAGGGGGAGAGGTGGGGAGGGGGATTGTGAAAGAGGGAGGGAGGGATCAGGTGAAGGAGTGAGATGTCGGTGGGGGAGGGGGGAGTGTATGTGTGAGTCTGGCAATGTGTGTGTGTGTGTGTATGTGTGAGTCTGGCAATGTGTGTGTGTGTGTGTGTGTGTGTGTGTGTGTGTATGTGTGAGTCTGGCAATGTGTGTGTGTGTGTGTGTGTGTGTGTGTATGTTTGTGTGTGTGTGTGTGTGTGTTGTTGTGTGTGTGTGTGTTATGTGTGTGTTGTGTGGTGTGTGTTTGTGTGTGTGTGTGTGTGTGTGTGTGTGTGTGTGTGTGTGTGTGTGTGTGTGTGTGTGTGTGTGTGTTTTATGTGTATGTATGTATGTTGAGTGTACCTGGTAAAGTGTATGGTAGAGTTATAATTGAAAGAATTAAGAGGAAGACGGAGAATAGGATAGCAGATGAACAAGGAGGCTTTAGGAAAGGTAGGGGGTGTGTGGACCAGGTGTTTACAGTGAAACATATAAGTGAACAGTATTTAGATAAGGCTAAAGAGGTCTTTGTGGCATTTATGGATTTGGAAAAGGCGTATGACAGGGTGGATAGGGGGGCAATGTGGCAGATGTTGCAAGTGTATGGTGTAGGAGGTAGGTTACTGAAAGGAGTGAAGAGTTTTTACGAGGATAGTGAGGCTCAAGTTAGAGTATGTAGGAAAGAGGGAAATTTTTTCCCAGTAAAAGTAGGCCTTAGACAAGGATGTGTGATGTCACCGTGGTTGTTTAATATATTTATAGATGGGGTTGTAAGAGAAGTAAATGCGAGGGTCTTGGCAAGAGGCGTGGAGTTAAAAGATAAAGAATCACACACAAAGTGGGAGTTGTCACAGCTGCTCTTTGCTGATGACACTGTGCTCTTGGGAGATTCTGAAGAGAAGCTGCAGAGATTGGTGGATGAATTTGGTAGGGTGTGCAAAAGAAGAAAATTAAAGGTGAATACAGGAAAGAGTAAGGTTATGAGGATAACAAAAAGATTAGGTGATGAAAGATTGAATATCAGATTGGAGGGAGAGAGTATGGAGGAGGTGAACGTATTCAGATATTTGGGAGTGGACGTGTCAGCGGATGGGTCTATGAAAGATGAGGTGAATCATAGAATTGATGAGGGAAAAAGAGTGAGTGGTGCACTTAGGAGTCTGTGGAGACAAAGAACTTTGTCCTTGGAGGCAAAGAGGGGAATGTATGAAAGTATAGTTTTACCAACGCTCTTATATGGGTGTGAAGCATGGGTGATGACTGTTGCAGCGAGGAGAAGGCTGGAGGCAGTGGAGATGTCATGTCTGAGGGCAATGTGTGGTGTGAATATAATGCAGAGAATTCGTAGTTTGGAAGTTAGGAGGAGGTGCGGGATTACCAAAACTGTTGTCCAGAGGGCTGAGGAAGGGTTGTTGAGGTGGTTCGGACATGTAGAGAGAATGGAGCGAAACAGAATGACTTCAAGAGTGTATCAGTCTGTAGTGGAAGGAAGGCGGGGTAGGGGTCGGCCTAGGAAGGGTTGGAGGGAGGGGGTAAAGGAGGTTTTGTGTGCGCAAGGGGCTTGGACTTCCAGCAGGCATGCGTGAGCGTGTTTGATAGGAGTGAATGGAGACAAATGGTTTTTTAATACTTGTCGTGCTGTTGGAGTGTGAGCAAAGTAACATTTATGAAGGGATTCAGGGAAACCGGCAGGCCGGACTTGAGTCCTGGAGATGGGAAGTACAGTGCCTGCACTCTGAAGGAGGGGTGTTAATGTTGCAGTTTAAAAACTGTAGTGTAAAGCAGTCTTCTGGCAAGACAGTGATGGAGTGGATGATGGTGAAAGTTTTTCTTTTTCGGGCCACCCTGCCTTGGTGGGAATCGGCCAGTGTGATAATAAAAAAAAAGTGTGTGTTGTGTGTGTGTGTGTGTGTGTGTGTGTGTGAGTATGCGTATGTGTGTGTGTGTGTGTGTGTGTGTGTGTGTGTGTGTGTGTGTGTGTGTGTGTGTGTGTGTGTGTGTGTGTGTGTGTGTGTGTGTGTGTGTGTCTTGTGCAGTGTAATGACTGGCCGCAACTTCTTGTGACCTGACCACAACCCTCCTGGGACTTGACCCTCGCACCGTCTTACAATGTTGCCCTTAAAAGTTTGTCCCCCCACCTAGCTTATAGTACTACTCGCCTTGTGTGTGTGTGTGTCTGGATTTAAGTATCAATTATTGCTGGTTATTATCCTGTTCCATGTTCACATTGGGAGAGGACTTCCTAGCTTCCTAAGTATTCTTACTGCTAATAACCACTGGAATTAATACTACTCTACTCCTCGCTGGACTCTACCTTCTCACACTCGTCTACACTATATTCACTATGTCAATGCTATCTCTTTTCTAATTTTGGTAATAGCTTGCAGGAGTGAGTGACCAGTATCAAACAGTATGCAAGGCCAGCCAGGGCCTTCAACATGCAAACCACAAATAGGCGAATGAAACTTGCACTCAATGGGTGCGGTGACAAGTTGCCAGCTGCTGATGATGAAGCCGTCGTAGATAAGCCTTAGATCCCTATTTTGGAGATCCTTCACCCGTGATGTTTATAACCATATATTCTCATACATCCCACTTCCTCATGCGATTTCACTCTTCACTGATGATAGTATACACTTCACATTACATACACTTCACTTTATATGTATAATGGCACACAACTTGTCGTGACGTTACTTTTTCAGGCCTACCGCTGCCAATGTGGCAACAACGCCTAAGACCCCCAACGGTTTGCGCTTTGAAATATTTTGATTTCAGCTTTCCTCTCGCTTTTTTTAACTAATAACTTTAATTATCACTCTAGTATTGTTCACTGACGTTCCACTACCACTGATTACCGCTAGCTGTTATTGCACACCCTACAACGCTAAGATTCTCGGAGCCTTGTTACCCACGTCTGCACCCCACGGACCCACGTGTGTGTGTGTGTGTGTGTGTGTGTGTGTGTGTGTGTGTGTGTGTGTGTGTGTGTGTGTGTGTGTGTGTGTGTGTGTGTGTGTGTGCGCACGTGTGGTTAATTGTGGTTGCAGGGGTCGAGACTCAGCTCCTGACTCCCGCCTCTTCACTGACCTCTATTGGGTCCTCCCTCCCCCTGCTCCATGAGCTTTATCATATCCCGTCTGAAAACTATGTATGGTCCCTGCCTCCACTACATCATTTGCCAGACTATTTCACTTCCTAACATCTCTGTGGCTGAAGAAATACTTCGTAACAACCCTTTGGCTCATCTGAATCTTCAACTTCAAATTGTGATCCCTTGTTTCTGTGTCCCATCTCTGGAACATCCTGTCTTTGTCCACCTTACCTATTCCACACAATATTTTGTATGTCGTTATCATATCACCCCTGACCCTCCTGTCCTCCAGTGTCGTCAGACCGATTTCTCTTAACCTTTTTTCTGGATCCAACCTTGTTGCAAACCTTTACACTTTCTCTAATTTTCTGACGTGCTTGACCAGGTGTGGGTTCAAGACTGGTTCTGTATACTCCAGTATGGGCCTGACGTACACAGTGTATAGAGCCTTGAACGATTCCTTACTGAGGTATCGGAATGCTATTTTCAGGATTGCCAGGCGCCCCTATGTTGCTGCAGTTATTTGGTTAATGTGGCTTCCCGCGACGTGCTCGGTGTTATACTCACCCCAAGATCTTTCTTCTTGAGTGAGGTTTGTAGTCTTTGGCCGCCTAACCTATACTCTGTCTGTGGTCTTCTTTCCTCTTCCCCGATCTTCATGACTTTGCATTTGGCGGGGTTATATTCTAGGAGCCAGTTGCTGGATCACTCATCCAGCCTGTCCAGGTCTCTTTGTAGACCTGTCTGGTCTGCATCTGTTTTAATTCTCCTCATTAACCTCACATCATCTGCAAATATGGACACTTCTGAGTCTATCGTTTCTGTCATGTCATTCACATATACCAAGAATGGCACTCGTCCTAGGACTGACCCCTGTGGGACCCCGCTCGTCACAGGCGCCCACTGTGATACCTCATCATGTACCATGTCTCGCTGTTGCTTCCCTTTCAAGTATTCTCTGATCCATTGCAGTGGCCTTCCTGATATAAGTGCATGATCATCCAGCTTCTGCAATAATCTATTGTGAGGAACTGTGTCGAAGGCCTTTTTGCAGTCCAAGAAAATGCAATCGACTCACCCCTCCCTCTCAAGTCTTACTTCAGTTACCTTGTCATAAAACTCCAGTAGGTTTGTAACACAGGATTTACCTTCCATGAATCCGTGCTGGCTGTCGTTTATAACCTTGTTCCATTCCAGGTGTTCCACCACTCTCCTGATAATCGTCTCCATGACTTTGCATACTATACACATCAGTGACACTGGTCTATAGTTTAGTGCTTCGTTTCTGTCTCCTTTCTTAAAGATGAGGATGACATGTGCCATCTTCCATACCTCAGGTAGCTGCCCAGTTTGAAGGGATGTGTTGAAGATTGTGGTTAGTGGCATACGCAGTGTCTCTGCTCCCTCTGTAAGGACCCACGGAGAGATGTTGTCCGGTCTCACCGCCTTTGAGGTATCAAGGTCATTTAGAAGCTTCTTCACCTCCTCCTCGGTTGTGTGTATTTCGTCCAACACTTACTGGTATATCCCTTGTTGGTGTTTTGTCTTTCCAGTGTCCCTTGTGCTTCCACTGTAAATACTTCCTGAAATCTCGTGTTGAGCTCCTCACATACTTCTTGGTCGTTTCTTGTGAGCTCCCCATCTTCTTTCCTCAGCCTGATTACCTGGTCCTTGACTGTTGTCTTCCTCCTGATGTAGCTGTAAAGCAGTTTCGGGTCACACTTGACTTTCGATGCTATGTCGTTTTCGTACAGCCGCTGCGCCTTCCTCCTTATCTGTGCATACTCGTTTCTGGCTCGTCGAATAATCTCTTTATTTTCCTGGGTCCTTTGTTTTCTGTACTTTATCCATTCTCTAGTACACTTAGTTTTTGCCTCCCTACACCTTAGGGTAAACCAGGGGCTCATTCTGGTCTTCCCCATTATTTCTGTTACCCTTGGGAACACAAATCTTTCCTCTGCCTCCTTGCATTTTGTTGTTACGTAGTCCATCATTTCTTTTACTGACTTTCCTACAAACTCTCTTTCCCATTGAACCTCACGCAGGAAGGTCCGCATACCTGTGTAATCCCCCCCTTTTATAGTTTGGCTTTTCCCTTTCTACTCCCGTTATCCGCTCCACTTGTAGCTCTGCGATGTGTGTGTATGTGTGAGTGTGTGTATGTGTGTGTGTGTGTGTGTGTGTGTGTGTGTGTGTGTTGTGTGTGTGTGTGTGTGTGTGTGTGTGTGTGTGTGGTGTGTACTCACCTAATTGTGGTTGCAGAGATCGAGACTCAGCTCCTGGCCCCGCCTCTTCAATGTTCGCTACTAGGTCCTCTTCCTCTCTGCCGTGTGTGTGTGTGGTGTGTGGTGTGTGTGTGTGTGTGTAGTAACTCTCACAATCTTGAGGTAAGGTGTTAATATCGAAATTGTTAAGCAAACATGTAATATTGTTATTATAAAACGTATCGGCCGGTATCGGCTGGGTTTTAAACGATACCGATAACTTGAAAATGGCCAAACTCTTAAACCAGTACTTTGATCCTGAAACCGTCGTGCGCTGGTCCACTTATGCACGAATTTTTTCAAAAAATATACTGGATTTTTTTTTTTTGGAGATTTGCAAAGGGAAAAAAAAAAAATAAAAAGTTAGGTAAGTCATGAGTGCATAAAAAATATATAGATGCTACTTTATTTTAACATATACTACCATAAAATATACACTAAACTAAAAAGTTGAATTGATCAAAACCTACACACACAAACAATTACACATCGTACATGTTCACTTTACCAGTCCAGAGAAATGTAAACAGAGGTAAAGATGCATTAATACACAATAATTATAATTATATAACAATTATAATTATATAATAATTAATATTAGCTAAGTGCTAAACCCACAAGGGTCAACAAATAAAATAAAAATAATAAATAAAATAATAAATATAAATATATAATAATTTATTAATTTATTATATAATAATAAAATTAATAATAATATAATAGTATTAATAATAAATAATAAATAATAATATAAAGTTTGTAAATGTTCCATTTGCAGTTGAGAGAAATGTAAACAACGTAAAGATGCAATATTAAATCACTAAAAAAAACATGAATTTCTTTTTCACACGATAATTTCATTTTTGATGCCTAGTGTTAGTAACACGTATAATATCTACAGTATTTTGTATGATATAAGACAATACTGATGTAATTACTGACAGACAGACGATTCATCTTGTAAAACGACGATGTAAACTTTTTGAATCGATAAATACAGCACATTACTGTAAATGTATTTTCTCTTCCTTATGATTTGCTAAATAACGTTTTCTTTTCTCAAACTTATTTTATTTTAAGATACAGTATTTAATACATATAACAAACGAAAAATGTGTTAAATGACATTAGATTGCCTGCCAACAGGGTTCCTGATTCTCTTAGGATCTGGTGGTCGTGTGGGTTAGACGTCATGCGATTTCTCTCACCATGAGGCTTGCCAAAACAACATGGGTTCGAATCCTCGGCTAGTCACAGTGTTGTTATTGATTCAATACATCTCGTTCGTGGAAAATAAAACACTGCTCGTGAAGGCTTGTATACCAAACGAGATTAGAATGAAATTAGCTCAGAGGTACCCACAACACCGTATGTCCTTGGATCAAGGTAAAACGACATGGGTTCGATTCCTTGGCTAGTCGCAGTGTTGTTATTGATATATACATATGAATGTATTGTATATATGCAGGACAACCACTGTGAAAAAATACTGAAATTTCAAGCGCATTCATAATTTCTCACATTATCAAGGAATAGTAAAAAAATTAAAGAACAAAAGATAAGGCTGAAATAAGATTTTGTCAGAACTGGTGCAAAATAAAATTATATGAGTGACAAACATAGTTGAAATTCCTCACATTATATTCAATATAAATGATACTAATTTATACAAAACTCAACTTAGATACCTAATAAAATAAACACTATCTATTATGAAACTTGATTCGATAATATTTAGCTCCACCATAGACCTCTTTGATACAACTTTGTTTCCTTTATGAAAATCAGTTGGATAGTTAAAATCTCTCACATGAATAAACAGAATATTAAACTGTAATCCAGTCTAATGTTATATTTATGTTTGTTGCAAACTTAGTTCAAGGTTTTTTCCAGTGTGACCGGAATAAACTTTATTTCATTTTTTACAAAGAATCTCATAGACAGCCATTAGCATTTTTGGAGAAATTCTTATTCAATTTCTTTTTTGTTTACTTATTGCACAATAGTATATAACACAGAAAGGTTAAATATTAAATAAGTTTATATAACTGAGATGACATGTCATTATTCATTACTAATTTATGCACTTCTGTGAGGCTCGCCTAATGCAAAAACAATTAACAATAAATTTCTGAATCTATCTCCATTTCTATTAATCTAAAAAAACATAATCTGAAATCTATTGCGACTTTTTAAATAATTTCCAGTTAAATTAACATGCACTCTTTACTTTACTCTTTAAAAATTGTAATTAAAATAACGTACTTTATGTATTAAATGAAAAATCAAAATCTACATCTCTCGCTATTATTAAAATGAATTAACTAACACTTTTCTATTATACACCTTAATATTTTTTTTTAACTATGATGAAAAACAATGAAAAATTTATGATAGCATAAAATATTTTTAATGCCTGAAATCCCAGGAAGGTATCCCTGTATACCATACTTCCAGTCCCCTGTGTCGCAATGCATCTGACGATCCCAGGAAGGTATCCCTGTATACCATACTCCCAGTCCCCTGTGTCGCAATGTAGCTGACGATCCCAGGAAGGTATCCCTGTATACCATACTCCCAGTCCCCTGTGTCGCAATGTAGCTGACGATCCCAGAAAGGTATCCCTGTATACCATACTTCCCAGTCCCCTGTGTCGCAATGCATCTGACGATCCCAGGAAGGTATCCCTGTATACCATACTCCCAGTCCCCTGTGTCGCAATGTAGCTGACGATCCCAGGAAGGTATCCCTGTATACCATACTTCCAGTCCCCTGTGTCGCAATGTAGCTGACGATCCCAGGAAGGTATCCCTGTATACCATACTCCCAGTCCCCTGTGTCGCAATGTAGCTGACGATCCCAGAAAGGTATCCCTGTATACCATACTCCCAGTCCCCTGTGTCGCAATGCATCTGACGATGCCAGGAAGGTATCCCTGTATACCCTACTCCCAGTCCCCTGTGTCGCAATGCATCTGACGATCCCAGGAAGGTATCCCTGTATACCATACTCCCAGTCCCCTGTGTCGCAATGCATCTGACGATCCCAGGAAGGTATCCCTGTATACCATACTCCCAGTCCCCTGTGTCGCAATGTAGCTGACGATCCCAGGAAGGTATCCCTGTATACCATACTCCCAGTCCCCTGTGTCGCAATGTAGCTGACGATCCCAGAAAGGTATCCCTGTATACCATACTCCCAGTCCCCTGTGTCGCAATGCATCTGAAGATCCCAGGAAGGTATCCCTGTATACCATACTCCCAGTCCCCTGTGTCGCAATGTAGCTGACGATCCCAGAAAGGTATCCCTGTATACCATACTACCAGTCCCCTGCGTCGCAATGAAACTGACGATCCCAGGAAGGTATCCCTGTATACCCTACTTCCAGTCCCCTGTGTCGCAATGCATCTGACGATCCCAGGAAGGTATCCCTGTATACCATACTCCAAGATCCCTGTGTCGCAATGTAGATGACGATCCCAGGAAGGTATCCCTGTATACCATACTCAAAGTCCCCTGTGTCGCATTACAGGAAACGATCCCAGGAAAGTATCCCTGTATACCATACTCCCAGTCCCCTGTGTCGCAATGCAGCTGACGATCCCAGGAAGGTATCCCTGTATACCATACTCCCAGTCCCCTGTGTCGCAATGTAGCTGACGATCCCAGGAAGGTATCCCTCTATACCATACTCCCAGTCCCCTGTGTCGCAATGCATCTGACGATCCCAGGAAGGTATCCCTGTATACCATACTCCCAGTTCCCTGTGGCGCAGTGTAGCTGACGATACCAGGAAGGTATCCCTGTAAGCCATACTCCCAGTCCCCTGTGTCGCAATGCAGCTGACGATCCCAGGAAGGTATCCCTGTATACCATACTCCAAGTCCCCTGTGTCGCAATGCATCTGATGATCCCAGGAAGGTATCCCTGTATACCATACTCCCAGTCCCCTGTGTCGCAATGCATCTGACGATCCCAGGAAGGTTTCCCTGTATACCATACTCCCACTCCCCTGTGTCGCAATGCATCTGAGGATCCCAGAAAGGTATCCCTGTATACCATTCTCCCAGTTCCCTGTGTCGCAATGAAGCTGACGATCCCAGGAAGGTATCCCTGTATACCCTACTCCCAGTCCCCTGTGTCGCAATGCATCTGACGATCCCAGGAAGGTATCCCTGTATACCATACTCCAAGTTCCCTGTGTCGCAATGTAGCTGACGATCCCAGGAAGGTATCCCTGTATACCATATTCCCAGTCCCCTGTTGCTAAATGTAGCTCATGATCCCAGGAAGGTATCCCTGTATACCATACTCCCAGTCCCCTGTGGCGCAATGTAGCTCACGATCCCAGGAATGTATCCCTGTATACCATACTCCCAGTCCCCTGTGTCGCAATGCATCTGACGATCCCAGGAAGGTATCCCTGTATACCATACTCCCAGTCCCCTGTGTCGCAATGTAGCTGACTATCCCAGGAAGGTATCCCTGTATACCATACTCCCACTCCCCTGTGTCACAATGTAGCTCACGATCCCCGGAAGGTATCCCTGTATACCATACTCCCAGTCCTTTGTGTCGCAATGTACCTGACGATCCCAGGAAGGTATACCTGTATATCATTCTCCCAGTCCCCTGTGTCGCAATGCATCTGACGATCCCAGGAAGGTATCCCTGTATACCATACTCCCAGTCCCCTGTGTCGCAATGTAGCTGAAGATCCCAAGAAGGTATCCCTGTATACCATACTCCCAGTCCCCTGTGTCGCAATGCATCTGACGATCCCAGGAAGGTATCCCTGTATACCATACTCCCAGTCCCCTGTGTCACAATGTAGCTGACGATCCCAGGAAGGTATCCCTGTATACCATAATCCCACTCCCCTGTGTCGCAATGTAGCTCACGATCCCCGGAAGGTATCCCTGTATACCATACTCCCAGTCCCCTGTGTCGCAATGCAGCTGACGATCCCAGGAAGGTATCCTGTATACCATACTCCCAGTCCCCTGTGTCGCAATGCATCTGACGATCCCAGGAAGGTATCCCTGTATACCATATTCCCAGTCCCCTGTGTCGCAATGCAGCTGATTGGAATAAGAACATAGTGTAGAGTGCGTCATAAGTTGATAATGCAGTTAAATATTAGTGCTGAATATATGAAAGACTATCGGAAACGTCATCCATAAGTCATTTGGAAGTTAATATTCAAATTTCTTAAAAAAAAATGAAAATTAGCACGTATACGGTACAAAACTAATATTCAGATTTTCTCAAAAAATAAAAATTGAATATATACGGTGGAAATCAAAGTGTCCATTAAACACATCAAGCATAAAGCCTCAGACGTTTTATTATCACTTCATAAACATAGAAACACTATTGTAAGCTATCATTTGCTACAGTATCTCGTTTTTTCAAATTTTGTCCAAAAGTACGAACTGGGAACTACGCAACCCAAAATCAATCCAAACTTTTCTGTAAATAAGCTTAACCAACTTTAAAGACAGAAAGTTTTATGTAAGCTTAGTGCACAGAACATACAAATGCTTAGAATGATCTTGAGAGCCAACAGTTATTATACACCCATAATAGAACATTAAACTGATTTAACCTAAGACAACCAAACTGTCAAACACTGATTTACTTCTGCTGAGACGAGATATTCTCCAGGTATTTCACAAAAAAGAATTTGATTAAGAAAATTGACACATGATAACTTGCACAACCTAACATCAAGAAAATTTCACTAGAAGAAAACACATCAGCACAAGACGTTGCAAGCTGACCATAAGATACATTTTCTAATTATAGCACAAAATCTAACAATATTTGTGCCAACTCAGCCATAGCGATGCATCAGCCATTGAAGACTGATGCCGTTCACAACTGTAATACTTTAATCAGAAGGCAGAGCTTAGTCTTAGGATGCCACAGTAAAAGGCTCAGTTCCACTAAGCAGAATACTCTCCCCCTTCCTGTTCCTCATCCACATATCAGGCATAGAGATGTTAACCATAGCACTGTGTCTTCTTTTGCAAACGATACCAGTATCTGCATGAGACATCCATTGAAGACACCGGTAAATCTCCTGTCGGATATAAACCAAATTATTCAATGGCCCACGGAAAACAATATGATGTTCAATGTGGACGATTTTACAGTTACTCCGTTATAGAAAACTTGAGGAAATAATAGGTAGAACAGAGTATACTACAAACTCTAACTACACAATAGACCGAAAAAGAATTATGAAGGACTTGAAAGTGTTAATTAATGTCAGAGAATATCACCTTCAAGGATCACATCTGCGAGGAAAAGGATAGGATAGATAATGAAAACTTTCCGAACAAGGGATGCCATGCCAATGATGATTCATTTTAAGTCACTTGTTCTTTGTATACTGTTGTTCTCTATACTCTATACTGCTGTACACTAACAGCTCCGTTCAAGATAGGTGAAACCGCACATTTAGAGAATGTACAGAGAACCTTCACTGCACATATAAGTTCCGTCAAACACCTTAATTACTTGGAACGTTTGGAGTCTCTTGACCTGTACTCCCTGGAACCCTTTCATAATCTACACCTGGAAAATTCTTGAGGAAATGGTAACAAATCTGCAAATAGAAATCACCCCATAATAAAGCAAAGGACTATGCAGACGCTGCAACATAGCACCAATTGAAAGCAGGGACACCATCAGAATACTAAGAGAAAACACAATAAGTGTCTGAAGCCCAAGTCTCCCTCCATGCATAGGGTGAATAGATCAATGGCTGACTTGAAAAGTGAACTGAGAAATACTTAAAGTCAGTACCCGATTAGCCGGGCTGTTGTTCGTACTTTGGATTGCGTGCAACCAGCAGTAACAGCTTGGTTGACTAGGCCCTGATCCAACGGGAGACCTGGTCATGAACTGGGCCGGGAAGGTGTTCACCCCTGTGCAATGGAAGGAATTCAAATTAGATTCAAGCAAGGGAAAAATAAGTATAGTTACTAAGATCAGGAGCAAATCACCAGCATGAAGAGGAAAAGATTGCAATAAGGTAAAATAATACTAGACTATTTCGAGGTTAAATGTGGCAAAATGGCCGATGAGAGAAGGTTTCTTCCAGTGATCGCGCGGAAACAAAAAATAAGGGAAAGGTTTATGTAGCGCTCCGCACTGGGTACACGTGCATGCAAACAGTCCCATTAATCTTGTCCAAGATACAATAAACGAGCGCTGAAATCGATTGAATAATTCGTACTCGAGTTATAAACGAAAATTAGTGATAAACAAAAATGTTCCGAAATATTGGATGATCTTCCCTCGTTAAACTTAAAAACGCCATGAAATCGTGATTTTTTTTTTTCAGTTTGTTTTACGCATTTACATTTTATTTAAAATTTTCTACAATACTGTAAGAAAAAAATATTTTATTTTTGTTTTTGTTTGAAAAAAAAAAACATTGATAAAAATAGCAAATCAAATGGCAAACTGAGACAGCTTAAAATACACCAGAATTGAGGGTTTGAAGCAGATCGAAGAAGCATTCACTAGTTATTACATGAGAAACATTTTACTTAATAAAATTATCACATTGAAATTTGCACATCTCAAAGTGAATGACAAACTGTGTTTTAATAAAATCCATCAGTAGTAAAAGTTTGAAGCCAAACTGAAAAGACATTATAGAATAATTAATCTGATTCCAATGATTCCAACTTTTTTTAACTATCTCAATAAAATTCCAAATTTGTACCTATCCTCACTAAATAATGCCTAGTCAATAATATGTTGAAACCAGCCACAAGAAGCTTTCGCTAGTTATTGAATAAAAAATTAATCTTCTTAACATGTCGGCCGCCTCCCACCTAGGCAAGGTGACCCAAAAAGAAAGATAAACCCAAGAAGAAAGAAAAAACTTTCATCATTCAACACTTTCACCATCCGTATATATTTAATAAAATTGCCAAATTGGGACCTATGGCACCCAGTGGCAGCGTGAACCTTGTGTTCGGGATCTTAACCAGTGGTGAAAGTGTGAAGCCGATCACATGAATAATTCTGCAGATATGGCACAGATTTCAAGTTTATGTTATGGCACAGATTCCAAGTTTATACTTTTCCTATGTTACAACATCAACAAATTTGCCTGCATGTAAACGAAACTTAACAGGTACTTTCCTGACGATAAAATTCAGCAGCCTTTCAAATTTGAAGCCGTTCAGAAAAGGTAAACTGAAATACATTTAACGTGGTTTAATGAAAATAAAAGTTTTAAATTATTGTACACATAATCGTCAAATTTGCATCTATACACTTGATTTCCCTCTCTGTCGTCGCTGTATTTTTTTAACGTTTAAGGTTTTGCCACCCAGGATGCTGGGAATGGATTAATTACCTTTGGCCATAAGGCAAGTGAACATGCGAATTGGTCCTACAATTAAATCTCATTTCCGTACACGTGCTAAAAATGTGAAGCCACTTGGATAAGGCGTTCTTAATTATGTGCAAAATAAAATTAAAAAGTAGGACGAAGAAAATAGGAAAAAATAAGGCAATCTTCTAAAGAATTCCTAAAAATGATCAAACTGAAATTAAGGAGTACCAATATTTACTCTTTTTCCGAAGTTAATCTGCTCTTATTAGGAGAGTAGATGTTGTTAGGCAAAATGACACATGTGTAACTAATGCGACATTTTACTGGAGCAACGTTTCGCTCTCTAGGAGCTTTGTTAAGCAGTTTACAAATACTGCAGGGACACAGAGGGTATATATAGGTATTAGAGTGAGATAAAAGCATAATATAATCGTTGTAGGTAGCATTAGTAGTGGTGTGGTAGTAGTATCAGTGATAGTAGTTGTAGTAGTAGTACTTGTAGTAATATTAGTAGTAGTAGTGGCAGCTACATATGTGATGGAGGCATTTATTGTTTTGAGGAGAATTCTTGATAATACTTCAGAGACGTTGAAGCTGCCTTTATTCTGTTTAATTACAGAATAGATGTTCCTTCAATGCTGAACATTCTTCCACACTCTCTCTCTTGAAACAGAAGGTAAACTCAAATATTTATTGACTAGGTTTTCCCAAGATGGGAGAACGATTATATTTTTTCTCCATCACCCTAGTGGATTTCCTTCTTTAGGCAATAACAACATATTTTTGTTTTGTTCTGTTTATATATTTGTGACAGCATGAAGCCAGTGTCTTTGATTTTGGATGCTGCTTATTGTGATTGGAAAAGGCTCCTTAGGCAGATGTTTGTGACATACTGTTCTTGGGAATGCTGGCTACAGATCCGTCATAGCATTTATCTAAATAAAATTGGTTAACTTCTTTAATCCTCATTACAACATCATAACTTTCTTCATGACACTTGATGTTGCTTTATGCTGCTAGCAGACCAGCTTCATTCTCTGAGTACTTGATTTGTTGAACAGAATTCTCTCCTGAGTTTCAGTTCATTCTCAAAATTGTCAATGTTTGTTGCACATGGCTCATCATCTGCATTGACGTTGTAGAAGTTATTCCATTATCGGGGATCTAGAAATGTGCTGAGTATCGTGTTGTAGTTAGTGATGTAACTATTGAACCTAGTTAACATGCACTCGTGGAGAGCTGAAGATCTTGGAACACTCATAGCACTTACGAAATTTTTAGTTGTCATTGAGACAATATTTCTGAAACAAGGCAATTTCTTTCACTTAGAATAGATTACAGTTGTTTCGTGAGATTTTTTTTGTACAAAAGGGAGAACATGGTAATATGCCTCTATTTACTTAAATTAAATGAGGGTAGGCGTGCGTTATCTACGCAATGTATTGTATTGTTTACATTTGTGATCTAACATTAGGTGCTCTTCCAGTGGGTAGGCACATTCCAAAGGAGCTTGTGTTTTGATAGTTTATTTTGCGCAAGAATGGTATATAATACCGACAAGATGAAATTAAGACACATGTGCAACATCTGGGTATCTTTATTGTAGACGTATCTACAATAAAGATATCCAGATGTTGCACATGTGTCTTAATTTCATCTTGTCGGTATTATATACCATTCTTGCACAACTTGTCAGACACTGCAACATCATGGAATCTTGATTCTGAGGACATGTACATAACCTTCACGGCTACGACAACTACTACTACTACTAACCCATCTCTTTGGGAAGGACCTACTTCCACTGGGGAATCCCGCCTACCAGTGACTATGCCCTCGTCTGCTACACCTGACGTTACTATATAAGCGCCAAGCTCCTTGCTTCTGCTTCAGAATCTCCACGACTACGGTGCTCTTCGCACCTACTCCTAGGTTGAGGGACTGATTACCTCTTCTTCTGTATATAGTCCATAGTCTTCCAGTTATGTCCTAGAATTTGTATTAATAAAGCCACTGGATGGCGAAACGTCTACAATAAAGATACCCAGATGTTGCACATGTGTCTTAATTTCATCATAGTTTATTTTCTTCTTGAAGAGCCTCTGGTTTACTTCAGGCTAGAGTGAATGAAGAGACTCACAGTGATGGAACATGGCACACTGTTGAATCCTGTCCCTTCAATCCCTTTGAAAACATTGGCACCATTATTTCGTGGTATCAAGTGAATTTTGGAAGCTGGTATGTTAAATTTAAGCACTGCTACTTGAATAATCTTGCTGATGTGTGTTGCTGTGTGGGATCCAGGAAATCGCATCACTCTATGGACAACAGTTTTCTGAACGAAATCTTTGCTGAGTCACATGTGATGGTGTGTACTGTACTTATCTGTATGTACTTATATACGGACCTGTGTCTCTGCTTTCCATTTGCCAGATAGTCCCACCCACGCCTTGTGGGCCGTGCTGCACATACTCTTAAAACTCCACCACATCTTAGTCGAGGTCATTCCACTTACTGACCGCCCAGAGGCTGAAGAAGTGCTTCCTAGCAACCCTCCGACTCTTCTGCAACTTAACTTCCAACTATGCTCATAGTGTACCTCTTTCTCGCCTCTCTGTTTATATCTGTTTACCTTATCAATTCTCCTAAGCATTTTGTACTCTGCTCTCATGTCTCCCCTCGTTCAGCTTTCCTCTAATATAATGAAATTATTCAGTTTCTTTCTCCTATCTTCATCGCTCATTCCTTATAACTCTGGGACCAGTCTTACTGCATACCTCTGTGTTTCCTCCAGTTTCTTAACTTGCTTTATCAGGTGCTGGTTCCATTCTGGTGCTGCGTACTCCGAGATGGGCCAGACATATGTTGCACAGAGGGACTTGAATGACTTTGTTGATTTTCCTGAAGGCTACTCTTACATTTGACAGATAAGCATTGGCTGTAAATGTCGTTAAGGTGATGTGCGCCTCCAGCAATATGCTTGGCATTATAATCACACATAGGTTTTTCACTTCGAGTGAGGTCTGTAGTCTCTGTCCTGCAACTCTGTAACTCTGTCTTTTTTTGTCTTGTCCTTCTCTAATCTTCATAAGAGTTCATTTGCTGAGGTTGAATTCAAGTATCCACTTAACTGACCAGATATATTTGCAACCATTTCTTGTCATTATTGTTTTTATACTCCTTATTAGTTTTACAGTATTAGCAAACAGAGATATATTTGCCTCAGTGCGGTCTGGTTTGTTATTCACATATATCCGAAACAGTACTGGTCCTAATACCGATCATTGCAGTACCCCACTTGTCACACTTTCCATTATGACACATATTCCCGGACAATCAATATTTCCTTCCACTAAGGTTATCTTTGACCCATAGGAGTACATCCCTTGTCTCTAGCGGGGTACATAAAAAATGTCTTTTTGTAATCAACGAATATGCATGCTACCCATCCCCCTCTCTTTCCTGTCACTTTGTCATTAATCTCCAGTAGGTATGACAAGATTTGCCTTTTTTAAACCCATGCTGATCACTGCTAATGAAATCACTTCCTTCCAAGTGTTCTATCATGCTCCTTCTGATTATCTTTTCCATTGCCTGTCATGGCATGCATGTCTGTGATACTGGCCTTTAGTTCAATAATTCCCTACTTCTTTGTTAATATAGAGACCGTATTCGCTGTTTTCCTGATCTTTGGCAATTGCCCAGTGTTATAGATCCTAGCTAATGGTTCGGATAGTATTTTATTTTTAATCCTTCTGTGTATATGTTTTCCAGTACCCGAAGGTGTACCTGTTGCTCTAGGCTATCTGTTATTATCAGTTTCCACTGAGAATACCTCTTAAAATCTTTTGTTGAATACTTCAAAGACCTCTTTGGCATTACAAGTGATCTATCTTTCTTCCTTCTTGAGACGAATTACCTTTTGCTGTTTTCATTCTTCTGATGTTGCTGTGTGGCAGTTTTGGGTCCGTCTTGGATTTTGCTTCTATGTCATTTTCAAACTGTTACTCAGTCTCCCTCCTCACCGTAGCATATTTGTTTCTGGTGCATCTCATCACTTCTCTCTTTTCGATTGTCTTTCGATTTCTATTGCCTTTTTCAAGCTCTTTTCTTTTCGTTTTTTTTTTTCATTCTCTACATGTTTGGTTGAACCAAGGGCTCTGTTTTTGAGATTTTCCAACTTTCTGGGTATAAGTTTCTCTTCTGCCTTCCTTTACTTCCCAGCTAGGTACTTCATCATCTCATTCGGTAATTTTTTCCTTCTAACTCCCTTTTCCACTGCACAGAATTTTGGAATTCTCTCATACCTTCAAAGTTCTCTCTTCTGAAGTCTGGTGTTTCACATTCTTCACCTGCCTCTCGACCCTCAATATTTAGTTCCATAAGAAATACGAAGTTCATTACTGTATGGTCACTAGCACACAGGGGCTCTGGTATTTTATTTCACCTATGTCAGATGTACTTGAAGTAAGTACAAGGTCAAGTCTTGTTGGGTTCTTTTTTTCTCTAGTGTCATGTTCTTAACATGCTAGTATAAAAGTTTTCTCTAACTACGTCCATCATCCTTGCCTTCCATACATCGGATTCCTCATGTGGCTCTCAGTTCTTCCAATCAGTTTCTTTGTGATTGAAATCACCTCTGATTAATAACTTCACTTTACCCTGTGAGCTCTCCTTGCTGCTTCTGCTAAGGTGTCACGAGGGACATGGTTATTAAACAGATAGACAAACTGAAACAAAATAAGTCCCCGGGACCCGATGAGTTGTTTTCAAGGGTACTTAAGGAATGCAAGATGGAGCTTAGTCAGCCATTAACGAGTGTATTCAATGCGTCCATCCTTACCAGTGTTGTGCCAGAGATGTGGAAGATGGCTAATGTGGTTCCTATATTCAAATCAGGGGATAAGTCCACTCCTTCAAATTACCGTCCAATAAGCCTGACATCTATAGTGGGCAAGTTATTAGAATCAATTATAGCTGACATTATCAGAAGTCACCTTGAAGAGCATAACTTGATAAATGAATCTCAGCATGGATTCACGAGAGGTCGTTCCTGCCTGACAAACTTACTGACGTTCTTCAATAGAACATTTGAGGCAGTTGACAGTGATAAGGAATATGATATTGTTTATTTGGATTTTAGTAAAGCCTTCGACAGAGTACCTCACAAGAGACTCTTAAGAAAAGTGGCAGCTCATGGTATAGGAGTAAAGTTCTAGCATGGATTGAGGCATGGCTTACCAATAGAAAGCAGAGAGTTACCATTAATGGAGTGAAATCTGAATGGGGATTAGTCACTAGTGGCGTTCCACAAGGATCAGTTTTAGGCCCTCTCTTGTTCATAATTTACATTAATGACCTTGATGAAGGGATTACTAGTGACATGAGTAAGTTTGCTGATGATACAAAGATAGGCCGTATAATTCACTCTGAGGAGGATATCAATGAACTCCAGGACGATTTGAACAAATTAATGTCTTGGTCTGAGAAATGGCAGATGAAGTTTAATGTGGATAAGTGTAAGGTACTTGCCCTTGGTAATGAAAATAACCCTCGAAGCTATAATCTAGGTGAAGTAGAGCTTGGTCATACAGAATGTGAAAAAGACTTGGGAGTCATGGTAAGCAGAAATCTAAAGCCAAGACAGCAGTGCCTCAGTGTGCGCAACAAGGCCAACAGATTACTTGGATTTATCTCAAGAAGTATAAGTAACAGAAGTCCAAAAGTTATTTTACAGCTCTATACATCACTAGTGAGGCCTCATTTAGATTATGCTGCTCAGTTTGGTCACCTTACTACAGGATGGACATAGACTCATTAGAGAACATACAGAGAAGAATGACTAAAATGATTTACTGTGTAAGGAACCTCCCGTATGAAGATAGACTTAAAGCCTTAAATCTCCACTCTCTGGAGAGGCGTAGAATGAGGGGAGATATCATTGAAGTGTATAAGTGGATGACGAGCATAACAAGGGAGACATTAATAAAGTACTGAGGGTGTCGAACCAGGTAAGAACCAGGAATAATGGATTTAAGTTGGATAAATTTAGATTTAGAAAGGACATAGGTAAGTACTGGTTTTCTAACAGAGTTGTAGATGCGTGGAACAGTCTTCCCAGTGGGGTGATAGAGGCTAGGATCTTGGGTAGCTTTAAGAAGAGACTGGACAAATATATGAGTGGGAGGGGCTGGGTTTGATTGGTGTTTGGGGGTGCTGGAGTTGTTTCTTGAGTAGCTCTAGGTAATTGTCGTTTTGATAAGGACCTGCCTCGTATGGGTCAGTAGGCCTTCTGCAGTGTTCCTACATTCTTATGTTCTTATGTTCTTATGTGTCAGTTATGGCTATGTCGTTCTATTCATATTCCTGCGTGAGGGAAAGGTTCATTAAATAAGAGTGGAAGATTGAATGACTGGTGGAGGAAGTATGACTGTTAGTATGCGTGTTCAGAAAGGGGTATGTCAGCAGTTCCCTTAGCCCCTTTCCCTCATCCACCGGGTGAGAGGCAACAAGGGACCCTTGCGGACGGAGTAGCGTCACTTGGCTTCCTGCTCTCATCAAGTCTGTAAGTATAGAGCTCCACTCTTGATTATTTAATGTATAATTTTATTTTCTTAATTTAATAGACAAGAGTTACACTCTTGTAGGGATTTTTAACTTTTGTCCGAACTTGGATATAATTACGTAAAAGGCGTTCAGCCTATCATGTGAATGACTCCTTGTCCGGTTAACAATTTCCTTTTTATTTCCTTCTCAGCCTTGCTGAATGGTTTGGGTCACCCACCAGATGCACGACGAGACGAGCTGCATTTATCTAATAACAGATCAGAAACTAAAAGATTCTGTCATCTTGGGAACTCTGTTGTTCCTTCACCTTCAATTTGTGTTCACCCGTCTGCTACATTTGAGAACTCTGCTGTGCAGGTCCACGATTTCGGCAAAAGCCTCATCTTGAGAGCTCTGCTGTTCTTTCACATTTTCTTTAGATCTACACTCCTGCACCACAAGAAATATGTTGTTACACTACTTGTGTGCAGGTCAAAAGCCTCACATGAAAACTGGTTTTTTTTCTATACCACCAGAACAGAGCTACTATCTCAGCAGCATATTGAGGAACTTACCTAGTTCTTTCTACTCTACTGCCAATTTTCAGTTGACTACTAATGCCGGCAGCTAACTCGGTTACCTACACTGCTAGCTGCGCACCTTCATAAACATTGTATCCTTTTGGAACTTGACTTGGCAATAGTCACGAACATCTGTGACCTCACTGTAGCTTCCCGTTCCACTCCAGGTATTCCTGTGCACCTTGACTTAACATCGGCAGACTCAGAAGATTTTTCTGTACATATTAGCTTGTTCATTTGATTGATTTATTCGTTTCCCCTCAAGGAAGGTTCCTTGACCTTCGTGAGGGGCTCTTGATCTAGGGAATTCGATCTGTGCTCCAGTTCCCTGCATTAAGCCTGAATACCTTCCACATCCTCTCCGCAGGCGCTCCATAACCCTATGGGTTTAGCACTCCCCCTTGATTATAATAATAACATTTATTCATTTAATGTTTCCATCATTTGCTTCAATTAGGACAATTTTATGTTTAATTGTTTCATGCTTTAAGATATTTGTTTATATTCAATATAATGTTGTTTATCTCATTTTGTTATAATTTATTTTTCAATGTTTTCTTTTCATAAGGAGGAGGGAGCTCCTTCAAAAGCTCTGAGGGTCTAAAGGGTCCTTGTACCTTCACATCCTGTCTTGGTCTCCTGTTGCTTGGTGTTGGGCTGCAAATCACCATTACCATCAATCTGGGTGCCCCAGCTTTGACTGTATCCCACTCCATGAACAACTGGTTCATATAATTATGTATTCTGATCTCTTCAAACCTCCTCTGATTTCTAACTAGCAGAACCATTCCTCCCCCTTCCTGTTTTTTCAGTCTTTCCTCATTACCTGGTATCCTACTGGGAATATGGCATCAGTTGTCATTGCAGGTAGTTTCGTTTCTGTAATAGTTATGTTGCCTATCCTGTCTATAAGCTCACCACTTTTGTTGGATAATCCATCCACATCTCTGTACCAAACTGAGCATTCTTTACCATAGTCTGTTGTAGTGTAAGTTTTCTGTTTGTTGAGCATCTGGTTGGAATGGCACAGGTATTTGGTGTGTGCATCATTACAGTGGAAGACAGGTGTGTGTCCGGGTCAGCGTTATTGAACGTTGTCGTGGAGAACCTCCCGATACTCTGATTTTTTTTATTTGCTGGATGCATTCTTATCTTGTTAACCCAGTGAGTCCCTTATTTAGCTCCTTCTTTGCCATATTGAACATCCTCTCAGTTAATTGCTGAAGGAAACTGAATTTTCTTTTTCATTCCTCATCTTCAGGAGGAAAATAGGAGGCTGAAGCTTTGCATAGATGAGTTTGGGAGCGAGTGTGAGAAGGATTTAGCTGGTAAGGAGGAAATGGTCACCAGCAGTGATAGTGGCAACCGCTTTAAGTGGCAAGTGGTTCACAATTCAGAAAGAAGGAAAATGAGGAGAGTTAATAAAGAAGATGTGAAGGTAGGAAATCGATTCTCTGTTCTCCAAGACGAGTGTACTTCAGTGGTTAGTGAGGTTGAAGGCACCACTGATTCCCCTGCTAATCAAGGTAAGAATATTTTAATAGGCATTTTGTAACAGAGACAGAAAGGTCAGACAGAGAGTGTGCCTTCCTGGAGCTAGTGTTGGTGACATAGTCAGCAAGTTGGATAATATTATGGCAGGTAATGGGAACAAGCCCATTATCTGCCTTAGTGCTGGGGGTAATGACATTGGGAAGGGCAGGAGAGAGGAGCTGCTGGAAAAGTACAGGTTAGCCATAGAAGTAGTTAGGTCTAAGGGAGGGATCCCAGTCATATGTAGCATCTTGCCTAGAAAGGGAGTGGGCAATGAATGGATGTCTAGGGCAATTGGTATAAACTGCTGGCTAGACAGGTTGCAAAGAACTTGCAATCCCATTCATTGATAACTGGTACCTATTCTTTGGCAAACGTGATATGTATGCAAGGGATGGGGTTCATCTCTCTGGGGATGGAGTGGTTGCATTAGCCAATTCATTTGAGAGGGTAATTGATGACTTGTCGAGGAATTTAAACTGATAGATTATAGTAGTATGGGTGTTTGTGGGAAACAATCAGGCTGCAGCATTAGGGTTAAAAACAGCAGTTATTACCGGGATCCCTCAGGGATATGTTTAAAAGACAATATTCAAAATAAAGTTGCTAGTAATGGCAAATCAATTGATCAACAAACAAAGAGAGACAGTAGAGGGCAACGAGTGACTAGCTCCCTTAAGGTTTACCATACAAATAGTAGGAGTCTAAGAAATAAGATAGATGAGCTAAGATTACTTGTAAATATAGGTAATATAGATATTATTGGTATACTGGTTCAACCTGAAAGATAGAGAAATGCCTTCTGAATGCAACATACAGGGTTTTAAACTACTCCACACTGATAGGGTCAACAAGAAGGGTGGTGGAGTGGCGATGGATGTCAGAGAAATTTTAAATTGTTGTCTTAGACATGATACAAGATTAGAAACATCGAACACAGAATCTGTTTGGCTACAGTTTCTCGAGGGATGTGACAAATTAATTTTGGGTGTGATTTATAGGCCCCCAAACCTTGATAGGGAGTGCAGTAAGCTGTTATGGGACGAAATTCATAAGGCATCTAGATATGAAAATGTTGTGATAATGGGAGATTTTAACTTTAGACAAATTGATTCGAACACTATGACAGGAAATCTTGAGTCAAGTGACTTTCTTGAAACGGTTCAGGATTGCTTTTTAGAACAGGTTGTGACAGAACCAACTAGAGGAAACAATCTGCTTGACTGTGTTCTTGCCAACAAAGATTCACTGATTAATAATCTTGAGGTTAATGATGAGCTTGTGGAAAGTGATCACAAATCACTTAGTTTCAATATATCATGGAATTACCCAGATAACTACAATCAAATCTCTGTCCCAGATTTTCGCTTGGCCGACTTCATGGGACTGAAAAATTGCCTGGGTGGGCTAAATTGGGATGTCATGACTATGGGTCAGGTAGGTGATCTTGGTTGCCAATATGACGTTTTTCGGAGCATAGTTCTAGCTGCCCAGACATCTTTTGTTCAGAGTAGGGAAATTAGATCTAACAAAAATGATCCCAAATGGATGAACAATAGATTAAAACATCTCATTGGTCAAAAGAGAGGGATATACAGGCGTATCAAAAGAGGGGATGGGTAGTTAAGAAATCAATATATTCAATTAAAGAGAGAAATAAAGAAAGGAATTAGACAAGCAAAAATGGATTATGAGGCTAAGGTCGCAAGAGATTCAAAGACTAACCCAAAAGGTTTTTTTTCAGGTATACAGAAGTAAGATTAGGGACAAGATTGGCCCACTTAAGAGTAACTCTGGTTAGATCACTGACAGTGATAAGGATATGTGTGAAATTCTCAATACTTACTTCCTCTCAGTTTTCACCCAGAAAAATACTAGCGATATTCCTGAAATAATTGATTATGTAGAGCAGGATAATAAACTATGTACGATTGCGTTAACTAGTGACATGGTCCTCAGACAAATAGAGAAACTAAAACCTAACAAATCCCCAGACCCTGATGAACTGTTTGCAAGGGTGTTAAAGGAATGTAAAGAGGAACTTAGCATACCTTTGGCTAATCTTTTTAACATATCACTACAAACTGGCATAGTGCCTGATAAGTGGAAAATGGCAAATGTAATACCTATTTACAAGGCAGGTGACAGGTCCTTGGCTTCGAGCTATAGACCAATAAGCCTAACCTCCATAGTGGGAAAATTTATGGAATCAATAATTGCCGAAGCAATTCGTAGCAATCTTGACAGGCAGAGTTTGATTAATGAATCTTAACACGGTTTTACAAAGGGGCGTTCCTGTCTTACGAATTTACTAACTTTTTTCACTACGGTGTCTGAGGAGTAGATCATGGTAATGAATATGATATTGTGTATATGGACTTCAGTAAGGCTTTCGATAGAGTTCCACACCAGAGGCTATTGAGTAAACTTAAGGCACGCGGAATAGGAGGAGAAATTTTTTCCTGGATAGAGGCATGGCTGACAAATAGACAGCAGAGAGTTTGCATAAATGGGGAGAAATCAGAATGGGGCACGTCACAAGCAGTGTTTCCTCAGGGTCATGTGTTGGGCCGTTGTTGCTCACATTTACATAAACGACATAGATGAGGGAATAAATAGCGACATAAGCAAATTTGCTGATGACACCAAAATAGGCCGTCCAATTCATTCTAATGAGGACACTAAAGCACTCCAGGATGATTTGAATAGACTGATGCAATGGTCGGAGAAGTGGCGGATGCAGTTTAATATTGACAAATGCAACGTTCTAAATGTTGGACAGTTAAATAACCATGCCACATATAAACTAAATAATGCAGATCTACTGATTGCGAAAAGGATTTAGGAGTTCTGGTTAGCTGTAATCTAAAACCAAGAAAACTGTGCAGTAGTGTTCGCAATAAAGCTAACAGAATTCTTGGCTTCATATCTAGAAGTATAAATAATAGAAGTCCTCAGGTTGTTCTTCTACTCTATATACCCTTGGTTAGGCCTCATTTAGACTATGCTGCTCAGGTCTGGTCACCGTATTACAGAATGGATATAAATGTTCTGGGAAACGTACAGAGGAGGATGACAAAGATGATCCCATGTATCAGAAATCTTCCCTATGAGGATAAGACTGAGGGCCCTGAATCTGCACTCTTTCGAAAGGCGTAGAATTAGGGGGGATATGATTGAGGTGTATAAATGATTTCAAGTTGGAAAAATTCAGATTCAGAAAGGATATAGGAAAGCACTGGTTTGGTAATAGAGTTGTGGATGAGTGGAACAACCTCCCGAGTACAGTTATTAAGGCTAAAACGTTGTGTAGTTTTAAAAATAGGTTAGATAAATACATGAGTGGGTGTGGGTGGGTGTGAATTGGACCTGACTAGCTTGTGCTGCTGGGTCTTGTGCCATGCTCCATGCTTGAGTGGAGGTGACCAGACTGGGTGGGTCATGGGGCTAATCCGGGGAGGTGGGTCATTGGTCTAATCCGGGGGGGGGAGGAACTTGGACCTGCTCCGCATGGTTCAGTAGGTCTGTTGTAGTGTTCCTTCTTTCTTATGTTCTTATGTTCAATTTTCTCTTTAGGCAATCTACATACTGCAACTCACCTCCTCATCTGTTGTTTAAAGGTAGTCCTATATACTCACCTCCTTTACTTAAGTAAGTGAGTAAGTAGGACTACCTTTAAACAAGAGCCAGTTGCCTATATTGCTTGTGTACGTATTCACCTACACGGGGCTACAGGGATCAAGTTCCAGCTACTGGTCCCACCTCTCAGCTTGCCACTTGCAAGATTCATCCCTTTCTAGCCTCGAATGCCTCATTTAAAGATGTGTGTGAAGCTTGTGTGTGTGTGTGTGTGTGTGTGTGTGTGTGTGTGGTTGTGTGTGTGTGTGTTGTGGTTGTGTGTGTGTGTGGTGTTTGTGTGTGTGTGTGCGTGTGTGTTTTATGTGTGTGTGTGTGTGTGTGGGTGTGTGTGTGTGTGTGTGTGTGTGTGGTGTGTGTGTGTGTGTGTGTTTGTGTGTGTGTGTGTGTGCGTGTGTGTGTATGTGTGTGTGTGTGTGTGTGTGTGTGTGTGTGTGTGTGTGTGTGTGTGTGTGTGTGTGTGTGGTGTGTGTGTGGTTTGTGTGTGTGTGTGTGTGCGGTGTGTGTAATGTGTGTGTGTGTGTGTGTGTGTGTGTGTGTGTTTTGTGTGTGTGTGTGTGTGTGTGTTTTTTGTGGTGTGTGTGTGTGTGCGTGTGTGTGTATGTGTGTGTGTGTGTGTGTGTGTGTGTGTGTGTGTGTGTTGTGTGTGTGTGTGTGTTGTGTATTTTGTGTGTGTGTGTGTGTGTGGTGTGTGTTTTGTGTTTGTGTGTGTGTGTTTTTGTGTTGTGTGTATGTGTGTGTGTGTGTGTGGTGTTGTGTTGTGGTGTGTGTGGTGTGTGTGTGTGTGTGTTGATGTGTGTGATGTGTGTATGTGTGTATGTGTGTGTGTGTGTGTGGTGTGTGTGTGGTGTGTGTGGTGTGTTGTGTACTCAACCCAGTTGTACTCACCTAGTTGAGGTTTCGGGGTCGAGTCCGAGCTCCTGGCCCGCCTCTTCATGATCGCTACTAGGTCACTCTCCTGAGCCGTGAGCTTTACATACCCCTGCTTAAAGCTATGGGGTTAAATTTTCCATATTTCCTTTTTTTTAAGTAATGAAAGTCTTTTTAAAAAGGTTCCCTTTTGTTTGATTCCCTTTCCGGGGGCACAGGATAAGTTCAGGTATGGTATCTAGTTCCCACCAAATTCCCCCTTTCTAGCCTAAATTTGTCTTTTTTGGGGTTAGTTTTTTTTTTGGGGGGGTTTTTTTTTTTGTTGTGGGGTTTTTGTGGGTTTTGTGGTTTTTTGGGTTTGGGGTTTGGGGTTTTTTGTTTGTTTTTTTTTTTGTGTTGGTTTTTTGTGTTTGGGTTTTTTTTTTTCGGGTTTTATTGGTTTGGTGTTGTTTTTTTGTGGGTTTTGGTTGGGGGGGGGGTTTGGGGGTTGTGTTTTTTTGGGGGGGTTTTTTTGGTTGTTTTGGGGGGTTTTTTTTTTTTGTTTTTTGGTTTTGTTTTGTTTTTTTGTTGGGTTTGTTATTTGGGTTTTTTGGGGGTGGTTTTGGTTTTTTTTTGTTTTTGGGGGGAAAATTTTTTTTTTTTTTGGGGGGTTTTTGGGGGTTTTTTTTGTTTGTTTTTTTTTTGTAGGGGGTTTTTGGGGGTTCTTTGTGTGGTTTTTGTTGGGTTTTTTGGGTTTTGTTTTTTGGTTTTTTTTTTTTTTGGGGGGGTTTGTGTTTTTGGGGGGTTTTTTGGTGTGTCTCAAGGTTACTTGTTGGGGGGGGGCCAGCCCCCCGGCCCCCCTTCTTCCCTAGGGTTTTTTTCCCCCGGGTTTTTATTTCAACCCCAAATTTGGGCCCTGTAAAACCTTTCCCAAAATTTCCAAATTCGACTCCTTGTGAAGAAATTACCAAACATTTTTTGATTACTTTTTTCCCTTTCCAAATGTGCCCCCTTTTTGTTGTTTTTGGTTTTTTGGGGGCTCCCTAATTGTTTTAATTTTTCATGATCCCCGCCCCCCCCCGTTTCTTCATGATCCTTAAACCCTTTTTTTTTGGTTTTTTTTTTTTTGTTGTTGTATTTACTTGGGGGGTTTTGTGTTTTGGTGTGTGTGGTGTGTGTGTTTTTTTTTTGGGGGGGGTGTGTGGTGTGTGTGTGTTGTGTGTGGTGTGTGTGTGTGTGTGTGAAAAGAATTTCATTTAAATAATTAAATTTCTCAGTTTACATGGCTAGTTCTATCTGACTGTTGCGGAACGGGGTTTCAGCGTGATCAGTCAAAAAATATATGGTTTTTGATGGAGTGATATTCCAGAAATATATTCTCACAGTAGAGTCGCAGGCTAATTGCTTTTTGGGTATAATAATGACTTTTGGTGCCAACAAAAGGATGTTTTAAGAAACTTTCAAAACCCAGGTTTCACACCCTACCCAGTCTCTCCCCTGTTTTTTAATGTCTCTGGAACTGACAGGGGGAAGTTAGTCAGGTGGTATGGGGAGGCACCAAAATGGATGCATCCGTGTGAAGGCGAATTTGAGTATTGTTAAAGGGTTTTGTAGTAGTCATGTTTACAGAATGTCTTATTTGTTTACTCAGCGCAAATGTTCCCGAAGAAAACCTGAAAATTGATATGACGCATCCGAGAGCAGCGGGCATCCCCCCTTAGTTAAAAAATTTTAAGGGGAAATATCCATTTTTACCCCTCTCTCTCTCTCTTTTTCTCTTTCTTCTCTCTCTCTCTCTCTTTTTCCTCTCTCTTGAAATTGGGCTAGTAACTGTTATTGGGTTTAAGAGCTGAACTATTGTTTTTAAGGGCATGGCCCAGTACACTTCAGACACGAATGCTTAAAACCCTTTTACCCGTGTATACGAATTTAAAATAAACTCTTCTTGTTATTATATATATATATTTATATATATTTATATATATAATATATTTTAATATATTTTTATATAATTATATTTTATTATGAATGATATGAAAAAAACTACTTCTCGATGATTCTTAGGCTAAGAAATACATACCTTTTGGCTTGTACATCCCAATCGTGAATCAAAAAAAACTTAGGATTAAATTCTTTGCTAGTTAACTACTTTAAACAATAAGTAAAATATTTTTTTTTTTGTGTGTTTATTACATCTTTAATGCAATTTCTTTTTTTATTTTATTAAAAGTGCTTTCTTCTTATTTTTATTGTTGTTTTTATTGTTGTTATTGTTGTTTGTTACCCTCGCTTAATTTTCTTGACTTCTTGAGCGGACCTAGGGGTTTTTTAAACAAGGGGCGGATCAGTGTTTTTGGTGTAGACGTCCTTGATGTGCTGTGATAAATTATATTCCTACCCCTTAACCCTGCTGTGCTGGAGGTATCTCCCCCCTCCCCGCGAGAAGCAGGACCGCCATGTTTGTCTTCCTTGGACGTTACACGTGATGGTTGTTTACCAGGGCAGGACAGCGACTTCCGCAGCCTCCCTCACTCCTCCTTCACTCCTCCTTCATTCCTCCTTCACGCCCCTCACCATCACTAGGCTCCTCTTCCCTCACTCCTTCACCGTCACTACACTCCTCCCTAAATTTTTCACTATCTACACACTTTCTGTCTTCACTCTTCATCTCTACACTCCTCCCTCACTCTTTCATTGCTACTCTCCTCCTCCCTCACTCCATCATAATTATACTCCTCTTCCCTCCTTTTACTCGTCCCCAAAAATGTTTACAGAGGTATCTGTATATCGTTGGTAAGGCCTCATTTAGATTAAGCTGCACAGTCCTGGTACCATATTACAAAATGAACATAAATGATCTGGAAAATGTACAGAGAAGAATGAAAAAGTATCAGAAATCTTCCCTATGAGGATAGACTGAGGGCACTGAATCTACACTCTAGAATGGTGTAGAATTAGGGAGGATTTGAATGAGGTGTATAAGTCGAAAATAGGAATAAATGAAAGGATGTCAATAAAGTGTTAAAAATATCTAACCAAGACAGAACTCGCAGCAATGGTTTCAAATTAGTAAACATGAGATTTAGGAAGGATATAGGAAAAGTATTGGTTTGGTAACAGGGTTATGGATGATTGCAACAATCTCCCCAGTAGTTGCTGAATATAAAAATTGAGTAGCTTTAAAAGATAGGTTAGATAAGTTTAGATTTAGAAAGGATATAGGATAGTATTGGTTTGAAAATATAGATTAGTCGATGAGTGGAACAGTTTGCCTAGTTACAAGTTATTGAAGCTAGAACCTTGGGCAGCTTCAAATTTAGGTTAGAGGGGTTGGATTTAAGTGAGTTATTAAAGCTTATACCTTGAGTAGCATTGAAAATGTACTAGGTAAATATTTTTGTTAGTGGGTTTGGACTTTAGAAGGACCCACCTAGTATGGGCCAGTAGGCCTGCTGCAGTGTTCCACCTTCCTTATATTCCTTTGTTCTTAAGTACATGAGTGGGTGTGGGAGGGTATGAGGTGGACCTGCTTAGCTTGAGTCAGTTGTTCTGCAGCGGTGACCCTTCCTTCTTAGGAGTGACTTGGATCTTCCTAACATGTTCCAGAAGAAGAAATGAGACACTTGTGCAACATATGGTAATCTTATTGAAGAAACGTTTCGCCATACAGTGGCTTCATCAGTCGAGTACAAAGCAGGACGGTATGAGGACAGGAGGAGTTTGAGGTAATCAGTCCCTCAGCCTGGAATCGATGTGTTCCGTCCATCACTCTTGTAGGAAGTACAGCATAGGGCCAGAGAGGTGGCTTTTATACTGCCGTGAGGAGAGTCGAAGCAGGAGGAGGCGGGATCACATTGGGACCATCCACATCGATTCCAGGCTGAGGGACTGATTACCTCAAACTCCTCCTCTTCTCATACCTTCCTGTTTTGTATTGGACTGATGAAACCATTGTGTGGCGAAACGTTTCTTCAATTAAGATTCCCTTATGTTGCAGAAGTGTCTCAGTTCTTCAACTTGTCGGTTTTCATTTATCACATCTGTCAGACGCTGCAACATCATGGGATCTTGATACAAGAATTCTTCAACACTTGTCCAACCTTTGGACGAAGACCTACCTACATTAGTAGATGAGTCACACTGTGATCCCGCCTCCTCCTGCTTTGACTCTCCTGACTGCAGTATATAAGCCACTTCTCTGGCCCTATGCTGTACTTCCTACAAGACTGTTGGACTGAATACATCGATTCCAAGCTGGGAGACTGATTACCTCAAACTATTCCTCTCCTTATACCTTCCTGCTTTGTATTGAACTCTTGAAACTACTTTGTGCCAAAACATTTCTTCAGTAAAGATTCCCATATGTTGCATAAGTGTCTCAGTTCTTCAGCTTGTCCATTTTCAAAACCGTCTATCACATGTTCCAGTAGGCCTGTTGCAGTTCTCCCTCTTTCTTATGTTCTTATATTAAATTCACTTATAAACAGTGAGTATTCCACCTTTCACACATATGTGAGCTGTACATGTGTTATCACCTATCACTGTGACTCGGATTAGTAAAAATCTTAAAACCAAAGCCTTCCTTAATATACTTAAGCATTTATGTATTACCCCAGTCCCTAATGGTAGAGACCCAGCTGAAATCAAAAAGTCCACGTTGGTGATGACGTGGATTTGCTAGTGTGAAGATGTACTCTGTGAGATCTCTGTGAAGCTTAACCAATGATGCCCTCTATCCAGCAACTCTACCAGCAGCTTAAGGAGGAGCTGAGTGTAGCTCGGCTCAAGATACAATTACTGACTGAGGAAAATAAGAGGATTTGTAGTAACCCTCTTGTTGCGAATTCTCAGGTCAAAAAAGGAAGCTGGACAGTGGTTGGGCTGAGGGTCAAGAGGATGGATGAAGAGGCGCAAATGACAAAAAGCCAGGAGACTGCTGTGGAAACTTCGAACCCACTCTTTGTGCTACCTTACGAATGTGAGTCGACTATTGGGAACAACATAATGAAGAACAACACCAAGAAAGGTAAGAACATTGTGCTTGTTGGGAACAGTCAGATTAGGTACATGAATAGAGGATTCTGCTTGAAGGACAGGAGACAGGGTTTTCTTTCCTTGACAACATCATGAATAGTAATGGGATCAATTTCATTATCTGCCTCAATGCTGGAGGTAATAGTGTAGGCAAGTGTAGAAGTGAGGATTTAGATAGGAATAGGACAACAATAGACAAGATTAGGAAGAAGGGAAAGCACCCTGTTATATGTGGCATTTTGACAAGAAGGGGTGATGGAAATGAATGGCTGCCCAGAGCAATTGGTATAAATTGTTTGCTGGACAAACACTAAAAATAATGTAGTACCATTCATTGACAATTGGGACCACTTCTTTGGCAGAAATGACATGTATGCAGGGATGGGGTTCGCTTATCCAGGGCAGGTGTGGCTTTTTTCGATAGTTCAATTGAGGGAAGCGTTAGGGTTTTAAACTAGATCTTGTTGTCCACATGAAAATAGCTTACATGTTCGGCAATAAAGTTAAAATTGTCAACTTTAATATAAAAATAAACATGTTGTACAGAGAAACTCAAGACAAGGGGAAAATACTTAGGAATATACCTTGGCTGCAGCCTGAAATTTAACACTCAGCCATCACATATCTAAGAAAATCTCAAAAACTAAGTATTTCTATAACATACATGTACCTATATTCCTTAAACAATATTACTCAACTAAGAATTACTCTAATCTATTTATACCTCTAACCCGTCCTCCGATCTATTAAATCTCTTCACATACGGTTTCTGGCACATTTCTATCTTAGGTTAAGTTAGGGTGTCCTATATTCATAGAAAATAATAAATTAAAAAAAGTCCACAATTGAAAAATTATAAATGTAAGATAAAATGCGATAAAAAAAAGTTTGTGAAGAGAACAGAAAACTGGCAAGGAGGTCTAACTTGGACACAAAAATAGCCTTACCCACAAAGTTTATTACTTCATCCAGACGTGGCAGAGGGTAAGCATCTGCAACTGTGACCTCATTCACCTTACGGTAGTCTGTACACATTCGAAAAACTCCATCAGCTTTCTTAACAAGGATACACGGTGAAGCCTATGGACTAGACTCCTCCTCCACTAACCCATGCTCTAACAGAAATTCACCTCCAGCTGAAGTAGCCTCTGTTTTTCAGGATTGGCTCTGTAAGGGGAGAGTTTAATAGATTTAGAGTTTCCAACATCTTTGTCATGATAGTCCTAATGTACATTTTTTCGGAACATCCGAAAAGACATCAAGGTAAAATTGTAGCAGCGCAGTTAAACTTGTTACTTGAGTCTTACAATTTGCATAGGTCCCGTAAATCTAGCTTTTAAGGTGTGGCCAGGCATAGGTTCCTGTACCAACACCTTGTCTCCTGGATGGAAAGAGCGAAACTTTGAATTTCTGCAATACCACTCATCGTTTTTTGAGCTGCCTTGAAGTTAG
Organism: Cherax quadricarinatus; assembly: GCF_026875155.1. Lineage (NCBI taxonomy): Eukaryota > Metazoa > Arthropoda > Malacostraca > Decapoda > Parastacidae > Cherax > Cherax quadricarinatus. Next base: position 41,057,030 of record NC_069400.1, read on the forward strand.
CCTTAGCCAACTGACGTGCCACCTGCAACCTTGAAGAAGGGCTGTAGAGTGTTGAGCAGACGTCTTCTCCCATTCCATCCTTCCTTGAGCACCCGAAGAGGACCTTGTACATTGTGCCCAAAGATTAGCTCAAACGGACTATACCGGTAGACTCCTGCACAGTTTCCCTTATTGAAAGCAGCAACAAATGTAATGATTCATCCAAGTCTGTAGGAAAATACTTTCAAAAAGTTCTCTTCATGGTTTTCAACGTCTGACGGAATCTTTCCAAGGCGCCTTGGGACTGAGGATGATAGGCAGTGGATAAGTTGTGAATTATCGATAGGTTAGTTAATGCTTCCCTAAATGCTTTGGCAGTGAGGTTAGGTTAGCATTCTCATCAGAGATCCCTTGGGATTTTGCCCGAGTTATGGCCAGCATCGGAGAAGAATCAATCATTACTGGTTCTGGACACGTACTAGAAGTAGTAATGTTATTACCCAGTAATAACACGGCATCTTTCATAGGAAATCCATCAGGTACACCTGCATTCAAATATCCAATGAAATACCTACTTTGGATGCATATTTTATGTAAGGGGACAGAAAACACTGCTCCTCTAAAAGCTTTTAAAAGAACGGAGGATTGTAATGAGGTGTGCTCAGAAAGGGGAGGTACTCCCTTTCTTATAAGTGAGCAATATACTCTAGTATCCCTAAAGGTTCTGACTTTAGTTTTCTTTGAATTTTCCTGAAGGGATATTTGACTATTGCAGTAATAAGGGGCAATCCCTTTCTCTATTTCTTTCAGGGACATAACATTACAAATTTTCCCTAATGGTTGGGGTTTATTTGGGCAGTTAGGTCTGATGTGGTTTGATTTATTACAGTGAAACAAAGGACATTTTTAACGTTAGCTCCTTGCTGACGTTGTGGCTGGTGCTGCTTTGGTACTGTTGCAGAGGTACACCATGTTGAGTGGCTTGTCGCTCATTAGGTTGACCATAAGTGATATACGCATGGTACTATGTGACTTATTATGACACGTTTCACCACCTGCGGCTTTCAATTCTCACCAGGAACTTTTACGTATACAGTCCGTCATGTGAATGGCCAGGATGTCTAAAAGAGAGTCTTGGAGACCGTCATGGACAAGTGGATAACAGTTCTATTTCATATGTGATACGGCAAATTCTGGACTGTTCACTAGTGGCAGTGGTTGCAATTGATGGGCTCACCGTGAATAGTGTGACATGTTTCCTTCTGCGCATTTCACAGGACGTGCCTGCTTGCCAAGTGAAGAAATGACTCTCAGACAAGGACGTTTTTTAGCCAATCTGATGCTCATGCGTGGTCAACATGTCGCAGAAAGACCAAATCTCTGGTCCCTGCACCAATATTAACTGGACCAACTCATCGAAATTTGCGACACCACTTGTTTTGTACCAACTGGAAAAAGCTTTGGTCTGCTGTCTTACAAAGTCAACAAAGGATTGACCAAGCTGTCGTCTACCTAGCTTGAATTCCTTTCTATACTTGGCAGGAATACATTAATAAGCACCAAGAACCGTGGTCATCGCCACCTGATAAATACTGAAACCAGTGTCATTTAACACTAATGTAAATTCCTGTGCCTTACCAAACAATCTTGTATGCACCAAAGATGCCCAGTGCTGTTCAGGCCACCTCAAGGCTCGAGCCTGGTTTTCGAATGCTTCGAAAAATAATTCAGGCTCATCTTCAACTAAACGAGAACCAAATGTGCCACTTTTTGCCAACTAAAGTCATTTACAGCTTAAGTAAACTGCAGTCTTTCTTCTTCTCTATCAAACTCTTCCTTGGCATATGCCCGTTGTTCCCTAGTCTGCTCAAGATTGATTTTTGCAAACTCAAGTTCCAATGAAACCGACTCACCTTCAGACAACCCCATACCGTGAGACTGGTGGTTTTGCTCATGTGTTCTTTTTTCCTCTTGCGGGAACCTCAGTGGGGATTTACTCCTGGTTCTGGCAGAGGGAGGAGTCTGGTGTGCCATCTCCTCTTCTCGAAGTTTGACACTTATAAGATTACAAAGCTGCGCAGCCATAAGAGTGCATTTGTACTCAATACCGATGGAATGAGCAATTCACCAACAATGCCGTAAGGAAAACTTAGGCAAGTTTAATAGAGTGAATTCAGACACTAGGAGTCTGACTCGTCTAGGCAGCATTTAATCCCAACATAACACGCTATTTGCAATACATGCTCAGCTATGCACTATATGACAGAAGAATACTCACATGATAGCAAGGCTGCCATGCAATAAAGATAAATGCAGAATACGCACATACAATAGCAAGGCTGGCACGCAATAGCAAAACCAACCACAGAATTCTTACACAATAGCATGGCTGACCATAGTGAAGTGAATGCAAAGTTGACACGCAAAACAGCAAGCTATCTACGATCACACAATAACAGGCCTGACATGCAAAATTCCTGAAGCTTTGGCAAAGCTGACGCAATGCCATATAGCCAGCTATTTACGATTACTTCCTGATCCAACGTCAACTCTAGGCTCGACTCCTGCTCGAAATCCAGTTCCAGCTCCCATATTACAACCCAGGTACTCAAAGGCCTGTTATCCCGGGTGTAAAGGGAGCAAAATAAACACAGCAGAAAAACTTTGAGTTATATTATCCTTCACCAAGTATAAACAGCAGTATGTACACTATATACACTGTGAACAGCAATAGGCATTAGTGCATGCCAATGTAATCAAGGAAAAATCGCAACCAAGAGAAAGCAGACCACTGTGCTTCAACCAGCTCTCGAATGGAAATGACAAGGGTGAAAACATGAGTGGTAACAACGTCACCTTCACACTGCCAGATCCACCTTCTCATTGGCTGAACCTAGATACTGATCTGACGATGGGACACCGTTAGATCGTTAGACCCTTAGTATCTAGTTCACTGGTTGGGGAGGCAGCATATGTGAGTCTGTTAACATGCTCTGAATAAAGATTACATACTCTTTGCATGCAACAATGGGCCACAGATATATCAAATCAATTTTCAGTTGAAGCTACAGTAAGAGTAAAAGGCAGATGAGATACAAGGAAAATAGAAGCACCAAGTAAGAGAGAGGAGAAGGTTTATAAACTAAAAGAGGAGGCAGTTAGCGTAAGATATAAACAACTATTGCAGGAGAGATGGGCTAGTGAGAGTATAGGCAATGGGTCGAAGATGTATGGAGTAGGTTTAAGATGTAGTGTTAGTGTTCAGCAGAAGTTTGTGGTTACAGGAAAGTGGGTGCGGGAGGGAAGAAGAGCGATTGGGGTAATGATGATGTAAAGAGAGTAGTAAGGGAGAAAAAGTTAGCATATGAGAGGTTTTTCCAAAGTAGAAGTGATGCAAAGAAGGAAGAGTATATGGAGAGAAAAAGAGAGGTTATAAGAGTGGTGAAGTAATGTAAAAAGAGAGCAAATGAGAGAGTGGGTGAGATGACATCAAGAATTTTTTTTTGAAAATAAGAAAAATTTTGGAGGGAGATTAATAAGATGAGGAAGCCTAGGGAACAAATGGAGTTAGAGGTATCGGGAAAATGGAGGGAATATTTTGAGGAATTGTTGAATGTTGAGGAAGATAGGGAAGCTGTGATTTCGTGTATAGGGCAAAGAGGAATAACATCTTGTTGGAGTGAGGAAGAGCCAGTTGTGAGTGTGGGAAAAGTGCGTGAGGCAGTGGGTAGAATGAAAGAGGGTAAGGCAGCTGGGAGCGATGGGGTAAAGATAGAAATATTAAAAGCAGGTGGGGATATAGTTTTGGAGTGGTTGGTGCTATTATTTAATAAATGTATGGAAGAGGGTAAGGTACCTAGGGATTGGCAGAGAGCATGCATAGTTCCTTTGTATAAAGGCAAAGGGGACAAAAGAGAGTGCAAAAATAATAGGGGAATAAGTCTGTTGAGTATACCTGGTAAAGTGTGTGTTAGAGTTATCACTGAAAGAATTAAGAGTAAGACGGAAAGTAGGATAGCAGATGAACAGGGTAAGGGGTGTGTAGATCGAGTGTTTACAGTGAAACATATAGGTGAACAGGTGCATGGAATTGGATATAGGTTACTGAAAGCAGTGAAGAGTTTTTACGAGGATAGTGAGGCTCAGGTTAGAGTATGTAGGAGAAAGGGAGACTATTTCCCATTAAAAGTAGGCCTTAGACAAGGATGTGATGTCACCCTGGTTTTTCCCAATATATTTTTTTAGATTGGGTTGAAAGAAAAGGGGAATGCGGGATTTTGGGGGTTAAAATAGATAAAGAATCAACAAAAAAAGGGGGAGTTGTACAGTTGTCTTTGCTGATGACACTGGGGTTTTTTGGGGTTCTGAAAAGAAGTTGCAGGGGCTTTTGGGGATGAATTTGGTAGGGAATAGGGAAAAAAAAAAAAACCAAAGTGAATTTTGGGAAAGGAGTTAAGTGATGGGATAAAAAAAAAGATTAGGTGATGAAAGACTAAAATATCAAAAATTGGGGGGGGGGGGGGAGTAGGGGGGGAGGGGGAATGTATTCAGTATTTAGGGTGGACGTGTGCGATGGGTCTAAAAGGGGATAAAAAGTGAATCATACAAGGGTTGGGGGGAAGGGGTAAAGTGGTGCACTTGGAGTTTTTGGGGAAAGAACAGAATTTTTGCCCTTGGAAGAAATTTTGGGGGAATGTATGAAAGTATAGTTTTTTTCCCAAGTTCTTAAAGGGGTGTAAGCATGGGTGGTGAAAAATTGCAATGAGAAAAAGGCTGGAGGCATGGATATGAAATTTGTCTGGGGGAAAATGTGTGGTGGGGGAATAAAATACAGGAATTCGATTTTTTTGGAAAAATTAGGGGAGGTGTTTTGATTACCAAAATATTATCCTGAGGGCTGGGAAAGGGGTTGTTGAGATTTTTTCGGAATGTAGGGAGAATGGAACGAAAAAAATGACTTCGAGAGTGTTAAATTTTTGTAGTGGGGGGAAGGCGGGGTAGGGGTTGGCCTGGGAAAATTTTTGGGGGAGGGGGGGGGAAAAAGGGGTTTTTGTGTGCGGGGGGTTTGGGATTTCCCACCAAGATGTTTTAAGGGTATTTGTTTGGGAAGGGGATGGAGACAAAAGGTTTTTAGTACTTAAAAAGTGCTGTTAAAGGGTGTGAGAAAAGAGTAATTTATGAAGGGATTTAGGGAACCGGCGGGCCGGGGATTTCAGCCCAAGGAAAAGGGAAGAAACATTTGTCGGCACTCTGAAGGAGGGGTGTTTTTTTGCAGCTTTTAACTGTAGTGTAAACATCCCTTGCAAGCAGTAATGAAGTAAATTTGATGATAAAATTTTTCCTTTTTTTGGGCCCACCTTCCCTTGGGGGGAAAATTGGCCAATGTGTTAAAAAAAAAAATATAGTATATTTTTTGCAAACAATCACAGAAGGGGACCTTAACTATGCAAAACAAGCCACGGTGGGGGGAAATCTTTTTGCTCAAAATCTTTTACACTTTTCAGTGCAAACATCAGGAGCTATGCAATTTGCAAAAGGGGGCAAAAAAAAAGAGAAAAACTTTTCTCAGGGGTAGCCTGGGTTTTGGGGGTGTCACTTGGGCCCCAAGGGTTCTCTCAGAAAAGCTCAAATGTTGTAGAGGTATTTCGATTTAGATTAAAAGGGGTGAAGGGAAACCCCCCACAAAATTGGGGGTTGCACAGTTATTTTTTTAGGTTGGGAGAGGTTTCTGAGCGAAATTTAGAAAGGGGGGGGACAAAAGAGGGAAATTAAAAAATGAGCCCTAAAGGGAAGAATTAAAGGGGTTGGAATAAAAGAAAAAATTTGGTTTAAAGAGAGGGTTTGATATCAGATTGGAAGGGGGAAAATGGAAGGGGGTGAAAAAAATTCAGATATTTGGGGAGTGAACCCCGTCAGTATATGTGCCTATGAAAATGAGGTGAATCATAATTGAGAGGGGGAAAAAAAATGCATTGAGGGGGTTTGTGGGGGGAAAATAAAAAAGGGTTTCCCATGGAAGGGAAAAAAGGGGGTATAGTTTTACCAACGCTTTTTATCGGGTGTGAAACATGGTGGTTTAATGTTGCCAAAAAAGAAGAAGGCTGGAAGGGAGTGGGGGATGTCGTGTCTGAGGAAGGCCCATGTGGGAGCGGGGGAAAAATAATGCCCAAAAATCTATAGTTTGAAAATTAGGGGAGGGATGAGGTTACAAAAGTATTATCCCGTGGGCTGAGGGGGGGTTTTTTGAGGTGGTTCGGGCATTTTTGAAAGGATAGAAAAAAAAACAGAATGGCTTGAAAAAAAAAGGGATAAACGTAGTGGAAGGAAGGCGGGGTAGGGGGGGCCTTTTTGAAACGTTGCAGGGAGGGGTTTTTAAAATAGGTTTTTTGGGGTGTGAGGGGCTTGGACTTCCCTAGTAGTGCATAAGCCATGATAGATAAAGGTGAGGTTTGAGAAAAAAAAGGTTTTTTTTGTTTGACTTTTGTTGGGGGCTGTGAGCAAAAGTAAATTTATGGCCCGGATTTTTGTCCTTGGAGCTCCTGTTTATTTTCACTGAGGAAAATGTAAAAGTTTTCTTGGATTTCCTCCCCCCCCTTGGGTTGTCCCCCGGGGCCCACTGGAAAAAGGTTTTTAAAAGGGGGCCCAAAACAAAGCATGTAGCTTTTCCTGCTTTTTTTGTCTTCGTGTTTGGCTTCCCGTGCATTAGTCAAAAAGATCGTCCTCGAATGCTTGGGATGTGGTAGGGTCAAAGACCCCAGGTTTACTAAAGCAGCTTTGCGGGGGACACTCTTGAGCTACTCCAGAAAACCGCTCCCCCCAAAAGGGCAACCCTCCCAGGGACAAACCGTCAAGAAAAAATCCCCAACACAATGCTTACCAATGCTTGGGAAAAGGGGACAAAGTTTTGTCTTCTGGCAGTGAAGGCCCCACACTCAGGAGTTTTCCTTTCTAGTTTTTTCCTAATTCCCCCGGGCGCCAACTCGACCCACAGATCTTTCGGTTTGGGTTGTTGATCGTCGCCTAGCTTCCCCCACCCTCCCGAACATAGGAAATTTGCGGCGGGGGGGCGCTGCTGACAATTTTGGACTTCTGGTCTCGTGTGCACGCATAAAAAAAGGGAAAATTATGCCAGACATGAGAGGTCACTGAATCATAAGGAAGCCTCGCCACGCCCGTTGCGCGCTCAATGGGAACTCCAATTGCAGAGGTCGTGGGAAAAAAAGCGTCCCGATGGAGCCACTATCTACCCCGAAGGATGGAAAGCAATTTCCGGACTACACCTGGCCCCCCATTAGCGACATCTACTTGTCATACTCAGTAGTGAAGGTAATCCAGAACACCCACAAATGAGATTTTCCCTTTCTATAAATTCATCCCATTAGGGTGGAGACCCTTGGACCATGGGAAAAGGTTTTCTAAAGTTCCCAAAGAGCTGGGGGAAAAACTCATCTAGAAACCAAGGATCAAAATCGTGTCGCGATCCAAAAAGGAAAAGAATCATATTTGGCCCCGCAGGGCCCCCTGCCGGGGGCTGGACGAAGTTCGAGATGTAGCTTTTAGTTTTTTATCATGTTGTTTTATCCCAAACGTATTTTTGTCAATGTATTTTGTCAAGTACTTTGTTTTTAAAAAAGTGTACATTTATATAAATTTTTATAAAATTATATTAAAAAATTTTTATATATTAAAATATAAAATTAATTATATATTATATTATTTATAAATTAAAATTTTATATTTTATTTATATATTTTTATTCGTGCCGAAAGGGGGAATTTTCGATTTTGGCTTTTAAAAAGCCGCTCATTTGCCTTTTAGGACAAGTGAAAAATTTGGGTAGCAAAAATTTTCCCAAAAAACATTTTGAACCCATCGAAAAAAATTTTTTTTTTATTGTGTTTTTTTAGTATTTTAAATTTCTGTAAAAAATCTAAAATTTTTAGTTGGGTTAGGCAAAAAAAAATTGTTCTTGTTTAATAAGGTTAGGGAAGTTTTTTAATTTTTATTGGGCAAAATTTTTAAATTTTACATCCACATTAATGAAAAAATTTCTTTAAATGTATAAGAGAAATTTTAGAAATACTTAATTTTAATGATTCTTGCAATTGCCCCATTTTTAAAATTTTCGGCACGACAACACACAACAACCACACACACACCACACACACACACACACAAATATAATATATATAATTATATTATATGTTTATATATATATTTAATATTATAATATATATTATATATGCAAAAAGATCACGAAAAAAGGTGATTTCAGATAGCAAAAAACCACTGTAAAAAATTTAGGGGGAAAGTTCCAAGCGCTTTCGTGACTACTAACATTATCATGTTCCTTGAAATGTGAGTAGTCACGAAAGTGTTGGGAACCCATTCTTTACGGTTTTTTGCATATAAATATTATAAAAATTTTAAAAATATTAAATTATTTATATATTTAATAATTTTTAAAATTTTTTAAAATTTTTATATTATATTAAAAATAATATAAATATAAATTAATGTTTTAAATTTAATATATTGTCGTGCCAAATGAAAAAACGGGCAGTTGCAAAAAATTTTTTTAAAATTAAATCTTTCAAAAATTTTCTCTATACTTTTAAAAAGAAAATTTTTTTTTCTGAATGTTAATGAAAAAATTTTTAAATTTTCACCAAAAAAATCTTAGAAAACTTACCTAACCTTATTATAAGAAGAACAATTTATTTTAGCCTAACCCAACTAAATATTTTTAGATTTGTTAACAGTAATTTAATACTGAACAAACACTTGAAATATATTTTTTTTGTTAGGTTCAGAATGTTTTTGGCGAAATTATTGCAACACAAATTTTCACTTGTCCTATAGGGCAAGATGAACGTTGCTATTTAAGCCAAGATCGCAGTTCTCCCTATTCGGCACGACATATATATATATATATATATAAAATTTATATATATTTATTATATATATATAATATATAATATATAAAAATTTAAATATATATATATATAGATAGATATATATATATATATATATATATATATATATATATATATATATATATATATATAGATATTTTATATATATATATATTATATATTAATATATATTATATATATTATATATATATATATAATATATATATATAATATGCATATATGTCGTGCCGAAAAGTTTAAAACTTGCTATTTTTGTTTTAAATAGCAACTCTCTTCTTGCCGAATAAGACAAGCGAAAATTTTGTATGCAATAATTTCGCAAAAATCATTCTGGACCTAACGAAAAAAAATATATTTCATTGTGTTTGTTTATTATTGAATTATTGTAAAATTTTCTAAAATATGCTTAGTTGGATTAGGCTAAATTAAATTACGCTTGTTATAATAAGGTTAGGTAAGTTTTCTAAGGTACTTTTGGTATAAATTTAATAATTATTACATTAACATAAATGAAAAAAATATACCTTTAAATGTATAAGAGAAAATGTTAGAAAGGATTTAATTTTAAATGAGTTCTTGCTAATTGACCAGTTTTACCTATTTGGCACGATATATATATATATATATATATATATATATATATATATATATATTATATTAATATATATATATATATAATATATGCAATAAGATCACAGTAAACAGGTGATTTCAGAATATGCAAAACAACCACTCTGAAAGAATAGAGAAATTCCAAGTGCTTTCGTGACTACTCACATTATCAAGGAACTATGAAAGTGAAGCATCCAAGGAAGCTATATAAGGGGTCGGCCAGCACCTCACTATCAGATCCCACAACGGTTAAACACCTGACGCGCGCCGACCCAACTTGGATAGTCCTTTGCAAAACTCACCCCCAAGCTATTTATTTGTCCAGTGTATTATTAAATTCTACCCAAATTCTATTAATTATAAATGGATCTAATTTATATAAACCAAAGGAAATATTCATATTATTGTCAAAACTGCTTTTTATGAAACAAGATTCAATTATATTCCTGTCGACCATGGACTTGCTTGATACTACTTTCTCAACTTTTTGAAAATCAATTGGATGGTTAAAATCTCTTACATGAATAAAAGAGCATTGGAATCTTGTCCAGTTCTAATGCTATATTTATGTTGTTTTAATCTTAGTTCGAGATTTTTACCAGTTTGACCGTAATAAACTTTATCGCAAATTTTACAAGGAATCTTATAGACACATCCATCAGCATTTTGGGGGGAATTCTTAATCAAAAGTTTTTTTACTGTATCAAGATTTTTGAATACAACTTTAATATTAAAAGTCTTAAGAAGAGAAGGCATATCAACCAAGTTTTCATGGAAAGGGAGAACCAACATATTTTTAGTTGAATAAGGCTGGTTGCCCTTTTTTGGATTATAAAAAGTGTTCCTAGCAACTTTAAAAGATTTATCAATTACATTTCTTGGGTATTTTAAATCATTACCTATTTCATAAATTTTGGATATTTCCTCATCTATGAACTCAGGACTACAAATTCGTAAAGCTCTCAAAAACATTGATGAGAAAACAGACAGTAATAAAGTTGGTAGAATTACCGACAATATGTAAAGTAAAAGGACACAAGTGCAACTAATGTGACATTTATTGTGGCAACGTTTCGCTCTCCAGGAGCTTTATCAAGCCATTACAAACAATACATGGACACAGAGGGTATATAAAGGCTCAGAGTGAGGTGAATACTAGTGAGGTACCATTTCGATGTTCACTAGTGGTAGTATTAGTAGTAGTAGTAGTAGTGGTAGTGACAAAAGTAGTACAATATGGTAGAGCAATTAATTCGTACATGAGTAAAAGGATATAAAAGCTATTACTTGGGTAACATAAAAATAGGTTGGACAAATATAAACTGGAATGAGGCAGCTTGTTTCAGTGTTCTTTCTCTGTGCTTTGTGTAGTATAACAGGAGAGACTATGTGATGGCAGGGTTTACTGTTTTCAGGAGGATTCTTGCTAAGACTTCGGAGATGGTGAAGCTGCCGTTGTTTTGTTTAATTGTATTCGAAACAGCGATCAGTGCTGATTCAAGGCACTTGCGTTGTGCGGAAATTAGTTTCTTTTATCACTAATTGGGCGTCTCTGAATTTCATAAGATGATTGGTGGAATTTCGGTGTTGTACACAGGCGTTGTTTAAGTTGTAATAAAGTAGGTAGAATTACCGACAATATGTAAAGTAAAAGGACACAAGTGCAACTAATGTGACATTTATTGTGGCAACGTTTCGCTCTCCAGGAGCTTTATCAAGCTCCTGGAGAGCGAAACGTTGCCACAATAAATGTCACATTAGTTGCACTTGTGTCCTTTTACTTTACATGTTGTTTAAGTTGTCGTTCCTACATGCGTATATGTGTTCATTGAGGCGGGTGTCGAGGTTTCTTGCTGTTTCACCTACGTAGATCTTGTCACAGCCTCCACAGGGTATAGTGTAAACTCCTGCATTGACTGGTTCGTGGTGCTTGGGTTTTGTCCTGGTTAGATCCTTTATTGAAGTGGTAGAAGCGATGGCGACTCTGGTGTTAGCTTCTGAAAGTACTTTTGAGACGTTTAGTGCAACCTGGCTGTTGGGAAGAATTATAACTTTGTTGGGAGCTGTGTTGATGCGTGGAGAATTGATGATCTGAGATTTTGTTGACTTGATTGAACTCTGTGTTAACTTCAACTGTTTTTCCTTCAATAACAAGCTCTACAAACAAACCTACGGCATGGGAATGGGGTCCCCAATAAGTGCCGTCCTAGCCAACTTATACATGGAACACCTAGAGTCCGAACACTTCGCCAACACCATCCCTTCAAGCGTCACTTGGTTACGTTACGTGGACGATGTCCTCGTAATAACTCCAAAACGTTTTGATGTACGGGATCTTCAGGCAAGGCTCAACGCAGTTGAACCAGCGATTCAGTTTACACTAGAAGAAGAGTCCAATGACAAGCTACCTTTCCTCGACGTCCTCATTCACAAAGTAGACAACAACCTAAGATTTCAAGTTTATCGGAAACCCACCATTAAAAATGATCTCACACACTTCTATTCCAGTCAAGATACCAAGACCAAAGAGGCATCATCATCGGTTTTTCCTAAGAGCATACCGAATTTGTAGTCCTGAGTTTCTTGACGAAGAATGTACTTACATTCACCAAACATTCACTGAGTTACAATTTCCTTCTTTTTTCATCAAAGACGAAGAAAAGAGCTCTTCAGATCATCAATTCTCCACGCATCAACACCGCTCCCAACAAAGTTATAATTCTTCCCAACAGCCAGGTTGCACTGAACGTCTCAAAAGTACTTTCACAAGCTAACACCAGAGTCGCCATCGCTTCTACCACTTCAATAAAGGATCTAACCAGGACAAAACCCAAGCACCACGAACCAGTCAATGCAGGAGTTTACACTATACCCTGTGGAGGCTGTGACAAAGATCTACGTAGGTGAAACAGCAAGAAACCTCGACACCCGCCTCAATGAACACATATACGCATGTAGGAACGACAACTTAAACAACGCCTGTGTAAACACCGAAATTCACCAATCATCTTATGAAATTCAGAGACGCCCAATTAGTGATAAAAGAAAACTAATTTTCCGCACACGCAAGTGCCTTGAATCAGCACTGATCGCTGTTTCGAATACAATTAAACAAAACAACTGCAGCTTCACCATCTCCGAAGTCTTAGCAAGAATCCTCCTGAAAACAGTAAACCCTGCCATCACATAGTCTCTCCTGTTATACTACACAAAGCACAGAGAGAGAACACTGAAACAAGCTGCCTCATTCCAGTTTATATTTGTCCAACCTATTTTTATGTTACCCAAGTAATAGCTTTTATATCCTTTTACTCATGTACCCTCTGTGTCCATGTATTGTTTGTAATGGCTTGATAAAGCTCCTGGAGAGCGAAACGTTGCCACAATAAATGTCACATTAGTTGCCCTTGTGTCCTTTTGCTTTACAGAAAACAGACAGTTTGACTCTATGACTGATGAGAAAACTGTCTGTTTTCTCATCAATGTTTTTGAGAGCTTTACGAATTTGTAGTCCTGAGTTCATAGATGAGGAAATATCCAAAATTTATGAAATAGGTAATGATTTAAAATACCCAAGAAATGTAATTGATAAATCTTTTAAAGTTGCTAGGAACACTTTTTATAATCCAAAAAAGGGCAACCAGCCTTATTCAACTAAAAATATGTTGGTTCTCCCTTACCATGAAAATTGGGTTTATATGCCTTCTCTTCTTAAGACTTTTAATATTAAAGTTGTATTCAAAATCTTTATACAGTAAAAAAACTTTTGATTAAGAATTCCCCCCAAAATGCTGATGGATGTGTCTATAAAATTCCTTGTAAAATTTTTTCGATAAAAATTTATTACGGTCAAACTGGTAAAAATCTCGAACTAAATTAAAACAACATAAATATCGCATTAGAACTGGACAAGATTCCAATGCTCTATTTATTCATGTAAGAGATTTTAACCATCCAATTGATTTTCAAAAAGTTGAGAAAGTAGTATCAAGCAAGTCCATGGTCGACAGGAATATAATTGAATCTTGTTTCATAAAAAACAGTTTTGACAATAATATGAATATTTCCTTTGGTTTATATAAATTAGATCCATTTATAATTAATAGAATTTGGGTAGAATTTAATAATACACATATATGTCGTGCCGAATAGGCAGAACTTGCCATCTTGGCTTAAATAGCAACGCTCATCTTGCCATATAGGACAAGTGAAAATTTGTGTATGCAATAATTTCGCCAAAATCATTCTGAACTTAATTAACGGAAAAAATATATTTGATTGTGTTTGTTTAGTACTAAATTATTGTAAACGCATTTAAAATATATTTAGTTTGGTTAGGCTAAAATAAAATGATCTTGTTATAATAAGGTTAGGTAAGTTTTCTAAGATTCTTTTGGTACAAAATTAAAAAAATTTACATTAACATTAATGAAAAAAATATATCTTTAAACATATAAGAGAAAATTTCAGAAAGGACTTAATTTTAAATGAGTTCTTGCTAATTGGCCAGTTTTACATATTCGGCACGACATATAATATATATATATATATATATATATATATATATATATATATATATAAATATATATATATATATATATATATATATATATATAATATATATATATATAATATATATATATATATATATATATATATATATTTATTATTATTACACTGGCCGATTCCCACCAAGGCAGGGTGGCCCGAAAAAGAAAAACTTTCACCATCATTCACTCCATCACTGTCTTGCCAGAAGGGTGCTTTACACTACAGTTTTTAAACTGCAACATTAACACCCCTCCTTCAGAGTGCAGGCACTGTACTTCCCATCTCCAGGACTCAAGTCCGGCCTGCCGGTTTCCCTGAACCCCTTCATAAATGTTACTTTGCTCACACTCCAACAGCACGTCAAGTATTACAAACCATTTGTCTCCATTCACTCCTATCAAACACGCTCACGCATGCCTGCTGGAAGTCTAAGCCTCTTGCACACAAAACCTCCTTTACCCCCTCTCTCCAACCTTTCCTAGGCCAACCCCTACCCCGCCTTCCTTCCACTACAGACTGATACACTCTTGAAGTCATTCTGTTTCGCTCCATTCTCTCTACATGTCCGAACCACCTCAACAACCCTTCCTCTGCCCACTGGACAACAGTTTTGGTAATCCCGCACCTCCTCCTAACTTCCAAACTACGAATTCTCTGCATTATATTCACACCACACATAGCCCTCAGACATGACATCTCCACTGCCTCCATC
>NC_069400.1:41076819-41091819 GCF_026875155.1 Cherax quadricarinatus
AATTGGATTACTTCTCTCATACACACTTTGACCTGAGGCTCATCCTCTTCAAATTTTTTTTCTTTTTTTGTAATGTACTACCTAGGGGCTCTGGTGGCCTGGTGGTTAACGCTCTCGCTTCACACGGTGAGGGCCTGGGTTCGATTCCCAGCCAGAGTAGAAACATTGGACGTGTTTCTTTCCACCTGTTGTCTATGTTCCCCATCAGTAAAATGGGTACCTGGTGTTAGTCGACTGGTGTGGGTCGCATCCTGGGACACTGACCTAAGGAGGCCTGGTCACAGACCGGGCCGCGGGGGCGTTTACCCCCGGAACTCTCTCCAGGTAAACTCCAGGTATTCCATTCATCTGCAGCATCTGCCAAATTACTCCCCTATCGACCCCATCATATACTTCTTCTAAATTTATTTATGCAACAAACAATTCCTCATCCAAAATTAAGTATTGTTCACTTACATGTCTGAATATAAATACTTGATCTACAACTTTCCTACCCTTCCAAAAAATCTTCTTTCTTTCTCCGTATTCCTACTTTATGCCTTACTCTTAAGTATTACATTAATAATTATTAGTGAAATATTTACGAGTAAAGTCAACACTCATTTTCTGGCCAATGATATTACATCGATTTTAGGATGAGTTTGGGGGTCTAATTCCGAATATGTTATCGGTTTTGCTTGATCAGCATGGGTAACTTACAAATCGCATTGAAATTATTTTTTAGATCATGCAATACTCAAATCATGTAATACATACTAGTACTTCATTCCATATAAAAATAGATTAACATAATAAGATAATTCAGATACCACTTATTATGTGATATGAAAACGTTGTTTGTACGATTTCATTCCATATTAGTTATCAGCACATTCTGTTGGAGGCTCCAGCAATAGTCAGCCATCATGTATGTGTCCCATCTGCCTCAATACCTTTCCTCCATCATCTTTATCCCTTTGTTCCTCACTCACCTCACCAAGATTATGTGAAAATCTAAGTGGCTATGGAGAAAGTGTACCTCTATAGTCATATTTGTACCTAAATTCTTAAATCCTGTTAGCAAATTTTAGACCAGTGTTCATAATTGTCTGCTTTGTGATTACCCAGGAACGTTTTGACAACTGACACATAACTATACCATGCAGAAACTTTAACACCATTTATACATTTTGTGAAATTAGAACCCTAGACAAGCTTTCGAATTTGAGGACCATATAGATTCCAGCTTTAGTTTTTCCATACTTAGTCCAGGGAACGATCTACAAATAAATTCCAATCAAATGCCAATCTTGTCCAAGGCCTTAACGAATTGCTTCATCAACCCTAACTTAATGTGGTAGCAGAATAATGTTATCCATGTGAAGCAATGGCTCATTAATGATGTTTACCGCACCTACAGTCATGTTTTCCCATGAAGGCCATGTCACTTTTGTCCAGTGATCTGCCTTCACCCCACTGTCCCACAATCAAATGAAATAAGAATACTTTGTATATCCACTCTGTTTGCCAAGCAAAGCTTCTGCAATACCATTTTGATTTTTTCGTATGCTTCTTAAAGTTTTGTTGAGTGAGCAATTAGAAGAGATGCATATTGGTTACCATTGTGCAATAAAACACATTTCAGGCTTCTAATGGAGCTGTCCATAAACAGCCACAAGTCTCGTGGTCAATATTAAAGTCCAATTAGAAGATGAAATCCAGGGGGGATGTTATTGAAGTATACAAGTTCTTCATCCTGGTTGAAGTAAGAAAGGAGTTCAGCCTCTCTTGTCCGATAAGCTGTTATTTTAACTTCTTGTTGTAGACAGTTCTTTTCTTTTAATCTGGATGCTAAAAGTTCAGATGCTTGATACGACAGACTGAAGTCAAATATCAGATCATTGAGCTCTTCTTGGGAGAACTTCTGGGGTGTTGAAATGCTTTCTTCATTTTCATTTCCACTACTATCACCTGTTTTACATCCTAAACCCTGAGTTTCTTCAACATATGACAACGGAAGGTCAAGCAGTGTTGTACACACTAGTATGGGGATGTCTTTGCTGTGTGGCACAGGCCTCCTTGCTGACTCTAGATCAGTATATCCCCGTTTGACTTTCATGTATTGATTGAAGCCTTTCACATTCAGTATACAGAAATAACAATCGTCGTGGTTTTTCGGCTCTCTCCACACAACGTTAAACTTTTCCTTTGCCTATTTTTCCACAGTCGTAAGCATTCTACACAGGTTTTGCAAACCCTATTGGATGCCCAAGTAAGCAAAATAAGCTTGTTTTGCAAAATCTGTGATTTTTTTTTTCAAAGAGAATTCGCCACAAATGTAGGAAAAATGCATTTGGGATTGTTTAAGTAGACTCATCGTGAAGAACTCAAGTTTATCTGGGAAAAATAACAAAATGAAGGTGTTGCGTGGTCGTTGTTGATACATATCCTTTCGTTAAATATTAAATCAATTAAAAATAAAATTATAATCTTCATATACACACATTATGGATAAATTCCCTGTTAATTGAGAGTAGGTATGCAATATCTCACAAACTAAAACTAATTTATAAAACCTACTGCCATTTTTTAATTCGGCAAACCCAAAATATTTACCCTAGATACCTTCAAATATCTTTGGCAACGATTTTTTTTATTGACCAGTGATAATACTAACATGGTTAACCCTCATGTCCTCTTTTCCATCATATAAAGAAACTATACAAGCTCTCTGTCACTCTGTCACTAACCATTCTAAAACTATATTAGCACCTGATTTTAATATCTGCATTTTAATCCTCTCTGCTCCAATTGTTTTAGCCATTTTCATTCTTTACAATACTTCACTCACCTTCCCCCACAATCAGGCTCCTCCATACTCGTTCGTAATTTTTCTCCTCCCAGCCAGTGGCATGATATCACTATTTTTCTTTCACCATCAGCATTTAACAACTCAAAATACTAGTAATCTTACCTTCCCAGCAGCTTCCTTTCCCATCTTGCTTCTCCTTACGCGAACGTAAATTAAACACAATTGTGGGTTATGGTACATTATTAATGATACTTCATCCACCAGGAAATTTTTAAATTCCTGCAAAGAACAAAACATCTTCGGTATATACAGCGGTTGGGAGGAGATCCTGAGGTGAGAAAATGTTTCAGCTGAGTAACCGGCAGAGTAGATGATGTAAGGTGACTCAAGTAAGTTTATTCAGGTACAGGTACATATAAATACAGTTTCATACATTATAATACACAGCAGCATATATGCAGATTACCTAGGACGACTCAGAAAAGTCAGACAAAGTGACTTATTTCCATTGGGGGTCCTTTTCATACCCTATTATTAAACTATAGGAGAAAATATCTTATTATTATAATATAAAGGAGATACACTAGGAATAGGGTAAATCGAAGTATTTATACTTACATGTGGATTAGCTAAAAAAAAAAAAAAATTCTCCCTTTCTGTCGCTATATTCATTAGGCAACTTTTGGCTCTCTTCTTGAACTGGTTCATGCTATGACTGGCTTTGACATCTGCAGACAGTCTGTTCCATTGCTTTATTGCTGTACAATTAAAGGTGTTTGAAGCCTAGCCACTGACTGTGGGTACTACTAAGTTGTGATCTCTTCCCCCAGTGAACGGTTTTCGGAGAATAAACCTCGTTAAAACTTGTGATATAGTGAACGACTCAGATTCTAAACATAATCTGATGTGACGGTCACTTCCCTCGATGGTTAATCTTGCCTCTGGTAAATTCATAAAGTAATTCTTGATGATGAAGTACAGAGTACCTCATCATCCCTCGGGCATAACTATGTATGCTCTCCGACTTCGGTGCTAGCCTAGCCTAGG
This sequence comes from Cherax quadricarinatus, assembly GCF_026875155.1. Lineage (NCBI taxonomy): Eukaryota > Metazoa > Arthropoda > Malacostraca > Decapoda > Parastacidae > Cherax > Cherax quadricarinatus. The sequence continues at coordinate 41,080,658 of NC_069400.1, forward strand.
TCCCTGGAAGCTTCTCCTACTTGAACCTTGTTACAACTCCGGACAATATTGTATGAATACCAACAGTGATATTCATTGGTCTTTCGTTCTTATATGTTTTTTGATGAAGTGTTGGTGATATAGGAAAAAATTGTAGCTTGTAGCTGGTTTATACACAAATAACCCGCACATAAGAGAGAAGAGTTTACGACGAAATTTCGGCCCGACTTGGACCATTGACAAAGTCACACTCGAAGTCGGACCGACACGTCATCGTCAGCTACTCTCTCCTTTGTGCTGGTTATTTGTGTATTGTTCCAATCACGGTATTGTGCCTTGTTCTTTGTAGCTGGTTTGTTTGACTTGAAAGTCCACAACATCTACTACGTGTAGTGTTGGGAGTAGAGTTGAGCAATATAATTGTTTTACTCCTACAGTGCTGAAGTTCAATAAATACTTAATGGATGTAATCATTTTCTTTATGGAGAGACGTGGGAGTAGAAGAAATCCTATGAGTTTTTAAGAAGAATCCGATGTCCTGGGCTCTGTCATCATGATGCATTACTGTAAGTCATTTATATTTGTTGGTTAATGACAGACTGTGAAATCAAGTTTATCGCAATGTTTACGGCCCCACATATCCAGGAAAAGTCTGTTTGCCATTTTCTTTCTCTATGATAAGCTTGACAGAAGGTTCCACATTAATTATGATGAAGAAATTCAGGGTGTTGAGGCGTCTGGAGCGATGATTGAGGTATCGTCAATGTATCTATGCCATGTCGCACCTTCGAGGATGCAAATCTTCAGTCTCTCTTCCGCTCAGTGTTTCATGCATTGGCTGGCCATGACTTCACTCACAGGTGAGTCCATTTCCTTGCCAAAAGACTAGTTATGCCTGGACCTTTCTCAAGAAAATAGATATAATTAATTCTCAGATCGATGATGCCGAGGAAATCTTGTACAGGCAGGGGAGGTACGTTGAATGAGTCATAAATTTTCACACGAAGGTAAATGTATTGCGTGGTGGGCACCTTGATGAACAAAAATGTCACATCACATCTATGTAATGTCTTATTTTTTATCAGTATGTCCTTAATCCAGTTAATATCTCCAAAATAATTTACTCGGGCCATGAAAGATATTTATGTAGTTGATGAAGACGCTGTCCCTTTGAGATCCCAGGTATGTGTTTTGGGCAAGCCATACATTTGTGCAGATATGGGTGTAAGAGGAATCAGGTGAGGCAGTCGTTTCTCCCAGTTCAGATATTAGGGTAGACCTGATATGAATATTTGGTTTTCTTCCTGAAGCCGTTTGAATATTCCACTTCTCCTACCACCCAATCTTTTCATTCTTTTTACCAATTGTGTATTTTATTTTGTAATATGGAACAAAAGATTTAAAAGATACATTGCTGGTATAAATACGGCATATACAGTACATGAGGTTTTAGGGATACTTTTAAAGTACATATTGCTACATGTTTATCACAGATTACAATGTGAAAATCTCCTCCCCCTCCTCAGTACTGGGATGCGTGCCCAAGATACAGCAGGCATTACCCCTCTGAACTGCAGCGCTGAGTCGCGATCTGATATTATAAAAAAAATGGTGCGCATTGCACAAGTGGTTTTAGAGATGGGTTCAATACCAGTAGAGTTCATCACAACAACACCGTCTCTCTTGTCAGGTGTCGATGTTAGTGTCATTTTCAGAACTTTTTAAAAATGCATTGTACTTCAAGTTAACTAAACTATCAACAGTATTTCCAGCTCTTTAGCGAAGACCAATATCAACAGTCATCAGTGTTTCATCAAACGCCATTAAAGGCCTGGTCACAAAAAAAGGGAGAATCATTGAACAATACTGCGATGTTTATAACACACCAGCGACTTAGACACCGTATTCAGAGAACTTAAATACGTGTGCCTGAAGGAAGATACTTATAACTGATGCACTCTTCACTGCAACACCAAGAACCACCTTATGAATTTCCTAGAGTAAATAATTAGTATAAAAAAAGTTAGTGTCACTGCAGTTGAAGCCTTACGAGGCTTATTTTCCCTAAACTCAGGGGAAAACTGCAGAGTACAGCTGAGACTCAGGGAAGGACCATAGAGACCAGCAGAGAGACTCAGGGAAGGACTATAGAGGTCGGCAGACTCAGGGAAGAACTATAGAGGTCAGCAGAGAGACTCAGGGAAGAACTATAGAGGTCAGCAGAGAGACTCAGGAAAAACTATAGAGGTCAGCAGAGAGACTCAGGGAAGAACTATAGAGGTCAGCAGAGAGACTCGGGAAAGGACTATAGAGGTTAGCAGAGAGACTCGGGGAAGAACTATAGAGGTCAGCAGAGAGACTCGAGGAAGGACTGTAGAGGTCAGCAGAGAGACTCAGGAAAGAACTATAGAGGTCAGCAGAGAGACTCAGGGAAGAACTGTAGAGGTCAGCAGAGAGACTCAGGGAAGAACTGTAGAGGTCAGCAGAGAGACTCGGGAAAGGACTATAGAGGCCAGCAGAGAGACTCGGACAAGGACTATAGAGGTCAGCAGAGAGACTCGGAAGAACTGTAGAGGTCAGCAGAGAGACTCGGGAAAGGACTATAGAGGTCAGCAGAGAGACTCGGAGAAGGACTATAGAGGTCAGCAGAGAGACTCATTGAAGAACTGTAGAGGTCAGCAGAGAGACTCGGGGAAGGACTATAGAGGTCTGCAGAAAGGAGTGGACACTAGTAAAGAGCATAGAGTCAAATTACAAGATCTTCTATATAGTAGTGATGAATGCGACATAAGAAACAAGTAGGAATAAGACACAATGTGGGATGAGACACAAGGAGCTATGAGACACAAGGTGGCATGAGACACAAGGTGGCATGAGACACAAGGTGGCATGAGACACAAGAAGGCATGAGACACAAGGTGACATGAGACACGAGGTGGCGTAAGACACAAGGTGACATGAGACACAAGGTGACATGAGACACAAGGTGGCATGGTGGCACGAGACACAAGGTAACATGAAACACAAGGAGGCATGATACACAAGGTAGCATGAGACACAAGGTGGCATGAGACACAATGAGACATGAGACACAAGATGGCATGGATCATAAAGAGACATGAGACTCAAAGTGTAAAGTAAAAGGACACAAGTGCAACTAATGTGACATTTTATTGTGGCAACGTTTCGCTCTCCAGGAGCTTTATCAAGCCGTTACAAACAATACATGGACACAGAGGGTATATATAGGTTCAGAGTGAGGTGCAATACTATTGGTGGTAGTAGTAGTAGTGACAAAAGTTGTAGTAGTAGTAGTAGTAGTAGTAATACTACAACTTTTGTCACTACTACTACCACTAGTATTACACCTCACTCTGAGCCTATATATACCCTCTGTGTCCATGTATTGTTTGTAATTGCTTGATAAAGCTCCTGGAGAGCGAAACGTTGCCACAATAAAATGTCACATTAGTTGCATTTGTGTCCTTTTACTTTACATATTGTCGGTAATTCTACCAAATTTATTACAGACTCAAAGTGGCTTGAGACACAAGATGGTATGATACACATGGTGGCATGAGACACAAGGAATCATGAGACACAGGATGGCATGAGACACAAGGCGGTATGAGACACACAGCTGCATGAGACACAAGATGGCATGAGACACAAGGTGGTATAACACACAAGGTGCCATGGGACTCAAGGTGGCATGAGACACAAGGTGGTAAAACACACAAGGTGCCATGAGACTCAAGGTGGCATGAGACACAATTTGGCATGAGACAGGTGGCAAGAGACAGGAAGGTGAGTGATATATAAGGAGGCACAAGGCAGGAAAATATTTGCATTCAGGTGGTAAAAAGTAGCGCCATACACGAGGACTCTGAGATCATTAATATAATGGGCAGCAGGGGTAGGATGGGTAGCAGCTGAATCAAGGGTAGCAGGGGTTGCTTCAGAAGCAGTTGTAGCATGGGTAACAGGAGTAGTATGGGTAGCATTCTTAGGATGGGTAGCAGGGGAAACGCGATAGCGGACAGTAAAAATAGAAGATAACAAAAGACCAGTAGAGGAAAATTAGCCTCCAGTACGTGATAAGACGGAGTAGTGGGAGATAAGAAGGGACCAGTAAAAAATAAGAAAGAGCTGTAAGGCAAGGATGATAAGCAGAGGCATGAGGGTGAGGGCGGAGAGTGAGGTGGTGACTCCTGCACAGTGTTGTGTGATCACTCTCGACAGCTTCTGCACAGCCGCTCCTTCCTAAGAAAACACAATGGCGGTTTACATGCTGCTTCCTTCAACTCTTTACACACTGTAAGACACTTCTAGACTGGACCAATAAAGTGGAAAATTATCATGTCAGCGTACTCATAAACTACGCTGGATGTGACCAGGCAAAATAAAAGTCTGTCCAAACTCTGGGACATTTACTGCCGAGTTGTGCCGACAATTCTGGCCTCACTACCGACTCGGCGGTCGTTTATGCCGCCCCTGGGTCATTATGCCGCTAAAATATCACCAGCGGCTCAACCTTTGAGGCTGTGTAAAAAGAAATCGTTGGTTGTAGCTGTTGGAAAGGGAATGACAGTGAAGTTCACTGTTGTAATATCCCCGAAAGAAATGACAGGAAGTTCCTGTTGTAAAACTCACCAAAAAGAAGGCGTGAAGTTCATGTTGAACCTTCCCCAGGAAAAGGGGTCAGTAAGTTCACTTTTACCCCTCCCAGGCAAGGGTGGCAGTGATTCACTGTTAAACACTTCACCACAAAACAAATGGGTGGCGTGAGGTTCACGTTGCAACACTTTCACCAGTCAAGGTTTCACAACACAGCTCGTTATTCATTTTAAACACCAACCAACATCGCACAAAGCACTTCCCATTTTTAATAAAAAAACCCCTTTAAAACAATGGCCTAAGGGTGAATGGAAAAGCGCCCTGCCACAGCTGAAAGGTACCGTGTAAGGATCCGGTCAGGGGAAAAAAGGGGGAAAATCTTACACTTTTTTTCCTGGATCTGAATAAATACACCAATAATATTGATGAAAAGTCATACACTGAAAAACCAAGGTTTTATAAAGCAGTGTTTAATCCTCTCGAAACTTTTTTAATCCATAAATAGATAAAGCTTTACTAGAGCGAAGTGTCTTTTTCCCTCATGAAATTAAGACACATGTGCAACATCTGAGTGTCTTTATTGTAGACGTTTCGCCATCCAATAGTTTTATCAATACAAATTCTAGGACATCTAGTAGAAAATATGAGCATAGAAGTTAGGAGACTCTTTCAAGTGGTACTCTGAGGAATGTTAAATTGGGATATGATTGGAAGTGAGCTGTAATGTGGAGAAAAAGTATAGCTTGTGGAGGCGGTAAAGTTGGCAGGCCAGCTGAGCTCCAGACACTTCACCGCTTTTGGGCGGGAAACCCTGATGGGATTTAAATGCGAGTCCTGAGCCCACCCAGGAAGATATTGATGTTCCTCTTTTTCTGCGACTCTGTGACCCCCACGACAGCTTTACATACTAGGGATGGAAAAATTACAGCCTGTTTGCATATTGACTTCCAGTTTTTTTTTTGGGCCGGTTACGGGAGGTAGCCCTAACTTTTACGCGAGGCACCGGGGCCGGGTTGCCGAAGATAACCACCCCCGGGTTTTCTGAAACCACCCACCGCCCGGCTACGAAAGGAAGTCACAGCCGGCTACGCGAGGCGCTTCGAAGCCAAACGTAGGTTTTTTTTTGCAATTGCGAAGTCAATTTCTCCACATACGTTATTTAGATTTGATTTTTTTTAGGATTAATTAAGAAGGATTAGTTTTTTTTATAAGGGTTTAGTAAGTTGGGCTAGGTTGTGATTAAGCTGGTTAGATTGATAATGCCAGACTTAATTAGGTTATTTTAGGTTTAAACCAAAATTAGGTTAGGTAAGGTTTTTTTGCTTAGGTTTTTTTAAGTTAAGATGATTAGATAAAGTTTGGGTTTGGTTTGGCTATGGTAGGCTGGGTTTGGCTTGGGGAAAATGGGATTGGGTATTGATGTTTTGGTTTGGCTATGGAGGTGGGTTTTGGGTAATATTTTAAATTCCTCAACACCAAAAACTGAAAGACCAGATAAAGACAAAAACCACATTTTGGAAATTAAAAGAGGGCAGGGGAAACACTATGAAGATTTTATAACCATTACTAAATTTTAACGAACATTCAATTTTTACCCCGGAAAAAAAAGTATTAAAGGGCGAAATAAAAAAGAAAAAGGGGTTTTAGCATACGAAAAATAACAAAATTAGCATGATAGATGGACGGTTGTAACTCACCCCAGTAGAGTTATCTCTGGTGATGCCCGTGTGGGGAACCAACAAATGTTTTAAAAAAAACCTCGCACATTTCTCGCGACAAGTGACATCGCAAACCCTGCTAAAAGTCACAGAAACCCGGGACGGACGACGTCACGCAGGCTCAGGCGGCCCGCTTGCCACCATGCGGTTTGAGAGGAAAAGCTGACGCTCGTGTGGTTCTGAGAGGGAGAGCTGTCACCCGTGTGGTTCTGAGAGGAAGAGCTGTTACCCGTGTGGTTCTGAGAGTGAGAGCTGCCACCAATGTGGTTCTGAGAGGGAGAGCTGACACCAATGTGGTTCTCAGAGAGAGAGCTGTCACTGGTGTGGTTCTGAGAGGGAGAGCTGTCACTAGTGTGGTTCTGAGAGGAAGAGCTGTCACCTGTGTGGTTCTGAAAGGAAGAGCTGTCACCCGTGTGGTTCTGAGAGTGAGAGCTGCCACCAATATGGTTCTGAGAGGGAGAGCTGTCACTGGTGTGGTTCTGAGAGGGAGAGCTGTCACTGGTGTGGTTTTCAGAGGGAGAGCTGTCACCCGTGTGGTTCTGAGAGAGAGAGCTGCCACCAATGTGGTTCTGAGAGGGAGAACTGTCACTGGTGTGGTTCTGAGAGGGAGAGCTGTCACTGGTGTGGTTATGAGTGGGAGAGCTGTCACTAGTGTGGCTCTCAGAGGGAGAACTGTCACTGGTGTGGTTCTGAGAGGGAGAGCTGTCACTGGTGTGGTTCTGAAAGGGAGAGCTCTCACTGGTCTGGTTCTGAGAGAGAGAGAGAGTTGTCACTGATGTGGTTCTGAAAAAGAGAGCTGTCACAGGTGTGGTTCTGAGAGGGGGAGCTGTCACTAGTGTGGCTCTGAGAGGGAGAGCTGTCAATGTTGTGGTTCTGAGAGGGAGAGCTGTCACTGGTGTGGTTCTGAAAGGGAGAGCTGTCACTGGTGTGGTTCTGAGAGGGAGAGCTATCACTGGCGTGGTTCTGAGAAGGAGAGCTGTCACCCTTGTGGTTCTGAGAGTGAGAGCTGCCACCAATGTGGTTCTGAGAGGGAGAACTGTCACTGGCGTGGTTCTGAGAGTGAGAGCTGTCACTGGTGTGGTTCTGAGAGGGAGAGCTGTCACTGGTGTGGTTTTCAGAGGGAGAGCTGTCACCCGTGTGGTTCTGAGAGAGAGAGCTGCCACCAATGTGGTTCTGAGAGGGAGAACTGTCACTGGTGTGGTTCTGAGAGGGAGAGCTGTCACTGGTGTGGTTTGAGTGGAGAGCTGTCACTGTGTGGCTCTCAGAGGAGAGACTTCACTGGTGTGGTTCTGAAGAGGAAGAGCTGTCACTGGTGTGGTTCTGAAAGGAGAGAGCTCTCACTGGTCTGGTTCTGAGAGGAGAGAGAGTGTCACTGATGTGGTTCTGAAGAAAGAGAGCTGTCACAGGTGTGGTTCTGAGAGGGGGAGCTGTCACTAGTGTGGCTCTGAGAGGGAGAGCTGTCAATGTTGTGGTTCTGAGAGGGAGAGCTATCACTGGCTTGGTTCTGAGAAGGAGAGCTGTCACCCTTGTGGTTCTGAGAGTGAGAGCTGCCACCAATGTGGTTCTGAGAGGGAGAACTGTCACTGGTGTGGTTCTGAGAGTGAGAGCTGTCACTGGTGTGGTTCTGAGAGGGAGAGCTGTCACTAGTGTGGCTCTGAGAGGGAGAGCTGTCACTGGTGTGGTTCTGAGAGGAAGAGCTGTCACTGTTGTGGTTCTGAAAGGGAGAGCTGTCACTAGTGTGGCTCTGAGAGGGAGAGCTGTCACTGGTGTGTTTCTGAGAGGAAGAGCTGTCACTAGTGTGGCTCTGAGAGGGAGAGCTGTCGCTGTGTGGTCTGAGAGGAGAGCTGTCACTGGTGTGGTTCTGAAGGGAGAGCTGTCCAATTGTGTGGTTCTGAAGGGAGAGCTGTCATGGTGTTTGTTCTGAGAGGGAGAGCTATCACTGGTGTGGCTCTGAGAGGGAGAGTTATCACTGGTGTGGTTCTGAGAGGGAGAGCTGTCACTGGTGTGGTTCTGAGAGGTAGAGCTGTCACTGGTGTGGTTCTGAGAGAGAGAGCTGTCACTGGTGTGATTCTGAGAGGGAGAGCTATCACTGGTGTGGTTCTGAGAGGGAGAGCTGTCACTTCCTGTGGTTCTGAGAGGGAGAGCTGTCACTGGTGTGGTTCTGAGAGGGAGAGCTGTCACTGGTGTGGTTTGAGAGGAGAAGCTGTCACGTCATGTGGTCTGGAAGAGTAGAGCTGTCTCTGAATGACTGGTTCTAGGAGAGGGCAAGTAGCAGTCACGTAGTGGTTTAAGATAGGAATGCTGCTACAGAAGATGGCCGAAATGTAGAGTGTGCCTCTGAACTGGATGCTTCCATAGGAAGTTTGCTAAATTTAGAGCCACACTAAGAAGGTTCTGGGATGGTAGGCGATGCATGCAACAAGGAAGATTCCGAGAGGTGGGAGTCGGCAGACTCTCCTTTAATGTTACTGTTTCTAGAGTATTTTTGAGTCGTGGTTTGCCAAGAGGAAGATTCTAGAAGATGGTCTATCTCCCCATTCTCATTGCGGTCTATTTCTGGCATAAGTTTCATGGTAAGCTGAATGGCAAACTGCCCTTTTAAATTTTAATACTTCTATCAAGTGTTAATCTAACACTCTAGAGCTTCAGATGGTACCCTTATAAAGTGATGACTTTCAAAAATTTTTTGGTGGCTATCCCTCCCACATTATATTACTCTATTTTGGCATATATTTTGTTTTATATTATTTATGGCCTCTCATTTTTCAAATGTATTAAGTATATTTTAAAAGTTTCATATCTATTAAGCATCCTATCAGATTATTCTCAGTGGTACACACTTATAATAGCTTGAAAAGATTTAAAAATAATATTTTTAGTCCTCACTGGGCTACCCAACTTTCCTAATACTACAAAAATAATATAAAACCCGATCTAACAAACTGTTTTGGATGCAAGTAAAAAAAGGGAAATACATCCGATTTTCCCCTTATTATAATTGGCAGAAAAATAGAAAGTAAACCCTTTCCATAAATATTTTATAAAATTTGCACAATTTTGACGAAACGAGAAAAATTTAAAACCCTCATCCATTCCCCCCTTCCGGGTAAAAATTTGAAAGTGCCTCTCCCCTTATCATCAAACCCTTCATTGCTGCTACCACAATCGTTTACTGAACCCCCCCAAATCCCCCCTAGCTAAAAACATCCAATCACGAAATTACACAAAAGGGGCCTGCGCAAACTACACAAAACTACTCATCACCTGTACCAAAAATCAATCTTTTTACAAATTAACCAAATTTAAATTTCTTTTTTTTTGTACCAAAGCCACTCATACTCCTATACCCCAATCACTTTTTGCTTCTACCCACACTCTTTTCTTCTATATTTCTAACTCAATTTTTTGTCCCTTGAAGATTGGCCCATCAGTAATTTTTAGCTACTGTTTGGGCTAAAATGGGGTATCACTTATTTTTATAAAAAGCAAAAAACCCCCTTAGTAGCTAAAATAGAAATTTTCAGCGTTATATATATATATAATATATATATAATATATATATAATATAAAATATATATATTTAAATTTATATATATAAATATACATATATATATAAATATAAATATATAAATATAATATTAAAAAATAAATATATAATATATATAAATATATATATATATTTTAAAAAATATATATAAATATATGCAATAAGATCACAGAAAAACAGGTAAATTTTCAGAAAAAGCAAAACAACCCCCTCTGAAAAAATAGAAAAAATTCCCAAAAGCGCTTTTGTGACTATTTTCAAAATTAAAAAGGGAAACCCAAAGGAAAGAAAAAGCACCCCAAGGAACAAATAAAAGGGGTTTGGGCCCAGCCCTAAACATCAATCCCACAAGGGTTTAAAACACGTGCCCGGCGCCCGACCCAACGGAATTTTCCTTTTCACAACTCCCCAAAACAAACTATTCTCCCCAAAAAAAAATTTTAAAAATTTTTAAATTTGTCCGGGGTATTTTAAATTTCCCAAAATTTCTATTAATTAAAAATGGATCTAATTTATAAAAACCCAAAAGGGAAAATTTTCCATATTTTTGGGCCCAAAACGCTTTTTTAAACAAGATTCAATTATTTTCCTGTCACTAGGGATTTTCCCTTGATACTACTTTCTCAAACTTTTTAAAAATCAATTGGGGGGTTTTAAAATCTCTTAATGAATAAATAGAGCTTTGGAATCTTGCCATTTTCTAATGCTATTTTTTATGTTTTTTTTAATCTTAGTCCGCGTTTTTTTTACCAGTTTGACTGTAAAAAAACTTAACCAAAAATTTTTAAAAGGAAATTTTAAAATAACACATCCATCAGAAATTCTGGGGGGAATTTTTTAAATCAAAATTTTTTTTTACTGAAAAAGTTTTTTAAATACAACTTTAATTTTAAAAGGGCTTAAGAAGAAAGGGCCATACCCAACCCAAGTTTTCATGGTAAGGGAAACCCCAACATTTTTTTAGTTGAAAAAGGCTGGTTCCCCCCTTTTTTTTGGTTTGAAAAAAAGTATTTTTTAAGCAACTTTAAAAAGTTTAAAATAAATTAAAATTTCTTGGGAAATTTTAAATCATTACCTTTTTTCCAAAATTTTTTTGATATTTCCTAAACAAAGAACTCGGGACTAAAAATTCGTAAAGCTCTCAAAAACTTGATGAAAAACAGACTGTTTGACTCAAATTTTGATCGGGGAATAATAGTGGAAAAAGGGAACAGTTATTTTTTTTGGGTTTTCTGAAAATTTTTAAAAATTTGAATTCATTATTACCCTTAAAAATTTAAAAACCCTTAGAAAAGGCAAGA
>NC_069400.1:41096819-41226819 GCF_026875155.1 Cherax quadricarinatus
CAGGGTAACATGAGTAAAAGACATACTGAATCCTCAGAAGAGGCGTTTAATATACAGAAAGCCGCATCTATGGTTCCCAAATTTAATGACAAAGATTTAGATACTTATTTCGCACTATGCACTGGCCCCGAGAACACCGGGTAGCCTAATTGCACACTTCATTGTCTGGCAAAGTTCTAAGTTATACCGCTACGTTACCTTTTGAGAAGTATGTGCATTATGACTCAGTTAAGATGGCTATCCTCGAGGCTTACGACCTTCTCCCAGTAAGTTATCAAAAAGCTTTGAGCATTATAACCCAGCCTATTCAATTGTATGTAGATTTCGTGCGTGAAAAGAAAACCGCTTTTGAGAGGTGAAAAGTGTCTCGCGGTTGATCTTCTATGAGGATTTTTATAATAACTTGCCCGAAGACTTACATAGGTATTTAATTGTAGTAAATTTGCTAGAAACAGCCTCACTCGCCGATAATTATGAAATATCGCAGCAGCTGATTAGCAAAGGATAAAGCAAAGAAACAGTGAATAAATCTTCTCCTAAGAAAGGACGATCTAACCTTACAGAGGTACGTCGCACACAGAACCCTCACCCGATCTCTAATCATGCCTCCCCACAAATTAATTTAGATCGGACTCTGGGAAAAGTTTAAAGCTAGTAAGGTAAAACTGTGTTGAAATGTACCTATTGTATGAAGAAATGGCATTTAAGGAGACATTGCTATTGGCTAGAGAGGGATACAAGGAACGAACAACAAGTTCGTTTCCCAACTCAAGTCATACCTTCCTCGGCAACCCGAAAGAAACAGAACCGTAGTTCCGAACAGGGTTCACGAGAGCAAGCCAGCAGTCACTCTGACTCAGTACTAGAACAATATCAGAACAAGATGTTCACTGGGCTATGAGTCCTTACTTTGCTAAAGTTAAAGTTGGGCTAGAAGAAACTCAATCAATTGAGGTTAACCCCTTCTGAGACACTGGAAGTTATTTAACCTTGTTGAAGCAAGGCATAATTCCAAGCTAGATGTATTATTAGATACCTATGCAGGCATCATCATAAGAGTGCCTCTTCACAAAATATATATCCAAACACAAACCTATACCGGCTTTGTGTCAGTAGGTATATCAAGTGAAACATTTCCAATTCAGGGAGTTGAATTACTCATAGGCAATGATCTAGACTACCGGGTATAAGCTGAGAGCCTCTAGTTTTGGATAACTCTACTGATATTAACTATGCCATAGAAGCTCGGAAAGAGGAACCTATCTTATTCCCTCTCAATGTTTTAACTAGGGCAATGTCTAGAGTGCAGCGAAATTCTTTGCCAACTGAAATCCTAGGAGACGATGGGGATATAGGTCTCGGTTTATTGTTCTCAAAGCTTTACAACCCTGATATTCAAATCCGAAATATTCTATGATTGGCCCTATTAAAGATTCTCCTGACATTAATATACTATCTAAGGAAGGGTTAATTGGAGATCAGTCCCTGGATCCAGCCCTGAAAAAATTACGAGAGATTGCAATTATGGAGGATGACGCTCAAGACCTGGACAATTGTTACTGTCTTGGTAACGACATATTAATGAAAAAGGAAAATTGTCTTTTGTCATCCAACGACCTTCTGTCTACAAGTAAGCATCTAGTTGTACTACCCAACGCCTTCAGAGAATTAGCTATTAGTTTTGCTCACAATAGTCCTCTGGGAGGTGTGAAGGCTTACTCAGCCCTGTAAGATCTTATGTTGGTCTTACCAAGGCTGGCTCCTCCTTAGGAAAATTAATGAATAGAAAAAAAGAACAATAACCTACAAATATAAACACTTTATTGTTAGAACTGAAAATATAAAACCTTTAAATATGAACTTTTATCCTACTTGAAAGAAAAATGAAAAATGAAATGAAAAAATGATATTTAAATTCAACGCTAATATGTACAGTTAGACTGGGGTGTCCCGTTGATGTTGACACCACGTTACTGATGTGGAGGAGGTCACAGCTGTTGAGTGACAACCCAATGACTAGTTCATCACAGAGTCTCTAGCCTTGAATAATCCATCAAGATGATAGGTATGCAGGTCTTTCACCACTGCAAAGATGAGGGGTAGTTGCCTGGGGTTGGCTACACTTAGGTACGTAGATAAAAAGTGATGTCCCAGAACTCATGTGAAGTTCGTCTCCTTCAACACTGTTTCCTTGGTTGCCAGATGACCCAAGCTGACATTCCAAGCTAGAAAGAGACAAAAGTTACCTACTGCTTGAGAAAAGTGTAAGGTACTTAAAAGAATGGTGAGGATTTAAAAGTAAAACCTGGAAATCAAGGCAGAATGAACTGAGTTTTTAAAATTGGTTAAAAGTGAACCTTTTAACCAATATATCCATTAAAAACAGGAGCAGAAGCTTGTACTTACAGTTGTGTTGGGAGCTGTGAGTCAAGTGGTTATCCATTTGATTGGAGCCCCACATGTCACCTTTCCTTGTGGAAAAAGGGGGGGATAGCAGGAGCTAGACACTGACCCTACCTTAACAAGCAGACTGGCAATCAAACTATTGTCACCATATACTCGCTCACTACTCCTATCTGTTGAACTTTTCCCTCAGACTCCCCCATAGCAAGACTTATAGTCAAAAATTATAAGAAGAATAGGCGAGGAAAAAGTTCTAAACCGGGAAAGTCACGTATGGTACCAATATCTTCTACTGACTGTCACGACTTAACCAGTCAGAGAAATAATTGGATGAACTATTGATATACACAATATGAAACTTAAAAGCTTGGAGTGCCAATGTCCACCTCAAGAGGCAACTATTGGTTCCCTTAATTAAAAGTTTCTAGGTATATCAAAGGTTTGTGATCCGTCTCTAAAATTAATTCTTTTCCCAGCAAATAAAATTTAAGTTTGGAGATACCCAGCACAAGGACTAAACATCCCTTTTGTATGGTGGAGTATCTCGTTTCTGCAGGAGGGAAGTTTTAGATTTAATAAATATACAGGAAATAGGAGTGTGTGTATTTTGTGCAGTAAGCACCTGACACCTATTGCAAGAACTGTACTTCTTTGTAATGAATACTTTAGTACCTAAAATATGGGATTCTCTGCTCGTCTGTTGGTGTGAGCAGACGTGCGCCTGCTGCCCTATCTCGGCAATTGGAAGACTTCCTGTTTTTTCCAATATGGTGCAGGGTGTGAGGAGGAAAGTAAATACTGTGGGCATCGAGCTGGTTCGCGGGGCGATTTCGCTGCAAGCTGCTCCCAGGCTGTTGCCATTAATCATCCGGGATATGTATGGTATAGAGGATGCAGAATTATATGGCATAGCACTTAATGATGCATACAGGGTGTTTGTCAAGTTGTTGAACACCGGAGTCTATGAAAGGCTGGTAGAGAAATACCAGGATGTGCGAGTGGAGGTCAATTCTATGGTGAGTGTCCACCTTCATGACGTCTCCAGGCACTATACTTGGGTTAGAGTGCGAAATGTATCGTTTGAGGCAGATGAAATGCACATATGCAATATTTTCAAGGACTATGGGACCGTTCACCTGGCACAGCCCGGCAAGTGGGTACAAGGTGCATATGCTGGATTCCCAGAGGGCACGTCTTCACTAAAAATGATGATACAGCACCCCATACCATCGTATGTTATGTTGGAGGCCTTCAGGACTCAGCTCATGGTGTCCTATGCTGGGCAACGCAAGACCTGCAGGTGTTTTGGTGGTTTTGATCACATTGATGCATATTGTGAAAGACAGACTTGACCATGGTCTAGAAAGTATTGCTGCAGGGGAATCTGGGCAAGTTGGACGTGCTCTGGAGCTACAGGAAGGACATGGGCCTGGTCGTCTGTGGAGTGGGGAGGTGGAGCAAGCAGAGGCAGTAGCGGGTGTGGACCTGATGGCCCCTGTGGCTGGGGGCCCTGTGGAACCCATTTTGCCTGATGGTGGGGGACGGCATGGTTCGGCGGACGAAGCCATCGATGAGGTCCTAGAGACGGTGCTCACCTCGCTGTTTCCCCAGTAAGATGGGGAGGGCGATTTGGCAATGAGGGCTGGTGTGAGGAATGCTGCAGACCTGTGTGGGCAGCAAGATGAGCCCATTGACTTGGTTGTGTCTCACAGGGCAATGTGCCCAGATTGCGGGAAGGTTGGACATGTGGTGGAGGTGGAGGTTCACCGTGAGGTATCACAGGAGGTAGAGATGGAGGCGGGTGGAGTCACGAGGCAAGTGTGAGGCTGTTACATCGGATTCGGATGATGTCCTAACTCCAGCACAGAGGACCGGCAAGGTAGTGGTGGTGGAAGAAAATGGTGGTGGTCCTTCGGGGACTATGGACCCAGAGCTTGACCAGGGAGGGGTTAGGGCTGCCAGTAGAGACATGTGTAAAGGAGGTCCGAAAGGACATGGTGGTGTTGTGAAGAAGGTGTCAAAGCACAGGGAGAAGAAACCACTGCTGGCCTAAGGTGTATGACGGTTAACATTAATGGTTTGTGTCAGGATGTGAAGTGTGCATGGTTTGCAAGTTTCTTGTGCCAGCATAGAGTGGATGTCATATTTGTGCAAGAGCACAATATCAAGGTGGGGTGTGTATTGGAGGTGGATGCATATAGGGCTTTTGTGATGCAGATGGGTCGCTTGAAAGGAGGGGTGGGAGTCCTACTCTGGGAGGTGAGCCCATGTGTGGTCAGTAGAAGTGAAGAGGAGGGGGAGGGGCGTATTATAAGAGTGGATGTTTGTGTATGCACCCTCGGAGAGTGATGCATGTCTGAAAGCGGATTTCGTGAGGGATGGGCTCGTTTATTATTTCCGTTCTTTACCACCTGTTGCTATCATGGGAGGGGATTGGAATTGTGTTATTCGCAGGGCAGACGTTGAGCCGCGGGGGGCGGGTCATTTTTCAACTTTCCTAGGTGATCTTCAGTGAGATGTGTGTCTACGTGATGTATTTGGGGGTGGGGCTTGGGCGGTGGAGCACACTTTTGTTAGACATGGATATGTGGCGAGGCTAGATCGGGTGCACATCACGAAGCAGGTAAGAGTGGAGCCCGTGCATATGGTGGAGGTGGAATATTCTGATCATAGGGCGGTTGTGGTCGACCTGGGGTGGGATGGGCTGGCCAGGAGGTGTAAGAGCTATTGGAAACTAAATACGAGGATCCTGGGTGACGAGGAGGGGCAGGGAGGATTCAAGACATTGTGGGCAGAGCTCAGTGAGGAAAGGCGGGGTGTAGAGGATTTGCTGGGGTAGTGGGATGGGGTGGCTAAGGGACGAATATGTCAGTTTTATGTGAGGGAGGGGAAATGCATAATACAACAGTCATAAGAACATAAGAACATAAGAACGAAGGAACACTGCAGAAGGCCTACTGGCCCATGCGAGGCAGGTCCAAGTCTCCTACCGGCTTAAGCCAATGCACCCAACCTAGTCAGGTCAGGTCACATTGACTTAAGGGAGGAACACGGCAACCGACCTGGTAGCACAAGCTATCAGGTCTAACTCACACCCACCCACATCCACTCATGTATTTATCCAACCTATTTTTAAAGCTACACAACGTTCTGGCCTCTATAACGGTACTTGGGAGTTTGTTCCACTCATCCACAACTCTATTACCAAACCAGTACTTTCCTATATCCTTCCTGAATCTGAATTTTTCCAACTTAAAACCATGCTGCGAGTCCTGTCTAGGCTAGATATTTTCAGCACACTATTTACATCCCCTTTATTTATTCCTGTCTTCCATTTATTACACCTCAATCATATCCCCCCTAATTCTACGTCTTTCTAGAGAGTGCAGATTCAGGGCCCTTAGTCTATCCTCATAGGGAAGGTTTCTGATACATGGGATCAACTTTGTCATCCTCCTTTGTACATTTTCCAGAGAATTTATATCCATTCTGTAATAAGGTGACCAAAACTGTGCAGCATAATCTAAATGAGGCCTAACCAAGGATGTATAGAGTTGAAGAACAACCTGAGGACTCCTATTATTTATGCTTCTTGATATGAAGCCAAGGATTCTATTAGCTTTATTGCGAACACTTATGCACTGTTGTCTTGGTTTCAGATTACTGCTAACCAGAACTCCTAAATCTTTTTCGCAATCCGTAATATTAAGATCTACATTATTTAGTTTATATGTGGCATGGTTATTGTCCTGTCCAACATTTAGAACTTTGCATTTGTCTATATTAAACTGCATCTGCCACTTCTCCGACCACTGCATCAGTCTATTCAAATCTTCCTGGAGTGCTCGAATGTCCTAGTCAGAATGAATTCGACGGCCTATTTTGGTGTCATCGGCAAACTTGCCGATGTCGCTCTTTATGCCCTCATCTATGTCGTTTATGTAGATTGTGAACAGCAGGGGCCCAACACTGACCCCTGTGGAACACCGCTCGTGACACTTCCCCACTCTGATTTCTCCCATTTATGCAAACTCTCTGCTGCCTATTTGTCAACCATGCCCCTATCCAGGAAAAAATTTCTCCTCCTATTCCATGTGCTTTAATTTTCCTCAATAGTCTCTGATGTGGGACCCTGTCAAAAGCCTTACTGAAGTCCATATACACAATATCATATTCATTACCATGATTACCTCCTCAAATACCTTAGTGAAAAAAGTTAATAAATTCGTAAGGCAGGAACGCCCCTTTGTAAAACCATGCTGAGATTCGTTGATTAATTTATGCTTTTCAAGGTGGCTACGAACTGCCTCGGCAATTATTGATTCCATAAATTTTCCCACTATGGAGGTTAGGCTTATTGGTCTATAGTTCGAAGCTAAGGACCTGTCACCTGTTTTGAAAATAGGTATCACATTTGCCATTTTCCACTTATCTGGCACCATGCCAGTTTGTAGTGATATGTTGAAAAGATTAGCCAAAGGTGTGCTAAGCTCCTCTTTACATTCCTTTAGAACCCTTGCATACAGTTCATCAGGGCCTGGGGATTTGTTAGGTTTTAATTTATCTATTTGCCTAAGGACCATGTCACTTGTGACCCTAATAGTCACAGTTTATTATCGTCCTGTTCTACATAATTTATCATTACTGGAATATCGCTGGTATCCTCCTGTGTAAAAACTGAGAGGAAGTATGTGTTAAAAATTCTACACATTTCCTTATCACTGTCAGTGAGCTGACCCGAGGAACTTTTGAGTGGGCCTATCTTGTCCTGATCTTACTTCTGTATACCTGAAAGAATCCTTTTGGGTTAGTCTTCGATTCTCTTGCAACTTTAACCTCATAATCTCTTTTTGCTTTTCTAATTCCCTTTTTTATTTCTCTCTTTAACTGAAATATATCGATTTCTCAATTGCCCCTCTCCTTTTTTGATTTGCCTAAAAATATGCCTCTCTTTTGACCAATCAGATATTTTAATCTATTGTTCTTTCCATTTAGGATCATTTTTGTTCGATCTGATTTCCCTATTTGGAACATAATTTGACTGAGCAGCTAGAACTATGCCCTGGAAAGCATCATATGGGCAACCATCACCACCTACCTGACCCTTAGTCAGGTCATTCCAGTTCAGCCCACCCAAGTAATTTTTTCCCGTCCCATGAAATCAGCCAAGTGAAAGTCAGGGACGGAGACTTGATTGCCATTATTAGGGGAATTCCATGGTATATTAAAACTGATGATTTGTGACACTTTTCCCCCAAACTCATCATTAACCTCAAGATTATTAATTATGTTTCCCTACTGGGAAGAACCAAGTCAAGGAGGTTATTTCCCCTAGTTGGCTCTGTCACAACTGTTTTAAAAAAAAAATCCTGGATCGTATCAAGAAAAGTCACCTGACTCTAAATTTCCTGTCAAATTGCTCCAGTCAATCTGTCTATAGTTGAAATCTCCCATTAGCAAAAACATTTTCGTATGTAGATGCCTTACGAATTTCGTCCCATAGAAGTTTACTGCACTCCCTATCAAGAATTTGGGGCCCTGTAAATAAACCCCAAAATTAGTTTTTCTCGGCCCTCGAGAAGCTGTAACCAAAAACAATTCAGTGGCTGACGCTTCTAATTTAATATCTTGTCTAACACAACAATTTAAATTGTCTCTGACATACATCGCTACTCCACCACCTTTCCTGTTGACCCTGTCAGTGTGGAATAATTATACCCTTGTATGTGACATTCAGAGGGCATCTCTCTATCTTTCAGATTGAGCCAGGTCTTGTTAAAAGCAATAATAATCTATGTCTCCTGCACTTGCAATTAATCTTAGCTCATCTATCTTATTTCTTACACTCCTGCTATTAGTATAGTAAAACCTTTAAAGGGGAGCTAGTCCCTTGCTCCCCTCTGCTGTCCCCCTTTTTTGCTGACCTGATCTATTGTCTTTTTTATAACTTCATGCTGAATGCCTTTTATACTTTTACTGTTTCCAACCCAAGGTTGCAACCTGCTTGTTTTCCCACACACACCCATACCTCTATCTTCCATCAGTTTAAAATCATAGGCATTTCACCAATGGCCTTCTCAATCGAGTCTGCAAGTGCTACCACCCCAGCCCCAGAGGGGATGTACCCCATTCCCTTGCATACATATCATGTTTGCCAAAAAGTTGTTCCAGTTGTAAATGAATGGGATTGCAAGTTCCTTGCAGTACTGTCTAGCCAGAAATTTACACCAATTGCCCAAAACAACCATTCATTTCCTACTCCCCTTCTAGGGAAGATGCTACAATGATTGGGATCCCTCCCTTAGACTTAATGAAACTATAGCTGACCTGTACTTATCTAGCAGCTCTTCTCTCCTACCCTTCCCAATATCATTTCCACCAGCACTGAGACAGATAATGGGCTTGCTCCCATTACCTGACATGATATTATCCAGCCTGTTGACAATGTCCCCAACACCAGCTCCAGGGAAGCACACTCTATCTCTCATCTTCTTATTCCCATTACAAAAAGCACGGTCAATGTATCTTACCTGAGAGTCCCAACCACAAGAATGCGCTTACCTCCATTAGCAGGGGCAGTAGTTAAACCCCTTTCCTTCACTGGCCACTGAAGTACATTCATCCTGAAGAACAGAGAAGCGATTTCCTACCTTCAGATCTTCACTCTTAACTTTCCTTACTCTTTATGGGGCCTTCCATTACTGTGAACTACTCGCCACTTGTAGCAGGTGCTGGGCTGCACCTCACTGCTGGTAGCCGTTGCTGCCTCCCCAACTACAGCCTCCTCAAGCGAGAGACAGACTGCAACTCGCTGCTAGAAGCCTCATTCCCCACAACTCCAGCCACCTCACACTCTCTCCCAGACCCATTGAGGTGGACCTTCAGCCTCCTAATCTCCTCCTGGAGAAGCAAGACCTCCTCCTTCAACTCTCCAACCTCAATTTTTAAAACACTGCAGAAGCAAGCCATGCTTTGTAACCGTCCACACTAATCCCCAAGGCAGCTCAGGGTCTGTGACCTCACGTGACGACTGACCACTGAGTACTGACGTATGGGCTCCTTCAGTACCTAGAGGATAGGTTGAGGGATTGCTGTGGAAGAGGTGGACACAGGGAAGCATATCCTGTGGAGGAGATAGAAACATTGAAGGGAAGGATTTGTGAGCTGCAAAATGAACCTTTTAATGTGGTGCATGTGCAGGAGGGGGTTAAGGAGGTGTTGTGGGGCGATCAACCATCGGTGTGTGTTTTACAGGGTCAGCAGCACTGTCGGAAGGCCACTGAGGTTGGTAGGTTAGTCATCCACTCTGAAGTGGGGGGTTATCATGAGGGGCTGGTGTTGCGGACGACAGAGGGGATGAGTGGTTATGAGGATGCATGGTATGAGCAGTATTTGGGGAGTAGCGCAGTGGGAGGTGAGGCTTTGCGTAGCGTCTGCAAGCTAGTGCCATGTTCATTGGGGGTAGTGATCGAGTAGCGCTGGGTGGGGAGATAGATGAGGGCGAGGTTTGGCGGGCATTGGTGAGTATGCATGCAGGAAAGGCTCGGGGGATAGATGGATTGCCTTGAGAATTTTACCTGCAGATTTGGAAGTTAATGTGTGGATTCCTAAAGGAGAAGGGGGTGTTGGGGGAGTTACAAGCCACAGCGGTAGTTGTTCTGGTCCCGAAGGAAGAGGTCCAGAATACCCTAAAAGATTATTGGGCGATATCTTTACTATGTGTGGATTATAAATTGTTTGCAAAAATACTTGGAAATTGCCTGAAATGCGTCATGGGGCGTGTTGTATCGGGAGGGCAATACAGGTTGCTTGGCAGATGCATGGTCGAGGGCCACAGACGTCTTAAGGGGTTTGTGGAGGGTTTGGGGAGAAAAGGGGGAGCTTACTTGCTTTGGATTGGCAGGGAGCATATGACCGTGTGGAATGGGAGGCACTGTGGCAGATCCTTCTAAAGCAGAGATTTGGGGAGGAAGTTGCGGAGTGGGTGGAGACATTGTATCGAGGGGCACAGGTGCATGTGCAAATCAATGGTCGCATAGGGGAAGAGGTGTGTATGGGGCGGGGCCTCAGGCAAGGATGTCCACTTTCTCAAATCCTGTTTGCCTGTGTTCAGGACCCATTTTACGGCCTCATTGAGGCCCATATCTGTGGGGGGTGGGGACACGGGAGGTGGGGTGTGGGCTGGGGATTATAGGATACGTCAACGACACAATGGTACTCATGCGGGAGAGAAAGAGTTTGAGAGAGGTGGGAGAGGTCATTTGTACATTTGGGGAGACTACGGGGATAAGGGTTAATGTGGAGAAATCATGCTTATTAAGGCTGGGAAATTGGAACTGGCAGGGAGATTGGGATGCTGGCTTGGAGTGGAGGGTGGTGGATAACTTAAAGATATGTGGAATAGTGTATATAAGAACATAAGAAAGAAGGAACACTGCAACAGGCCTACTGACCCATGTGGAGCAGGTCCATGTCCCCCCCGCCAGATTAGACCAATGACCCACCCCCCGGATTATCCCAATGACCCACCCAGTCTGGTCATCCCCACTCAAGGATGGAGCACTGTACCAGACCCAGCAGCACAAGCTAGTCAGGTCCAATTCACACCCACCAATGCCCACTCATGTATTTATCTAACCTATTTTTAAAACTACACAACGTTTTAGCCTCAATAACTGTACTCGGGAGCTTGTTTCACTCATCCACAACTCTATTACCAACCAGTGCTTTCCTATATCCTTCCTGAATCTGAATTTTTCCAAGTTGAAACCATTGCTGCGAGTCCTGTCTTGGCTGGAAATTTTCAGCACACTATTTACATCCCCTTTATTTATTCCTGTTTTCCATTTATACACCTTGATCATATCCCCCCTAATTCTACGCCTTTCGAGAGAGTGCAGATTCAAGGCCCTAAGTTTATCCTCATAGGGAAGATTTCTGATACATGGGATCATCTTTGTCATCCTCCTTTGTACGTTTTCCAGAGCACTTATATCCATTCTGTAATACGGTGACCAGAACTGAGCAGCATAGTCTAAATGAGGCCTAACCAAGGATATGTAGAGTTGAAGAACAACCTGAGGACTTCTGTTATTTATATGGAGGATCAAGTGTGGTCGAGAGAGGTGAACTCCGAACGCATTGTGGAACGGGTGCAGCATAGATTGGGGAGTTTGCAACCATACCATTTGACATTGTTGCAGAGGGCCATCATGGTAAACACGTTACTATTCAGTAAGGTTTGGCACATGGCTGCAGCTTTCCCCATAATGGGGCAAGGAATTTTGAGAATCTTAAAGAGGGTGTTTAAGTTTATATGGGGTTCCGGGTGTGACTGGCTGAGGAGGGAGGTGGTAATGCTGCCAGAACGTCAGGAGGGGTTAGGGTTATTGGATCTGCGGCATTGGGTAAAAATGCGTTTACTTGCGAAGGGAGTATGTACGAGTTGGGGGATGGGAGGGGTTAAAGCTTCTGTATGAGAGAGTGAAGAGGTGGTATGTGGGTGCAGAGTTGAGGGAATGTGAGGTGGTGCTGCATACCCTCATGGTCCTAGGGAACCTGGCAAGATCTGTATGGGGGTGTTGGCGAGAGTGATTGGGAGCCAGATGGTGGTGCCAGTGGAGGGAATATACCCCATGTATGAATGGGGAGATATTTGGTGTCGTTTTTGTAAGTTGAAGCTCAGGCCTCGGGTGTGGAAGGTTATGTTCCATTTCCTGCATGGCATTTTGCCATCAGGAGCGGTTCTATGGGCGAAACGAGTGGTGGAGGAGAGTGGGTGTGGGGTGTGTGGTGGAGAGGATTCGGCATATCTTGCAGTGTATTTTTGTTAATGTTTGGGGAATGTTCGGGATTGGATGGGTAGGATAGTGAGGCGAGTGGTGGGGGAAAGCATACCGGTGCTGAGGGCGCTTGTTTTGGATGTGGGAGGGGTGCCAGAGAGTACACAACGAGCACTGGCATATTTAATGGTAGATTTTGTGTACGTGTCGTGAGGTACGCTTGGGAATGGGGACTGGGTTGCAAAGAAAGGGGTAATGACAGCTACTTTCTCTAGGACAGTTTGCAGGAATAAGGAAATATATGGATCGCGGTGGGAGGGAACCTTCCCCGCAGGTTATCGTGGTTTAACTGTTGGGATCTTACTAGCTTTGTATTGAGGGGGGTTGTCATGGCTGGGGCAAGGATTGAGGATGTTATCCGGGGTTCCAATGGGCTCGCCGTCGGGAGTGTGTGTGTGTGTACTCACCTATTTGTGGTTGCAGGGGTTGAGTCACAGCTCCTGGCCCTGCCTCTTCGCTGATTGCTACTAGGTCCTCTCTCTCCCTGCCCCATGAGCTCTATCATACCTCGCCTTAAAACTATGTATGGTCCCTGCCTCCACCACATCACTTTCTAGGCTATTCCATGGCCTGACTACTTATGACTGAAGAAATACTTCTAACACCCCTTTGTTCATCTGAGTCTTCAACTTCCAATTGTGACCTCTTGTGTCTGTGTCCCATCTCTGGAACATCCCGTCTTTGTCCACCTCGTCTATTCCGCGCAGTATTTTATGTGTCGTTATCATGTCTCCCTGAGCCTCCTGGCCTCCAGTGTCGTAGGCCCGATTTCCCTCAACCTTTCTTCATAGGACAATCCCTTTAGCTCTGGACTAGTTTGTTGCAACCTTTGCACTTTCTCTAATTTTTGACGTGCTTGACTAGGTGTGGATTCCAAACTGGTGCTGCATACTCCAGTATGGGCCTGACGTAGATGGTATACAGAGTCTTAAAACGAATCCTTACTGAGGTATGGGAACGCTACCCGTAGGTTTGCCAGGCGCCCGTATGCTGCAGCAGTTATCTGATTGATGTGCGCCTCAGGAGATATGCTCGGTGTTATACTCACCCCCAGATTTTTTTTCCTTGAGTGAGGTTTGCAGTCTTTGGCCATCTAAACTATATTGTGTCTGCGGTTTTTCTTTGCCTTCCCCAATCTTCATGACTTTGCATTTGGCAGGGTTAAATTCAAGGAGCCAGTTGCTGGACCAGGCTTGTAGCCTGTCCAGGTCTCTTTGTAGTCCTCCCTGATCCTGTCCGATTTGATTCTTCTCATTAACTTCACATCATCTGCAAAAAAGGGGACACTTCTGAGTCTACCCCTTCCGTTATTGTCGTTCACGTATACCAAGAACAGCACAGGTCCTAGGACTGACCCCTGTGGAACCCGCTTGTCACAGGGCCCACTCTGACACCTCGTCGCGTACCATGACTCGTTGTTGCCTCCCTATCACATATTCTTGATCCATTGCAGGCCTTTCCTGTTATGTGTGCCTGGTCCTCTAGCTTTGCAGTAACCTCTTGTGAGGAACTGTGTCGAAGGCCTTCTTGCAGTCCAAAAATACGCAGTCGATCCACCCCTCTCTCTCTTGTCTTACTTCTGTCACCTTGTCAAAAACTCTAGTAGGTTTGTGACACAGGATTTTCCTTCCCTGAAACCGTGCTGGTTGTCAATTATACACTTGTTTTTTTCCAGGTGCCCACCACTCTCCCCCTGATGATCTTCCTCCATGACCTTGCATCTATACACTTTTAGTGATACAGGTCTGTAGTTTAGTGCCTCATGTCTGTCTCCCTTTTTAAAAAATTGGGACTAAATTTGCCATTTTCCATACCTCAGGGAGTTGCCCAGTTTCAAATGATGTGTTTGAAGATCTTGTTAATGGCTCACACAATATCTCTGCTCCCTCTTTAAGGACCCATGGAGAGATGTTGTTGGTCCCACCGCCTTTGGAGGTGTCAATTTCGCATAGCAGCTTCTTCACCTCCTTTTGGTTATATGTACCTCATCCAGCACTTTCTGGTGTGCCCCCCTATTCTGATTTCTTGGAGTCCTACGGGTTTTCCCACTGTAAATACCTCTTTAAATCTTGTGTTGATATCCTGACATACCTCTCGGTCGTTTCTTGTGAAATTCCCATCACCCTTCCTCGTCTGATTACCTGGTCCTTGACTGTTTTTTTTCCTCCTGATGTGGCTGTACAACAGCTTCGGGTCAGTCTTTACTTTTGATGCTATGTCATTTTCATATTGTCTCTGAGCCTCCCTTTTTTATCTGTGCATATTCGTTTCTGGCTCTTCGGCTGATTTCTTTATTTTCCTGATTTCTCTGTCTTCTGTACCTTTTCCATTCTTTTGTACACTAGTTTTGCCCCCCTACACCTTTGGGGAACCAAGGACTCGTTCTGTTTTCCCCATTATTTTGTTTCCTTGGGAACAAACCTCTCCTCTGCCTCCTTGATTTTGTTGTTTACATAGTCCATCATTTCTTGTACTGGTTTTTCCTGTCAGTTCCCTCTCCCACTGAATGTTTTGAAGGAAGTTCCTCATGCCTGAGTATTTCCCCCCTTTTGTAGTTTGGTTTTTCCCAGCCTTTTCCCTGCTACTCTCTCCACTTGGAGCTCAACTATGTAGTCGAAGCACAGAACCACATGATCACTAGCTCCCAGGGGCCTTTCATACATGATACCCTCGATGTCCGAACTATCATGGTGAATAAAGGTCCAACCTTGCTGGTTCATCCTCTCCTCTCTCTCTCTGGTAGTGTCTCTAAAATGTTGATGCATGAGGTTCTCAGTACCACATCCATTTTTTGGCTCTCCATGTTTCGGGACCCCCATGGGGCTCCAGGTTTTCCCAGTCAATCTCCTTGTGATTGAATCACCCATAACTAGTAACTTTGCTGCCCCCATGTGTGCTCTCCGGTCACCTCGGCTAGTGTGTCGATCATTGCTCTGTTGCTCTCATCGTTTTTCTTCTCTTGGCCTCCTGCAGTTCTGTGGTGAGTTGTTCTTACTACAATTATCACCTTATGTCCCTCAGACTGGATTGTTCCCACTAAGTAGTCCTTTCGCCCATGCCATCCATTCCTTCCATTTTCTCAAAACCCCACTGGTTTTTTTAAAGAGCAGTGCAACTCCTTTCCCCTCTCCTCCCTCTGTCTTTCTGAGGGATTTGATATCCGGATTTGGAAAGATTGAATCTGTTATTATTCTGGGGAGTTTTGTTTCTGTGGAGTGCTATTATGTCTGGGGATGTCTCTTTGATTTTTTTCGTGCCACTCCTCATACTTTTTTTGTTATTCCATCTGCATTTGTATACCCCACCTTCAACTTCTTTTCTAAGACTGTGGTCTGGGAAGTATATTTGGGGTTGGGGAAGTGGGAGACCTGGTAAGGAACTATGGGTTGTTGCTGTGGGGGTGAAGTTTGTAATGTAGTGGGTGGGGGCATTGGATGTGGCATGGGTGTTTTGATTTAGGGTTTTGGTTGCACTGGGGTTGACCTGGTTGGGAGGTTTCTATAGGAAGTTGTGAGGGAGGCTGTATTTGATCTTCTTCCTGGGTCTGGGATTCCTGTCTGTCTTTCTCCATCCCCTCTCTTTCTCCTTTGCCTTTGTACCATCTCTCTCAGTTTCTTCCTTTCTTCTTGTGTTCTGTCGCGGTCGGATAAAACCTTCCTGTATGCCGTTTATGTCCCTTAATCGTGCTTTTCCTGCAGGATCCTGGTCCGAGTCGTTCTGCCTTGAAGGTCACTCCACTGGCCGGGTTCTTTTTTTTTTCAAAACCCCCCTATTCTCCGAAAATTTTCCAGCTGGGTCATATCGTCTTCTCCTATTGCTTTCATGATGCTTTCAATTGTTTTTTTTCCCCTTGTTTTCTTTTCCTCATATGTTTCCCCTTCGACTTCCCGGAGCCCATAACAAAGACTGACCTCACCCTTTCATTTCCCACTGCATATCCCTGTGTATCCCCCCATTTAATTTGGTCCTCCACTGCAGCTTTCTTTCATCAGTTTCACTGGCTAATGTACTTGGGCTCAGTGGCCCGTCATTTCCCCTTCTCGGCTTTCCTTGGGCTCTGTTGTTGTCTGTTAGGGCCTCACATAAAGCTTAGCTCTTTCATTTGCTACAGTCTTCTCTGATAGAGCATCTCCATGCCAGTTTTTTCCCTTCTTTCCCTACAGTCCCCTTATTTGTGGCTGAGGTAGCAGTCTTGTTGTCAATCCCAAAATGTTTTTAGTTCTTTAGGCTGTTTCAGATTTTTCAGTTCTTCTTCAAACTCTGTATCCTAGCTTCTGCTGCTTTGACATGCACCTCCCACTTCCTGCTTTCCATATCTATCCTCTCTTCCATTCTCATGCTAAGTTCTTCTAGTTTCTTTTCCCCTTCATGATCCCTTTTTATGAGCTCTGCTGCCCAATCTTCCTTTGCATTTTCTCCTCCTGTCCCCTTTGGTTTTTTTTTGTTGCTCTCTGGCAACCCTTTTTGTTTTATCCTGATTGCCTCGAAGTGGGAAACCTACATGTTCTGTATGTTAGGTTAGTAGTGTGTATGTCAGAGTTGTGGGGGGGGGAAGTAGTGGAGGAACTGTGGCTATGTGGGGGCTGAGTGGGGAGGGGTGGGAGGGTTTTTGGGTGAACGGGGGGGGGGAGGGTGATCGAGGGAGGGAGGGATCAGGGGAATTTGTGAGATGTCGGTGTTGAGGGGGGGGGGAGTGTAGGGGTGTCTGGATATGTGTGTGTGTTGTGTGTGTGTGTGTGTGTGTGTGTGTGTGTGTTTTGTGTGTGTGGTGTTGTGTGGTGTGTGTGTGTGTGTGTGTGTGGGGTGGTGTGTGTGTGTGTGTGTGTGTGTTTGTGTGTGTGTGTGTGTGTAATTTTGTGTGTAATTGTGTGTGGAATTATGTGTGGGTTTTATGTACTGAAAGGTAGGTGGCTTGTGCATTTAAGGTAAGTCTCAGTGGTCCTTGGCTGCCCACACCTTCTTGTGACCTGACCCCCAACCTCCTGGGAGGACTTACCGGCACTACTTACAGTGTGTGTGTGTGTGTGTGTGTGTGTGTGTGTGTGGGTGTGTGTGTATGTGGGTGTGTGTATGTGGGTGTGTGGGGTGTGTGTGTGTGTGTGTGTGTGTGTGTGTGTGTGTGGGGTGTGTTTTGTGTGTGTGTGTGTGGGGGTGTGTTGTGTGTGTGTGTGTGTGTATGTGGGTGCATGTGTGGTATGGGCGTTTGGCTTAGACGTAAACGAGGGATGGTTTAGTGTGGTTAGTAGGTGTTTGGAAGTAAGTGTGATGACAGCTGAATTAAAAGTGCGATCCAATTTGGTTGTGGGGATTTTCAGTTCATACTTTTGCGTACGTGTCCCACGGGATGATGATTGCATTACTCTCTATGTATATATAGCCCTGCACATGCTTGATCACTTACCATCACACCTATGTTAGAGGGTGGAGGTATATATTTTTTTAGAAGTAATGTAGGCATGTCTGCTGTAAGGATGCTTGGGTGAGGTTTGTAGTGATTGTGATACTGTCGCGCTGTGACAGGTTATATGCTCATGTATGGCTAGAAGAATGTGTGACAGGGTTATGTGTAATGACGAGAGAAAGTGAGCGGTTGCCCAAATGGGGGGAAAGAGGGGAGCTAAGGAGTCTCGGAGAGATTGAATTTGCAACTTGATAGTGTCTCTTGTATACACCTTTGTTTTGCACATTGACTTTTGTGCAGTGAATAGGTTGTGATAGAGTAGCTTTTATTTATGTGTTCGCATTAGGTTATGGAAGCCAGTGCTGTGAACTTGATTTTGTTGACGGCCTTTACTTTACAAGTTGATATATCAATGTATGTGTACAACAATATGATAATTTAGTAATTGTGGCCAGTGTATTTGGCGGAGGTGTGTGTACCTCAGGTGGAGGTGTGTGTACCTCAGGCGGAGGTGTGTGTACCTCAGGTGGATACACATACTTCAGTATGACTTACTCCCAAGAAAGAGGTATTTATTAGGAATGTGGTTTTCTTTTTACAATAATATATATGTGTGTGATGTTTTTTGTATTTGCACCTACATAAGTATGTTTTTTTTGTCAGCTGTTCGTCACACCTATGTAGACGTGAGACGTGATAATTTCAAGTGTATTTCTTATATATACTGATAGGTGGCTTGAGTGATGTATAGTGTGCTCGATGGTCTTTCTTTTTCGTTTTGTCTGTGACGGGTTTTTTCTCCAGTGTCCAACAACGTGTGTGTGTGTGATAATTTATGTATGTACTTATTGTTCTTAACAGTTTTATACAATATATATGTATTATGTCTGTCTGTACAAGATATGCTCTCAATAAAATATAAAAAAAACTACTTTGTAACCTCTGAGTACATGCTTGGCCAAAAATAAGTGTGCTTGAGTTAATGCCACGTCTTACGATGAGCCGAGCCAATTGTTCGGTCACTGGCAGATCATGAGCCATTTGAAGAACAGTCTCTCGACATGGGTTAGGAACAACAAGGAGGGAATAATCTATCGCTGAAGAATGAAATTTAGATACAGATTTATATAAAATACCATCAATATATTCAAACTTACGTGATAGGTATCTCCCGTGGATAACTTTGTTGTTAAAAGCATGATTATGACAATCCCGAAGTGAAGGGCAATCCCGCTGTAAATTGACAGTCATCCTTGGACATAAAATCTGGGAAAATGAAAGGACTTACGGTGGGAGAAGAGGAGGTAGGAGAAGCCGGGGTTATGGTCTGAGCCCTAGTCAAGACATTTATAGTATCGGAAGCAATACCCTTACTTTCACCTGACGAGTGAACAGGTGATCCTGCTACCTCACTATCGAGAGCAGTATCATCTGTTTCCACCCCCAAATGAACCGTGTAAGACAATGCAGCGTCCGGTGTGGAATTGTTAAGGGGTTATTTATCTTGCAAGGAAGAGGAACTGGAAAACTTAGGTCCATGGGTGGTGACGAAAGATCCGCCTCCGAAGGAAGAACGGCACCTTTAACGTTACCCACTATTATAAAACAAGTAATTGGGGCTAGTCCCGCATTAGTCCAACCTGTGAACCATTTAGTTTTCAAGTAACAATGTGTTGTAGGTCAAGTATTTTCACGACCCAAGTAGTCTGAAAGAATAGAGACACACGAGAGGTTTTAAAGTTAGAGAACAGTTTGTCCGAAATTACGATGCACGTATATCCAGTGTCACGTAATATGTCTGAGACGTTTATACCATTAACTGTTACCGAACAGAAGGGTGCCTCGTCATTACCATCAACAAAACATCTGCCAACTTTCTCTATTTTCTTTGAAGGACAATCTGGACGTTTATGTCCGATACCACCAAACCAATGACTTGTTGGTATAATAGCTAGTGGCTTTTTTTCTACTGTAGGCTTCTTAATCATTGGTTCAGGTGAATCACTGCCCTTAAGAATCAATTACTCTAGGTCTTGATGAGAACTGTGAGCCTCAGCATACAAATCAGTGGCCTCAGCAACTTTCTCAGCTTTAATCAGGTTACATTCTCTAATAAATGTTCGTATCTGGTGGGGAAGAGCTGTCAGGAACTGGTTAGCAACAATGAAGTTTCTAAGAGATTCATAACTGTGATCAATTCCTGAACTCTCTATCCAAAAGTCGAACAAACGAAAGTGTTGCCTGTAACTGCTGAAAGTTTTGGCCATGCTGTAAGGTGGCATACCTGAAATCTTTCCTATATGAATTTGTGGCTTTTTGGTATGCTTTAAGGATTGCCTTATTAAGCAGGTTATAATTACATATGATATCCTGCGACAAAGTTGCATAGATGTTCAAAGCTGTACCAGAAAATAACATACCTAACCTGGTAGCCCAGGTGTCAGCTGGCCATTCACAGAGGGTAGCTGTATTTTCAAACCTTATAATGTATGAAGTTATGTCTTCACCCTCTGTGAAGGGAGGTAAATTAGGTGTTGGAATATGTGCACTAGCTGTATGATCTTCAATTACTCCTTCCTCTAATTGCTGTTGTGTAAAAGTTAATTTTCTATTTTCTAATTCAAGGTGTGCTTTCTGTACCTCACGATCTTTTTTTCTCTCTCTTAACTCATTTTCTCTAGCTCTTTCCTCAACTTCTCTATCTTTTGCTCTTTCCTCAAGTTCTCTTAATTTAGCTTGTTCCTCACGTATTTTAGCTTGTTCCTCACGGACTTTAGCTCTCTCATGATCAAGTCTATCACACTCCTTTTTGTCTTCTCGCTCTTTCTAATTGTCTTTCTTGGTTTTCTCTTTCAATTCGATCTTTCTCCTTTTTCTCCTCTCTCTCGATTCTCTCTCTCTCTCTCTCTCTCTTTTCTCTTTCTCTTTCAAACTGTCTCTCTTTTCTTTCAATTCTTTCCTGGGTCTTAGTGCTTAATGAATGCTTCTAAATTTTTCCCCTTATTCCTAACTTACTCCCAGTGTTCATCCAAAACTGGTATTCCTCCATGCTTGCAAGAATAACTTAAACTACCAGGGGAAAATGAAATGGGTATATATCAAAGAAAACGGAGGGTTCAATTTCTGCTCTGCTCAAACTGTAAATAAATCAGAGGGTTTGATCCCTGCTTCGATTAAACATTATGTATGAAAAAATGGAGGGTTCTATGCCGGCTCCGACCAAACAATAAGTTGAATGGGGTCACTTGACCATCCAATCTTCTCACTAACAAATCGAGATTGTCCTACAACAGTTCCCTTGATATAATAGAGCTCAATGAAACAACTTGTCACTGGAAAATCTCGGGTCCTTAGAGTCTATTTCTCCAAATCGTTTCACGCTCAAAAATAAAAGTGGCAGAATTAACTAGTATATCCTGCCTTGACTTACAGTAAATTGAGACTATAACAATCACCAAATCTTTTAAATACCTGTACTGCAGTCCTACCATAGAGAATGATTACTCATGGCTGGTGGTAACCGTCTGTGGTATGTGGCGTTGAAGTTCCAATGGTAGATTCGAGATGGAGTCTAATCTTGATTCGGTCGAGTGATCCTGGTAAGGTCGCCACTTGTGAAGGCTTACTCAGCCCTGTAAGATCTTATGTTGGTCATACCAAGGCTGGCTCCTCCTTAGGAAAATTAATGAATAGAAAAAAGGAACAATAACCTACAAATATAAACACTTTATTGTTAGAACTGAAAATATAAAACATTTAAATATGAACTTTTATTCTACTTGAAAGAAAAATGAAAAATGAAATGAAAAAA
The DNA here is from genome assembly GCF_026875155.1 of Cherax quadricarinatus. Taxonomy (NCBI): domain Eukaryota; kingdom Metazoa; phylum Arthropoda; class Malacostraca; order Decapoda; family Parastacidae; genus Cherax; species Cherax quadricarinatus. The sequence goes on from NC_069400.1 coordinate 41,118,277, forward strand.
TGATATTGAAATTCAATGCTAATATGTACAATTAGACTGGGGTGTCCCGTTGATGTTGACACCACGTTACTGATGTGGAGGAGGTCACAGCTGTTGAGTGACAACCCAACGACTAGTTCATCACAGAGTCTCTAGCCTTGAATAATCCGTCAAGATGATAGGTATGCAGGTCTTTCACCACTGCAAAGATGAGGGGTAGTTGCCTGGGGTTGGCTACACTTAGGTACGTAGATAAAAAGTGATGTCCCAGAACTCATGTGAAGTTCGTCTCCTTCAACACTGTTTCCTTGGTTGCCAGTTGACCCAAGCTGACATTCCAAGCTAGAAAGAGACAAAAGTTACCCACTGCTTGAGAAATCACTCTCTGTGATAAGTGTAAGGTCTTAAAAGAATGGTGAGGATTTAAAAGTAAAACCTGGAAATCAAGGCAGAATGAACTGAGTTTTTAGAAATTGGTTAAAAGTGAACCTTTTAACCAATTTATCCATTAAAAACAGGAGCAAAAGCTTGTACTTACAGTTGTGTTGGGAGCTGTGAGTCAAGTGATTATCCATTTGGTTGGAGCCCCACACGTCACCTTTCTGGGTGGAAAAATGGGGGGGGGGGAGAGCGGGAGCTAGACATTGACCCTACCTTAACAAGCAGACTGGCAGTCAAACTATCGTCACCATATACTCGCTCACTACTCCTATCTGTTGAACTTTTCCCTCAGAGGAGGACATTTGGGAGTCAAGAAAACAATGGGCAAAATAGTTAAGCATTTCTATTGGCCCCGGATGAAGGAAACGGTGGAAAATTATGTAAAGAGTTGTTATGTCTGCCAAGTGACCGGCAAATCCTCGCACACACCTCCATTCTGATTCCCATCAGTGGCGAGCCCTTCTCACGCCCCATAACAGATTGCATTGATCCTTTACCTAGGACTAAACAAAGGAATCAATATTTAGTTACCATTATGGATGTGGTTACTCACTATCCGGAAGCTATTCCATTGAGGAAAATTAATGCTCGCATCATTGTCCAAGCTTCATTAAAAATTTTCTCAGGTGGTGATTCCCCGGATAATTCAGTCAAATCAAGGCTCAAATTTTACCTCTAAGATGTTACGGGATACCTTATCTCACCTCGGAATTAAGTCAGTATTCTCTGCTGCTTACTGATGAGAGCGTAGTGCGAGCAGTTTTTCCGAGACTGGGATGAGGGAATACCATTCCTCTTGTTCGCCATAAGGAAAAGCGAACAAAAAAGTACAGTTTTTAGTCCATTCGAATTAATTTACGGACACTAAGTACGCGGGCTCATTGCCGTACTAAAAGATAAATGGACTGGAAAATCCGAGCAATCTTTTAGAACATCTCCAACTATGATGCAAAAGCGTTTGTCACTACTGAGGGAATTAGCTTCAAAGAACTTGAGTGTTGCCCAGTCCAAGATGAAGCAATGTTATGGCAAACAAACACGCTCTCGCTCCTTCAAACCAGGTGACAGGGTAATGGCACAAAAATTCTTACCAGGACACGCTCTACAACCTAGGTACGAAGTCCTTTAGAGGTGATTGAAAGGCTTAATGAAGTAAATTATGTGTTACAAATACCAGGGAAGAGAAAGGCAGAATGCACCTATCACACAAATCAACTTAAAGCATATCACCCAAATCTCATGCCAATAACATCAGTTCTTCCTTTGACCAAGAATGAAAATGTATGTCTGCTCGACATCTCTAAGGTGATAGTGGTACGCCTAAAAAATTAGGAGACATTACAGTCTCTTGACCGAAAAAGCCAAAAATATTAAGGACTTGATATTGCGTTATAAGGTTTTATCTGATGATATCCCAAAGTTTTGTATATTAGGGATTCATGACATAGATGTACAAGGAGCTAAGCCCTGTAAGCAATCTCCTTACAGGGCAAGTCCAATGAAACAGGAAGCATTGAAGGAAGTGGAATTTCTGTTGTCCCACGGACTCATAGAGCAGAGTAAGAGCCCGTGGGCCTCGTCCTGTATGTTAGTTGCAAAGTCCGATGGAACTTACCGTATGTGTACTGATTATCGTAAACGCACTTACGGTACCAGATGGATACCCACTCCCTCATACTGATGATCTAATTGAGTATTAGGAGCCACATATGTTACCTGCCTCGATTTATTAAAGGGTTATTACCGAGTGCCACTTACCAAGCGAGCCCAAGAAATATCCGCATTTGCCATACACAGCAGATTATTCAATTATTTCGTTATGCCCTTCAGGTTGTGTAACGTGGCTTCCACCTTTCATCGTATAATGAACATATTGACCAATGATCTAGAAAGAATAGAAGTATATGTAGACGATCTTTTGGTATATAGCAATGACTGGGAGCAACACTTAACCCGTCTTGAAACCTTATTTAAGGAATTAGAGAAATGCAACTTTTCAGTAAATTTGCGCTTCTTTTTTATAATAATAATAATAATAATAATAATAATAATAATAATAATAATAATAATAATAATAATAATAATAATAATAAATTTGACCAAATGCCAGTTTGGACAAGCAAAAATTAAATATCTCGGTTTTTGTATTGACCAAGGCGAGGTACTTCCTATTGCTTTGAAAGCTAGTGCCATTATAACAGTCTTTGGAGAAGCATGGATTCACGTCTAAATATTAATTAACAATCATCAGTACATGAAGTTCTCAAATTTCTGATTAGATTGATCACCCATGGTCCATTATGTGAGACGAACATTATAGAACAGCAGTCAGTGCACAGCATTGCTCATATGATAATCTTCAATAAAGTTTGAAGAGGAGGAAAGTCATAATCGAAATAAGCAATATTACCTATATTCATTTGTCTCGGTTCACAGTTCAAACCCCAGGAGGCTGTGGACAGACTTGCACTGCTGGTCTGTCAGTCTACTTCATTCGTGGTCAGTGTCTTCCTGGCCTTTGTCGTGGGCTTTTCACAGTGATTCCTCTCAATAATATTGATCAAAATTCGTCTTCAACTATGTGTTAGGAATCATTTCAGGGTATCTCAATAACAGTGTTTCTGTGGAGCAGTGCTCTGATTGATGACGAAAAGACACTCACCAATTCCAGACTGTGGCTACAATAAAATAATCCTGCCTGATGAATACATAAAAAATTCTCATCTTTCTCTCAGATTAAATGCTCCATCTCAAGAACTTTCAAGGATCACACTATGACGAAGATATTGTTGTCGAAGAGATCTCGAAGAAAGAAGAATGGACAAAAAAAAAAGTGGCCTTCATGCTTCAAGAACAAAAATGTAAGAATGAAGATCCTTTTATCACATGGTCATCAAAGTGCCCTTGCTATTGAAGTTGTCCCTGTCCTTATTGTTCTCTTAATGTTTTTTAAACAATCGTCAAATAATCCAGTAATGATTCCACATAAAATGTAGTTAGTTATCAAGGGTACAGCTTACCTAAACTCAGGAAAGGTGTCTGTGATCAAAGGAGACCAGCCAGTGTACGCTGTGACGCAAGAACTTCATTAGGCTTACCCTCCATTAGTCGGTAATAATGTAGATATGTAAGATTTTCACTTAGAAAAGCAAACCTTAATATCTCTTGATGGCCTCCTATAAGGTTATCAGCCATTGTTGAACCTGGATCAGCAACTTTAGGAACTGGTAATGCTTTCCTAAAAGCAACACGTGCAATTAAATGGAGGTATTCCCATCAGGTGACGTATAATGGCTTGACGAGGCTTCTCCACGAAGCATATGACACATATAAACCAAAATTGCCATTAGAAAAGATGGGTTGCTTTTAAGGTAGCTGCCTTTTTGGATCCTCCTTATAAAGTTCCAGGCAACCCGACTGACTTTCACTTTGTCCCAAAGGAAAACCAACTTTTCTTTTCTCTCCGGATGTCTTGCAGTTCCCTTCAGCTGTTTTTCTCCTCTAATCACAACACGTATGTTCGCTGGGTTTCTGTTCATAACCAGTTTCATTAAGAATTGCCAGAACAAACTTTTAAACATCTTCAAGGAAGGGAACTTTGTCGTAAAACGATCAAAGAAGCGATTTACCATAGACCACAACTTTCATCATCTGAAGAAAATATTGAAGTGTTCTGGAAGAGTGATTGAAACTAACACAAGATTCAGCATCACTTGTTAAATGATCCTTTCTTGGTCCATTGGAAAGTCAGTTGCTCTAGGACTTCGGGGGAGATTGCACAAACCTTAAATAAAAATTGTTTCATCATGATGAGGGAAAAAAACAACGGACTAACTTCTTCAGTGATATCCAATACCTAAATGATGTCATTCGAAGCCGGGGAAATCTCTTATAGATGAAGAGGATTAGTGATTTATGGGTGAAAAAAGTTTGTGCTAACAATGACTGAGTCAGGAATTTTGAAAAGCGAGGACGAGTAGAAAAATCAATTGCAGGACCCCATTATAACAGAGGTCGGCGAACTTTTCTTAGGTATTACCCCAAAACAAATTTGTGTGCAGCGAAATTACCCACTAGACTTAAAAGTCCACATAATCTGGAAAACACAATGACCATTCAAATTCAAAATAGCTTATTGAATCCATTTGTACGAATTATACGCGATAAGCAACTTTAAAAACTAAAACACAAAAGTATCAAAATAATAAAATGGAAAATAAACTGCATGAAATAAAAAATAGTAACAGACAAATTTTATAAAAATCTCATTAGGAACTAGAGAATTTCATTGAAAACATTTTCACTTCAGGTTTTGGAGAAATTGTGATGTTTCATTTCTGATACATCAAAATTAGGGCATGCTGATGTCAGAGTAATTTGGATACTGTCTTCGGCGTTCAAACGATTACTGGTATTTGCTTTTTAAGATAATGAGAGTGGAAAATCCTTGTTCGCAAAGATAAGTAGTTGTAAACTGCAGCAGTATTTTAATTGCTTCCTCGTGAGAAATTTTTAAAGCTTTTGCAGCTCTTGACATCCAAAAAAGGACAGATCTGCGTTGTTCTGAAATTCAATGCTTCATTGTTGGAGCGAGGTTCAAGAAGCGCCTCTACCAATCCTTCAGGCTCTTCTGGCACATCAGCAATTTCACAGCTGAAGGATTCACAACCCAGCTCACAGTGTGAATCAAGATCTAGAACGTAATCAGAGAATAGCTTTCTGAGTTTGGTAAAATGCCCTATAACTGGAACCATGATGTTACCAAAAGAAAAATCTTCACAATCTTCCAAAAACACAGCTAACTTTGGAAAGGCAGCTATCTCATTTTGTCCTGCTTTATGGTTCCAATACAAAAGCTATGATCCAAATGCTGAAATCTTTCCTGTGGCTGTAATAACACTGACGTTTTTCATTGCAATTTTTTTTCAACGCATTCACACACCCAAAGATGTCAGATATATATGCGAGATGAGCAACCCAAGAGGAGTTTGTTAACTTATCTGCGAGGACATGTTTCTGATCAACCTGACAAAAATCAAGTTCAGTTTTGAGAGCTAAAACTTGATTCAGAGCATTTTCACGTGAAAGCCACCTCACTTGTATGTGTTGAAATAGGTCTGAATATTCAGCCTCTCCGTCCTCACACAATTCACGAAATAATCGCGTGTTTAGTGAATGTCCTTTGACAACATTGACAATCTTGATAACATGCATGGCGACTTCCAGTGCCAGTTCCAAATGCTTCACAACCAGTGCCTGGCAATGGATCATAAAGTGGGTGACTTCAGTTTTGGGATTCTTCTCTCTAGCCAAAGCCGAAAATCCAATGACATTACCCAACATGGCTGGAGTTCCATCAACAGACACAGCACTACAGTCTTCCCACTTTAAATTAAAACTTGGCGTTTTGAAGTATTCATTAATTTTGTTGAAGATGTCAGTGCCACGAGCTCTCAACTTGAGAAGAGAACAAAGCAAGAATATACACCATCAACTGTGAATTGCTACTGACATCTGTAGTCTCATTAACCTGAATAACAAAATGTTTCTTATCTTTTATTGAAGAGATCACTTGTTTTCTCACATTTTCTGCTAAGATGGAAATTCTCTCTTTTACAACTTTTGCAGACAAGGACACTGAACTCAGACGCATGGCTTCTTTCTGACTACACATGATCTCTGCCATTTTCACAGCTGCTGGTTTAACCAACTCCTGAGCAATAGTTGTTTATTATTATTATTATTATTATTATTATTATTATTATTATTATTATTATTATTATTATTATTATTATTATTATTATTATTATTATCATTATTATTATAAAAAAGAAGCGCTGAACCTACAAGGGTCATACAGCACCATGACCAATAGTATGTGGTTCCTTGTTTCGCGGAATCAACCAGGCCACTTCAAAGCTAGCCCTTGATGCTCAAGTTACTGTTTACGCTCTGCCTTTCGACAGACTTTTCCAAATTCACACAGTATTCCGCGGTTTGGAAGATAGATCTAAGGGCATTTTATCTTTTTTACACGGGGTTTGACAAGGTTAGGTTAGGATTCCTAACTTTATTGACAAGCTATTGACAAGTTAAGGTTTCCTAACTTGATTGACAAGCTATTAGCAAGTTAAAGATTCCTAACTTTATTGACAAACTAGGAGCTGTTACCTACATCTGCATATATAAAAACCCTTTTTATTGTTATGAGACATACAAGTGGGAAACAGGATGAAGGCGGAGCCATCTGTGGGCCAGCAATTTCAGTTGATCAACTGACTTTATCTCGTTGATATCGTTATGCTCTGTGAACATGTTCCAGACTCGAGTCATCCTAGGAATAATAACCTCAGATGTAGCGATGTTCTGGAAAAGGGTACAATCAGAGTGAAGTTGCTGCTTGCTGCCCGCCTCGTGGTGTAGAAGCTCGTTTCTCGATTTTTGGAGTTGAGTCAAGTGTAGTACTTTGATGATGTTGGCTTTATACGCAACAGTATCTCCGCCCACATCCTTCCTGTGTTGAAGACTCTGCTGAAATGCCAGATCTATCTAGGCTGGGTCCAGGAGCGAGATGAGACGTCTTGCTCTGTTCTCTATTCTGCCAAGAAGTCGCAGATGAGATGGGGGACAGACAATCCAAGAAAGTGAAGCATACTCAAGGTGTGAGGGTACTTGTGCCTCGTGCAGAATCTTCTAACCTCTACTGTCAAGCAGATGCGAGATACGTCGAAGTGCAGTAAACTTCCTGGCCGCCTTGTTTGCCAGGTTTACAACCTGGTTCTTCATGGTCAGTTTGGAGTCGAATTTCACCCCAAGGATATGAACTTCATCCCCAGGCACCAACACTCTTCCATTCATACTTACCACTGCTCCAGTATTACCTTCGTGGTGCCTAGAGGCCATCATCATTTGTGTTACCTGCCATCGTTTTCCCAAGGCTGATATAGCTGTAAGCTGGTGCTTGATGTAGCGTAGAGCAGCTGGCCTTTCCTCTCTTGGATAAGTAAATGTTAACGTGCAGTCATCTGCATATGTATAGAATCCTGGGATGAGATGGAGGAGGTCGTTGAAGTAGACATTCCATAACAATGGCCCAAGCACACTTACCTGTGGAACACAGGTAAAGAATGGCCTGCAATCTGGTCGTAATGGGTTCATGGAGCAAAACAAACTCAGCAGCACTATTTAACTTGTATTTCCTTCACCAGATATATATACAACTATGTACACTTATGTACACTATGTACAGGAGCTGAATATAAGTGTACCACGGTGACAAAGAATGCCAAACAGAAACCAGAGTGAGAAAGCACCATACTCAACCAGCTGCTAGGTAAGTCTAGCAAATGCTGACCACGAGTGATACCACATCGTCTCAGCATTTGGTGTGCTTACCTGTGATTGAACAATGAACCAAGGTACTGATTTAACTACAGGTACTCTAATAAATCGCTAAACCCCTAGCACCCGGTTTGCTGGTTGAGAAGCAGCCTATATGGGAGTGTGCACATACACCGAATAAAGTGTAACTTACTCTTGCATGCCACAATGATACAGTAGTAGTTTCTGATGCATGGAACTAACATGTTTCCGACTTTAAGCTCTCTCTTGGAGAAGTTTAATAGTTTCCAATTAACTGTAAATCTATGTAAGTCATCCTAAGTAAGTCACTCTAAGTGTGCTAAAATTCTTGCCATTGAGAATTACCCAATCCCTCATCATAGGAAATCTCTCCAGCATTTCTTTGGGATGGTAGGTTTATACAGACGCTTTTGTAAGAACTTTGCAGATGCTGTAGCCCCCCCCTAACAATTTCAGTGAACCCCAGAGCATAAAGAATCATTTAACAAAGCCAAACAGTTACTTTGTACTGCACCCATTTTCCTGTCTCCTGATTTTTCAAAACCCTTTACATTACAGGTTGATGCATGTGAGTCAGGTGAATCTGGGGAAGGTGAATCTGGGGAATCTGGGGAAGAGTGGTGGCAGCTTGTCACTTATTTCTCTGCCAAGTATCACCCTCACCAAAGGGCTTATGCCACCATTGAGAAAGAAGCCATCACTCTGATGCTGGCATTAGAACGTTACAAAGTCTACATGGAGCAAACGTCCCAAGTGGTCAGAGTCTACAGCGATGACAACCCACTTATTTACCTGATCTCCATGAAAAACCACAACACACGTTTGATGAGATGGAGTCTCAGGCTACAACCCTGTAACATTAGAGTTATACATATTGCCAGCAAGGACAATATACTGGCCGATTCACTCTCCCTTGTTTAATTTAGGTTAGGATGTGTTAGGGACAATTTAGGTAGCTTAGCTCTTTTCTCCCTTCATAAATATTTTTTAATTATGTTGGTGGGGTTTTTCTTTAGTGAGGGGACATTCTGTTGCTGTCTGCAGATGTCTTGAACCAACGTTAGCCCTACTGTTTGCTGTCTCGCTCTAGGATAGAGTTTGACTTTGAGTCTTGAGAAAAGTGAGCCCTATCTAATGAGTTGGATGGTTGAGAGGAAAGACAGTTCTTTTATTGTTCAGTGCCATGGTGGCAGCTTCCCATGGAGGTGGAGGCCTAGTCCTGGCTATTAGAGCCCTTTTGGGATAGGGGTGTGACATGCAAAGAATATGTTACAATTAATTCGGTGTATGTCACTCCCAAATAGGTTGCCTCCCAAACATTGAACTGGGTGCTAAGGATTTAACGATCATTGGGTACTCATCGTTAAATCAGTACTTTGGTTCATTAGCCAATCACAGGCAAGCCCGCAAAAGCTTAAACAACGTGGTTCACTTGTGCCAAGTGAATTGCCAGACTTGCCTGAGCTGCTGGTTGATACGGTGCACTCTCTCTAACTTCTGCTTTTGCCATCTTGTCACTGCATGGTGCACTCACTATTCACCCTCTGCACATAGTGTACATACGTGTACAAGTATAAATCTAGTAAATTATATCTGGTGCAGGAAATACAACTTGTATACTATTGCTGAGTTTGTTTGCTCCACTTTTAATCCCATTACGACCTGGTCGCAGGCCTTATTATACCTTTGTTCGTAAAAAGTGCCCTGATGATGTCCTTGAGGCTACGGGTTTCTTTCAACATTTTTTTCTTTTAGTAACACATCGGCCGTTTCCTTCCATGCTAGGATGGACTGAAAAGAAAAACTTTCAGCATCATTAACTCCATCACCGTTTTGTCAAAGGCTCGTTTACATAGTTATAAAACCGCAACATTAACACTCCTCCTTCAAAGTGCAGACACTGTACTTCCCATCTCCAGGACTCAAGTTCGGCTAGCCGGTTTCCCTGAATCCCTTCATAAATGTTACCTTGTTCACACTCCAACAGCACGTCAAGTTCTAAAAACCATTTGTCTCCATTTGCTCCTATCTAACATGCTCATGCATGCTTGCTGGAAGTCAAGCCCCTCTCACACAAAACCTCCTTTACCCCCTCCCTCTAACCTTTCCTACGCCGACCCTTACCCCGCCTTCCCTCAACTACAGATTTATACACTCTCGAAGTCATTTTACTTTGTTCCATCCTCTCTACATGTTCGAACCACCTCAACAACCCCTTCTCAGCCCTCTGGATAATAGTTTTGATAATCCTGCACTTCCTTCTAATTTCCAAACTATGAATTCTCTGCATTATATTTACTCCACACATTACCCTCATACATGACATCTTCACTGCCTCCGACCTTCTCCTTGTTACAATATTAACCACCCGTGATTCACACCCAAATAAGAGCGTTGGTATAACTACACTCTCGTACATTCCCCACTTTGCTTCTTTGTCTCCACAGACTCCTCAGTGCACCACTCACCTTTTTCCCATCGTTAATTCTATGATTCACCTCATCTTTCAGAAACCCATCTACTGACATGTCCACTTCCTGATATATAGTCTGTGTCTGACTTGTAACAAGTGTAAATTTAAGTTATTCAACTCTATAGAGCAAGACATGCTACTTCGGGGAATTTCTCGAGCTTTCATTAAAATATTAAAATTGATGTCGTAAACTCCTCTCTCCTATGTGCGGGCTGTTGTGTATTTACAATTAAATAAACCGAATACTTTAAAAACATGTACTCTGCACAAATCTCAGTGTAAAACCTTAAATAAATCGGTAGGTATTACATATATCGAATATTAAGTGTACCATCAAATTTGTTACTGTGAATAAGAATATATTTTTTAACATACCGGCTGAATAAAAAGACTTTCACCATCATTCCATCACCATCTTGCCAGAGATACGTCGACATTACAGTTCAAATGCCCCTCTAAATTGCAATATCATCACCCCTCTTCAAAGTGTAAGCACTGTACTTCTCACCTCCAGTCTGGCTAACCAGTTTCCCTGAATCCCTTCGTAAATATTACCTTGCTCAAACTCCAACAGCACGACGAGCCATAAATACAAGTTGCCTTCGCTAACTCCAATCTAAAACGCTCACACAGGCCAGTTAGATGTTCAAACTCCTTGCATACAAAACTTCCTTCACCCCTTCTCTCCAACCATTCCATGGACGACCCCTGTTCCTCCTTCTCTCCACTACAGAATAATGCACCCTCGAAGTCATCATATTTTCCTCCATTCTCACTAAATGTGAAACACACCTCCAAACTACAAATTCTGTGCATAATAATCACACCACACATTGCCCTAATACAAGACATTTTCACTACCTTCATCATCCTGATTGATGCAACTTTTAAAGCCCATTCTTCACACCCATATGAAAATGTTGGTCTAAGATTGGGCTGCGGGGCGTTGACCCCCGAAACCCTCTCCAAGTATACTTTACTTTCATACATTACCCATTTTGCGTCCATGGATAACGTTCTTTGTTCACAGAATCTTCTGTGCTCCACTCACCTCCCTCTCCCCCCCCCCCCATCCCCGCCAATTCTGATAAGGCTACTCCTGAACATCTGAACATGTTCACTTCATCAAATATGATATCCAATCTTTCATTCCTTAATTTTTTGTTACTCTCATCACATTTTTTTCCAATTTTCACATTTAATTTCCTTTTACACACACTCCCAAATTTGTCTACCAATCTTAACAACTCCTCTTCAGAATCTCCAAAAAGTTTCGTGTCATCGGCAAATAGCAACTGTGAGAGCTTTTCCTTTGTAGTAGATTATTTGTCAATGGTGCAGTACTAGTGTATTATGTGCCTATTCCATTTACATGCAGGGTCCCTTGCCCAAGCTGGTCACGTGATCACCCATTTGAACTACATACATAGGTCTGCCTCAGTTAACATCCAGACCAGCTGGAAGGTAGACGTAACAGGTTGGGCTCCGATTTGTCATTACAATACATCCCCATAACAGTCAATCCGTTGGTATTCCTTGATTTCTACACTCTTCAACGAGTCCTCAAACATCTTTTAATTCAATTCCTCTCCCCAACGCCCTAGCCATCAAGTCTCTTTATATGTATGTCGTGCAGATTAAGCCGAATCGCCTACCTTGGCCCATTCGGCAAGGGTGTTCTTTGTCGAATTAGCAAAATTATATTTTATTTTTTGACATAAATCAGCGGAAAACAATCTAATTATCAGCACGAGATGAATCAGTCTGTGACATCGCAGTAATTGGCGAGTTGCAAAAACTCGAGGGGTGTCCTTGTGGCAGTAAAATAAATTGTGTGACACTGCGATTGCCAGAACCTGGTTGGGGTATAGTTACCTGTGGCAGATGCATGAACCATGGTTTCACCTCCCTTCCCTGTTTTTTCTGAATGCAAGATCTCTCAACAAGAGTCACACGACGTTTACCACTATATAGTTGAGCGACCAGTTGTCAGGGACTTTATGCCTGGTGGAAAGGGGAAGTGAGAACTGTGTAAATACATCATCTACTCTCGTGTACCTCTGGATAACTTCATTGTACATCCTGAATTTTGCAAGTACTCGTTAGCAGCCTTTTTATACCCCAGTTATATACAAATGCATACTGTATTTATATGTATATATGTGTGTATATGCATAAATGTAAATGCATATATACAAACATGTGCGTACATATGTATATATGTATATGTTCGTGTGTGTGTATGTAAGTGTACGTACATGTCAACTTGTTATAATCATTGCCTCTTTCACTATATTACAGTACTTGTCTCTTCATGTTAACAATAAGATATCTATTTTCATAATATGTGCCTAACGGTATCCGGGGGCTGAGAGGCTAAAGCTGTCGCATCACACAGCGAAGGGTCTGGGTTTTGTTCCCAGCGAAGGTAGAAAAATTGGGCGTTACTTAACACCGGTTGTCTATGTTCCCCATCAGTAAAATGGGTACCTGGGTGTTAGTCGACTGGTATGGGTCGCATCCTGCTACAAAATTGACCTAATTTGCCAGAAAAGCTCTGCATAACAAGCGGCTTTCTATATAGTAGTACCTGGAGTTTACCTGGAGAGAGTTCCGGGGGTCAACGGCCCCGCGGCCCGGTCTGAGACCAGGCCTCCTGTGGATCAGAGCTGATCATACCAGCTGTTTGCTGCTGCTGCACGCAAACAAAATTACGAGCCAGCCCGGCTGATCCGGAACTGACTTTAGGTGCTTGTCCAGTGCCAGCTTGAAGACTGCCAGGGGTCTGTTGGTAATCCCCCTTATGTGTGCTGGGAAGCAGTTGAACAGTCTCGGGCCCCTGACACTTATTGTATGGTCTCTTAACGTGCTAGTGACACCCTGCTTTCATTGGGGGATGTATGTTCTTGATGTCAGCTGTGACTGTATACCTTGTACATGTGCTTATAGAAATAAAGATATTATTATTATTATTATTATTATTATTATTATTATTATTATTATTATTATTATCGTGTTGGACATATTTTCGTGTCCAGTCACAGATTAGAAATATCTACTCCTATATACTACTACATATGTGCAGATGGTACTCTGTTCACTATGGGTTTGTTGATATATATGAAAGTATCTGAGCAATTGTTATACTATATACTCAAATATTAATCTGTGTACGTATGTATGGATGTACGTATGTACGTATGGACTGACCACATCGACTCAAGGTTGAGGGACTGATTACCTCATTCTCCTCCTGTTCTTCAAGATTCTCCTTCGTATGGACTGATGATGCCACTGTGTGGCGAAATGTTTCCTCAATAAAGATACCCAAGAGTTGCACATGTGTCTAATTTATCAACGTATGTAACAATCACAGTGAAGAGAGTAGCAGCCAACTTCTGATGTAGTGAATCAAAATTTGTATTAAAAATGTATCATTACGAGTTAGCGCCATTATATTTTCTCAGCAAATAAGGAATCTGCATTGTTATCTGTTAATGTATTTATGAAATCAGATATATTATGTCATCCACATTTGTCTCGCCTCCCTCTGTTGTATCTGTATAGATTTAGATAAAATATGACATTCAAATTCTTCCTTTCCCGATACCTTCCCTCTCATTCCTCCGTCTCCTATACATAATTTATCTTGCTTCTACTCTGGGATGATGGAGATATCTTTATAAAAGTTCCATTTCTCATGTGCATGGGACAGATTATCCTGAGAGGCTGCAGTTACCAAGTGTTGGTAACAACATATATGCTGGAACGATACAATTGAATCTCCCATACTTAATTAAACCCTTACTGGAATGTGACGATATCCTCATTGCCCTACTGAAGTCTCCCAGCTCAGGTTGACAGATTTCAACACTTTATATGAGCCCCACCTTGTGTGATAGAATATAATAAGGGTAACAAACATAGTTATAACCTTTGTTCCTCAGTGTAGTTGTCATACAAAATAGTGTAGCAACACATTGTTCATATAGTATATTCAGTTCATCTATATGAAAAATCAAATAGATGTAACACCACCACCACCTCAACAACAACAACAACAACAACAACCTCTAATCAACAGGACACACCGCCAGCAGCGACACACTGGCCGCTAGCTGTGTGTAACCAGGGACGATACCAGTATTTACGAGTGCTCGTTGAGGCCTGCCTGCCCGGTCCGCTTGATAAGCCAGTTTAGAATTAATGAGCACCTCACACGAACACTGCCAGTGAGTGTCTCAGCAGTAACACACCAACACTGGTAGTAATAATCTAACATTAAATGTACCACACCAACACTGGCAGTGAAAAAAACAGCACTGACAGTAACACACCAATACTGGCAAAACACACCAACACAGGTGTTAACACAACAACAATGTTAGTAACACACCAACAGTGACAGTAATACACTAACACAGGTAGTAACGCACACCAGCGATAACATGCCAACACTAAAGTAAATCACAAACACAAACAGTAACACACCATCATGACAATATCACACCAACACTGGCAGTAACACACCAACACTAACAGTAACACATACCAACATTGGTAATGACACGTCTACACTGACAGTGACCGCCCAACACTGTCACTATGACACCATCACTGACAATAGCACAGCAACACCGACAGTATCACAGCAATACTGACAGTAACACACAAACACAGACTGACAGTAACACTGACAGTAACAGATAAAACACTGCCAGAAAGTAGCCAACAATGACAATAACACACCAGCACTGACAGTAACACACCAACACTGACAGTATGATACCAACACTAACAGAACCACAGCAACACTAACAGTATCACACCAATACTGACAGTAACACAAACCATGACAGTATCGTAAATAGACATATGTGCAACACTTGGGTATTTTTATTGTGGAAACGTGTTGCCATATAGTGGCATCATCAGTTCAAAATAAAGAAAAACAATGAAGATCAGAAGGAGTTTCAGGTAATCAGTCCCTCAATCTGGAGTCGATGTAATCAGTCCATCAATCAAAGCAGTCGTTCGGGGTGTCACCTTGGACGAGGTGACACCGCCTACGACTGCTACATCTCACCTGGCTACAGAACATAGGCCCCTTCATTGCGAATATGCCACAAAATAGATACCCATGTGTCAAATTATCAACTTGTCGGTTCTTTGAACCGACAAGATTGATAAATAGACATTAACACACTAACACTGACAGTAACACTGAAAACACTTGCAGAAAGTAACCAACAATGATAGTAACGCACCAACACTGGCAGTAATACAACAATACTGAAGAACACGCACCAACATTGATAGTAATACATACGCTGAAATTAACACTCCAACAATGACACTGGCAGTAACTCACCAACAACTGGTAACACACTAACACTTGCATTAACACATAAACACTAGTAGTAGTGTTTCAAAAACTGGTAGTAACGCACAACAATGACAGTAACACATCAGCACTGGGGCCAGGGGCCAGGGGCCAGGGGCCAGGGGCCAGAAGCTGTGAATCGACCCCTGCAATCACATATAGGCGAGTAACACACCAACTTTGACAGAAAGACACCACCACCGGAAGCAATACACCAACGCTGCCAGTAACACGACAACACTGACAGTACCACAAAAACACTGATAGCAACACCGAACCCTGGAAGTGACACACCAACACTGACAGGAACTCACCAACACCGGCAGAAACACACCAGTACCGACCACAGCACACCAATAGTGACAGTAAAACACAAACACCGACAGAGATCCAATAACACTGACAGTAACACACCAACACTGACAGTAACACATCAACAATGACAGTGACACACCAACACTAACAGTAACACACCAACATTGGCAGTACCTCTGTGGAGGAAAAGCCCTTAAAAAGGAGGGGCTATGGTTGTTCAGACACCCAGGGACCATTAGCTTGTTACTGCCCGCACTACCATCTAGCGGACTGAGGCTAAACTTCAGTTCCTCGGGTCTGATTTGCTTTAATTTCTACTCCTGGTAGTATTAACCTTACCTGGTGTGGGCTGAAGTTTGGAGAATCACTTCACTTCCACTCTTCTCCTGATCATGCAAGGTGATCTACCAGGAGTATTTCTATTCTGTGTTACTGATTTACCTGGTTATCAGTAATGACACTGAAGTTGTGGAGAAATTTTCTCCAGGAGGGGGGTATCAGCCCCCTTCAGCCCTTTCAGCCCTGAGGGGCCAAGCCCTCTCAGCCCTGAGGGGCCACTCAGAAGGGGCGAGCGTCTTGTTTACTGCTAGAGTGAGTAATTGATCACAGATGCTATGCCACGTAGTCAAGTGACCTCTGCTCCTTGCAGCGGTGTTGCAAAGTGTATTTTTATAAGAGACAATACATTCTTACTTTAGCAGGACAATTAAGGAAAATCCTGCTCCCACTTTATTACCATAGTAAAGATAGTGTACATTGTTGTCTATGATTAAGACAGCAAGAAACAAACATTCTGCTTTGCTTCATCGAGGAGGTGACAAGGATGCAAGGTACTAGGTCAGCGTTTTTTTTGTGTGTATTAGGACAGTGACGGCATGGAGCGCTGTGGCGTCTGCCAGACTATCTTTGACTCTAGGGAGAGTGACACTGACGCCAGGAGATCTGTGCGTTAGTGTGAACAAAGTGTCTCTAGCACAAACACTTAAGAGAAGTGTGATCAGCTTCTCTTGTGATACATTGTGAACAATAAAGACAAATCTTGTGGAACATAGTGTACCAGTGTGCGTTTCCTAGACAATGGAAGACGTGGACATCCAAGGACACTTCAGCTTCTATCAAGTCACCGATACCTGTCGAAGGTGTTGAGAACACCATAGCTCACGTTACAAAGAGCAAGGTATGTTACGAATTTCTTGTAGATCGGGGGATTGCGCAATTCTTGAGTCACAAGGAGTTTGTAATCAACCTATAATCGGCAGTAAGGTGTGGACTTTTGAGTCCAAACAAGTAGGTATTTCGTCAGCCATCATCGAATGAAATATGCTGACATAACACCCCCTAGGGGTAATTTATACTTACAAATTGTATCTCTTGACAGCCCAATGTTGTGATGGTTTCGACAGCATCTAGACCTCGTCTGCAGGGGGGGCTGTGTAGACGATTTGCTGTCATTTATCAGTTAAGTGTTCATTATATATAGTTATAATAAACACAGCAGGTAAGGCCAAAATTCTCAACAGAAGTAGAATACCACCCTTTGTCTTTCTTCAATGTTATATTTATTTAACCCTTATGTAACCAGTGTTTTTTTTTTAACAGCTCTGCTATTGGCCTGGTCAACCAGGGTAGACGCTAATTAATTGGAACAAGATCCCTGTCTACAGAACATTTTGGGAAATAACGACTCATCTCTTTGAAATCGGTATTGAGAGGATTTTCCAGAACATCGGACGAACACCGCCACCCAAGATAGCCAACACCATTTCTTCTGAAAACATCGCAGAAGACCATCCTGGGCATAAGATACTCCTGTCTCAACATCATACTGGAACCACAGCGGCCAGTTTTATTTTAGTTTTAGTTAGAAACCTTGGAAAATTATTTTAGTTATTATGCCTCAAGTTATTCATTATTTTTCCATTCTTTTGTGCAGACCGGAGGCGTTTCCCTGACAACCTCACAAAACCCTTCCTGTAAAACATAAATACTAAGAGTAACACAAAAACATTTGCCCTGTCTTAACAAAACTGTCAGTTGTTGAATTAGACACATGTGCAACTCTTGGGTATCTTTATTGAGGAAACGTTTCGCCACACAGTGGCTTCATCAGTCCATACAAAGGAGAAACTTGAAGAACAGGAGGAGAATGAGGTAATCAGTCCCTCAGCCTTGAGTCGATGTGGTCAGTCCATCAATCTTGAATAGAATACGGCATACGTGCGGAGAAGGAGCTTATAAACCGTTGGCAGGAGAGGTGCAGCAGTCATAGCTGGTGTCACATTTGTCCAATGTGGAAGTAGCTCGTGCCCAAGGGTTAGGCAAGTGAAGAATTCCCAAGTATTAAGATCCCAAGAATTTGCAGTGTCTGACAGGATTGTAGATGAATGGTTCAGAGAACCATTCATCTACGACTGCTGCCCCTCACCTGTCTACGGTTTACAAGCTGCTTCTCTGCTCATATGCCGTATTCTATTCAAGATTGATGGACTGACCACATCGACTCAAGGCTGAGGGACTGATTACCTCATTCTCATAAAGACAGCAATGCCTAAGCATACGTAATAAGGCAAATAGATTACTGGGATTTATATCAAGAAGTGAAAGCAACAGAAGTCCAGAGGTCATACTCCAGCTTTATACATCATTAGTAAGGCCTCACCTAGATTATGCAGCTCAATTCTAGTCTCCATATTACAGAATGGACATAAATTCGTTAGAAAACATTCAGCGTAGGATGGCTAAATTAATACATAGCATTAGAAATCTTCCTTCAGTGGTGACGTGTACTTAGCTCTGTGAAGACCTGTTTGTGTGCTCTCTGTGAATCTGAACCAGGATGCCCTCTCTTGAGCAACTTTACCAGCAGCTGAGAGAGGAGCTCAGAGTTGCTAAGCTGGAGATACGGCGATTAACGGAGGAGAACAAGAGGATTCGCAGTAATCCTCCTGTTGTGAGTTCCCAGGTTAAGAGGGGAGCTTGGTCAGTGGCCGGGCAACATGGAACCAAGCTGAGGATCAAGAAAACGGTTGGAGAGGCAGAAACAACGAGAAACCAGAAGACTACCGTGGAAACTTCCAACCCATTCTCCGTGCTACCTGACGAATGTGAGTGTTCTACTGGGAATGCCATAACGAGCACCAAGGAAGCATTGGCAGACGTAAGTGAGACATCCCTAGAAACCCCAACGAAGACCATGAGAACGTCTTGACGAATTCCACAAGTGGTGTAATGCTACCTGACGAATGTGAGTCGACTACTGGGAGCATCACGAAGGACGACGCCAAGGAAGGTAAAAACATTGTTGTTGGGGATAGCCAAGTTAGGTACATGGATAGGGCATTCTGCTTGAAGGATAGAAGTAGGAGGCAGAGAGTGTGTTTTCCTGGGGCTGGGATGAAGGATATTGTTAGCCGTCTGGATGACATCATGAGAGGTAATGGGAGCAATCCTATTATCTGTCTCAGTGCTGGAGGCAACGATGTTGGCAGACATAGGAGTGAGGACCTGATTAGCAGGTATAGGTCAGCAATAGAGATAATTAGGAGGAAGGGTGGGAAACCTGTCATATGTGGCATTTTGCCAAGGAGAGGAGTTGGAAATGAATGGTTGTCCAGAGCAATTGGTGTCAATTGCTGGCTGGACAAATACTGTAAGGAAAATGCGGTAACATTTATCGACAACTGGGACCTCTTCTATGGCAGAAATGACATGTATGCCAGGGATGGGGTTCACTTATCTAGGTGTGGGGTGGGAGCACTGGCCAACGCAGTGGAGGGAGCTGTTAGGTCTTTAAACTAGGAATAGTTAGTGGTATGGGTTTTTGCGGGAAAACTGTGAAGTCGCAGGGTAGTAACATGAGTACTAGGAGAACTAGTAATAGGCAAAATGAGGTGGATATTGGAAAGCCAGTGGCACTAATTGACAAGGACAGTAATAGGTTTAGTGGAATAACAGAAAGGAGCAGGAAGGGTAAAGAGAGAGGAGAGTCTTTAAATATTTATTACGCAAATAGTAGCAGTGCTAGGAATAAGATGGACGAGTTGAGACTAGTTGCTAGTGCAGGTAACATTGACGTATTTGCCATTACTGAGACGTGGTTTAATTCAAAAAGTCGGGACATGCCTGCAGAATGTCGCATTCAGGGTTTTAAATTGTTCCAAGTAGATAGAAGTGTCGGGAAGGGGGGTGGGGTGGCATTGTATGTCCGAGATCGCTTGAACTGTTGCATAAAAACGGGTATTAAGTCTGAAGTAACACATACAGAGTCTGTTTGGATAGAATTTTCAGAGGGGCATGAAAAATTAATTTTAGGTGTGATATACCGTCCCCAAAATTTAGATAGGACCAGGGAGACTACTATGGGAGGAAATTGTTAGGGCCACAAGGCACGATAATGTAGTAATTCTAGGAGACTTTAACTTTAGTCATATTGATTGGAATTTCTTGACTGGGAATTTAGAATCATACGACTTCTTAGAAGTAGTTCAGGATTGTTTTTTGAAGCAGTTTGTGACAGAACCTACAAGGGGTAATAACCTGCTTGACTTAGTTCTGGCAAACAATGAATCCCTTGTTAATAATTTAGAAGTTTCAGAGGAACTGGGTGCTAGCGACCACAAATCAATTACATTTAGCATTGAATGGAAGTATGATAGTAGGGATAACTCAGTAACAGTCCCAGATTTTCGCTTAGCAGATTATGATGGGCTTAGAGAACACTTATCATCTGTTGACTGGGGTAACGAAGAGAGCTATCAATATGACAGTTTTCTGAATACTATACATGCTGCTCAAAGAACGTTTATCCCTTATAAAGAAATTAGATCAAATAAATGACCCAAAATGGATGAATAATAGGCTGAAATATCTACTAGGGCATAAGAAAGAAATTTATAGGCGTATCAAAAGAGGCGAGGGTCATCTTATGAATCAGTATATTGACATTAAGAGGGACATTAAAAAGGGGATAAGAAAAGCTAAAAGGGACTATGAAATTAAAGTTGCTAGGGATTCTAAAACTAACCCAAAAAGTTTTTTCCAGGTCTATAGAACAAAAGTCAGAGATAAGATAGGTCCCCTTAAAAATAACTATGGGCATCTTACTGACAAAGAGAATGAAATGTGCTCGATTTTAAATAATTATTTTCTCTCGGTTTTTACACAGGAAGGCACTAATAATATTCCGGTAATTAATTTTTATAGTGGGACAGAAGAAGATGAATTATGTAACATCACAGTCACTAGTGAAATGGTTGTGAAGCAGATAGACCGATTGAAGCAAAATAAGTCACCGGGTCCTGATGAGGTTTTTTCAAGGGTTCTTAAGGAATGCAAAATGGAAGTCTGTGAACCATTAACTAATATTTTTAATTTATCTCTTGAAACAGGTGTAGTGTCTGATATGTGGAAGATGGCTAATGTAATTCCTATTTTTAAAACAGGGGACAAGTCGTTACCGTCAAATTACCGCCCAATAAGCCTGACCTCAATTGTAGGCAAATTACTAGAGTCAGATTATATGAAGCCATCTCGATAAGCATAGCTTGATTAATGATGCTCAGCATGGATTCACAAGAGGGCGGTCTTGTCTAACTAATTTATTAACTTTCTTCAGTAAAGCTTTTGAGGCTGTTGACCACGATAAAGAATTTGATATTATTTACTTAGATTTTAGTAAGGCATTTGATAGAGTTCCTCACCAAAGACTGTTGAAGAAAGTAGCAGCTCATGGCATTGGGGGAAGGGTGCTCTCGTGGATCGAATCATGGCTCACAGACAGGAAGCAGAGAGTGTCCATAAATGGGGTTAAATCCGAGTGGGGATCAGTAACAAGTGGCGTTCCACAGGGATCAGTCTTGGGCCCGTTGTTGTTTATAATATATATCAATGATCTTGATGAAGGAATTACTAGTGATATGAGCAAATTCGCCGATGACACGGAGATAGGTAGGATAATTGATTCAAACGTAGATGTTAGGGAACTTCAGGAGGATTTAGACAAACTCTACTCTTGGTCAGAAAAGTGGCAGATGCAGTTCAGTGTAGATAAATGCAAGGTTCTGAAGCTCGGGAGTGTCCATAACCCTAGCACTTATAAGTTAAATGATGTAGAACTTAGCCATACAGATTGCGAAAAGGACTTGGGGGTTATGGTAAGCAGCAACCTTAAACCAAGACAGCAATGCCTAAGCGTACGTAATAAGGCAAATAGATTATTGGGATTTATATCAAGAAGTGTAAGCAACAGAAGTCCAGACGTCATACTGCAGCTTTATACATCATTGGTGAGGCCTCACCTAGATTATGCAGCTCAATTCTTGTCTCCATATTACAGAATGGACATAAATTCGTTAGAAAACATTCAGCGTAGGATGACTAAATTAATACATAGCATTAGAAATCTTCCTAATGAAGAAAGATTGAAGACTCTTAAGTTACATTCACTTGTTAGACGAAGAATGAGGGAACAATAAAATTGTATAAAATACCGACAGGTTGTTTAGGTAAGACTCATATGCAACAGTTAGGTATCTTTATTTCGAAACGTTTCACCTACACAGTAGGCCTCTTCAGTCGAGTACAGCAAAGTTGATAAAAGCAGAAGAGACTTGAAGACGATGTAATCAGTCCATCACCCTTAAAGTGTTGAGGTGGTCAGTCCCTCAGTCTGGAAAAGAGTATTGTTCCATTGTCTGGAATAATATTCCAGACAATATTATTATACCGAGGAAAACAAGAGGATTCGTAGTAGTCCTCCTGTTTCGTGTCCTCAGGTCAAGAAGGGATCGTGGTCAGTGGCTGGACAGCAGGGGACGACGAAGTTGACGATCAAGAAGACGAATGGAAAGCCAGAAACGATGAAGAAGAAAGCGACTGCTGTGGAAACTCCTGTGGAAACCTCCAACGCATTCTCGGTGCTCCCCGACGAATGTGAGTCGACTACTGGGATCGTCACGACGAACGACAACAAGGAAGGTAAGAATATTGTTGTTGTTGGGGATAGCCAGGTTAGATACATGGATAGGGCATTCTGCTTGAAGGACAGGAGTAGGAGACAGAGGGTTTGCTTTCCTGGGGCTAGGATGGAGGACATTATTAGCCGGCTTGACAACAACATGAATGGTAATGGGATCAATCCTATTGTTTGCCTCAGTGCTGGAGGCAATGATGTAGGCAAGCATAGAAGTGAGGATTTAGTTAGAAAGTTCAAGACAGCTATAGACATAATTAGGAAGAAGGGGGGCGCCCTGTTATATGTGGTATTTTGCCAAGAAGAGGTGTTGGTAATGAATGGTTGTCCAGAGCAATTGGTATTAATTGTTGGCTGGATAAACACTGTAAGGATAATGCAGTACCATTCATTGACAACTGGGACAACTTCTATGGCCGAAATGACATGTATGCCAGGGATGGGGTTCACTTATCCAGGGCAGGTGTGGGTTTTCTTGCTAACTCAGTTGAGGGGTTTGTTAGGACTTTAAACTAGGATTAGTTAGAGGTATGGGTTTAGAAATGATAAATAATGAGTATGGATATATTGATTTATGCTCTGATATTAAGAATCTTAATAGTAACTGTCATGGAGTAACTCTGGGTAATCATAATTTCAGAAATTGTGTAAAAACAAAGATGAATAGGAAAAATGTGCAGAAGAAAAAACATATGATGGTATTTTATGCTAACAGTCGAAGCATGTGCTGGGAACTTTGATATCATTGCATTAACTGAAACGTGGTATGATTTAAAGAGCCGGGATATGACTGTTGAGTGTAATATTCAGGGATTTAAGTTGTTCAATGTGGATAGATGTAATGGGAAGGGGGGAGGAGTTGCATTGTATGTTCGAGAAAATATTAATTGTTGCATAAAAACAGGTATAAAAATAGATGGAGCAGTAACAGAGTCCGTTTAGGTAGAGTTCGTGGAAGGTCAAGAAAAACTAATTCTAGGTGTAATATACCGACCTCCAGGCTTGGATCACGATAGAGGGAGACTTCTTTGGGACGAAATTGTTAGGGCTTCTGGACACAGTAACATAGTCATAGTAGGGGACTTTAACTTTAGTCAAATTGACTGGAATTCTTTGACAGGTAATCTAGAGTCCAGTGACTTTATGGAAACAGTTCAGGACTGTTTTCTGAAACAGAGCGTAACTGAGCCTACCAGGGGTAATAATTTGCTAGACCTAGTCTTGTCAAATAAGGAAACACTCGTGAATAATCTGGAGATCACTGAAGAGCTTGGCGCAAGTGACCACAAATCCATCACTTTTAGCATTAATTGGGAATGCAAGAATAATGATAATACAGTAAAAATCCCTGATTTTCGTTCTGCCGATTATAATGGACTTAGGGAACATCTGTCTAATCTTGATTGGGGTTATCTAGCTAATGATTTTATTGACGATAATCATACTTATGAATATGAAGGGATCTGCTTTTATGATTGTTTTCTTAATAATGTACACAGTGCCCAGAGTATATACATTCCCCAGAGAGAAATTAGGTCTAATAATAACGATCCCAAATGGGTTAACAGGAGGCTAAAACATCTGTTAGGGGAGAAAAGGGGAATTTATAGGCGCATCAAAAGAGGAGAGGTTAACCTTACTGACCAATATGTTCAGCTTAAAAGAGAAGTAAAAAAGGCGATTAGAAAGTCTAAACGTGACTATGAAATTAGAGTTGCTAATGAATCAAAGAATAATCCAAAGGGGTTCTTTCAAGTGTACAGGACGAAGGTGAAGGAAAAAGTAGGACCTCTGAAAATTGGGAATGGAAAGCTGACGGATAATGAACTGGAAATGTGTTCCTTATTTAATGACTATTTTTTGTCAGTTTTTACACAGGAAGATGTAAACGAGATTCCAGTAATTAACAATTATTTAGTTCCTGATGAATTTAAGTTAACTAATATTAGTCACGAGGGACATGGTTATTAAACAGATAGACAAACTGAAGCAAAATAAGTCCCCGGGACCCGATGAGTTGTTTTCAAGGGTACTTAAGGAATGCAAGATGGAGCTTAGTCAGCCATTAACGAGTGTACTCAATGCGTCCATCTTTACCGGTGTTTTGCCAGAGTTGTGGAAGATGGCTAATGTGGTTCCTATATTCAAATCAGGGGATAAGTCCACTCCTTCAAATTACCGTCCAATAAGCCTGACATCTATAGTGGGCAAGTTATTAGAATCAATTATAGCTGACATTATCAGAAGTCACCTTGAAGAGCATAACTTGATAAATGAATCTCAGCATGGATTCACGAGAGGTCGTTCCTGCCTGAAAAACTTACTGACGTTCTTCAATAGAACTTTTGAGGCAGTTGACAGTGATAAGGAATATGATATTGTTTATTTGGATTTTAGTAAAGCCTTCGATCGAGTACCTCACAAGAGACTCTTAAGAAAAGTGGAAGCTCATGGTATAGGAGGTAAAGTTCTAGCATGGATTGAGGCATGGCTTACCAATAGAAAGCAGAGAGTTACCATTAATGGAGTGAAATCTGAATGGGGATTAGTCACTAGTGGCGTTCCACTGTAATTTGTTCATAATTTACATTAATGACCTTGATGAAGGGATTACGAGTGACATGAGTAAATTTGCTGATGATACAAAGATAGGCCGTATAATTCACTCTGAGGAGGCTATCAATGAACTCCAGGACGATTTGGACAAATTAATGTCTTGGTCTGAAGAATGGCAGATGAAGTTCAATGTGGATAAGTGTAAGGTACTTGCCCTTGGTAATGAAAATAACCCTCGAAGCTATAATCTAGGTGAAGTAGAGCTTGGTCATACAGAATGTGAAAAAGACTTGGGAGTCATGGTAAGCAGAAATCTAAAGCCAAGACAGCAGTGCCTTAGTGTGTGCAACAAGGCCAACAGATTACTTGGATTTATATCAAGAAGTATAAGTAACAGAAGTCCAAAAGTTATTTTACAGCTCTATACATCACTAGTGAGGCCTCATTTAGATTATGCTGCTCAGTTTTGGTCCCCTTACTACAGGATGGATATAGACTCATTAGAGAACATACAGAGAAGAATGACTAAAATGATTTACTGTGTAAGGAACCTCCCGTATGAAGATAGACTCAAAGCCTTAAATCTCCACTCTCTGGAGAGGCGTAGAATGAGGGGAGATATCATTGAAGTGTATAAGTGGATGACGGGCATAAACAAGGGAGATATTAATAATGTACTGATGGTGTCGAACCAGGTAAGAACCAGGAATAATGGATTTAAGTTGGATAAATTTAGATTTAGAAAGGACATAGGTAAGTACTGGTTTTCTAACAGAGTTGTAGATGCGTGGAACAGTCTTCCCAGTGGGGTGATAGAGGCTAGGACCTTGCGTAGCTTTAAGAAAAGACTGGACAATTATATGAGTGGGAGGGGCTGGGTTTGATTGGTGTCATTGGGTACGGGAGTTATTTCTTGGGAAGCTTTAGGTAGTAGTCGTTTTGATAAGGACCTGCCTCGCATGGGCCAGTAGGCCTTCTGCAGTGCTCCTCCATTCTCATGTTCTTATAAGTATGCCAGGGATGGGGTACATCTCTCTGAGGTTGGTGTGGTTGCATTAGCCAGCTCGATTGAGGGGGCCATTACTGACTTGTCTAGGACTTTAAACTGATAGAATATAGAGGTATGGGTGTGTGTGGGAAAGAGGCTACAGTTGAAAACACATGATACCTCAGGGATATGTTTAAAGGACAATATTCAAAATAGAGTTGCTAGTAAAGGCAAAGTAATTGATCAACAAAAAGAGACAGTAGAGGGCAACAAGTGACTTCCTCCTTTAATTAAGGTTTACTATACTAATAATAAGAGTCTAGGAAATAAGATAGATAAACTAAGAATACTTGCAAGTGCAGGTAATATAGATATTATTGCTATAACAGAGACCTGGTTCAACTGAAAGATAAAGTAATGCCTTCTGAATGCAACTACTCCACACTGGTAGGGTCAACAGGAATGGTGGTGGAGTGGCAATGTTTGTCAGAGATAATTGAAATTGTTGTTAATAAAGCTTCTGGAGAGCGAAACGTTGCCATAATAAAACTCTTGGGTCCTTTTACCTAACGTAATACATTAATATTAGCAGTAACACACCTGCATACCCTGATAGTCACTAAACAATACTCGCAATAACACTCCAACTTTGAAAGTGGCGCACCAACACTGGCAGTAACACTCCAACACTGATAGTAACACTCCAACATGGCAGTCACACTCCAGCATGGCAGTAACACTCCAGCTCTGATAATAACATTCCAACACTCCAGCAGAAGACTGGTCTACTAACTGACAATTTACAAATCCCATAGATTTCGAGAAAAAAATGGATAACATGCCCACTCACTCAGCACCTGGACCAGATTCATGGAATGCCGTATTTATAAAGCAGTTCAAAGAGCCACTAGTACGAGCCCTCAGCATTCTTTGGAGAAAGAGCTTAGATCTACGTGAAATACGGAAGGCCTTAAAGAGTGCAGACATAGCTCCTTTGAATTAGGGAGGAAGTATAGCACAAGCTAAAAACTACAAACCAGTAGCCATAACTTCTCACATCATAAATATCTTCGAAAGAGTGATGAGACGGCAGATTACAAATTTCATGGACCAGCATAACCCGAACCAGCCTAGTTTTAGAGCAGGACGATCATGCCTGTCACAGCTGCTGAACCATTATGAAAGAATTATGAAGGCGTTGGAAGACGACCAAAACACAGACTGTAACCAAAACACTGACTGTAGCACTAATCAATGAAAGTAACACATCAACACTGGCAGTAACTCACCAACATTGATAGTAACACATCATTGCCAGTAATCTACCGACAGTTTTAGTAATACACCAGCACTAACAGTAACGCACCAACACCAGTAGCAGCATTCCAACACTAACAGCAATACACCAACAGTAATAGTAACGCATCAACACTGGAAGTAATATATCGATATCGACATTGACAGTAACACACGAACACAGTAATGCACTGTCATTGGAAGTAACACAGCAACTCTTTCAGTAACACGCCAAGTCTGGCAGTAACACATCAGTAGTAGCAGTATTACACCAAGACTGGCAGTAACACACCAACACTAGCAGTAACAGATCAGTAGTATCAGTAATACTAGAAGCAGCACTTCATCAACACTGGCAATAACACTCCAGTACTGGCAGTAACACTCCAACACTGGCCACTCGTGTCTTGTGGTCATTGTTACCTACTCAACATTATTATATTTACAGTAAAGCGGTAAACCTGTAGGGGTTAAACAGCTCTTAGGGAATGAGAGGTAATTAGGTTTGGTGTCTCAGAGAATGTGCAACACCTGAGTATCTCTAATGATAACAAATTTCGCTCATCAGTGAATTTTTCTCTTTAATTCAGAGAATATTGTTATTGGGTTAAGTAAAGCAGTGGTAAGCGATACGTCTTATTAATAAAGATGACCAGGTATTGTACTAGTGACTTATTTATCAACTTGTCGGTACTGTACACTATTAATGTGATGATAAAATTAAGTTCATTCGAGGAAAAGAATAGTGACTACAGTTCCTTGGATCAAAAGCCCTTCATATGCATAGAAGATACTACCTCCTTTTATTAATATAACTGGATACATCAGCAATGTTCCGCTACTCTGTTCGACATGAAAATTACACAGTTGGAGCAAAAGTTAGCTGAGTTTCCCAGTCATATTCCTTCACACAGGATGGCGGTTAATAAGGTGATGAAATCCGCAATTGTCACACTAAAGTATCCCTGAACAGGGATACTTCAGTGAGACAATGAAAATATCGTCAACTTTGAATCAAGCATTCCAGCAAGGGTTCATCAGCTACGGGAGCTTCAGAGATTTCCTTCCAGGATAGCTGGAGTTACTGTGACTTGGGAATTGTCATCTCTCATGACAGCCTATTCCATGCACAGGAGTAATGTAATCATGAAGATATTATGCAGAGAATTTGTAGTATATGGATTAGAAAGAGATATGGGATTATTAAAAATATTATGCACAGCGCTGAGTTGTTGAGGTGGCCTGGACATCCCGAGAGGATGGAGCAAAATAAGCTGACTTGGAAAGTACGTATATAAATATGTAGTGGAGGGAAGGCGGGGTAAAAGGCGCTCTAGGAAAGGTTGAAAGAGGGTGTAAGAGAGGCTTTACATGCGAGGGGATTGGACATCAAGCAGGCGTGTGGGAGCATGTTTAGATAAGAGCGAGGATAGGCAAAATTTATGACATTTTTATTTGACGTGCTGTTGAGTGTGAGCAAGGTAAAATTTATGAAGGGACTCATGGTGACCATTTAGCCGGACTTGAGCCCTGGAGGTAAGAATTATAGCCTCTGTATTCTAAAGAAGGCGTGGGGATATTTGCAGTATAGAGGGGCCTCGGAACTGTAGTATCGGCGTGCCTCTGGCAAGACAGCGTGAGTAATGGCGACAGTGTTTCTTCTCTTTTGGTCTCGCTGCCTCGGTGAGAGACGGCGGTGTCCGGGGCAAGATAAATTATACACAAAAGAGAAAAGGAATGGAGGAAGAGAAATATGGAAATATTTTTGGTACTCTTGATGGGTTTCGAGAGCCTTTCTTCTCTCCAAGCCCGTCCCTCAGCTAGGCTTGTAATTGTGCTTGTCGGGTCAACCAGGCTGTTGCTCCAGGCGGCTCATTGGCCCACATGTGAGCCACAACGCTTTGAAAAGCATCACAGTTTCCCTCGTTCTGAGAGTCCTCATTATCCACCCCATTATTTTTCTGACCGTCCCTTATTGTGTTCTTTGAAGGAAACGTCAGCTAACATTATTATACTCATCTCCTTCAAATGTTACTTTCATTCTATTTAGTTATTGTCTAGTGTTTTATATACAGTGTTCCTTTTGAGTTCTTTTTTTCCAAATCTAAGCAGTAACAGCCTGGTTGTTCAGGCCCTGATCCACCATTAGGCCTAGTCACGGACCGGGTCGCGGGGGCAATGACCCCCGAAACTCCCTCCAGGTATACTCCAGGTAAGCAGTCGTAACTTGTCATCACTGAAAATCATATTATTTTTCGATATTCTCTGAAAGACTTTGCTAATATCTTGCAATTTTTCCGAATCTTCTACTGACTTGATCTTCCTGCTGACTGCGATCTTTCTCTGTATATACGAGCTTGTTTATGTGTGCTGCAATGATATAAAAGTTGCTTGTGAGGTCAGAACATACAAGAGGGGAATGATATAGCTTGAAACCATGCTTGAGGCTCACTGCAAAATTAAATTAGCTCTGAGGAACCCACATCACCGAATGTCCTCGGATCGCGGTACAACACCTAGCTCTGCTGGGTGCGTGATTCTTATAGGATTGCATGGTCCAGTGGGTAAGATCGTCGTGAATTTTCTCTCACCATGAGGCGGGCTAGAACAACACGGGTTCGATGCCCCGGCTAGTAGCAGTGTTGTTATTGATTAAATACCAATTGTTCGTGGTTACAATAATATATATATATATATATATATATATATATATATATATATATATATATATATATATATATATATATATATATATATATATATATATATATATATATATATATATATAATACATACATACATACATACATACATATAAGTGCACTTTGGTACAGTACAATTGGAATTCGTTTGGGGGAATCAAGTCATACCGCTCCCCCCCCCCCCATCCCTAGCAAGTATACATCAGTAGCTAACAATGCCTTGTATGACACATACAGATTTAACACTTTTTCTTTTTTGCATAATTTACCAGTTGTAAACAACAACCCTTTTTTTCCCTTTGCTCTACCCAAGGTTCTCAGTGGTGAACAAACACCAGGAAGTTGAGGAAATTTTTCTTATGTATTTCGTAACTGCCGGACGGACGATCGAGCCTGCACCACTCCTAGTGCCACGTGACCAACACGGATTCAGCATTTTCCATAAATTGAATAATAATAGGATGAGTGGAACAGTCTGCCTAGTATTTCCAAATTTAGGTTGAATAAATACATGAGTGAGTGGGGTTGGATTTGAGTGGGACTTGCACATGAGTAAATAGAATTATCAAAACTTATTGCTTGAATAGCATTGAAAATTGGGTTGGGGAAATATTCTGTTAGTGGGATGGATTGTGAAGGACCTGCCTAGTATGGGCCAACAAGCCTACTGCAGTGTTCTTTCTTATGTTCTTATATTAGTTATAGAATAAGTGTAACCTTGAACTCCCAGCAGCTGCTGGTTTTATGAGTCTCGAGGGAGTCTGCTTCAGTATGATCTCTAAGTTACGTGGTACTATCCTTTGCAGTGGAGATAATACCTGATTTATTCACTCTGGGAATTTATACCTCTTTCCCGAGGGTAATGATCATGCCTTTTGTGTGGGAACTTGAACTATTTATTATTATTATTGATATTATTATTATCATTAATAATAATATTATTATTATTGTTGCTGTTGTTGTTGTCTTTGTCATTGCTGTTGTCTTTGTCATTGCTGTTGTTGTTGTTATTGTTATTGTACACAAATATGAAAAGAGGCATAGTAATAAAGGTTTCTTTAGCCACATCCATGGATACACAATTCTGTTTTAGTTGTTCTGTCTTGTTTGTCAAGCAACAACAAAAGAAGGATGAAACAGCAGCAAATGAAAAATAACAGAAAGAGTATCAGCAAGGAAACAGCAGCAGCAGCAACAACAAAGCAGGAAAAGCAAAACCAAGTATATCAGCAACCATTACATCAGCAGCAATAGCTAAGGGAAGTGCAG
The DNA here is from genome assembly GCF_026875155.1 of Cherax quadricarinatus. Lineage (NCBI taxonomy): Eukaryota > Metazoa > Arthropoda > Malacostraca > Decapoda > Parastacidae > Cherax > Cherax quadricarinatus. The sequence goes on from NC_069400.1 coordinate 41,150,011, forward strand.
CAGCAGCACCGCACCAGGAGCATCAACACAGGAAATTTCGGCAAATATTAATGTAGCAACAGCAGTTGCAGCAATAAGAAATGTAATAGAAGCAACGCTATGATCAATAACAAAACAAGACCACCAACATCAACAGCTACAATAATAATAAATGAAATGTGAAGCAAACTAAAATACTAGCAAAAAATGGCAGCAATAACAAAATAGAAGAAAGAGGAACAGCAGCAGCAAAAATAACAACACCAGAAAAGAAGCAACTGCAGTAACAATATAAAAAAGTAACATCATCAATAATAACAAAAGCAACAAGAGTGGCAGCAGTAGAGCAAAAATAAGATTTACAGCAACAGAAGCAACATCCACAGCACAGTAACAACATTCACATCAACAGAAGCAACATCCACAGCACAGTAACAACATTCACATCAACAGAAGCAACATCCACAGCACAGTAACAACATTCACATCAACAGAAGCAACATCCACAGCACAGTAACAACATTCACATCAACAGAAGCAACATCCACAGCAACAGCATCAATGTTAACAGCAGCAGCAGCAGCAGGAACACCCACAGGAACAGCAGCAACAACATCAGTGGTAACAGCTAAGGAGGCCACTTTTTTTTTTATCTCCGTCCCGTGAAAGTCAATAGAACATTCAAAGTCCATTAGTAGCCTCCGGCGAAGAATACTGGTTTTTCTGCCTATATTACCAGAATACTGGAAAACAAGTCTTCTTGGAATATCAGCTTTTACCTTAGAATATCAGCCTCCAGTTTAGAATGAGAATTTATAATACTTGCTCTCAGATTAGGAATCTTGCAGCATCAGCACAGAATATTAATCTAGCTTGGTTTAGGGACTCTGGTGGCCTGGTGGCTAACGCTCTCTCTTCACACGGCGAGGGTCTGGGTTCGATTCCCATCCAGAGTAGAAACATTGGGCGTGTTTCTTTCCACCAGTTGTCTATGTTCCCCATCAGTAAAATGGGTATCTGGGTGTTAGTCGACTGGTGTGGGTCGCATCCTGGGACACTGACCTAATTTGCCCGATATGCGGAGCATAACAAGCGGCTTTCTATATAGTAGTATGTTATTGTTGTCAGCTAGGACTGTATACCTTGTACATGTACTTGTAGTAAATGAAGATATTATTATTATTATTTCTGGCCTTCAAGTTAAAACACTTGTCTTCAGTTTAGTATGCCAGTTTTTCTCTTAGAATAAGGGCCTTAAGATTAGTATGATAACCCTTAGCCTTGTTAGTATGATAATCCTTAGCCTAGTCTTCAACTTTAAATACCTCCTTCAGCTCTAAATACCACCCTTCAGCTCTAAATATCACCCTTCAGCTCTAAATACCACCCTTCAGACTAGACTATCCGCCATCAACGTACAATTCTAGCACCCAAGCAAAGACAGACAAAGAATAATTATATTTTTAAAATGTGCAGTTGAGAAAAAAAGGCTCCCTGGGAAGAAGTGACATCTGACAACTCAGAGGTAGTAAATACAGGAGCAAAGATTGTTTTCATGACTGAGTGTTGTTCTGTTGTAGATTCGCCGGTACAATCACCCGGCTCGGGCCTTTTCCATGAGGTGCCCCGGCCTTGGCTCCCTGTCGAGGGAGTGTCTCAGACCAATGTCTGCCATAGGAGGAGATACAAGTACCTCCTCGTTTTCTCTCCCCAGGCCTAGCCCCATTTCCCGTCCCCATGGGGCTCGGAGGGAGAAGCTAGGCACTTTGGGCTGCCACAAGCCCCGTCCACACTGGGCTCGAAGGGTGTGGCAGCTACATAGCAGTAGACGATGTCGGGAGGTGCAAAGTCAGTAAGCACTACAAGATCCTTTTGGAGTCACATCCCAGCATTAGGCATTAAGCTCGAGCGCTGGGGAAGCTCAACACTGCCTCTTTCTGTGTGTGTTGCTGCTGCTACTACTACACTTGTCCGCTGCACCCTTGCCATGAATGAATGATGACAGCTTGTAACGACGATGGTAATGATTAATAAAATTAATTGCCGTACTTTCTTATATATATAATATATATATATATAATATATATATATATATATATATATATATATATATATATATATATATATATATATATATATATATATGTCGTGCCGAATATGTAAAACTGGTCAATTAGCAAGAACTCATTTAAAATTAAGTCCTCTCTAAATTTTTCTCTTATACATTTAAAGATATATTTTTTTTCATTAATGTTAATGTAAAAAATTTTAATTTTGGACCAAAAGAAACTTAGAAAACTTACCTAACCTTATTATAACAACAGCAATTTATTTTAGCCTAACCCAACTAAATATATTTTAGATTTGTTTACAGTAATTTAATACTAAACAAACACAGTGAAATATATTTTTTTCGTTAGGTTCAGAATGATTTTGGCGAAATTATTGCATACACAAATTTTCACTTGTCCTATATGGCAAGATGAGCGTTGCTATTTAAGCCAAGATCGCAAGTTCTGCCTATTCGGCACGACATATATATATATATATATATATATATATATATATATATATATATAATATATATATATATATATATATATATATATATATATATATATATATATATATGTATATATGCAATAAGATCACAGTAAACAGGTGATTTCAAAATATGCAAAATAACCACTCTGAAAGAATAGAGAAATTCCAAGCGCTTTCGTGACTACTCACATTATCAAGGAACTTGATAATGTGAGTTCCTTGATAATGTGAGTAGTCACGAAAGCGCTTGGAATTTCTCTATTCTTTCAGAGTGGTTGTTTTGCATATATATATATATATATATATAAAATATATATAATATATATATAATATATATATATATATATATATATAATTGCAGATTTATGAATGCAGATAACAATTAATTACCGTTCGAATATTATACTAAAAATTGTTAATTGTAAATAATTATAATTATAGGGAGCGCTAAACCAGTAGGGATTATACAGCGCTAGTAGTCAACTTTTCTTCTGGAGCATCCCTTCCGGTTTAGGGCCTTCCACTGGAGCATCCCTTCCGGTTTAGGGCCTTCCACTGGGGCATCCCTTCCGGTTTAGGCCTTCTACAGAGACATCCCTTCCGGTCTAGGACCAGCAGCTGGAGGGTCACCTTTTCACACCTAGGTGTTACTTCCGGTTTTGACCATGACCTCGCCCTCGAGACTACCTCACCCTTGACCCCCCCAACCAATACCCCCCCCCGCCACGACCCCCCCCCTTCGCGACCCCCCTTCGTGACCCCGCCGTCGCGCCGCGCGCCCGCCCGCGCGCCCGCCCGAGCGCCCGCCCGCGCGCCCGCCCACGCCCTTCGCGAGCCCCGCCCGCGCCTTCTGCGGCGTCGTCCGGATCGCCCCCGCGCCCCGATTTTTTTTTCCGATTTTTTTCGAATTTTTTTTGAATTTCATTTTCTTGTGCTCTCCATCTCCTCGAATCAAATTTTTGAAGTTCCCCCTCCCACTTTCACACCCCCCCCCCATCCCCAAACAATTTCTCAATATCAAAGTCTCCACTTCCTCGGATCCCCCTCCCACTTTCACCCCCCAACCCCAAAAAATTTCTCGATAATACAAGTTTTTGGATTCCCCCCTATGGGGGTTTTCGAAATTCTTATGATCTCCTTGGATCAAGTTTTTTGGATTCCCCCCTATGGGGGTTTCGAAAGTCTCCATCTCCTTGGATCAAGGGTTTTGGATTCCCCCCTATGGGGTTTTCGAAATTCTCCAATTCCTTGGATCAAATTTTTGGGTACCCCTCCTTTCACCCCAAATTTTCTCGACAATACCATGACTCCATCTCCTCGGATCAAATTTTTGAGGTTCCCCCTCTCACTTTCACCCCCATCCCAAAATTTCTCGAAATCAAATTCTCCATCTCCTTGGATCAAGTTTTTTGGGTACCCCTCCTTTCACCCCAAAATTTCTCGAAATCCTGACTCCACCCATAAGTTTTGGATCCCCCTTGGGTTTCCGAAATCCCTGGACAATTTTTTTTTCCCCCCATTTTTTCGAAATTCTCCAATTCAATCATTTTGGAATCCCCCTTGAGGTACATTCAAATAACCCTCCTATGCCATCTTTTACATCAAAAGGGTTTTACTCGCTCATATTCACTGTCCCCAAACCACAGGTTTGACCCCTTTTTTAATTTTTAAAGGGTCCTGGATACTTCAACAAGGCGATTTGGTCTTTATTCATTCAAGTTATGGGGCATTTTTCGAATCCACAATTTCTTTACAACACATTTAGAACTTTTTAACATTTCATCTCGGAATCCACGAATAACCTCCTCCCACCCCCAAACCCCACACTCCCAACACCTCAAATTTTCCCAATAACCCCATTTTTCATTTTTTAACCCTATATTCAAAATTAAAAACACATGCACAAAAGCACCACTGTTAATCCCCTTCGTTAAATTCATCTTCACATTTTTAATTACTTTTTAAAATCCACTTTTAAAACTTTGACACTCAAAACACTCTTTAAACTTTTAAACTACTCCTTAACATTTCCCAAAAACTGAATACTCCAAAATCATTGAACACCCAAATCACCTCTGAATATGTACCCCCTTATAATACTCATTTTCCCCCAAAATTTGACACCTTAAAAAACACCTTTGAAAAACTCAACATTTGTAACCTTCAAAACCTTGAACACCTTCAACATCCTTTTCATTCAAAAAACAAACATTTGAAACACACTCAAACCCTTTGAACACCTTTGAACACCCAAAAACTTCATAAACATTTGAATACTCACATCCAAAACCCCTTGAACACCTTCAAAACACCTGAACCCCTTTCAAAAAACACCTTGAAATTTTCATCAAATACACCAAACTTCAAAAACATTTTAAAAAACCCCAATTCCCCTTTGAATACTCCAAAACACCTTTAAGTACTCTTGACTCATTAACCCCCTTATATCTTCAAATCATTGCCCTCAAAAACATTTGAACACCTCAAAACACCCTTGAACCCCTTTCCCAAAACCCTTGAAACCTCAAAAAACTCATTTAAAACACCTTCAAAAACTTTAACATTTACACTTAAAAAACACTTTGTACTCCATTAAACACCTTGAACCCCTTTCAAAACACCTTAAATTTAACTAAAAAACACCTTTGAACCCCTTCAAACACCATTGAAACCTTGACCTTCAAAAAAACAACATTTGAACACACTCAAAAACCTTGAACCTTTGAAACCTTGAAACTTTCCAAAACAACACTAAAACATTCCAAAACCCCAAATTTGAGTACTCCCAATACACCATGAAAAATACTAAAACACCGTGAATTCAACAAAACACCCTTCAACACCTTCAACACCTTTGAACACCTTAACATTTCCAAAAACACTTTGAACCCCAAACACCCGTTTACTACCTAAAACCCCCTGAAAAATTCAAAACTTAACCCTTTTAAACACTTGACACCTTCAAAAACCTTGAAACACTTCAAAAACCCCTTGAAACTTTCAAAACCTATTTGGTACTCCCAATTACACCATGAATACTACTAAAACACCGCTGAATTAAATTTCAAAACACCTTCAACACCTTCAAAACACCTTTGAACCCCTTAAACTTTGAACATTTCCCAAAAACCCCTGAAATTTCAATAACATAAAATTTCCAAAACCAATGATACTCCAACCCCCTGATATACTAAAACCCGCTGAATTAAAATCAAACACCTTACATTCAAAACCTTAGACCCTTCAAAACACTTCATAATCATTGAACACACTCAAAACCTTAAACCTCAAACCCTTTGAACACCTTCAAAACCCCCTTGAACACCTTAAACCTTCAAAAAAAAAAAACATTTGAACACATTAAAACACCTAAACACTCAAAAACCACAATTTGTCTCCATTACCCACTGATTTTTTACTAAACCCCGCTGAATTCTCAAAACCCCCTTAACCTTCAAAAACCTTTTTTAATAAACTTGACATTTCCAAAAACTATTTGAGTCTCCAAATTTTCCATGATTACTATAAAACACCGTTTGATTTCATCAAAACCCCCTTTTCATCCCTTTAAAAACCCCTTTTAAAAAAACCCTTCAACACTTCAAACCTTTGAACACTTCAAAACACCTTTGAAATTCAAACACTTTAACATTTGAAACACTCAAAACACCCTTAACACCTTCAAAAAACCTTTGAACCCTTCAAAACACTTTGAACACCTTGATCACCTTCAAAAAAACAACATTTGAACACACTCAAAACACCTTGAACCTTTGAACATTTCAAAAAACACTAAACACTTCCAAAAACACCATTTGATTTCCCCCAAATACACCATGAATACTAAACACCACTGAATACACTCAAAACACCACCAAATCACCAAAAAACTAATTCAACACCCAAACCCACAACACCCACAAACCCACAAACCCCCACAATTTTTTTCTCGTTTTACAAATTTTCATAGAAAAGTCCCAAAAAACAACCCACTTATAACATTTTTTTCGGTATCTCTATTCGACAACAACACCCCAACACCCACATCCCACAACCCCCCATGACATTTCCAAAAAACTATTTGAGTACCCCCAATTACCCCATGAATACTACTAAAAACCGTGAATTCAATCAAAAACACCCTTCAACCCTTCAAAACCTTGAACACCTTAAAAACACTCTTAAAACACTTTCAAAAACACCTTTGAACTTTTCCCAATCAACACTAAAAACATTCCAAAAAACAAAAATTTTGATTTACTCCAATTACCCCATATTACACTAAAACAGCTAAAATCAATCAAAACACCTTCAACACTTCAAACCCTTGAACACACCACAAACACCCTTAAAACACCTTAAAAACACTTGATCACTTCAAAACACTTTGAACCCCCTTTTCAAAACACTCTCATAATCATTTGAACCATCAAAACACCTTTGAATAACTCAAAACACCTTTGAACACCTTCAAAACACCCTTGAACACCCTTGATAACCTTCAAAAAAACAACATTTGAACACACTCAAAAACCTTTGAACACCTTTGAACCCATTTCCAAACAACATAAAATCACTTCAAAAACCTTTGAGTACTCCCAAATCACCCTGAATACTAAAACACCACTGAATACACTAAAAACCCACCAAATCACCATAAACTAAGATCAACACACATTCCACAACACCCAAACCAAACACCCACAAATTTTTTCTCGTTTTATCAAAATTCTCAGAAAGTCAAACACCCACACCTCCATTTTTTCTCGTTTTAACCCTTTTAGTCATTAAATTATAAGGGCCACACTACACATAAAAAAAAGTCCCAAAAAACACCCATTTAAATAACGTCTTTTCGGATCTTAGTTCGAAACACCCCCGCATCCCACATCACCCACATCCACATCCCACACACACCCACAGACACCACACACCACAATCCCTACCTAGCCTAACATCCAATACCTAACTCCTTACTAACCTAATTACATAACTAACAAAACCCACCTAACCTAAATCCTAACCTAACCACTATTTAACCTTATAACCTATCCACCAAACCTATCCTAACCTAACCAAAATATTTAACACTTCCAAAACTAAACTCCAGAATTTACTTTGAACACTATTTTTGGATAATTTCCCAAAAATTTAGTTTTGAAAAACTTATCGTAAAACTCAACTTATTTCTTGTTGTTAAACATTTTATGTAGAAATATTTACTGTTGAATAGAAACACTTCCTTGTGAATTCATTTGGTCCCCTTCCCACCCCAACACCTTCTTGGGTATTGGGTTCACACCCCAAGTAATTAAAATATTCTGAACCCCCCCAACCAGGACAGAAACGAGAAATGAGGTAACATCCAAGGTAAAAAATCATCTCTTCAGACCAACTGCTATTAACCTAACCTAATAATAACAAATCCTTTCCAACAACCCTCACCTAACCACTAACCTAACCCATAATCACTCTATCCAACCTAACCTAACCTAACCTAAACCCAAACCTAACATCAAACACTCTATCCTAAACTAACTAAACAAATCCAATAACCTAACTCCAAAAAAACCCACCTCAATACTAACCTAACTTAACCAAAACCTAACTTCCCCCCAAACCCTACCGACCTAACCTAACCTAACCTAACCTTCCTACCTGCCACCTAACCTAACCTATCCTAACCTACCTAACCTAACACCTAACCAACTAATCCTAAAGCTAACCTAACCTAACTTATCCTAACCTAACCTATCCTAACCAAACCCTAAACATGACTAACTTTGAACCCAACTCTGAACACCACTGATCCTTCAAAAAATTCTTCACTCATTTGAACACCTTCAAAAAACACCATAACCCTAACCCCAAAACACTATGTTTATTTACCAAATCACCACTAAATTTACTACAATCACGTCAAAATCACCAAAACTAAGTTTAACATCACCATCTAACATCCTTTTATAAAAATTTCCCCAAATCACATAACAAGAATCCCTCCCATTTGGCGATGAAAAAAAAGCATGAACACAAACTAATACGAAAAACCACTTAGACATGATCACCATCAACTGAAAACATATCTTATACACCACAAATATAATACAATCACCAACTACAATACCATGTTCCCACTTACCTCAAAATAAATATATCACAGAAACAATCATTTTATAAACATTTCACACACACACACACAACAAAAAAAAAAAAATAATATTTGACAATATCTAGCGCACTCACTCACTACCACCAAACACACGAGTCTCACCAAAGGACCGACGAGCTCACCCCCAGTGGACGTCACACCCCCATTGTTTTACTTGGTGGTGGTAACATCACACCTAACCCCCTTGTTTCAACCTGTTGTACCTACATTACCCTAAGAACACTTATCCAAGACGATTACCAGATTTTTTGACCCAACCAAGATACAGAAAACACACATTTTTTATAATTATTCACACAAAAATCACGATCACCAATTCCATATCATGTTTCCCGTCATATCAACACTAATCCCCAAAGATCCCCCAAAAAAAATCTAAGATCAGCATCTCAAAAACTATGATCACTGAAAACACTTTTTTTTTAAACATTCGCACAAAAATAAGACATCACAAAAATACAAAACCCTTTCCCAAACCAACATTAAAACATAACATGAGCACTAAAAAACATATCACTATCACAAAAAAAAAAATAATACACAGACACCCATATATACATTTCAATTGCAAATTTAAGACATGAGACATACACACCAAATCTAAGACATTCACCTCCAACTAAGACATACACATCACCCCTAAAACTTCCTTCCTTATTCATTCCGTATATCTCCTAGAGCTGTTTTAACCCCGACGGATCCACCACGACGTAGGAGCCAGAGGAACCATCACCACTCCAACACCACCTACTACACTCCGGCTCCTACGTCGTGGTGGATCTTTGTGCGAATGTTTAAAAAATAAGTGTTTTCAGTGATCATAGTAGTTTTGAGATGCATGATCTTAGATTTTTTTTGGTGATCTTGGTGATTAGTGTTGATAGATGACGGTAAACATGATATGGAATTGGTGATCGTGATTTTTGTGTGAATAATTATAAAAAATGTGTGTTTTCTGTGATCTTGGTGTTGGGGATCATAAAAATCTGGTAATCGTCTTGGATATAGTGTTCTTAGATAATGTAGGGTACAACAGGTTGAAACAAGGGGGGTTAGGTGTGATGTTACCAACCACCAAGTAACACAATGGGAGTGTGACGTCACTGGAGGTGAGCTCGTCGGTCCCGTGAGGTGAGAATCGTGTGTTGGTGGTAGTGGGTGAGTGCGCTTAGATATTGTCAATATTATTTTTTTTTTTTGTGTTTTGGTGTGTGGTGTGTTGAAATGTTTATAAAAATGATTGTTTCTGTGATATTAGTGATTTTGAGGTAAGTGAACATGGGTGATTGTAGTTGGTGGGTTGTGTTATATTATGTGTGGGGTATAAGATATGTTTTCAGTTGATGGTGATCTGTACTAAGTGTTTGCGTATTAGGTTTGTGTTCATGCTTTTTTTTTCATGCGCAAAAAGGGGAGGGAGTTCTTGGTTATAGTGATTGAGGGGATTTCTATAAAAGGATGTTAGATGGTGATGTTTAAACTTAGTTTCTGGTGATTTTGGGCGGTGATTTGGTAGTATTCAGTGGTGATTTGGTAGTAATCAGTAGTGTTTTTTTGGGAGTATTCGGAGGTGTTTGATGGTGTTTTTTTGAAGGTGTTCAAATGATGTGCAGAGCATTTTTTGAAGAAGATCAGTGGTGTTCAGAGTTGGTTCAAAGTTAGTCAGTGTTTAGGTTAGGTTAGGATAGGTTAGGTTAGGATAAGTTAGGTTAGGTTAGCTTAGGATAAGTTAGGTTAGGTTAGGTTAGGTTAGGTTAGGATAGGTTAGGTTAGGTTGGGACAGGTTAGGATAGGTTAGGTTAGGTTAGGTTAGGTTCGGTAGGTTAGGTAAGGTTAGGTTAGGTTAAGTTAGGTAGTATTCGAGGTGTTTGATGGAGTTAGGTTAGGTTAGGATAGGTTAGGTTAGGTTAGGATAGAGGTGTTTGATGGAGTTAGGTTGGGGGTTGGTTAGGTTAGGTTAGGTTAGGATAGAGGTGATTGATGGAGTTAGGTTAGGTTCGGTTAGGTGAGGTTAGGTTAGGAATTAGGTTAGGTTAGGTTAGGTTAGGTTAGGTTAGGATAGACAGTTGGTCTGGAAAGAGATGATTTTCTACCTTGGATGTTACCCGCATTTCATGGCGTCTGTCTGTCCTGAGTTGGCGCAGGTGTTCATGATTATCTTAAATCTACCTTGGGTGTGAACCGCATTACCCCAGTGGTGTTGGGGGGGAAGGGGTGACCCACAATGAGACTCTCAGAGCAAGGAAAGTGTTTCTATTCGGAAATCGAGTAAATATTTCTACCATTGAGTGTGTTTACCAACAAGAAAATAATGTTCGATTTTACGATAAAGTTTTCAAAACTAATTTGGAAATATCCAAAAAAATGGAGTCGTTCAAAGTAATTCTGGAGTACTCTAATGTATTTTGGAAGTGTTCTAATATATTTTAGGTTAGGTTAGGATAGGTTCGGCTAGGTTAGGTTAGGTAAGGTTAAGATAGGTTAGGTTAGGTTAGGATAAGTTAGGTTAGGGTAGGTTAGGTTAGGTTAGGTTAGGTTAGGTTAGGTTAGGTTAGGTTAGGTTATGGTTAGGATAAGTTAGGTTAGGTTAGGCTAGGTTAGGGATGTGTGTGTGTGTGTGTCTGTGTGTGTGTGTGGGATGTGGGATGTGGGTGATGTGGGATGCGGGTGTTGTTGTCGAACTAGAGATACCGAAAAGACGTTATAAGTGGGTTGTTTTTGTGACTTTTTCTGATGTAGTGTGGCCCCTTATTAACTTTAATGAACTAAAAGGGTTAAAACGAGAAAAAAAATGGGAGGTGTGGGTGTTGTGACTTTCTGATGAAATTAGATAAAACGAGAAAAAATTGTGGGTGTTGTGGGTTGTGGGTGTTGTGGGATGTGGGTGTTGATCTTAGTTTATGGTGATTTTGGTGGTGTTTTGAGTGTATTCAGTGGTGTATTTGGGAGTACTCAAATGGTGTTTTTGGAAGTGTTTCAGTGTTGTTTGGAAATGTTCAAAGGTGTTCAAAGGTGTTTTGAGTGTGTTCAAATGTTGTTTTTTTGAAGGTGATCAAGGGTGTTCAAGGGTGTTTTGAAGGTGTTCAAGGTGTTTTGAGGTTTTCAAAGGGGTTTGAGTGTGTTCAAATGTTTATGAGAGTGTTTTGAAAGGGGTTCAAAGGTGTTTTTGAAAGGGGATCAAGGTGTTTTGAAGGGTTGAAGGGTGTTTTGAGTGTGTTCAAGGGTGTTTTTAGGTGTTGAAGGGTGTTTGATGATTCAGCGGTGTTTTAGTAGTATTCAGTGGTGTAATGGGGAGTACTCAAATTGTGTTTTTTGGAGTGTTTCAGTGTTGATTGGAATGTTCAAAGGTGTTTTTGGAAAAATGTTCAGGGGTGGGTTTGAAGGTGTTAAGGGTGTTTGAAGGTGTTTGAAGGGTGTTTTGATGATTTCAGCGGTGTTTTTTGTTTGTATCCCGTGGTGTAATTGGGAGACTCAATAGGTTTTGGAAATGTTCATGGGTGTTGTGGGATGTGGGTGGTGGGGGTTGTTGTCGAACTGAGATACCGAAAAAATTTTTATAAATGGGTTGTTGTTGGGACTTTTCTGATGAATTTTGTAAAACGAGAAAAAAATTGTGGGGTTGTGGGTTATGGGGTTGTGGGATGTGGTGTGACTTAGTTTATGGGTGATTTGGGGTGGTGTTTTGAGGTATTCAGTGGGTTTTGTATTCAGTGGTGTATTTGGGGGGTACTCAAAAGGTGTTTTTGGAAGGTGTTTCAGTGTTGTTTGGAAATGTTCAAAGGTGTTCCAAAGGGTTTTGAGTGTGTTCAAATGTTGTTTTTTTGAAGGTGGTCAAGGGTGTTCAAGGGTGTTTTGAAGGTGTTTTAAAGGTGTGTTTTGAAGGTGTTGAAGGGGTTTTGAGGTGTTTAAATGATTTTGAGAGTGTTTTGAATGTGTTCAAAGGTGTTTTGAAGGTGTTCAAGGTGTTTTGAAGGTGTTGAAGGGTGTTTTGAGTGTGTTCAAGGGTGTTTGGAGGTGTGAAGGGTGTTTTGATTGATTCGGGTGTTTTAGGGGTAATCGTGGTTTTTAATTGGGGACTCAATTAGTTGTTTTGGAAATGTTCAAAGTGTTCAAGGTGTTTTGAAGGGTTGAAGGGTGTTTTGATTGAATTCAGCGGTTTTTTTAGTAGTATTCAGTGGTGTAATTGGGAGTACTCAAATTGGTTTTTTGGAAGGGGTTCAAAGGTGTTTTGAGTGTGTTCAAATGTTGTTTTTTTTGAGGTGTCAAGGGTGTTCAAGGGTGTTTTGAAGTGTTCAAAAGGTGTTTGAGGTTAATCAAAGGTGTTTGAGGTGTGTTAAATGATTATGAGAGTGTTTTGAAGGGGTCAAGGTGTTTTGAAGGGTTGGGGTGTTTGTTTTAATTCGCGGGGTTTTGGAGTATTCAGTGGTGTAATTGGGAAGGGGTACTCAAATTGTGTTTTTTGGAAGTGTTTCGTGTTGATTGGAATGTTCAAAGGTGTTTTTGAAGGTGTTCAAGAGTGATTGAGGTGTTCAGGGTGTTTGAGGTGTTGAAGGGTGTTTGATTGATTCAGCGGTGTTTTAGTAGTATCAGTGGTGTAATTGGAGTACTCAAATAGTGTTTTGGAAATGTTCAAAGGTGTTTTTGAGGTGTTCAAGGTGTTTGAAGGGGTCAGGGTGTTGGAGGTGTTGAAGGGTGTTTGTTGAATTAGCGGTGTTTTGTGTATCGTGGTTGTAATTGGAGTACTCAATAGTGTTTTTGGAAATGTTCAAAGGTGTTTCAAAGGTGTTTTGAAGGGGTTTAAGGGTGTTTGGGTTGATTTCAGCGATGTTTTTGTAGTATTCAGTGGTGTAATTGGGAAGTACTCAAATGGTGTTTTTGAAGTGTTTTTAATGTTGTTTGGAAAGTTCAAAGGTGTTCAAAGGTGTTCAAAGGTGTTTTAGTGTGTCAAATGTTGTTTTTGAAGGTGATCAAGGGGTGTTAAAGGGTGTTTGAAGGTGTTCAAGGTGTTTTGAGGTTATTCAAGGTGTTTTGAAGGTGTTCAAGGGTGTTTATGTGAGTATTCAAAGGTGTTTTTTGAAGGTGTACAAATGATTATGAGAGTACTTATGAAGGTGTTCAAATGATGTTTTTTGAAGGTGTTCAAGGGTGTTTTGAAGGTGTTCAAGGGTGTTTTGAAGGTGTTCAAAGGTGTTTTTTGAAGGTGTACAAATGATTATGAGAGTACTTATGAAGGTGTTCAAATGATGTGCAAGAGTACTTATGAAGGTGTTCTGGGAGTATTCAGAGGTGATTTGGGGGTGTTCGAATGATGTTTTTTTGGAAGTGTTTCGGTGTTGATTGAAAATGTTCAAAGGTGTTTTTTGAAGGTGTTCAAGAGTGTTTTGAAGGTGTTCAAGGGTGTTTATGTGAGTATTCAAATGATTTATGAGAGTGTTTTGGTGATGTTCAAAGGTGTTCAAAGGTGATTTTTGAGTGTGTTCAAATGTTGTTTTTTGAAGGTGATCAAAGGATGTTTTTTGAAGGTGTTTAAAGGGTTTTTTTGAAGGGGTACAAATGTTTTATGAGAGTATTCAAAGGGGTTTTTTGAAGGTGTTCAAATGTTGTGAAGGTACTTATGAAGGGGGTTCTGGGAGTATTCAGGGTGATTTTGGGGGTGTTCGAATGATGTTTTGGAGTATTTCATGTTGTTTTTGGGAAATGTATAAGGTATTTTTGTGGTTTCAATGGGTTTAGAGGTGTTTTGGTTGTTCAAAGTAAAAGTGGGTATTTAATATTAACTTCGTAATTGTAAAATTGTGAGTAGGAATTTAAACGAAAGTGGTGTAGCGATGTGGTGACTTTCTGATGCTTTTGTCCCCTTATTAACTTTAATGACTATTAGGGTTTTAAAACGAGAAATTGGGGTTATGAGTGAAATTGTGAGGTGTTGGTTGGAAAGTGTGAAGGTTTGGAGGGTGGGAGGGGTTAAATTCGTGGGGAGGACCTGAGATGAATAGTTAAAAATGTCTTTGACATGTGTTGTAAGAATTGTGGGTATTAACGATAAAAAGTGTCCCTTATTAAATTGAATGAACTAAAGGATCGACAAGATTCAGCCTGTGTGGGTGGGGCGTCACTGTATGTCCTTATTAATTAAAAGGGTATACAAGATTAACCAGTGTGTGGGTAACACGTGAGTCATGACGCCGAGTAACACCCTTTATTTGACTTTTAGTTGCAATGCCCCAAAGGAGGTTCTATTTTGAATGCTTTTACCCGAGGGGGGGGGATTCCCAAAACTTGATCGCAGGTTTCGAAAACCCATAGGGGGGAATCCAAAAAAACTTGATCCAAGAGATTTGGGGATTTCGAAACCCATGGGGGATCCCAAAAATTTTCGAGGAGATGGAGTCATGGTTATTGTCGGGAAAATTTTGATCCGAGGGGTGGAGGAATTTCGAAACCCGATAGGGGGAGGATCCAAAAACTCGATCGAGGAGATGGGAGTCAGGTATTGTCGAGAAAATTTGGGGTGGAAAAGGAAAAGGGGTACCCAAAAAACTTGATCCAAGGAGATGGAGAATTTCGAAACCCATAGGGGGGAATCAAAAACTTGATCCGAGGAGATGGAGTCATGGTAAATTTTCGAGAAATTTTGGGGTTGGGGGGTGAAAGTGGGAGGGGGTATCCGGGGATGGAGGGCTTTCGAAACCCCATAGGGGGAATCAAAACTTGGTAATATCGAGAATTTTGGGATTGGGGGTGAAAGTGAGAGGGGGAACTAAAAATTTGATTCGAGGGAGATGGAGAGCACAGAAAATGGAAATTCAAAAAATTCGAAACCCGTAGGGGGGAATCCAAAAACTTTATCCAAGGAGATTCATAAGAAAAAAAAATTCGAGGCGGGGGGCGATCGGACGACGCTGCGAAGGCGCAAGAAGGCGCGGGCGGGGTCGCAAGGGCGCGGGCGGGGCGGGGCGCGGGGGGGCGCGCGGGCGGGGGTTGCGAAGGGCGCGGGCGGGCGCGCGGCGCGACGGCGGGGTCGCGAAGGGGGGGGTCGTGGGCGGGGGTATTGGTTGGGGGGTCAAGGGTGAGGTAGTCTCGAGGGCGAGGTCATGGTCAAAACCGGAAGTAACACCTAGGTGTGAAAAGGTGACCCTCCAGCTGCTGGTCCTAGACCGGAAGGGATGTCTCTGTAGAAGGCCTAAACCGGAAGGGATGCCCCAGTGGAAGGCCCTAAACCGGAAGGGATGCTCCAGAAGAAAACTTGACTACTAGCGCTTACTGGGGAGGGGGGGTAATGGAAGGCACTCAGGCTTAATTCAGGGAATTGGAGCACAGATCCAATTCCCTAGATCAAAAGCCCCTCACCAGTATCAAGGAACCTCCCGTGAGGGTCAAAATTGTAAAACCATAAAAATTATCTCCTCACTTGAAACGTAATTTTGAGGGACAAGTTGGTCGAATGTATGATGTTCGGTCTGTGTAATTATGCTTAACTCAATATTGGTTATCTGTATAACATATAATTTAAAATGTTCCCTAACCAAGGTGTTGTAGCCATTTTTTATACTGTTATTAAGCACATAAATAATAGCATTCACTCCGTTCTGTCACTTTGTCTTGAAACTGGTGACACTTGTGAGCAAATATCGCAAACCAAGCGATACAAGATGCAAAACAGCCACGAGGGAGTAGAATGATAGCTCTAGGCCTTTCGTGTTACAATCAACACATCGTCCTGAGCTTGCAAAACTGCCTTAAAGAGGAGGGTATCCAAGCAAATAACGCTCCCAGAGTAACCGGTTTTCCCGAATCCTTTCATAAATATTACTCTACTCACACTCCAACAGCACACCAAGTCATGAACATCGTTTGCCTCACTCTCTCCTATCTAACACTCTCACACATTCATGCACATAAAACGTCCTTTATCCACTCCCTGCATCCTTTCCTAGGATGACCCCTATCCCGCCTTCCCTCCATTACAGTTTTATACGCCCTCCAGGGTTGCTGAGGTGGTTCGTGTATGAACCACCTCAACAACTTCTCTTTAGCCATCTGAATAATACTTTTAGCAACTCCGGGCCTCCTTCTGATCTCCAAGCTACGGCTTCTCTTCATAATATTCACACCCCTCACTGCCGTCAGCACACTCTGCATCAAAGTATCCATTACTTTATCCACACAGCCAGACCCAGAGGATATGTTGGAAATGTGGTCTTGTGAGCAGCTGGCAATAATAGGTTGGTTGATCAGGCGACCTTTCAGGAATTTTATCCTACGGCAGTAGAAAAACTTTCGAAATGTTTGAAGTGTGTCATCACCATTGTCATCGTCACACTCATCACCATCATTATCATTACACTATCACCATCATCGGTATTACCATTATCAACCCATCCATTACTATTAATCACCATTAAAATCATCACTATTAGTATTATCTTCACAACATTACCAGCACATTGCGCTACTCACCAACGAGACACATCCCACTGACCTCTCCTCTACCAGACAATCATAGCACCAACTGGTAGGAGATAAGAGAAGACCTTAGCAAGGCAGAAACACGCAGACTCTGATATAATCCTGCTACCGACCACTGCTCTTATCACCTGTGTCTCGCCCACACACTCACCCATTTGTAGAACCTCGCTGGCTTCTCTCACAAACTAAATCGGGATTACGATGCAGAGAAACAATGGAAATAAGCATCTCGACGTTTTTAGATAAGGTCTTATAATACAGAATTTGTATTTATTTAATGAACAAAATTTGGGACATCCGAAGTATACTGTTATCTTAGTGTCCACAAAAGTAGCAATGTAATAACAGAAGCTCTTCCTATTTACCGCTAATATTTCGTCACATACTATGAGTTATTTACATCAGGTAATGGAACCAGTCAGGCTGGGCTACTAGGACTTAAGTGAGTCGATTAGGATATCATGCATTCCATTATGACTCACGAAATCGTAATGACACGATTGCAAACAAACCATACCACGGGTGGGGATAGAACCCGCGATCAGAGAGTCTCAAAACTCCAGACCGTCGCGTTAGCCACTGGACCAGTTAGCCACAATAAGATTCGTTCAACTAGGTATATTTCTACACCATAGGAAGGTTAGCATAAGCACCACTCTGACCACAAATGCAAGTTTTTACAGACGAATCTCCAGCTAGCGTGGCCGTGACGAACTCTAGCTCAAGTCCCCTCAAAGCCGTCATGTTGACGGTCATGTTGATGGTGCCTATGCTAACCTTCCTATGGTGTAGAAATATACCTAGTTGGACGAATCTTATTGTGGCTAACTGGTCCAGTGGCTAACGCGACGGTCTGGAGTTATAAGACTCTCTGATCGCGGGTTCTATCCCCGTCCGTGGTATGGTTTATTCCATTATGCATTTTATAGAAAATAAATAAAATAAAGTACATTGCATCCTTTATAATTCAGCTATTTTTAAGTTACGATGAATCATTTTTCATAGAGTTTCTGTTTTGTGTAAATGACGGGCAGTTTATTCAGTGACAGTATTCTGAATGCTCAAACAAATGTCATTTGTGTGTTATCAAAATACGCCTTCTGATGTGCTACTGTATTATCGAGTCTGGTACTGAAGGCATTTCACATCACTGTGAAGTTAATACAATTGTTACAACTCTTATGGAAGTAAATACATACAAAAATTCTTATCCAAAAGTTTTTAAAAATATCCCTAAAGTATTGGGTCTAATAAGGATTTTATTTACAACTTGAGAACGCCTTATCCGATGAGCATCAAAATTTCAACGTTGATACGCTGCAGCTAACGAGAGATTCATGCAACTTTGGCATTGATAAATTAGACACATGTGCAACTCTTGGGTATCTTTATTGAGGAAACGTTTCGCCACACAGTGGCTTCATCAGTCCATACATAGGAGAAACTTGAAGAACAGGAGGAGAATGAGATAATCAGTCCCTCAACCTTGAGTCGATGTGTTCAGTCCATCAATCTTGAGTAGAATACGGCAGATGAGCGGAGAAGCAGCTTATAAACCGTATGGCAGGAGAGGTGCAGCAGTCATAGGTGGTGTCACATTTGTTCAATGTGGAAGTAGGCTGTGCCCAAGAATTAGGCAAGCGAAGAATTCCTAAGTATTAAGATCCCAAGAAGCTGCAGTGTCTGACAGGTTTGTAGATGAATGGTTCAGAGAACCGACATGTTGATAAATTAGACACATGTGCAACTCTTGGGTATCTTTATTGAGGAAATGTTTCGCCACACAGTGGCTTCATCAGTCCATACATAGGAGAAACTTGAAGAACAGGAGGAGAATGAGGTAATCAGTCCCTCAACCTTGAGTCGATGTGTTCAGTCCATCAATCTTGAGTAGAATACGGCAGATGAGCGGAGAAGCAGCTTATAAACCGTATAGCAGGAGAGGTGCAGCAGTCATAGGCGGTGTCACATTTGTTCAATGTGGAAGTAGGTTGTGCCCAAGAATTAGGCCAGCGAAGAATTCCTAAGTATTAAGACCCCAAGAAGCTGCAGTGTCTGACAGATTGATAAATTAGACACATGTGCAACTCTTGGGTATCTTTATTGAGGAAACGTTTCGCCACACAGTGGCTTCATCAGTCCATACATAGGCGAAACGTTTCCTCAATAAAGATACCCAAGAGTTGCACATGTGTCTAATTTATCAACATGTCGGTTCTCTGAACCATTCATCTACAAACTTTGGCATTGGCATGTGCAAGTATCCTCTGGTCAGTTTCATATAGACATTTCCTGATTATGATTTATGTGGATCATTTGGAAAATCCTCTGAAGATCAGCTTCAAACTTTTGAATTTACTTCATCTGAATGACTTCAGTCTTTCCTGTCCGTTGTGTCTTATTAACACGATGATACCCTGCAAAATATGACACTTATACAACATATTGGAATCTTTTTTGAGGAAACGTATTGCCACACAGTGCCTTCATCAGTCCAATACATAGAACGGTGTAAGGAGAGGAGGAGTTTGAGGTAATCACTCCCTCATTCTGGAATCGATGTGTTCAGTCCATCACCCTTCAAGAAAGTACAGCATATGGTCGGAGAAATGTAGTCAGGTGAATGGAAGTATGTAAAGTAAAAGGACACAAGTGCAACTAATGTGACATTTATTGTGGCAACGTTTCGCTCTCCAGGAGCTTTATCAAGCCATTACAAACAATACATGGACACAGAGGGTATATAAAGGCTCAGAGTGAGGTGAATACTAGTGAGGTACCATTTCGATGTTCACTAGTGGTAGTAGTAGTAGTAGTAGTAGTAGTAGTGGTAGTGACAAAAGTAATACAATATGGTAGAGCAATTAATTCGTACATGAGTAAAAGGATATAAAAGCTATTACTTGGGTAACATAAAAATAGGTTGGACAAATATAAACTGGAATGAAGCAGCTTGTTTCAGTGTTCTCTCTCTGTGCTTTGTGTAGTATAACAGGAGAGACTATGTGATGGCAGGGTTTACTGTTTTCAGGAGGATTCTTGCTAAGACTTCGGAGATGGTGAAGCTGCCGTTGTTTTGTTTAATTGTATTCGAAACAGCGATCAGTGATGATTCAAGGCACTTACGTGTGCGGAAATTAGTTTCTTTTATCACTAATTGGGCGTCTCTGAATTTCATAAGATGATTGGTGGAATTTCGGTGTTGTACACAGGCGTTGTTTAAGTTGTCGTTCCTACATGCGTATATGTGTTCATTGAGGCGGGTGTCGAGGTTTCTTGCTGTTTCACCTACGTAGATCTTGTCACAGCCTCCACAGGGTATAGTGTAAACTCCTGCATTGACTGGTTCGTGGTGCTTGGGTTTTGTCCTGGTTAGATCCTTTATTGAAGTGGTAGAAGCGATGGCGACTCTGGTAGAAGCCATCACATAGTCTCTCCTGTTATACTACACAAAGCACAGAGAGAGAACACTGAAACAAGCTGCTTCATTCCAGTTTATATTTGTCCAACCTATTTTTATGTTACCCAAGTAATAGCTTTTATATCCTTTTACTCATGTACGAATTAATTGCTCTACCATATTGTATTACTTTTGTCACTACCACTACTACTACTACTACTACTACTACTACCACTAGTGAACATCGAAATGGTACCTCACTAGTATTCACCTCACTCTGAGCCTTTATATACCCTCTGTGTCCATGTATTGTTTGTAATGGCTTGATAAAGCTCCTGGAGAGCGAAACGTTGCCACAATAAATGTCACATTAGTTGCACTTGTGTCCTTTTACTTTACATATTGTCGGTAATTCTACCAACTTTATTGAATGGAAGTAGGAGAAGGTGGAGTCAAAGTGGAACCATCCACTAGTGTAAGCAGGTCTTCGTCCGAAGGTTGGACAAGTGTTGAAGAATTCCTTGTATCAAGATAACACCCGATAACATCTGGTAGATGTTGTCACATTTGTCAGACACTTGAACATCATGGTATCTTGTTAGAAGGAATTCTTCAACGCCTGTCCAACTTTCGGACGAAGACCTACTTACACAACACCAGTGGATGGTTCCACTGTGACTCTTCTCTTCCGTTCTCCGACCATAGAGACTGATGAATTGAACATGTCAGTTCCAGAATGAGGGACTGATTCCCTCAAACTCCTCTCCTTATCCCGTTTTTCTTTGTACTTTATTGATGAAGTCACTGCGTGGCGAAACTTTTGCTCAGTAAAGATTCCCATGTGTTGCATAAATGTCTCATTTTTCAACTAGTCGGTTTTCTAGACTATTTTTAACAAGATTATATTTAAACGATGCGCATGTGAATGTTCAACTACTTGTCAGTATTATATTTCTGTATTTCTGTGATGTAATTATACAGCTGTTTTATGTATGACATCGGAGTGACGTCTTCCTTCTAAATCTACCTATTTTTTTCAGCATAAATTAAAAAATACAGTACAACAAAACTTTTGAATTCATTGTTACCTTACCAGGAGTATACCTGTAGAGGGTTTCGAGCGGTTAACGCCCCCGCGGCACGGTCTAAGACCAAGCCTCGTGGTGGATCAGTCTGATCAACCTAGACGAAGAATGAGGGGAGACATGATCGAAGTGTATAAGTGGAAGATAGGTATTAATAAAGGGGATATTAATAAGGTCTTGAGGATATCTCTCCAAGAGAGAACCCGCAGTAATGGATTTATATTAGACAAGTTTAGATTTAGAAAGGACATAGGAAAATATTGGTTTGGAAATACGGTAGTTGATGAGTGGAACAGTCTACCTAGTTGGGTTATTGAGGCTAGAACTTTAGGTAGCTTCAAATTTAGGTTGAATAAATATATGAGTGAGAGGGGTTGGATTTGAGTGGGACTTGCAAATGAGTGGATAGAGTTATCAGACCTTATTTCTTGGGGAGCATTGAAAATTGGGTTGGGCAAATGTTTTGTTAGTGGGATGGATTGTAAAGGACCTGCCTAGTATGGGCCATCAGGCCTGCTGCAGTGTTCCTCCTTTCTTATGTTCTTATGTTTTTATGTGTGCCGTGAAAGTTCTCTGTACATTCTCCGGGTCAGTAATTTCGCCGGCCTTGACGGGGACAGTTAGTGTTCCAGTCTAGAGAGAACAAACGATTTGAATAGAATCATCATGGGCTTAGCATCTCTAGTTTTGAAGGTGTTCAGTTATGCATCCTATCATTTTTCTAGCAGATGCGATAGATACATTGTTGTGGTCTTTGAAGGTGAGATCCTCTGACATTATCACTCCCAGGTCCTTCACATTACTTTTCAGCTCTATTGTGTGGTTAGAATTTATTTTATACCCTGATATAGTTTTAATTTCCACAAGTTTTCCATATCTGAGTAGTTGAAATTTCTCTACATTGAACTTCGTATTGTTTTCTTCTGCTCATTTAAAGATTTGTTGATGTCCATTTGGAGTCTTGCAGTGTCGTCGATGGAGGACACTGTCATGAAAATTTGAGTGCCATCTGTGAAGGAAGACACGGTGATATGGCTTATATCTCTGTCTATGTCAGAAATGAGGTTGAGGAACAGGATGGGGGCGAGTACTGTGCCTTGTGGAACAGAGCTTTTCACTGTAGCCGCCTCAGACTTTACTCTGTTTAGTATTAGTCTTTGTGTTCTATTTGTTAGGAGGTTATGGATCTATATCCCAAGCTTTCCTGTTATTCCTTTATCAAGCATTTTGTGCGCTATTACACCGTGGTCCCACTTTTTGAAGGCTTTCGCTAAGTCTCTGTATACTGCATCTGCATATTATTTATCCTCTAAATCATCCATGACCTTGTCATATTGGCCCAGTAGCTGGGACAGGCAGGAGAGACGTGCTCTAAACCCGTGTTTCCCTAGGTTGTGTAATTGATGGGTATCTAGGTGGTTGGCGATCTTGCTTCTAAGAACCCTTTCAAAGATTTTTAGGATATGAGATGTTAGTGCTATCTGTCTGTAGTTCTTGCAATTGCTTTCCTGTCACCTTTGCGGAGTGGAGCTGTCTGTTGTTTTTAGTGACTGTGGAATGACTCCTTTGTCCATGCTCCCTCTCCATAGAATGTTGAAGGCACACGGCAGGGGCTTCTTGCAATTCCTGATGAACACAGAGTTCGACGAGTCCGGGCCTGGGGCAGAATGCATGGGCATATCATTAATTTCCTTTATTTTTATATTGAAAAGATTTAGAAATCAAAGAAACATTGTGATGCAATATTCTGACTAGTATTATATGTTTAGATAACTAGAAATAACAAACCTAGAATTATTAACTGATGATTCTCTCATCAAGCGATGAGAAACCTTTTTGCTTGATGTTGCCACCCACAATCACCTAGTGCTGAGCCAAGAATGCTTGTTGGTCGGCAGCCACAGCCGCGGACGTATACCCAGCTCTACAAGTGCAAGAAATGATCCTCGGGATTTTTTTAGCTGACATTTCAAAGCAGTAAGTATTAAAAGCATGCAGCCCATCACCATGCTGTGGAGTCCACCTTGTTCCTGAGTCACTGCTGAATTTACTGGTTCACAAGGAAGTACTGCTGGCTGCTTGCTGTATTAGGTTCAGAGCCCATCCATTGCAGTTAGGTCAATAACGAAATACCTCTCTACATCACCGGTTAAAAATACCTTGAACCTTAAAATAGAGATTAAAATAAACTGAGTACATACATAAAAAAAATCTGTCGGTGTACATATCTTGGAAGGTATGCTGATGAGCAGGGCTGTTATAGTTACATGGTCGCCAGCTAAAAGAGATTCCATGTCTTTTTCTTGGTATTTTCTTTTTTGAATACATTGCGTCATTACTCATTTTGTATTTGCTGCACAAAAATTAACACTAAGAATTCTTCCCCAGCTGTAGCAATGTCTTCGAAAACTGTATTGGGGTAATTGAAATTTTTGACTATTTAATTCAAGCATTGCATTTCAAAAATTTAATACCTTTTATCCCATGTATTACCTACACAGGTACACTATAATGGGTCTGTTGTACCTGGCTGTAAATCAAGTCTCCAGAGAAGGAAGTATCCTCAAGTAAATAAAGGCAATGGCGAACACATAAGGTAGTTGTTTAGATTCCTCCACCAATATTTTCATTATGTACAGAGTGCAGTTAAACAGTAAAATGTCAATGAACGAAAGAGCAATGAGTCACTGTGCTTGGCTTCTACCTCATTCATGATAGATCAGCCTCAGTTAGTCTGCGCACAGCCAGGTGAGGAAACAACATCATGGCAATATAAACACAAATGCAGTATAATGTGATCCTTTATTGACTACGTTTCGCCCACACAGTGGGCTTTTTCAAGTCACAAACAGTTCTGTTTGTGACTTGAAAAAGCCCACTGTGTGGGCGAAACGTAGTCAATAAAGGATCACATTATACTGCATTTGTGTTTATATTGCCATTGTGTCGGTATTTTATACCATTTATTTCCAAACAACATCATTTCGGTTTTCAGTAACACCATGATTCACTATCCTTTACCAACATACTGTGAAAGCAATCTGCAACACTGATTGGAAATTAATTATTATTATTATTATTATTATTATTATTATTATTATTATTATTATTATTATTATTATTATTATTATTATTATGATGATGATGATGATGATGATGATGATGATGATTGTTATTATTACTAACACACTTGTCTCGCACGAAGGAAAAATAACTCATAAAAATGGAAGCTCATTCTCCATCATTTATTCAATCACTGTCTTGCTCATACACTCGCTCAAGTATCTTAACTATTGATAACTCCTGAAATCCATTCAGCTTTATTCCTAGCACAATACACGAGAAAGGTAAATCATAATTATACTTGAAAAAAAAAATGGAAAGATTAGCAATAATTCCTTGGATCAAGGAATTAATGCTAATATTTTACCAGCATCAAGGTGTAAGGATACCATAGATATATTCCATTCACCGATGCTGCAGTAATGTGTGTTGTCCGCGCTAATATTGTTTCTCGCCGGTTCTTTCCTTTGTCATCAGATTCAGTCATTTTGTCTCTTCATATATTTCATTACTCATAATTCCAGGATTAGTATTGCTGAGAACCTTTACATCGTTTATCAGTTCATCGAGTCCATGATTTGGTGTCTAATGTACATCAAGTACATGATCATGACTGGCTCTTTGCTGAGGTTCCTGAAGGTAATCTTAGAACTACTAAGCGCACATTTGGTAATGTACTAGGTATTAGGTCCTTTTTGAGTGAGGTTTACAACCACTTTCCTCCAGGTTTATATTTGTTTCCGGGTTTCTTTTTCATTCCTTATTTTTCGTAACCTTTCGTTTGCTGGGACTAAATTCCAGTAATCACATGTCTGACCAGTCCGGCATTGTCTTGGTAGCAGTGTAATCTTTCACTAAATTTCACATCATCTGAAAACAGGGATACATTGGACTCTTCTTCATTCTACATATATTTCACGTAAATGTGTGAATAAGTGTTTTGTTTCATTTATAGAAGTGAGTACGTGTTTGTGCTTTCATGTGATAAAATACGAACAGTCATAACTCACATTATAATTAGGAAAAACATTTGTTTTTCATTGTTGACAAGCCACTTCTCTGTCATAATATCTACACCACGATAAAAACTACGTTGAACAACACTGATATTGTTACATCAAAATATTACAGGGGTCAGACAGAACTAATTGCTGACAGCTTAGGGAGCAGAAGAAGAAGTGCTCTAGGAGCAGCAATATATTAAGATGTATAAGAGTGTAAACCTGTCTGCCGAGTAGGTTCACTTAGCCCAGTGATTACTTAAAAACTTCATTAGTGTTTGCCAAAGGGAGAAGCAGAGGAAGCAACATAATCCCGCTGAGCATCCCACAGCCCGCGGAGATTACAATCCTGCCTGGCAGCTCTACACATCTGCTTGCCTCTTTTCTTATTGGGTGAGATAGGGTAGTTGGTTCCTGTAGCTCCTTGGCTTCTTACTTCCTTGGTGGATTCAGGGGACGAAATGTGATGAAAGGTTATTAACATCCAGGTCTGCTTGCTCCTGTGATGGGTTCATGTGATGAAATGTGACAACCCGATCCAGGTGAGTTCATGTGACGAAATGTGATAAAAGTTCCATGCCATAAACAAGGCTGGGCTTTCTGCTGTACATGAATGAAAGAACAAACTAAAAATAAAGAAAATGTAGTAGAACTTGCTGTATCATTGACTGGATACACAGAGCGAAGATTGAGGTCGGCGCAAGCCTCTCGCTAGGCCTCTCTCACCTCCATGATATTGTTTTGGGAATATCGTGTATGGGACATGCAGAATTAAATATTTCAATTGGAGATATTGTGTGGTAATTTGAATATATAATAAATTTATGTATTAATTAAAATAAATTTATTAAACTGACAGATAACGTAATATGTCGCTATTGAAAAAATCGGAAAGATTACCTCACAACTAGTTACTCAAAACGTTTACTTAAAGAGAATGCAGACACGTATAGGATACTTTCACTTCAAGTGTTTCTGCAAACAAAAGTCAATATGTCCTGTAATAATTCAGATTTCTGTGTTATCTTTGCATTTGCAATTCGCTGCACAAGTCAATATATTCATGTCCTTAGAGTTCCCAAGTTTTTGGAACAGTGATGCTGAACCTACATTTACAATCATCAAACTTTCCATAATCACATTTAAGATTTATTTTTCAGTAAACTGCAAAAAGTAACCAAGAATCCAAAACACTGAAATTACTATGTGCAGCTGTAAAAATCTTTTTAAATCAATCTTACATCTGCTCTAGGAACCTGAAAATAAAAGATCACTTTGAAATCCTCCTTTATATGTGAAATGCTTCTTCCTTTTAACAATACGGACTGGGACTGTCTCCAAGTCTCTCGGTATCTCCAGTTCGTCAGCATGTTCAGCTCTCTCTCTCTCTCTCTCTCTCTCTCTCTCTCTCTCTCTCTCTCTCTCTCTCCTCTCTCCTGGAGTCTTCGAGAAACTTCTTGATCTTTCTCGGGTCCTTAATAGCATCATGTATATCCAATTCCTTGGCCGGTAATTGTTTTGTTTGCGTCAAAGAGAATTTCATGCCATATAGTCAGACGTGACGTCACTCAAAAGGCTCTGATGCCACACATTAAGAGGATGTCATGCCACACAGCAAGAGAAACTACAAGCTTGAAGCTAGAAACGCATTTTACAAGCACTCGGGCTTCATACCTTGATATACTGTGACTAGATCCTCATCAGGCAGTGTCTTCAGTGACTTGTCAAAGTCACTGAGGACACTAGATATCACCATCGTAGACATCACTTAGTTGACAACCTTAGTTTTAAAACACCAATTTGACTCTGTAATTACATAGTCAAATTGGCTCACTAGTTTGTCTGTAAGATAAGATAAATGATTCGAGTCTCCCATCGATGTGCTGAATGCCACGTTGTACTACATCAAGGAAAGCAATTATCTCAAGCAACATTTGACAACATCACTAATGATTAGTTTACAAGAATATACATTGCAATTAATAAAGGTCATGGTTTAACAGTCAGCTTTTTCAGTGTACACCATTAATCTTTCCCTTTCATTATACAAATAAAGAAAAGTAAGATTTCATTTAGCATTGATAAATTTTCTTACTGGAATAGGATAATATCCCTCATGGAAAATCCATTTGTCTATATTTAGTGACGAAAATGTTTGTTAATGCACACATGTTCGCTATTATCGGTGTCTAAAGCAATGGCAACAAAGAGAATAATCATGGTATTTCGTTAAAGTAACTCACTTCTAGCGTGGAATCCAGTACCACTGAAAGTATTTGACAGTATGAGCACATCTAAGGATTTCTTCTTTCTTGTTATTAAACATTGACTGACTCAAGTCACTCTTCCTTTACTCTCTATTTTCTATATCGTTAAATTTACTTGTTGCTCATTGTTTTTGTCCTATGCAACTGCACATCATAAGTGGATCTAAGAATCAAAGATATTCTACAAATTTTAGGAATCATCCCTATGTGTTGTACTCGCTAACACCTGCAACTTGCAGTGAAATATCTGGGTAATATAACTCACGGAATTGGTGGTACTCAAACCATGACAAGTGAGTACTAACACTCAGAGGCCAATGAGTTAGAACTTATTTACCTTGTGTTCAAACCTCACTCATTCCGTGATTTGTTTGCAATCGTGTTGTTACGATTTCGTGAGTCCGTCTGGTTAACATCTCACTCAGCAACATCAGGTGGCTCACCAACGTGGATGATACAACATACTGGTCATCACCCCATGAGGAATTGTCAAGAATCTCAGGAATCATCATATATTGATTTAACCGTCGATTCAACTCACACTGCTATTCCTGGGAGTCACGTCATTAGGAAAAACGGCGGTTTCCTTTGAAAAGTACATAGGAAACCAACCAATAGAGGTGAATTAATCCATTATTATTCATACTGCAATATAAGAATTAAGAGAGTAGTCCTTAGTAGCTTCTTAGAGAACTGTACGTGTATGTAGCACTGAGATCCTAAATGATAAACTGACCTAGCTAATGTTGTGCTACCCATAGTAATGTTGTGCTACCCACAGTAATGTTGTGCTACCCAGAGTAATATTGTGCTACCCATAGTAATGTTGTGCTACCCAGAGTAATGTTGTGCTACCAATAGTAATGTTGTGCTACCCAGAGTAATGTTGTGCTACCCATAGTAATGTTGTGCTACCCATAGTAATGTTGTGCTACCCAGAGTAATGTTGTGCTACCCAGAGTAATGTTGTGCTACCCATAGTAATGTTGTGCTACCCAGAGTAATGTTGTACTACCCATAGTAATGTTGTGCTACCCAGAGTAATATTGTGCTACCCATAGTAATGTTGTGCTACCCATAGTAATGTCATGCTACCGAGAGTAATGTTGTGCTACCCATAGTAATGTTGTGCTACCCAGAGTAATGTTTTGCTACCGAGAGTAATGTTGTGCTACCCATCTTAATGTTGTGCTACCCACAGTAATGTTGTGCTGCCCACAGTAATGTCATGCTACCCAGAGTAATGTTGTGCTACCCAGAGTAATGTTGTGCTACCCATAGTAATGTTGTGCTACCCAGAGAAATGTCGTGCTACCCAGAGTAATGTCGTGCTACCCAGAGTAATGTTTTGCTACCGAGAGTAATGTTGTGCTACCCATCTTAATGTTGTGCTACCCACAGTAATGTAGTACTACTCAGAGTAATGTCGTACTGCAAGCAAAACAAAATAATGACAATAATAATAATAATAATATTAATAAAAATAATAAAAATAATAATAATAATAATAAAAATAAAAATAATAATAATAATAATAATAATAATAATATAATAATAATAATAATAATATAATAAAATAATAATAATAATAAAAATAATAATAATAATAATAATAATAATAATAATAATAATAATAATAATAATTAATAATAATAATAATAATAATAATATTAATAAAAATAATAAAAAATAATAATATAAAATAAAAACAATAATATAATAATATAATAATAATAATAATAATAATAATAATAAATAAATTAAAATAATAATAATGAAAACCACGATAATTATAATAACAGTTACTATCCAGTAATAATATTTAGCCTGCTTCGTCATTTTCGTAGGTGTGTTATTGATACTGAAGAATGGAAGCAGTAAGAGGCTGGCAATTAGTGTTGTTTGCGAAGATAATTAGGATCAACTCTAAGATAAATTAAGGAAAATTTATAATTGCTGAGGTAAGACAGAGAGAACAGATATTTATTGTCTCTGGCTATCTGCTGGATAGTTGAGTGTACGGTGTGTACAGTGTTAGGTGTACGGTGTATATTGTGTTGGGTGTACGGTGTATACTGTGTTGGGTGTACGGTGTGTACAGTGTTGGGTGTACGGTGTGTACAGTGTTGGGTGTACGGTGTATACTGTGTTGGGTGTACGGTATGTACAGTGTTGGGTGTACGGTGTGTACAGTGTTGGGTGTACGGTGTGTACAGTGTTGGGTGTACGGTGTGTACAGTGTTGGGTGTACGGTGTATACTGTGTTGGGTGTACGGTATGTACAGTGTTGGTGTGTACGGGTGTGTACAGTGTTGGGTGTACGGTGTGTACAGTGTTGGGTGTACGGTGTATACTGTGTTGGGTGTACGGTGTATACTGTGTTGGGTGCACAATATGTACAATGTTGGGTGTATGGTATGTACAGTGTTGGGTGTACGGTGTGTACAGTGTTGGGTGTACGGTGTATATTGTGTTGGGTGTACGGTGTATACTGTGTTGGGTGCACAATATGTACAATGTTGGGTGTATGGTATGTACAGTGTTGGGTGCACGGTGTACATTATGTTGGGTGTAAGGCGTATACAGTGTTGGGTGTACGGTGTTTACAGTGTTAGGTGTACGGTGTGTACAGTGTTGGGTGTACGGTGTATACATCGTTAGATGTACGGTGTATACAGTGTTGGGTGTACGGAGTGTGCAGTGTTGGGTGTACAGTGTATATTATGTTGGGTGGTATAAACCTTGGTAATAAATACCGACAAGTTGGTTTAGAAAGACACGTAAGCAAACACTATAACATATTTATTAGAAAACGTTTCGGTCATGGAACGTTTTCTAATAAATATGTTATAGTGTTTGCTTACGTGTCTTTCTAAACCATTATGTTGGGTGTAAGGCGTATACAGTGTTGAGTGTATGGTGTGTACAGTGTTAGGCGTACGGAGTGTACAGTGTTAGATGTGCGGAGTGTGCAGTGTTGGGTGTACAGTGTGTACAATGTTGGGTGCTCGGTGTATATTGTGTTGGATTTACCGTGTATACATTGTTTGGTGTATGGTGTATATATTGTTAGGTGTACGGTGTATACTGTGTTGAGTGCACGGTGCATACAGAATTGGGTGTACAGTGTGTACAGTGTTGGATGTACGGTGTATATTGCGTTGGGTGTACGGTGTATACATTGTTAGGTGTACGGTGTATACTGCGTTGGGTGTACCGTGTGTAGAGTGTTCGGTGTACAGTGTGTACAGTGTTGGGTGTACGGTGTACATTGTGTTGGGTGTGCGGTGTATACTGTGTTGGGTGTACGGTGTGTACAGTGTTGGGTGTACAGTGTGTACAGTGTTGGGTGTACAGTATGTACATTGTTGGGTGAACAGTGTATAGTGTTGGGTGTCTGGCGTGTACAGTGTTAGGTGTACGGTGTATACTGTGTTGGGTGTACGGTGTGTACAGTGTTCTGTGTACAGTGTGTACAGTGTTGGGTGAACTGTGTGTACAATGTTAGGTTTATGGTGTATAGAGTGTTGGGTGTCTGGTGTGTACCGTGTTGGGTGTACGGTGTATATTGTGTAGGGTGTGCTGTGTATACTGTGTTGGGTGTACGGTGTGTTCAGTGTTGGGTGCACGGTGTGTACAGTGTTAAGTGTAGAATGTGTATAGTGTTGGGTGAACAGTGTATAGTGTTGGGTGTCTGGTGTGTACAGTGTTAGGTGTACGGTATATTCTGTGTTGGGTGTACGGTGTATAAATTGTTAGGTGTATGGTGTATACTGTGTTGGGTGCACTGTGTGTACAGTGTTGTGTGTACCGTGTATACTTTGTTGGGTGTACGGTGTATACATTGTTAGCCATACAGTGTTGACAGTGTTGGGTGTACGGTGTGTACAGTGTTCTGTGTACAGTGTGTACAGTATTGGGTGTACAGTGTGAACAGTGTTAGGTGTACGGTGTGTACAGTGTTAGGTGTACGGTGTGTACAGTGCTAGGTGTACAGTGTGTACAGTGTTGGGTGAACTGTGTGTACAGTGTTAGGTTTACGGTGTATAGAGTGTTATGTGTCTGGTGTGTACAGTGTTGGGTGTACGGTGTATACTGTGTTGGGTGTACGGTGTGCACAGTATTAGGTGTACGGTGTGTACTGTGTTGGGTATACTCACCTAATTGTACTCACCTAGTGGAAGTTGCAGGAGTCGAGACTCAGCTCCGGCCCCGCCCGTTCACTGAGTGCTACTAGGTCTTCTCTCTCCTTTCTTCACGAGCTTTATCAAACCTCATCTTAAAGCTATGTATGGTTCCTGCCTCCACTACCTCACTTGCTAGGCTATTCCACTTCCTGACTACTCTATGACTGAAGAAGTACTTCCTAACATCCCTTTGACTCATCTGAGTCTTCATGTTCTAATTGTGACCCCTTCATTCTGTGTCCCCTCTCTGGAACATCCTGTCTCTGTCCACCTTGTGTATTCCACGCGGTATTTTGTATGTCGTTATCAAGTCTTCCCTAACCCTCCTGTCCTCCAGTGTCATCAGGCAGATTTCCCTTAACCTTTCTTCGTTAGACAATTCCCTTAGCTCTGGAACTAACCTTGTCGCAAACCTTTGCACTTTCTCTAATTTCTTGACGTGCTTGGTCAAGTGTGTGTTCGAAACAGGTGCTGCATACTCCAGCATGGGCCTCACGTACACGATGTAGTGTCTTGAACGATTCTTTTTCTAAGGTATCCGAACGCTGTTCTCAGGTTTGCCAGGTGCCCATATGCTGCAGCAGTTATCTGGTTGATGTTTGCTTCTGGAGACGTGCTCGGTGTTATACTCACCCCAAGATCTTTCTCCTTGAGCGAGGTTTGCAGTCTTTGGCCACCTAGCCTATACTCTATCTGCAGTCTTCTTTGCCCTTTCCTGATCTTCATTACTTTGCATTTGGCGGCGTTGAATTCGAGAAGCCAGTTGCTGGACCAGGTGTCCGGCCTGTCCAGGTCTCTTTGAAGTCCTGCCTGGTCCTCATCTGATTTAATTCTCCCCATTAACTTCATATCATCTGCGAGCAGGGACACTGAGTCTAACGCTTCCATCATGTCATTCACATATACCAAAAATAGCACTGGTAATAGGACCATACCAAAAATAGCACTGGTAATAGGACCGACCCCTGTGGGACCCCGCTCGTCACAGGTGCCCACCATGATACCTCATTATGTACCATGACTCGTTGTTGCCTCCCTGTCATGTATTCTCTGATCCATTGCAGTGCCCTTCCTGTTATATGCGCCTGATCCTCTAGCTTTTGCACTAATCTCTTGTGAGGAACTGTGTCGAAGGCCTTCTTGCAATCCAAGAAGATGCAATCAACCCACCCTTCTCTCTTGTGTCTTTCTTCTGTTACTTTACCATAAAACTCCAGAAGGATTGTGACACAGGATTTGCCTTCCATAAATCCGTGCTCGTTGGTGTTTATACTCTTGTTTCTTTCTAGGTGCTCCACCACTCTCCTCCTGATAGTCTTCTCAATGAGTTTGCCTACTATACACGTCAGTGACACTGGTCTATAGTTTAGTGACTCTTTTCTGTCTACTTTTTTAAAAATGGGAACTACATTTGCCGTCATCCATACCTCAGGTAATTGCCCAGTTTCAAGGGATGTGTTGAAGATTGTAGTTAGTGGCACACACAGCATTTCTGCTCCCTCTCTAAGGGCCCTTGGGGAAATGTTGTCTGGTCCCATTGCCTTTGAGGTATCAAGGTCCCTAAGCAGCTTCTTCACCTCCTCCTCAGTTTTATGTATGTCATCCAACACTTGTTGGTATATTCCTTGTTAGTTTCCCCTTCCGTTCTATCTTCACAGAGACCTTCCTGTCTCCACTGTAAATACTTCCTTAAATCTCATGTTGAGCTCCTCACATACCTCTTGATCGTTTCTTGTGAGTTCCTCACCTTCTTTCCTCAGCCTGATCACCTGGTCTTTGACTGTTGTCTTCCTCCTAATGTGGCTATACAGCAGTTTCAAGTCAGACTTGACTTTAGATGCTATGTCGTTTTCGTACTGTCACTGGGTCTCCCTCCTTATGTGTGTTTACTCGTTTCTGGCTCTTCAACTAATCTCTTTATTTTCCTAGGTCCTTTGCCTCCTGTACCTTTTCCATTCTCTGGTGCACTTAGTTTTTGCCTCCCTACACCTTCGGGTAAACCAAGGCCTTGCTTTGGTCTTCCCATTATTTCTGTTGCCCTTTGGAACAAACCTTTCTTCTGTCTCCTTGTGTTTTGTTTTTACATGTTCCATCAACTCGTTTACTGACTTTCCTATCAGTTCTCTGTCCCACTGAACTTCCTGAAGGAAGTTCCTCATACCTGTGCAGTCCCCCCTTTTATAGTTTAGCTTTTCCCACTCAATTCCTGTTACCCTCTCCACCTGTTACTCTACTATATATTCAAAACTCAGAACCACGTGATCACTAGCTCCAAGGGGCCTTTCATAAGTGATTTCCTCAAAGTCTGAACGGCTCAGAGTGAACACAAGGTCCAGTCTTGCTGGTTCATCCTCGCCTCTCTTTCTGGTAGGGTCCCTGACATATTGATGCATGAGGTTTTCCAGTACCTCATTCATTATCTTGGCTCTCCATGTTTTGGGACCCCCATGTGGCTCCCGGTTTTCCCAGTCGATCTCCCTGTGGTTGAAATTGTCCATAACCAGTAACTTTGCTCTACTCGAGTGAGCTCTTCTGCCACCTCAGCCAGTGTGTCCACCATCGCTCTGTTGCTCTCTTCGTATTCCTCTCTTGGCCTCCTTCAGTTCTGTGTTGCGCTATACGTCACTCCAATGACTACTTTATGTTCTCCAGACTGCATTGTACTTACTATATAGTCCCTCTCTCCAGTCTCGTCCATGCCTTCCAGTTCCTCAAATCCCTATCCGTTTTTTATGAGCAGTGCAACCCCTCCTTCCCTCTACTCTTTCTATCTTTACTCAGGATCTGATATTCTGGT
Organism: Cherax quadricarinatus; assembly: GCF_026875155.1. Taxonomy (NCBI): domain Eukaryota; kingdom Metazoa; phylum Arthropoda; class Malacostraca; order Decapoda; family Parastacidae; genus Cherax; species Cherax quadricarinatus. Next base: position 41,184,975 of record NC_069400.1, read on the forward strand.
GGGAAGATTGCATCTATTATTGTCTCAGAAAGTTTCGTTTCTGTGCCTGTTATGATGTCTGGGGATTTCTCATTGATTCTTTCGTGCCACTCCTCATGTTTATTCGTTATTCTGTCCACGTTCATGTACCAAGCATTCAGCTTCTTTTCTATCACTGTGTTCCTGGGAGAATATTGGGGTTGGGGGAGTGAGAGCGCTGGTGGGGGCCTTTGGGGGATTGTGATGAAGGGGGTGTGTTCAGAGTGCCCACAGGGGGCAGCTGTAGGGGTGAAGTTTGTGATGTGGGGGTTGGGGGCAGAGGAAACAGTGTGTGGGTTTTGGTTTAGATTGTTCAGTTGCATTGGGGTTGTCGTGGTTAGAGTCCTTCTGCAGGAGTTTCTGGGGGTGTGCTTGCCATTCATCCTGGGTCTGGGTCCTGCTCATCTTCATCATTTCCTCTCATTTCTCCTTTCTCTTTGTACCCTCTCTTTTAGTATCATCTTTTCATCTTGTGTTCTGTCTCGATTGAGGTACACTCTCCGGTACTCTGGTTTGCCCCTCAGTTGTGCTGTCTCCTGCAAGGATCCTGGTTCAATCTGATTCCTCCTTGAAAATTTCTTTAACAGGTCGTTTCCTTCCACTCCCAAGCCACTGAATTCTCCGAAAATTTGTCATCTGGGTCATGTCACCCTCACCTATTGTTTTCATGATATCTTCAATCACTTTATCCTCCCCCTGTTTTCTTTCATCGTATGTTTCCCCTTCGGCTTCTTGGAGCCCAGAGACAAAAACTGACCTCTCCCTTTCCTCCTCCCACTGTGTCTCCCTTCGCTTCCTCTGGGATGTTTTAGTTCCTTCCATTGAAATGTTCCTGCCTTCAATCCCTGTCCTATCTGAAACTTCTATGCTCAGTGAACTGTCTTTCATGATCAGCTGTTCCTTGCTACTACAGTTGGCTGTTAGAGTCTCTGCATATAGCATACCGTCATTGTCATCAGACCAGTCATTTGATCGTCTTTTCCTTGGTCCCAAGTGGGTCTGACAGGGCCTTCGCATACTGCATATCTCCTTTTCTTCCAACTGTCCCCTTGTTTGTGACTGATATAGAAGTTCCTGATGTCGTGTCTGTACTGTGAATTGTCTCTCTAATCTGTTTAGGTTTTTCAGTTCCTCTTCTAAGCACTGTATCCTAGCTTCTGCTGCTTAGATTTGTAGCCCTCACTTCTTGCTCTCTTCAGCTATCCACTTCTCCATTATCTTGCCAAGCTCTTCTATTTCTCCTTCTTGACTCTTTCTCCCGTTTTTTGAGCTCTAACTACCAATCTTCCTCCCAGGTTCTTCCCTCCTGGGTTCATCCACCAGACCTCTGGTTCTCCTCCCTCTTGGATAACCCATTTTTTTTTACCGCAGAAAGAAGCTTATGTATTTTACCAGAGAGAGAAGCTTTTGTATTTTCAGGGTGTGTGTGTGGGGGGGTGAGGGAAAAGGCTAGGGGAGAGAGAGAAACGAGAGGGAGGAGAGAGAAAGAATACAAAGAGGGAGAGAGAGGGAGAGGAGGGTGAGGGAAAAGGTTGTGGTAGAGAGAGAGAGAGAAATGAGAGGGAGGGGGGGAGAGAAGAAAGATAGAAAGAGGGAGAGAGAAGGCTAGAGAGAGGGAGAGAGAGAGAGAGAGGAGAGAGAGGAGAGAGAGAGAGAGAGAGAGAGAGAGAGGAGAAGAGAGAGAGAGAGAGAGAGAGAGAGAGAGAGAGGAGAGAGAGAGAGAGAGAGAATAGGGTGAGGAAAGGCTATGGGAGAGAGAGTGTGTGTACTCACCTAGTTGTACTCACCTAGTAGAGGTTGCAGGGGTCGAGTCCAAGCTCCTGGCCCCACCTCTTCACTGATCGCTACTAGGTCACTCTCCCTGAACCGTGAGCTTTATCATACCTCTGCTTAAAGCTATGTATGGATCCTGCCTCCACTACATCGCTTCCCAAACTATTCCACTTGCTGACTACTCTGTGGCTGAAGAAATACTTCCTAACATCCCTGTGATTCATCTGTGTCTTCAACTTCCACCTGTGTCCCCTTGTTGCTGTGTCCCATCTCTGGAACATCCTGTCTTTGTCCACCTTGTCAATTCCTCTCAGTATTTTGTATGTCGTTATCATGTCCCCCCTATCTCTCCTGTCCTCCAGTGTCTTCAGGTTGATTTCCCTTAACCTCTCCTCGTAGGACATACCTCTTAGCTCTGGGACTAGTCTTGTGGCAAACCTTTGCACTTTCTCTAGTTTCTTTACGTGGTTGGCTAGGTGTGGGTTCCAAACTGGTGCCGCACACTCCAATATGGGCCTAACGTACACTGTGTACAGGGTCCTGAACGATTCCTTATTAAGATGTCGGAATGCTGTTCTGAGGTTTGCAAGGCGCCCATATTCTGCAGCCGTTATTTGGTTGATGTGAGTTCAGGAGATGTACCTGGTGTTATACTCACCCCAAGATCTTTTTCCTTAAGTGAGGTTTGTAGTCTCTGGCCCCCTAGACTGTATTCCGTCTGCGGTCTTCTTTGCCCTTCCCCAATCTTCATGACTTTGCACTTGGTGGAGTTGAACTCCAGGAGCCAATTGTTGGACCAGGTCTGCAGCCTGTCCTGATCCCTTTGTAGTTCTGCCTGGTCTTCGTCAGAATGAATTCTCATCAACTTCGGTGAGTGTGAATGTGTGTGTGTGAGAGAGAATGAGAGCATGTGAGTGAGAGGGTGTGGGAGAGTGAGTGAGAGTGTGAGTGAAAGGGTGTGATTGAGAAAGTGTGAGTGAGAAAGAGTGTGGGTGTGAGAGAGTGTGGGTGAGAGAGTGTAAGTGTGAGAGTGTGAGAGAGGGAGTGTGAAAAGGTGTGCGAGGGTTTGGGAGTGTGGGGAAGTGCGAGAGAGTGCAAGAGAGTTGTGAGGGAGTATGAGAGGGAGAGTGGGAGAGAGTGAGAGTGAGAGAGAGGGTGTGAGAGAGCTTATAAGAGAGAGCATGAGAGAGAGAAGGAGTGTGAGAGAGATTGTGAGAGGGTGAGGGAGAGAACGTGGGAGATAGTGTGAGAGAGTGTGAGAGGGAGAGTGTGAGAGTCTGTGAGAGTGAGAGTGCGAGAGAGTGTGGGAGAGAGCTTATAAGAGAGAGCGTGAGAAAGTGTGTGTGGGAGATGTGAGAGTGTGAGAGAAGGAGTGTGAGAGAGGGTGTGAGAGAGTGAGGGAGACAAAGTGGGAGAGATAGTGTGAGTGTGAGTGGGAAAGTGTGAGAGTGGGAGAGAATGAGGAGAGTGAGAGAGGTGGGAGAGAGCATGTAAGAGAGAGCGTGAGTAAGAGTGTGGGAGATGTGAGGAGTGTGAGACAGGGTGTGAAGAGAACGTGGGAGAGATAGTGTGAGAGAGTGGGAGAGGGAGAATGTGAGAGCGTGAGAGTGGGAGAGAATGAGAGTGCGAGAAAGTGTGGGAGAAAGATTATAAAAAAGCGTGAGTAAGAGAGTGTGAAAGTGTGAGAGAGTGGGAGATATGAGAGAGTGAGTGTGAGAGTGAGTGAGAGAATGTAAGAGAGTGTGAGAGTGGGTGAGAGTGCATGAGTGTGTGAGTGTGAGTGTGAGCGTATGAGATGGATAGGGTCAGCCTTCACAGTTGCTGTAGTCCTAGTGTCTGTGCTAGGGTAGGGATGTACGAGGTTGTTTGTATGGGTTTATGGCCCTCCTGTGTGTACATGTGTATGCATGTATGTACGGCTGTATGCGTACTGTACTGTCACCTGAACCTTTTTTCCTGGGTGTATTTTCTGACCTGTGCGCCTGCGTATCTCGCTGCTGTGTGTGGCACCACTAGAGTGTGTGTGTGTACTCACCTAATTGTACCCACCTAATTGTGGTTGCAGGGGTCGAGACTCAGCTCCTGGCTCCGCCTCTTCACTGATCGCTACTAGGTCCTCTCCCTCTCTGCTTCCTGAGCTTTGTCATACCTCTTCTTAAAACTATGTATGGTTCCTCCCTCCACTACTTCACTTGCTAGGCTATTCCACTTCCTGACGACTCTATGACTGAAGAAATACTTCCTAACGTCCCTGTGACTCGTCTGAGTCTTCAGCTTCCAGTTGTGACCCCTTGTTTCTGTGTCCCCTCTCTGGAACATCCTATCTCTGTCCACCTTGTCTATTCCCCGCAGTATCTTGTATGTCGTTATCATGTCTCTCCTGACCCTTCTGTCCTCCAGTGTCGTCAGTCCGATTTCCCTCAACCTTTCCTAGTAAGACATTCCCTGAGCTCTGGGACTAGCCTTGTTGCAAACCTTTGTACTGTCTCTAACTTCTTGGCATGCTTGACCAGGTGTGAGTTCCAGACTGGTGCTGCATACTCCAGTATGGGCCTAACATACACAGTGTACAGTGTCTTGAACGATTCCTTATTAAGGTATCGGAACGCTATTCTCAGGTTTGCCAGGCGCCCGTATGCTGCAGCAGTTATTTGGTTGATGTGTGCCTCCGGTGACGTGCTCGGTGTTATGGTCACTCCAAGGTCTTTCTCCCTGAGTGAGGTCTGTAGTCTTTGTCCACCTAGCCTATACTCTGTCTGCGGTCTTCTTTGCCCCTCCCCAATCTTCATGACTTTGCATTTGGCAGGGTTGAATTCGAGAAGCCAGTTTCTGGACCACATGTCCAGCCTGTCAAGGTCTCTTTGCAGTTCTGCCTCATTCTCATCCGATTTAATTCTTCTCATCAACTTCACATCATCTGCGAATAGGGACACTTCAGAGTCTATTCCTTCCATCATGTGTGTGTGTGTGTGTGCGTGTGTGTGTGTATGTGTGTGTGTGTGTGTGTGTGTGTGTGTGTGTGTTGTGTGTGTGTGTGTGTGTGTGTGTGTGTGTGTGTGTGTGTGTGTGTGTGTGTGTGTGACCGAGTGTGTGTGTGTTTGTGTGACCGTGTGTGTGTGTGTGTGTGTGTGTGTGTGTGTGTGTGTGTGTGTGTGTGTGTGTGTGTGTGTGTGTGTGTGTGTGTGAGAGTGTGTGTGTGTGTGTGTGTGTGGGGTGTGTGTGTGTGTGTGTGTGTGTGTGTGTGGGGACCGTGTGTGTGTGTGTGTGTGTGTGTGTGTGTGTGTGTGTGTGTGTGTGTGTGTGTGTACTCACCTATTTGTGGTTGCAGGGGTCGAGTCCTAGTGAGTGTGTGTGTGTGTGTGTGTGTGTGTGTGTGTGTACTCACCTATTTGTACTCACCTATTTGTGGTTGCAGGGGTCGAGTCACAGCTCCTGGCCCCGCCTCTTCGCTGATTGCTACTAGGTCCTCTCTCTCCCTGCCCCATGAGCTCTATCATTTCCTCGCCTTAAAACTATGTATGGTTCCTGCCTCTACCACATCACCTTCTAGGCTATTTCATGGCCTGACTACTCTATGACTGAAGAAATACTTCCTAACATCCCTTTGATTCATCTGAGTCTTCAACTTCCAATTGTGACCTCTTGTGTCTGTGTCCCATCTCTGGAACATCCCGTCTTTGTCCACCTCGTCTATTCCGCGCAGTATTTTACATGTCGTTATCATGTCTCCCCTGACCCTCCTGGCCTCCAGTGTCGTCAGGCCGATTTCCCTCAACCTTTCTTCATAGGACAATCCCCGTAGCTCTGGGACTAGTCTTGTTAGGTAAGACACATATGCAACAGTTAGGTATCTTTATTATGAAACGTTTCGCCTACACAGTAGGCTTCTTCAGTCAAGTACAGAAAAGTTGATAGAAGCAGAAGATACTTGAAGACGATGAAATCAGTCCATCACCCTTAAAGTTTTGAGGTGGTCAGTCCCTCAGTCTGGAGAAGAGCATTGTTCCATAGTATGAAACAATATGGAGAAGAAGTGACAGGATGGAGCTTTTATAGCGCCAGGAGGTGAGACGTAGGCCACTAGGAGAGGTAAGAACTCAGATGTTGAAAGGTTAGGTCCCTCTCAAATCCAGCCCTCTCACTAGTGGAAGTTGTCGAAGTTGATTGCAGGTCTGTACCAAGATACCCTTGTGTTGCAGTGTCTGACAGATTGAACATTAAAATGGTATAAAATACCGACAGGTTGTTAGGTAAGACACATATGCAACAGTTAGGTATCTTTATTATGAAACGTTTCGCCTACACAGTAGGCTTCTTCAGTCAAGTACAGAAAAGTTGATAGAAGCAGAAGATACTTGAAGACGATGTAATCAGTCCATCACCCTTAAAGTTTTGAGGTGGTCAGTCCCTCAGTCTGGAGAAGAGCATTGTTCCATAGTATGAAACAATATGGAGAAGAAGTGACAGGATGGAGCTTTTATAGCGCCAGGAGGTGAGACGTAGGCCACTAGGAGAGGTAAGAACTCAGATGTTGAAAGGTTAGGTCCCTCTCAAACCCAGCCCCTCTCACTAGTGGAAGTTGTCGAAGTTGATTGCAGGTCTGTACCAAGATACCCTTGTGTTGCAGTGTCTGACAGATTGAACATTAAAATGGTATAAAATACCGACAGGTATAAAATATATATATAAATATATATAAAATACCGACCTAACCTTTCAACATCTGAGTTCTTACCTCTCCTAGTGGCCTACGTCTCACCTCCTGGCGCTATAAAAGCTCCATCCTGTCACTTCTTCTCCATATTGTTTCATACTATGGAACAATGCTCTTCTCCAGACTGAGGGACTGACCACCTCAAAACTTTAAGGGTGATGGACTGATTACATCGTCTTCAAGTATCTTCTGCTTCTATCAACTTTTCTGTACTTGACTGAAGAAGCCTACTGTGTAGGCGAAACGTTTCATAATAAAGATACCTAACTGTTGCATATGTGTCTTACCTAACAACCTGTCGGTATTTTATACCATTTTAATGTTCAATCGGGACTAGTCTTGTTGCAAACCTTTGCACTTTCTCTAATTTCTTGACGTGCTTGACTAGGTGTGGATTCCAAACTGGTGCTGCATACTCCAGTATGGGCCTGACGTAGATGGTATACAGAGTCTTAAACGAATCCTTACTGAGGTATCGGAACGCTATCCGTAGGTTTGCCAGGCGCCCGTATGCTGCAGCAGTTATCTGATTGATGTGCGCCTCAGGAGATATGTTCGGTGTTATACTCACCCCCAGATCTTTTTCCTTGTGTGAGGTTTGCAGTCTTTGGCCTTCTAAACTATATTGTGTGTGCGGTCTTCTTTGCCCTCCCCAATCTTCATGACTTTGCATTTGGCAGGGTTAAATTCAAGGAGCCAGTTGCTGGACCAGGCTTGTAGCCTGTCCAGGTCTCTTTGTAGTCCTGCCTGATCCTCGTCGATTTGATTCTTCTCATTAACTTCACATCATCTGCAAACAAGGACATTTCTGAGTCTATCCCTTCCGTTATGTCGTTCACGTATACCAAGAAACAGCACAGGTCCTAGGACTGACTCCTGTGGAACCCGCTTGTCACAGGCGCCCACTCTGACACCTCGTCGCGTACCATGACTCGTTGTTGTCTCCCTGTCAGGTATTCTCTGATCCATTGCAGTGCCTTTCCTGTTATGTGTGCCTGGTCCTCTAGCTTTTGCAGTAACCTCTTGTGAGGAACTGTGTCGAAGGCCTTCTTGCAGTCCAAAAATACGCAGTCGATCCACCCTTCTCTCTCTTGTCTTACTTCTGTCACCTTGTCATAAAACTCTAGTAGGTTTGTGACACAGGATTTTCTTCCCTGAAAACCGTGCTGGTTGTCAATTATACACTTGTTTCTTTCCAGGTGCCCACCACTCTCTCCTGATGATCTTCTCCATGACCTTGCATACTATACACGTTAGTGATACAGGCCTGTAGTTTAGTGCTCATGTCTGTCTCCCTTTTTAAAATTGGGGCTACATTTGCCATTTTCCATACCTCAGGGAGTTGCCCAGTTTCAAATGATGTGTTGAAGATCTTTGTTAATGGCTCACACAATATCTCTGCTCCCTCTTTAAGGACCCATGGAGAGATGTTGTCTGGTCCCACCGCCTTTAAGGTGTCAAGTTCGCATAGCAGCTTCTTCACCCCCTCCTTGGTTATATGTACCTCATCCAGCACTTGCTGGTGTGCCCCCCTGTTCTGATTTCTTGGAGTCCTACTGGTTTCCACTGTAAATACCTCTTTAAATCTTGTGTTGAGCTCCTGACATACCTCTCGGTCGTTTCTTGTGAATTCCCCATCACCCTTCCTCAGTCTGATTACCTGGTCCTTGACTGTTGTTTTCCTCCTGATGTGGCTGTACAACAGCTTCGGGTCAGTCTTTACTTTTGATGCTATGTCATTTTTATATTGTCTCTGAGCCTCCCTTCTTATCTGTGCATATTCGTTTCTGGCTCTTCGGCTGATTTCTTTATTTTCCTGAGTTCTCTGTCTTCTGTACCTTTTCCCTTCTCTAGTACACCCAGTTTTTGCCTCCCTACACCTTTGGGTGAACCAAGGACTCGTTCTGTTCTTCTCATTATTTCTGTTTCCCTTGGGAACAAACCTCTCCTCTGCCTCCTTGCATTTTGTTGCTACATAGTCCATCATTTCTTGTACTGGTTTTCCTGTCAGTTCCCTCTCCCACTGAGTGTCTTGAAGGAAGTTCCTCATGCCTGAGTAGTTCCCCCTTTGTAGTTTGGTTTTTCCCAGCCTATTCCTGCTACTCTCTCCACTTGGAGCTCAACTATGTAGTCGAAGCACAGAACCACATGATCACTAGCTCCCAGGGGCCTTCCATACATGATACCCTCGATGTGTGTGTGTGTGTGACCGTGTGTGTGTGTGTGTGTGTGTGTGTGTGTGTGTGTGTGTGTGTGTGTGTGTGTGTGTGTGTGTGTGAGTGTGTGACCGTGTGTGTGTGTGTGTGTGTGTGTGTGTGTGTGTGTGTGTGTGTGTGTGTGTGTGTGTGTGTGTGTGTGTGTGTGTGTGTGTGCGAGCGCTCACTTGTTTATATGTGCCCCGAAATAATGCTCCTCACGTCTATGTATCCATACTACTTATAAAATACTAATAATAATACTAGTAATTCTAATACTTATAATAGTAGTGCCTCTAGTACTATAACACTCAGCTTCTACAAGTGCCTAACACTTGTGCTAGTGTGTGTGTTTGATGGTTACCCTCGCTAGCTCCCCACCGACCTCTCCTCACGCACTCCTCAATCCTATCTCCACCTGATCTATGTTTCTACTCTAATTCTGGTAACAGCTAGCAGGAGTGAGTGACCCGTAGCTTACAGTTTGCAGACCAGAATTTTGACACAACATGCAACCACAATAGGTGAGAGAAACTTGCTCTGGCAGTCGAATCGAATCGAATCGAGGACGACGAGATCTGTCGTAAGATGGGAAGGAAGAAGGATATGGAAGGATGGAAATAACTGGAAAAGGATGGGGAGGAGGGAAAGAGGAGGAATCAAGGCAAGTGGCCCAACCACTTTGGGACATGTGGTACAAAAGTACTGGAGAAGTAGATAGAGAGGCTTGACTGATGTCATTGCTTGGCTCGCTAGGAGAGGATGGCGAAGGCAGCGGTAGGAGCTGGGAGTGTCAGAAGGCAGCAAGCAGGATGAGTTGGTTATGGTCTTCAACAGTTTATCAGTGCGGTAAATTGTTTTCGGGAGAGTTGTATCACACTTATGGGAGAGCTGTAGTAGTATTCGTTGGTTTGGAGTTGGTTGAGTATCTGGTTGTAGGTAGGGAATGGTCTTTCTTCGCTTTGGTACGATACAGTGTTGTCTTGGAGATGTTGGATGAGTTCTAGGCGAGTCGTGCTTGCAGGGTACAGCCTCGTAGTGTAGAATATGAGTCCTTTGTGTTTAACCCATGGTGTTCCAGGTAATCGACGTGAGGTAAGTAGAGAAGGCGGTGGTGGAGTAGAGGAAGGTGGTGTTGCTTTGTTTTCAACTTCAGTCGACGAATTAGAAGATGTTTCTGGTGGTAAGGCTTCTGATTGGTTGGATTCAATGAGAGGTGGTGGCGGTGGAGGCTTCTCATTGGTCGTTGTTGGATTGACGTCACTAGTTGGTGGTGTTGATGGAACTTCTACAGAAGAGTTGGCGATTAAGTTTTTGGTGAATTTGAGAATTTCTTCAGAAGGTGGAGATGCTGGAAATGTAAATGAAGGCATGTTATTTAATGCAAATAACTCGTTGATGGTAGAGTTAAATGATCCAGGTACAGCCATGTTTTGCGTATGAGCGTATAGTAGACAGTAGTGAATCTTCGGTACGTCACATGTTGGAGGAGTGATGGTAGTGGTGGTGGTGGAGGCGGGCTGAGTAGATGCTTGAAGTAATTTTGTAGTGTCTGCTTGTATTTTTGCAATTGCTGCATACGTTGGCAGTGGGGCGATGGACAAGTTGCCAGTTGCTAACAAACCATACCACGGGCGGGATTTGAACCCGCGGTCAGAGTCTCAAAACTCCAGACCGTCGCGTTAGCTAGTGGGCCGTGGTATGGCTTGTTTGCAATCGTGTCATTACGATTTCGTGAGTCTTGCCAGTTGCTGATCTCCTTGTCGTCGTACACGTAGGCCTTCTAAGACTTTTTTAGAAATCTTTCACCTGTGATAGTTATATCTATTTATGCTCGAACTCCACCAGCTCCTAAAGCGTTTTCACTTTTTACTTTTGGTAAAATACAGTTCACATTTGGTAAGCTACACTTCTTATTTATAATGGCACACAGCCTGCTATGACGTCACCACATCAAGGCCTACTCCTGCCACCTTCCCTAGTTATATATTATTTTTTTTTCTTCCATTTCTTGTTAGCTTTAGCACTCTCACTGCATGCTACCTCACATTTCATTTGTTAACCATCCTCTCGTAATTCTTGACCACCTAATTTCAAACTTGCTTTGTTCTTTGTATATTTGTACTGTGTAGCAACAGGTGCCTACTAGGCCCCTAACGAATTGGCACTTTGATTTATTGCATAATTTCAGGCTCCCTCTCGCCTTTTTTTTTTTTTAATTAATAACTTTGGTTATCACTTACAGGGTTGTTCACTGACGTTGTCACTACCACTGGTTGCTGCTAGTAGCTAATGCACGCCATAAAAACACTAAGATTCGCAGAGCCCTTGTGACCCACTACACTCTACCGCCGCCGTGTGTACTGTGTTTACTGTGTTAGGTGTACGGTGTGTACAGTGGTGTACGGTGCAAACATAGGTGTATGGTGTATACTGTGTTGGATGTACGGTGTATACATTGTTATGTGGACGGTGTATACAGTGTTGGGCATACGGTGTGTAGTGTTGGGTGTATGGTGTATATTGTGTTTTGTGTACGGTGTATACATTGATAGGTGTACGGTGTATACAGTGTTGGGCGTACGGTGTGTACAGTGTTGGGTGTACGGTGTATATTGTGTTGGGTGTACGGTGTATACATTGCTAGGTGTACGGTGTATACAGTGTTGGGTGTACGGTGTGTACAGTGTTCGGTGTACGGTGTGTACAGTGTTGGGTGTACGGTGTATACAATGTTAGGTGTACGGTGTGTATTGTGTTGGGTGTACAGTGTGTGCAGTGTTGGGTGTACGGTGTGTACAGTGTTGGGTGCACGGTGTGTACTGTGTTGGGTGTACGGTGTGTACAGTGATGGGTGTACTGTGTTTACTGTGTTAGGTGACCGGTGTGTGCAGTGTTGGGTGTATTATGTTTACTGTGTTAGGTGTACGGTATGTACAATGTTGGGTGTACGGTGTATACTGTGATGGGTGTACGGCATACAGCGTAGGGTGTACTGTGTTTGCTGTGTTAGGTGTACGGTGTGTACAGTTTTGGTTGTACGGTGTATACTGTGTTTGGTGTTCGGTATAGACAGTGTAGGGTGTATGGCGTGTACAGCGTTGAGTGTACGGTGTATACACTGTTGGGTGTACGGTGTGTACTATGTGCTTGATGTACAGTGTGTACTATGTTGAATGTACAGTGTGCAAGATGTTGGATGTACAGTGTGTACTGTGTTGAATATACAGTGTGCACCGTGTCTGATGTACAGTGTGTACTATGTTGAATGTACAGTGTGCACCGTTTTTGATGAACAATGTGTACTGTGTTGAATGTACAGTGTTCATCGTGTTGGGTGTACAGTGTGTTGGGACTACAGTGTATATACGGTGTTGGGTGTACGGAGTGTACAGTGTTGACTACGTTGTGTGTACTGTGTTGGAAGTACAGTGTCTACTGTATTAGATGAACAGTGTGCACTGGGTGTGGGATATTAGGTATTTACACTGTAGAGAGTATACAGTGTGTAGTGTGTGTTGTGTTAACTATGTACAGTGTTGTGCTTACAGTGTTGTGTGTTAAGTGTGTACTGTGTTGTGTGTTGAGTGTTTACTGTGCTGTGTGTTAAGTGTATACTGTGTTGTGTGCTAAGTGTGTACTGTGTTGTGTGTTAAGCGTATACTGAGTTGTGTGTTAAGTGTGTTCTGTGTTGTGTGTTAAGTGTGTTCTGTGTTGTGTGTTAAGTGTATACTGAGTTGTGTGTTAAGTGTGTTCTGTGTTGTGTGTTAAGCGTATACTGAGTTGTGTGTTAAGTGCGTTCTGTGTTGTGTGTTAAGCGTATACTGAGTTGTGTGTTAAGTGTGTTCTGTGTTGTGTGTTAAGTGTATTACTGAGTTGTGTGTTAAGTGTGTTCTGTGTTGTGTGTTAAGTGTATACTGAGTTGTGTGTTAAGTGTGTTCTGTGTTGTGTGTTAAGCGTATACTGAGTTTGTGTGTTAAGTGTGTTCTGTGTTGTGTGTTAAGTGTATACTGAGTTGTGTGTTAAGTGTGTTCTGTGTTGTGTGTTAAGTGTATACTGAGTTGTGTGTTAAGTGTGTTCTGTGTTAAGCGTATACTGAGTTGTGTGTTAAGTGCGTTCTGTGTTGTGTGTTAAGTGTATACTGAGTTGTGTGTTAAGTGTGTTCTGTGTTGTGTGTTAAGTGTATACTGAGTTGTGTGTTAAGTGTGTTCTGTGTTGTGTGTTAAGCGTATACTGAGTTGTGTGTTAAGTGCGTTCTGTGTTGTGTGTTAAGTGTATACTGAGTTGTGTGTTAAGTGCGTTCTGTGTTGTGTGTTAAGTGTATACTGAGTTGTGTGTTTTAAGTGTGTTCTGTGTTGTGTGTTAAGTGTGTACTGAGTTGTGTGTTAAGTGTGTTCTGTGTTGTGTGTTAAGTGTATACTGAGTTGTGTGTTAAGTGCGTTCTGTGTTGTGTGTTAAGTGTATACTGAGTTTGTGTGTTAAGTGTGTTCGTGTTGTGTGTTAAGTGTATACTGAGTTGTGTGTTAAGTGTGTTCTGTGTTGTGTGTTAAGTGTATACTGAGTTGTGTGTTAAGTGTGTTCTGTATTGTGTGTTAAGCGTATACTGAGTTGTGTGTTAAGTGCGTTCTGTGTTGTGTGTTAAGTGTATACTGAGTTGTGTGTTAAGTGTGTTCTGTGTTGTGTGTTAAGTGTATACTGAGTTGTGTGTTAAGTGTGTTCTGTGTTGTGTGTTAAGCGTATACTGAGTTGTGTGTTAAGTGCGTTCTGTGTTGTGTGTTAAGTGTATACTGAGTTGTGTGTTAAGTGCGTTCTGTGTTGTGTGTTAAGTGCGTTCTGTGTTGTGTGTTAAGTGTGTTCTGTGTTGTGTGTTAAGTGCGTTCTGTGTTGTGTGTTAAGTGCGTTCTGTGTTGTGTGTTAAGTGCGTTCTGTGTTGTGTGTTAAGTGCGTTCTGTGTTGTGTGTTAAGTGTGTTCTGTGTTGTGTGTTAAGTGCGTTCTGTGTTGTGTGTTAAGTGCGTTCTGTGTTGTGTGTTAAGTGCGTTCTGTGTTGTGTGTTAAGTGCGTTCTGTGTTGTGTGTTAAGTGCGTTCTGTGTTGTGTGTTAAGTGCGTTCTGTGTTGTGTGTTAAGTGTGTACTGTGTGTTTGGTTTACAGTAAATATTGTGTTTAGAGTACATTGTGTACTACCTGTTAGGTGCACAGTGTGTACTACCTGTTGGTTGTATAGTATATAATGTGTATTGGGTGTACAGTGTGTACTGCCTGCTGGGTGTACAGTGTGTACTGCCTGTTGGGTGTACAGTGTATACTGCGTGTTGGGTGTACAGTGTGTACTATGTGTTGGGTAAACAGTGTATACCGTGTGTTGGTTGTACAGTGTATACTGTGTGTTGTGTAGTATACTGTTAGGTGTACAGTGTATACTGTGTGTTGGGTGTACAGTGTATACTGTGTGTTGGGTGTACAGTGTATACTGTGTGTTGGGTGTACAGTGTATACTGTGTGTTGGGTGTACAGAGCGTACTGTGTATTAAGTGTACAGTGTATACTGTGTGTTGGGTGAACAGTGTATACTGTGTGTTGGTGTACAGTGCATACTGTGTATTGGGTGTATAGTGTATACTGTGTGTTGGGTGTGCAGTATATACTGTGTGTTGGGAGTACAGTGTATACTGTGTGTTGGGTGTACAGTGTATATTGTGTGTTGGTTGTGTTGTGGATACTGTCTTTGGTGCAAAATTAAAAATTTTTACTTTAACATTAATGAAAAAAATATATCTTTAAACTTATAAGAGAAAATTTTAGAAATGACTTAATTTTAAATGAGTTCTTACTAATTGACCAGTTTTAAATATTCGGCACGACATATATATACATATATATATAAATATATATATATATATATATATATATATATAATATATATATTATAATATATATATATATATATATATATATATATATACATATATATATATATATATATATTTTATATATATATATATATATATATATATATATTTATAATATATATATAATACATATATATATATATATTATATGTCACATATATGTATGTGTCACACAGCAGAAGGAAAGTATGCCAGACATGAGGAGGTCAATGACATCACAAAGAGAAGCCTCGCCACAGCCCGTTGCCCAGCTCAACGGGAACCCCAAGTACAGAGGTCTGATGGAAGTCAAAAGCGTCCCGATGGAGCCATTATGCTACCCAGGAAGGATGGAAAGCAGATTGCCTGGGACTACACCTGTGCCGCCACATTGGCAGACACCTACTTGCCATACTCCTGCCGTCTCCCACCGAGGCAGGGTGACCCAAAAAGAAAGAAAATCCCCAAAATGAAAATACTTTCATCATTATTCAACACTTTCACCTCACTCACACATAATCACTGTTTTTGCAGAGGTGCTCAGAACACAACAGTTCAGAAGCATATATGTATAAAGATACACAACATATCCCTCCAAACAGCTAATATCCCAAAACCCCTCCTTTAGAGTGCAGGCATTGTGCTTCCCATTTCCAGGACTCAAGACCGGCTATATAAAAATAACCGGTTTCCCTGAATCCCTTCACTAAATATTACCCTGCTCACACTCCAACAGATCGTCAAGTCCCAAATACCATTCGTCTCCATTCACTCCTATCGAACACGCTCATTCACGCCTGCTGGAAGTCCAAGCCCCTCGCCCAAAAAACCTCCCTTACCCCTTCCTTCCAACCTTTTCGAGGACGACCCCTACCTCGCCTTCCTTCTCCTACAGATTTAAATGCTCTCCATGTCATTCTACCTTGATCAATTCTCTCTAAATGACCAAACCACCTCAACAACCCCTCTTCAGCCCTCTGACTAATATTTTTATTAACTCCACACCTTCTCCTAATTTCGAAACTCCGAATTTTCTGCATAATATTTACAACACACATTGCCCTTAGACAGGACATCTCCATTTGCCTCCAACCGCCTCCTCGCTGCTGCATTCACAACCCAAGCTTCATACCCATATAAGAGTGTTGGTACTATTATACTTTCATACATTTCCTTCTTTGCCATATATATAATATATATATTATATATATATATATATATATATATATAATATTTTATATATAATATATATATATATATAAATATATATATATATATATAATATAAAAATCGAATTTACTGTGCACTAGATGTACAGTGCGTCGAGTGTTCTGTATGTAGGGTGGGCTGTGTGCACTGTTTTGTATGTATAATGTGTCAAATGTACCGTTAGGTGTCTTGTACAATAAGTGTACTTTGTGTTGGGTGTGTTGTGTACTGAGGAAGGTGTACAGTGTTATTGTGTACTGTGTGTTGAGTGTAGAGTCCGTCATGTATTATGTAATGGGTGTACAATATGTCGAGTGTTCTGTGAGCATTGTAGGTTGAGTATCCTGTGTCTTGAGTGTACTGTATGGTGGGTGTACTCTAATGGCTACACTCAGAGGAGGTTTTATTACGTTTGTTGCGATGTGTGTTAGGTGTACGTTGTAGTTAACATGCTTTGTGCTAGGTGCACATTGTAATGGGCGTACTGTGTGTAATGTACTTTGTGTGGGTGATGCACTTTGCTTGGGTGATGTAATTTGCGTGGTGTGTGCATTGTAGTGGGTGGCTCATACTATCAAAAAAGTCTCTACAGGGGTTGGCCTTGCCCGTGCTGCGAGGCGCTCCTCCGTGCCTGCATGAATCAGTGTTCTGACACATACTACTACCTAAGTAGCGGCTGCTGGGCCCCTCACTGAGGCCCCTCACCCTCTAACTTACTAGCCGAGCGTGTTACGCCTCCCCGCCTCAAACCATTATTAGTGGAATGAGGGATATATGTACATACCCATTATTTCATGCAGAGTGCAAGTTACGGTTACACTGATTACTCAGCTGATTACTGGTAGTAATCAGTCGATTACTGCAAGTAAACGATATATTATAAACGTGTTCTTTATCAAGACTAATTATTTCTTTCCAGTGTTTTGATTACGTGAGACTATAAAAAATATATGTTGGGTCTGCCACTGATTCCAAATCAGAAGTCGAAATTGAGTTTTCACTTCAGGAATTATAGTTGCTGGAAAAGATACAATTTCAGGAACTGTATATTTATAAATCATGTTCCACCGAAATTTTCAGCAGAGATAATATAATAAGTCATTAAAAACTTATTCTCTGTGAAACGTTAACAGCTGAAGAATACTTCAGGCACATTAAGCAACATATTCTTAATGGAAATTGAAAATATTTATATATTTTTTAAGCATCTGACTTTACGCTTATGACTCAGAGTGGCGTCTCTCAGTAGAAACCAACAGTCGTCCCCATCATGTTGGGATTGAAACTTCTCTGATAACGTACATATATTGTACATATATCATGATGAAACCTTTCACCATGATCATCACTAGCAGCATCAAGACTGGAAGAAGTCCAGGT
The DNA here is from genome assembly GCF_026875155.1 of Cherax quadricarinatus. Lineage (NCBI taxonomy): Eukaryota > Metazoa > Arthropoda > Malacostraca > Decapoda > Parastacidae > Cherax > Cherax quadricarinatus. The sequence continues at coordinate 41,202,152 of NC_069400.1, forward strand.
GTGAGTGAAGACAGTGCATTTTCAGGGACATACGCCACCCAGTGCTCTGTGGGCTTTTATTCGGTGGCCTGGTGGCTAAAGCTCCCGCTTCACACACGGAAGGCCCGGGTTCGATTCCCGACGGGTGGGAACATTTCGACACGTTTCCTTACACCTGTTGTCCTGTTCACCTAGCAGCAAATAGGTACCTGGGTGTTAGTCGACTGGTGTGGGTCGCATCCTGGGAGACAAGATTAAGGACTCCAATGGAAATAAGTTAGACAGTTCTCGATGACGCACTGACTTTCTTGGGTTATCCTGGGTGACTAACCCTCCGGGGTTAAAAATCCGAACGAAATCTTATCTTATCTTATCTATCACCATAATTGTTTGTTTTGTGCCTTCCTATGAAGTTCTGAATAACCTGTTCAGAACTCCATAGGAAGGCTCCAGTGGTGTCAGTTTGGATACCAAGACTGGGTCGAATAACAGTTTACATGTGGCCAAACAAATATTCCAGCCATAAGTTAACACAAGAAAGAAGGAACACTGCAACAGGCCTACTTACCCATGCGGAGAAGGTCCATGTCCCTTCCCCCCGGATTAGCCCAATCACCCACCCAGTCTGGTCACCTCCACTCAAGGAAGGAGCACGGCACCAGACCCAGCAGCACAAGCTAGTCAGGTCCAACTCACGCGCACCCACACCCACTCATGTATTTATCTAACCTATTTTTAAAACTACACAACGCTTTAGCCTCAATAACTGTATTCGGGAGTTTGCTCCACTCATCCACAACTCTATTACCAAACCAGTGCTTTCCTATATCCTTTCTGAATCTGAATTTTTCCAACTTGAAACCATTGCTGCGAGTCCTGTCTTGGCTGGAAATTTTCAGCACGCTATTTACATCCCCTTTATTTATTCCTGTTTTCCATTTATACACCTCGATCATATTCTCCCTAATTCTACGCCTTTCGAGAGAGTGCAGATTTAGGGCCCTCAGTCTATCCTCATAGGGAAGATTTCTGATACATGGGATCATCTTTGTCATCCTCCTCTGTACGTTTTCCAAAGCATTTATATCTATTCTGTAATACGGTGACCAGAACTGAGCAGCATAGTCTAAATGAGGCCTAACAATTAAAACATCTTCATATTTTTCGTGATGATAAACAAAATCCTTTACCTTCACCATCCATAGCCATTACAAAGTTTTGCATTAGGCCCAAATTTACATACAATAATGGAAGAATTATCTTTTCAGGATGTACCAGTGGATGTCGTATGTTGAATTTTCCTGGAATACGGTCTTTATTGCCCATCATTCTTTGCTTTTGTAGTTGTTAGCATCCTCACGACTATTCCACAAAGGAAGTACGAGTGTTTTATGTAACTGAGCTGGAGACCAAGTATTAACACTGTTAGTTTTAGGTCCCCACATACATTCCATTTGTGGTCGTTGTATTTTGCTAGCTGGCTAGCTAGATTGAGTTGAATTTCCATCTACTCGTACGTTCAGTTCAGGACGTGGTGGAGGCTTGATCCTCCGTCTGCTGAGTGAGACAGACGCACTTCCTATTTGTGTTCACCTAGATGTCCAATAAAGATTAGTGTTATCAGTTTCTTCCCCACTGTGATGTTCAGCGTTATAAACAACAGGTGGACCAAGTATAGCATTCTCCTCACGATTGTGACAGGTTTTAATGCTGACTCACAATCTGGGATATGTTATCTTGTTCTTGTCCTTTGAAAAACCAATTACATTAACCATGCAGAGGTAAGTCATTCAGTTGATCACTCAGTTCTCGCTATCACTGGCGCAACACGTGTGTGTGGAGCAAGTGATATATCGTGATCGCCTATCTTGCAACCGAAGTAGTGCTTGACACGATCTGTTATATTTTTATCGTTAATCACGGGATGTATACTTGCCACATACATAACAAAAGCTGTTTGCACTGTTCAAGCAACCTCGTCTATTCGTGATAATGTGAAACGGAGATTTCATATAACAGAACAAAAGAAATCTAATGTAAATGTGGATATGTGTGCGTGGCAAAGAAATGCAATTTAAGCAAAATAAACATCAATGTGAACAATGAATACTGACCTTTTGTAAATATGTCTGAACACTGGGACAGCCAGAGCACGAGTGATCCTCTCTGACTCTTCCTGACAAGTAGACATGATGCCTGGGATACATGTTAATACATGTAAGAAGAGAGCCGCAAGGCTTTTCTTAGAGATGTCTACAAGTTCATGTAACATAGAACCACATGTGTTGCCAGTATCTTAAGTGATGGGTTAATTCTGATTTCAGACTCAGTCACAGCATGCTGAAAATAACCTAAAATGTTTTAATTTATAGAAGTAGCAATTTTATTGTTATCCAGTGTTATGCACTAATTTAAAAAAAAAATCCCTTTTTCATGCAGTTAACTTTCAGATGGTTAATGTCCAAGTAAAATATGTTAGAATATTAAACAAATTTATATGCTCTCTACCTTTCTTAAAATAAAGAGGCTTTTCAAAAATAAAATAAAATAAAATAAAATAAAAAAACGTGTCATTTTTCATTTTCTTTATTCCTGCAGGAGACATTACGGGTGTACGGAGACATGAGCGAAGGTAGACGTTAAAGATGGTATAGGTATACATCATAGCTGGTATAAGTAAACATTACAGCTGGTGTAGATAAACATTATAGATTGAGTAAATAGACATTATTGGTGGTGTAGATTTATATTATAGGTGATACTGGGAGACATTATTGGTGGTGTAGGTAGACATTACTTTTGAAAACATTATATTGTCTATTAAAATAAGCTCGCTAACCAAGTATAATTATATGTGGTTAGCGAGGCATTACAGATATAAGAGAGTCATTATACCTGGTGTAGGTACATATTATAGCTGGTGTAGGCACATATTACAGGCTATGAAGATATTCCTGCACCTGTACCACCTGAGACATGACAAATTTGATCAGAGTCTGATACCAGTGATTCTAAGGAAATGGAAGTAGACTATGAACCACCAACAAATGATAATCCCAAACCTTTCAACCAAGCTGAGCTCAATGACTTGGTGAGAGACCTTAACCTTCCAAAAGAAAGTGCACAGTTACTTGGCTCTAGACAAAAGAAACACAGGTTTCTAGCTCCTGGAACAACGCTCGCTTGGTACCGTCATCGTGAAGCGGAATTCACTGAGTTCTTTGACAAACAAATCCTTAGTTTTCTGTTCAAATATTTCTGGCCATATTGAACACATGCGGATGTCATACAAAGCAGATGAGTGGAGACTCTTCATAGATTCTTTTAAAAGAAGTTTAAAGGCTGTAGTTCTCTACAATGGCAACACAGCAACATCTGTGCCAATTGGTTATAGTGTCCAAATGTCAGAAACTTACGCATATATGAAGACATTAATATCTGTAATCAAGTACCAGAATCACAATTTTCTCATTTGTGGTGATTTAAAAGTTATTGCTCTCCTACTAGGTCTTCAAGGCGGATACACTAAGTATCCCTGTTTTTTGTGTCTCTGGGATAGTAGGGCAGACAACCTGCACTACGGACAAAGAGACTGGCCAAGAACCAGCTTCTTACCCAGAAATCACAACGTGAAAACTGTGCCACTAGTTGACCCCAAGAAAATTCTGCTACCACCACTCCACATCAAATTAGGGCTTATGAAAAATTTTGTGAAGGCCTTGAACAAGAATGGCACTGCTTTCAAGTACCTAGATTCAAAGTTTCCTCGTATAAGTGAAGGTAAGCTAAAGGCAGGAATCATTGTTGGCCCTCAGATTCGGGAACTGATGAAGGACAAGCATTTTGATGAAGCATTAGCAGGTGTCGAGGTAAATGCCTGGTTTTGATTCAAGCAGATTGTCCACAACTTCCTGGGAAACAAGCTCTCCCCCGAAAATGAAAAAATGATTCAAGACCTGATTTCAAGTTTCCAACAACTTTGGTCTAGAATGAATGTGAAGATGCACTTTTTGTACTCACATCATGACTGTTTTCCCAACAATTGTGGGGACTACAGTCAGGAAAAAGGAGAGCGGTTCCATCAGGATATTTGCACCATGGAAACTCGATACCAGGGCAAATAGAATGTCAGCATGATGGCGGATTACTGCTGGTCATTGAAACGTAATGGTCTCGATGCACAGCACAAGCGAAAATCAAAGTGGTTCTCCTTCCTTTGATTCAGTATGTAGGCTAACCATTACGAGCATATTTTTTTAATAAAATAATTTGATTTGATTCATGTTGTTCTGGAATTCATATGTTCTTAAAACTAACAGAATGTGCTTTTCCATGATTAGTTGCCTAATTTTAATAAATTAAAAATTTATTAAAAATTCACATTTTTTTCTTTCTTTCAACACACCGGCCGTATCCCACCGAGGCCGGGTGGCCCAGAAGGAAAAACGAAAGTTTCTCCTTTCAAATTTAGTAATATATACAGGAAAAGAGGTTACTAGCCCCTTGCTCCCGGCATTTTAGTCGCCTCTTACGACACGCATAGCTTACGAAGGAAGAATTCTGTTCCACTTCCCCATGGAGGCATTTTTTATTATCATTAATTTGTATTTTATTCAAAATTCTTACGTGATAGAGCAAAATGGTTTTGACATTTACAATCAGCAGCCCAAAAATATGTAAGATCGCAACCATGAATAAAAATAAAAATTAAAAGCGTTACAAATGCAGACCAGTATCATAGATGATATAGAGACATAGGTGGTGTAGGGAGACAATATAGGTGTTATAGTGAGACCTCGTAAGTGGCGACATCGTAGCGGTCTAGAAACACATTACACTAGTCTACAACCAAAGTGCTTTGTAAATAAAACTAGTTATTCTATACTAATTTTGTAGTGAATACAGAAATGATGTATAAATTGCAACTTGGCACAGTTTATAAACATATAGACTCAGGGTGGTTGCTGTTATCTATGTCTTAAGAAGGGGGGCTACCTGGAGTATACCTGGAGAGGGTTTCGGGGGTCAACGCCCCCGCGGTTCAGTCTGAGACCAGGCCTCGGAGGGTAAATAAACTGTTTAGTTGAAGGACTCTTGATTCAAACCCATAATAAATAATTGTCTAAAAAATACAAATTCGTATATATCTTATCAGTAACTCTTTTTCAAGATTCTTCTTTTTTTTTTCTGAGTGGTAATCTGGACAGGCTTGTACTAAGTGGGCCACCAACTGTGCAGCTTGTTTTGACATGAGCATTCTTGTTTTGGCAAATCTAATGACAGAAACAGATTATTTACTCAGAATTCAGGTATTACATCACCTATTAAATGAACTGTATCACTTCATTCCTGGAAGTTAGAGATGAATATCGTGACCGTTTCCAGCAAGTCATCTCAGTTATGAAGAAACAATACCAGGGAAAATGGGGACCATCACTATTAGCAGATTACTGCTCGATAATAAGAAGAGATGCTCCAAAAGTTGAATATAATCAAAGAAGAGATGGGCTGATTAAGTGAATTTACTATAAAGATATGTTACTAATTTATTGTATACATATACGAAAATGTGTAAATAAATTTGCATGGAAAGTTTAACCAGTCGATTCATAGTATGGTTATTTTCGTTTTCAGTTCTCTAGAACCTTAAGGGAAATACTTTTTTCTCCTCCGAACCACAACATTTTTCAAAATTTGTAGACCAGAGAATTATTGGTGGTATATGATAACATTATAGGCGATGTAGTGTAGACTTAGAGACATTATAGGGATAGGCTAGCCATTGTAGGAAATAGGGATTTGTAAGGAGACTTTATAGGAGGTGTATGGAATAATTACACACTCAACACAAAAAAGTATATACTAGTACAAACACAATAAACACACTGCACACCTTACGCAAAATACACACAGTACTGATTCTATGTCATCAGTGAAGGCACTTGCTCATATAGTTCCTAACAACGTGTTCATTGGAGTAGTCAGGTACAGATATTCCAGAATCAGAGAATAAGGAATTAGCGAACAATTTTTGTCTTCCATCACACACTGAATTACTTCTTCAGGATGCCAAGGAAAGCATCCTGAAGGAAAATGTCGAGAATGACTTTGGTATATGTGTCAAAAAGAAGGAATAGTGTTAGAAGTAAATATTGAAAGTGAATGTCAAAGGAATGTATTGAGAAGTCTGACTAGATCTTTCACTCACTTTGATAATATGAACGTTAATAAGCATGTCAAAGGAACAACTATCAATGTAAACAGCCTGAGTGATGTTGCAGCAGCCAGACTTACGTTTGGTCACAAGTACTTCTGGCAGTTTGGCAGACTCACAGATGGTGATTAAACTATATGCAAAAGTTAAAACAGCACACAAAGTACAGGCAGTACACGCAGGAGAAACAGTGCACATAGTAATAAAAACACAAACAATACACACAATACATATAAAACAGCAAAAAAACTGCAAATCCAAAGAAAAACTGGAAGCGAAGACTACCTGAAAGCGTACCTTAGAAGAAATATTAATAAGTGAGTGATAAAAAGAAAAATCCAAAATCTCCCATCAACCATGGTCGCATTACAATAATAATAATAATAATAATACTAATACTAATACTAATACTAATAATAATAATAATAATAATAATAATAATAATAATAATAATAATAATAATAATAATAATAATAGTAATAATAATAATATAATAATAATAATATAATAATAATAATAATATAATAATAAATAATAATAATAATAATATAATAATATAATAATAAAAGTAGTAATAATAATAATAATAATAATAATAATAATAATAATAATAATAATAATAATAATAATAATATTAATAATAATAAATAATAATGATAATAATAATAATAATAATAATAATAATAATAATAATAATAATAATAATAACGACAATGATAAGAAGAAGAGTAGTGTTATCAACACGAGATCTCAGTTGCTTAGCCTTGTAATCCTTCTTATGTTAAGAAGTAATCTATGTGCATTAGTCTGTGTTGTTATCTTTGTAATTAGGATATACCTTTCTTACTGCTCACCTGCTCTCTCCAAGGTGCTTTGATAACGCAGATCTCTTGATCCACGGAATTAATGCTACCCTCCTAATTCTTTAGATCAAGCTTCCCTACCTAAGTTCCACAATCACTGTATAATCCCTACTGGCTTAGCGCTTGCTCGTGACTTTTAAATTAATTTAGACACTCCAGCTGAATGTCTGTGGCGATTGTGGTGATGCCGGTACATCTGTAGACACTGTCGTGGTGCTAGTACGAATGTAGAATTATTGTGGTACTAGTAGGACTGTGGGGATTGTGATGATGGTAGTGCGAGTGTGTGAACCGTGATGGTAATAATATGAGTGTGGGTATTGTGGTGGTGCTAGTGCGACTGTGGTAACAGTGGTAATGATGTTACTGTTGTGGTAACTGGGTGAAGCTGCTACTACTGTGGTAACTGTGGTAATGATATTACTACTGTGGTAATTGTGGTGAAACTGTTACTACTGTGGTAACAGTGGTAATGATGTCACTACTGTGGTAACTGTAGTAAAGCTGTTACTACTGTGGTAGTTGTGGTAATGATGTTGTTACTGTGGTAACTTTGGTGAAGCTGTTACTACTGTGGTAACTGTGGTAATGATGTTGCTACTGTGGTAACTGTGGTAATGATGTTGCTACTGTGGTAACTTTGGTGAAGCTACTGTGGTAACTGTGGTAATGATGATACTGCCGTGGTAACTGTGGTGAAGCTGTTACTACTGTGGTAACTGTGGTGATATTGTTACTACTGTGGTAACTGTGGTAATGATGTTACTACTGTTGTAACTGTGGTGATATTGTTACTACTGTGGTAACTGTGGTGAAGCTGTTACTGCTGTGGTAAGTGTGGTGATATTGTTACTACTGTGGTAATTGTGATAATATTGTTACTACTGTGGTAACTGTGGTGATATTGTTATTAGCTGTCTATCAAGACAACCAACTACACACCACCACAGTAGCAGTAGTGATAGTGGATATAATGGTAGTAATAGTGGTATCAGTAATAGTCCTTGTAGTAGGAGTTACAGTAGTAATAGTACTAGTAGAAGAATGATACACATATGCCAAATAAGGGTATCTTTACATCCTCTATAAAGATTCCCATATGTTGCGTAAGTGTCTCATTCTTCAACTTATCTATTCATCACACAAGTACTGGTAGTATTGGTATTAGTATTAGTAGTTGCAGTAGAAATAGCAGTAGTTGTAGCACTTGTAGTAGTGGTATTAGAAGCAGTTGTAATAGTAGTTTAGTAGTAGAAGCAGCACTGTAAGTAGTAGTAGTGGAAATATAAACACTTAAGCAGTATAACGTGATCCTTTATTGACAACGTTTCGCCCACGCAGTGGGCTTTATCAAGTCACAAACAGATCTACCTGGGTGAGAGGTACATATTTACAGGATGAGAATGCTGGGTCAGGTGAGAATGCTGCATGTGACAATCTTCCGAGTAGGGTGATACAGTCTAGAACCTTGGGTAGCTTTAAAAAGAAATTGGATATGTATATGAGTAGACATTCTGCAGTGTTCCTCCATTCTTGTGTTCTTATGTGGGATAGCGAGGAAGAAGTTTCTTGGCAAGTGGTTCAGCTATGTTATAGAAGCCGTTGTTCTGGTTGAAGTTGTAATAAAGTTGGTAGAATTACCGACAATATGTAAAGTAAAAGGACACAAGTGCAACTAATGTGACATTTATTGTGGCAACGTTTCGCTCTCCAGGAGCTTTATCAAGCCATTACAAACAATACATGGACACAGAGGGTATATAAAGGCTCAGAGTGAGGTGTAATACTAGTGAGGTACCATTTCGATGTTCACTAGTGGTAGTAGTAGTAGTAGTAGTAGTGGTAGTGACAAAAGTAATACAATAGGTAGAGCAATTAATTCGTACATGAGTTAAAGGATATGAAAGCTATTACTTGGGTAACATAAAAATAGGTTGGACAAATATAGAGTGGAATGAGGCAGCTTGTTTCAGTGTTCACTCTCTGTGCTTTGTGTAGTATAACAGGAGAGACTATGTGATGGCAGGGTTTACTGTTTTTAGGAGGATTCTTGCTAAGACTTCGGAGATGGTGAAGCTGCCGTTGTTTTGTTTAATTGTATTCGAAACAGCGATCAGTGCTGATTCGAGGCACTTGCGTCTACGGAAATTAGTTTCTTTGATCACTAATTGGGCGTCTCTGAATTTCATGAGATGATTGGTGGAATTTCGATGTTGTACACAGGCGTTGTTCAAGTTATCGTTCCTACATGCGTAAATGTGTTCATTGAGGCGGGTGTCGAGGTTTCTGGCTGTTTCACCTACGTAAATCTTGTCACAGCCTCCACAGGGTATAGTGTAAACTCCTGCATTGACTGGTTCGTGGTGCTTGGATTTTGTCCTGGTTATATCCTTTATTGAAGTGCTAGAAGCGATGGCGACTCTGGTGTTAGCTTGTGAAAGTACTTTTGAGACGTTCAGTGCAACCTGGCTGTTGGGAAGAATTATAACTTTGCTGGGAGTGGTGTTGATTCGTGGAGAATTTATGATCTGAAGAGCTCTTTTCTTGCAGTCTTTGATGAAAAAAGAAGGAAAATGTAACTCAGTGAATGTTTGGTGAATGTATGTACACTCCTCGTCAAGAAACTCAGGACTACAAATTCGGTATGCTCTTAGGAAAAACCCGATGAAGATGCCTCTTTTGGTCTTTGTATCTTGACTGGAATAGAAGTGTGTGAGATCATTTTTATTGGTGGGTTTCCGATAAACTTGAAATCTTAGGTTGTTGTCTACTTTGTGAATGAGGACGTCGAGGAAAGTTAGCTTGTCATTGGACTCTTCTTCTAGTGTAAACTGGATCGCCGGTTCAACTGCGTTGAACCTTGCCTGAAGATCCCGTACATCAAAACGTTTTGGAGTTATTACGAGGACATCGTCCACGTAACGTAACCAAGTGACGCTTGAAGGGATGATGTTGGCGAAGTGTTCGGACTCTAGGTGTTCCATGTATAAGTAGGCTAGGACGGCACTTATGGGGGACCCCATTCCCATGCCGTAGGTTTGTTTGTAGAGCTTGTTATTGAAAGAAAAACAGTTGAAATTAACACAGAGTTCAATTAAGTCAACAAAATCTCCGGGAGGTAGAGGAAGATTAAGGTCCTGATTGACTTTACGTCGTAGAACCTCGATGGCTTTTTTGGTAGGTACTTTTGTGAAGAGGGAAGTCACATCCAAACTGCTTAGTTTCTTGTTACGGATGGAGAGGTTACGGATGCGGTTGAGAAGGTCACCTGAGTGTTTAAGATGAGCGGGGCTGATGGTCCCCAGAAGGCAGGAAAGATGTTTGGCAAGAACTCCGGCTAGTTTGTGTGGAACACTGCCTATTCCTGACGTGATTGGTCTGAGTGGAATATTGTGTTTATGGGTCTTGGGTAAACCATACATGTGTGCTGGTTTAGGGTTGCTTGGTAACAAGTACAGAAGTTTCTTCCCTTCTCTAGTGCGTTTGAGTATTTGTCTGGTTTTGTATAGAAAATCTTTGGTGAGCGTCTCCCACTGTTGAGTGCTGATGGGTTCGTATGTAGATTGATCATTCAAAAGGTCCATCATTTTAGTGTTGTAGTCACTGGTGTTGAGGATGACGACTCCACCTCCTTTGTCGGCGGTGGTGACGATAATGTTGGGGTCGTTGGCGAGGTTCTTAAGGGCAGTGATGTATCGTCTAGGAAGATTAGAAGAAGAAGGTTCACATAAAGCTGCAGTGAGAAGGCATCAGCCATTAACTAGTGATACATTAACACACGAAGGTAAGGGAGCCAGTATATATACGACAGAAGGGCAGGGACGGGACAAAGATAGGTAGAGGTAATGCTGGGTAAAGGTAATGCTGGTAGGGGGATGTTACGCAAAAAAGGTGGGATAGCTGGGGGCTTGAGCCTTGTCTAAGGGCAAAGGTAAAAGTTACACACATCTCAAGCATAAATAGGCCACCCAGGGCTATCCCAGCCAAAACAGAAAACGCTAAACCAGTATTTGTTACTTCAATGGGTTGGTTAACAGAGGGTTAGGCAAAAATCCTAGTTAGGAAAATATATCTATTTATTCAACATAACACTATATACACACTCTAGAAACACCTTAATCCTAAACGCCCAAATGAGGGTACACATGAAACAGCTGGCTGGAGGTCCAGCCAACATAACCACTAGGCCTAGTCAGCGCCAGGCCGTCACTACTCCACCACCAACCCCATTTTTTTATTTCCTCACTCATCCCACATCACCCTGACCATGTCAGAGCTTAGGTGGGCATACAGGTAAGCCATAGAAGAGCCTATGGCTTGGGTTAGCTAAACATAAGGAGTACACAACTACAAACTTAGCTTAAATACACAGCATCTCCAACGCATGCTGACTTCACGTGACTGCCCCAAGCCACACTTATTCCGCGTACCCGAAACACACTTGGAAAATAACTACCTAGAAGGATTTCTTTATAATTACAGATAGAGTACTTTACAGTGCCCCCAAATGCACATTATGAATTATAAAATTATTCTTTACAATTATAACATTCATACTATTATGGCACACTTCTCCACTATATGTACATTACAATGTCATGCAGAACCCTGCATGACAGGAGAGTAGTAGTAGTAGTAGCAGCAGTAGTAGAGTAATAATAGTAGTAGGTAGGGGCAATAGTGGTACTGGCACAATAGAAAGAAATAGAGCAAAGCAAGGCAGGTTCAAGCTCAGGTAGGTTTGCCAGGACAGGTTCTGGCGTGGGTCCAGAGCCTCCAAGAGAAATTTTGTAAGGCAGAACAACTCTCCGTGAACGAACCAAGATGCCCTCCATTGAGCAACTTTACCAGCAGCTTAAGGAAGAATTGAGGGTAGCAAAGCTAGAGATAATGCGATTGACAGAGGAAAACAAGAGGATTCGTAGTAGTCCTCCTGTTGTGAGTCCTCAGGTCAAAAAGGGAACCTGGGCAGTGGCCAGACAGCATGGAACGAAGTTGAAGATCAAGAAGACGAATGTAGAGGTACAAACGATGAAGAAAGAGACTGATGTGGAAACATGAAAAGCATTCTCCATGTTACCCGATGACTGTAAGTCGACTACTGGGAACGTCACGGCGAACGACACCAAGGAAGGTAAAAGCATTGTGGAACGTGAAACAAAGCATTGACTCAAGAGAAACAGAAAATATTAAACTTAAATGGGTAATACACGATTCGAGAGAGAAAGAAGGAGCTAAAAGCAATTAATGAAATTTTAAAAAATCCAAAATCTTTCTTTTCATACCACAAATCCAAAGCATAAACCACATCCAGTATTGGGCTCTTGTGTGAAAAAGTGGGACTTAAGCCGGTAATAGCAAAGAAATTAGCGAAAATCTGAAGCCTCAACAGGACTCTTTGTTTAGTGAGCCATTAATCAGACTGAAGGTTGACAATCTGAAAGAATTTTTTTATAACTGAGACTCAAAACCTTGCCAATATCTCAAACATTTCTGACCAATCAGTTTTGAAAAAGTAATTAATAATTATTAAAGATATGCTCATGTACTCTGCCCAGGCTCAGACTCGTGGAGCTCCATGTTAACCAAGAATCGCAAGAAACTCCTATCTATGGAAGGGGAGCTAGAAACTTGAGTCACCCTACAGTCATTAAAAACAAGGAATATAGCCCCACTCCATAAAGGTGGCTGCAAAGTAATAATGAAGAATTATATGCTGAAAGCACATCAAAGAAATCTTTGAAAGGGTTCTAAGGAACATAATCGCCAATCACTAGGCTTCCCAACGATTGCACAATCCAGGGCAACATGGGTTTAGAGCATGATCTTTGATGAACTGGAGAACAAACAGAATGCAGATGAAATGAACAAGCTTTGTAAAGGCATTCAAAAGGTGCGATCATGGTGTAATGGCGTATAAAATGCGTGCTAAAAGACTAACTGGAAAAGTGGCCAGAAGGATTTTTAACTTCATAACAAATAAAACACAAAGAGTAATAGCAAATATAGTTAAGTCAGGCTGCCACAGTGAAAACCTCCTTTCAGCTGGGTACAATATTCACCTCCATGCTTCTCTGCATCCTCACATTGAATGTAAACATAGCAATGGGACTCAGAAAAAAAACTGAAGTTCACTGAGGACAAAATTCAGATAATTCGTTAAGGAAAATCTTGAACGGAGCATAAAATAAATTCTTACCATACAATATCTACAGCAGAAAACTAATGTGAAGGACTTATGAGTAATAGTGCCAAAAGATTTCATCTTTAAGTATCACAACAATGTCAGTATTATAGCTGCGAGTAAAATAATTGGATGGATAATGAGAACCTTCAAAACAAGGGATGTCAAGCCAATGATGTTTCTCTTTAAGTCCTCTCTAGGCTGGTATACTGCTCTACACTAACTGTCCCATTCATAAGGTAACATAAGAAAGGAGGATCACTGCAGCAGGCCTGTTGGCCCATACTAGGCAGGTCCTTTACAATCCATCCCACTAACAAAACATTTGCCCAACCCAATTTTCAATGCTACCCAAGAAATAATCTCTGATAACTCTATCCACTCACTTGCAAGTCCCAATCAAATCCAACCCCTCTCACTCATATATTTATCCAACCTAAATTTGAAACTACCCAAAGTCCTAGCCTCAATAACCCAGTTCCTGACTATGGAACTGAACTTCTCCAGGCTGAGGGACTGACAACCTCAAATTCTACGACTTCAAGGGTGATGGACTGATTACATCGTCTTCACATCTCTACTGTTCCTGCCTACTTTCTGTATTCAACTGAAGAAGTTATGTGGACATATAACTGTACACATAACTTCAGTCGAGCACTTTAATTACTGGGGACATTTGAAGTTCTTTGACCTCTACTCCTTGGACTGCAAGCGAGAAAGATACATAATAATCTATACCTGCAAGTACCTAGAGGAACTGGTTCCAAATATTAACACAGGAATCCTTCCCTACAAAAGTAAAAGACTAGCAGATACTGCAACACAATCCCGATGAAAAAACAATAGTGTCGTGAGTACACTAAGAAAAAACAATAAATGTCTAGGGCTGAAGACTGTTCAACAGTCCTCCATCACACATAAGGGGAATTACCAATAGACCCCTGGCTATCTTCAAGTAGGAAATAAATGGATTCTTAAAGTCAGAACCTGATCAGCCGGGCCGTGGTTTTCACGCTGGATTGTGTGTGGCCAGCAGTAACAGCCTGGTTCATCAGTACATGATCCACCGGTAGGGAGGTCTGGTCATGGATCAGGTCACGGAAGTGTTGATACCAGGAACAACTTCCAGGTAGAGTCCAAGAACTTTGGTAGAAAATGTATAATACAGTTACATAGCTCATTTGTCTCGCGATTAGCGGATGGAGTATAGAGCCTTTGCCACTATTTACACTAAATAACGGGATTTACATAATGCATAATTATTAATAATTTAGAGATAAGAGTTTGGAGATCATTTTTTCTTTATTACGTCTAATAAGTAATAAAATCTATCGCATTTTATTTATGTTAATTGGAAAGCCATTGTGCAATAATCACGAGCGAGTGATGAAAGATGTTTTATGCTTATATTCTGTGGTACGTTGTTTGCATTTTCTGGCACTGGGCATCCTGCTTGGCGCCCATTTCCATTATTCTGGAGAGTCGTTCTCCCTGAATGAATCTGCCTGGATTTCGTACTCTGAACTCAAAACATCTCAATGAACACATTAATGCATGTAGGAAAGATAACTTGAACAATGCCTGCGTATAACACCGGAATTCCGCCAACCACCTGATGAAATTCAACGACGCCCGACTGTTGATTAAAGAACCCAATTTCCTTAGACGTAAATGCCTTGAATCATCATTAAAAGTTATTTCTAACGATATTAAATAAAATAAAGGCAGCTTCACCACCGAGAATTCTCTTCAAAACAATAAACCCCACCATCACATAGCTGCTACCACTACTACTACAAATACCACTATTACTGCTACAACCAATAGTACTACTACTACTTCTGCTACCACAACACAAGTAATACAACTACTACTTGCAACGATTATATTATGCTTTGCACCTCACTCTATACCTTTATATACTCTCTGTGTCCCTGTATTGTTTGTAAAGTTTGACGAAGCTCCTGGAGAGCGAAACGTTACGGCAATAAAAGTTTGCATTAGTTACACTTGTGTCCTTTGTCTAACATATTGTCGATAATTCTTCCAATATTATTGTTGCAACCCTTGAATGGGTTACAATGTATATGATGTATATATACATAATGTATATTATCTTTTCATATAATTTTATATTCCTTATATTTGCGATAATAGCTAAATCGTAAATATATTGCTTTATATTATTATTTGACTTAGTTATGTTGTTAGGTAGGATGTAATACATATATTATGTGCTCAAAGTTCAAGTCTTGATTGTCTAACTACTGTAATTATCGCTTGTGGCTCGTTACTCTGCTGGCTTCTCGTTGTTGCTGGTCAGCAATTGTCCACAGAGCTATCACGTGGTCAAGGGGGGGCGTACACACCTCACCTGAAGTATTCAGTCTGGTCTAGACTCGCTTGGAGGTTGGACGTATTCCAGACAAGAAGTGCCTAAATCTCCCTTATTGGCCCTTGTTGGAAGATCGTCTCTTGTCTCATTATTGTTGTAGGTTCTGTAGAACTCTGTTCACAGAACACTGTCGAGACTTAGTGATTTTCGACGTTGTACTGAGGTTGCGTGTCGCTTAGACACTCTGAGCAACTCAGGTCCTGAGCTGTAGCTTCTGACCTAATTTGTATTGGTATCTGTGTACTATCACAGTCGGTGATTTTCTTATGCTGAACTTAGATTCAGTAGTATGGGAGTTTGGTGACTCTTGTGGAGGATCTGCAGATGGTCCCTACTTAGTGTTGTTATATTATCTCCTTGTTTCTGATTTTGTGTCGCAGTTGCTTGTTATATTGCTATTGGGCTTAGCATTCTTTTTATTGCTCAAGCAGACTGTTCTGATCGCCAGTTGGTCAAGAAGTTAGTTTATTTGAGGACTTTGTCAGTCACTTGTTTAAGTCTAGTCGAGTCGTGAGACACAGCGAACTACTTAGAGCACTTACACACATACACACACTTATTTGTATATTGTATTATTAAATGTTAATGTACCAGACGGTACTTAAGACGAAGATGTGACATGTGCTTTCAGCACAATAATACTGTACACGAGAGAAGTGATTATTCTTATTTTGTTGATATTAATTTAATTTAATTTGATATACGCCTAGACAACTTAATAATAAATAAATTTATTAAATTTTAATTTCTCTAGTTAGTAGCCTACCAGTTGTAATCCTGAAGCACTAATAATTCTTATTGAATTCTAATGGATAATTGGACAAGGATACTGACTAATTGTTACGAAAACCCAGTAACAGGCTGGATGCTAGAAGAGCAGTCCTTTCTAGTATTCACTGGAGATCTCTAAGCTTTTTAGAATCGCGTTTTTTGTAACAATTATTACAAGAGGAGAGTTATTAGATGAAGAGTTCGATGCATCGGGAAGATGGAGGGAATACTTTTAGGAATCGTTAAATGTTGATGAAGTTAGGGAAGCTGTGATTTTGTGCACTGGTCAGGGAGGTAAAACATCTTTTAGGAGTGAGGAAGAGCCAGATGTGAGTCTGGAGGAGGTGTGTGACATTGCGTGTAGAATGAAAGTAAAGCAGCTGGGATTGATGAGATAAAGATAGGAAGGTTAGAAGCAGGTGGTGGAATGGTTGGTGCTTTTATTTAAATAATAAATGCATGAAAGAGGGACTGGCAGAGAGCATGTATGGTTCCTTAGTATAAAGGCAATGGGGACAAAAGAGAGTGTAAGAATTATAGGGAATATGTAAGCCTGTTAAGTATACCTGGTAAATTGTGGGGTAGAGTTATTATTGAAAGAATTAAGAGTAAGATGGAGAGCAGGATCGCAGATGCATAAGGCTTTAGAAAGGGTAGGTGATGTGTAGACCAAGTGTTTACAGTGAAGCGTATATGTGAATAATATTTAGATAAGGCTAAAAAAGTTTTATTTGCATTTATGTATTTGGAAAAAGCATATGATAGGGTGGATAGGGCAGCAATGTGACAGATGTTTCAAGTAAATTGAATAGGTGGTAGGTTACTGAAAGCAGTTAAGAGTTTATACGAGGATAGTGAGGCTTAGGTTAGAGTATGTAGGAAAGAGGGAGATTATTTGCCAGTAAAAGTAAGCCTTAGACAGGGATGTGTGATGTCACCATTGTTGTTCAATATATTTATAGAAGAGGTTGTGAGAGAAGTGAATGTTTGGGTGTTGGCAAGAGGTGTGAGGTTAAAAGATAAAGAATCTAACACAAAGTGAAAGATATCACAGTTATTTTTCTGAAGACACTGTGATTTTGGGAGATTCTGAAGAGAAGTTGCAAAGGTTAGTGGACGAATTTTGGAAATTAAAAGTGAACATAGGAAAGAGCAAGGTGGTGAAGACAAAAAAAAATACATTAAGAAGGGCTGGACATCAGATTGGAGGGAGGGAGTGTGGAAGAAGTGTGTTCAGATATTTGGGAGTGGACTTGTCAGCAGATGAGTGTTTGGAAGACAAGATGAACCATAGAAAAAAGGTGACTGGTGTACTGAGGAGTCTGTGGAGACAAAGAACGTTATTCATGGAAGTAAAGAAATAATGAATGCTAGTACATTGGTACAATGATTTTATATGGGTGTGAAGAATGTGTGGTGAATGTAGCAACAAGGAGAAGAACAGAAGCAGTGGAGACATTGTGTCTGAGAGCAACGTGTGGTGTAAATATTACGCAGAGAATTCGATTATTGAAGAATAGAAGGAGGTGTGGGGTTTCTAAAAGTATTATCCAGAGGGCTGAGGAGCGGTTGCTGAGATAGTTTGGACATTTAGAGATGGAACAAAATGGAATGTTGTGGAGGGCGAATAAATCTATAGTCGTTTTAGGTAAGGTTGGTGGGAGGGGGCTAAAGGAGGTTTTGTATGAGAGGAACTTAGACTTCCTGCAAGCGTGCATGGGAGTGTTAGATAGGAGCGAGTGGAAGCACATGGTTTTTATGACTTGCTCTGTTGTATGTGAGAAAGTAACGTTTATGAATGGATTCTGGGGAAACCAGACAGCCGGACTTGAGTCCTGGAGGTGGAAAGTACAATGCCTGTGTTCTGAAAGATGGGGTGGAGATATGTTATAGTTTTTGAACTGCATTGTCGGCATGTCTCTTGCAAGAGAGTGATGGAGCGAGTGATGTTGAATGCATTTCTTCATTTTAAGGTCACTGTGAAGGCTTACTCAGCCCTGTAACAACTTCAGACAGTATTACCAAGGCTGGCTCCTCCTCAGGAAAATTAGTGAATAGAAAAAGAAATAATAACAGACAAACATAAACACTTTATTATATAGAAAATATAAAACACTTAAATATGAAATATTAATCCTACATTAAAGAAAATGAAAAATGAAAAATATAAATAATAACTGAATTCAACGCTAATATATATAGGGGTGTCTGGTGTTGGTGACACTGAGTGTTGCTGAAATCGTAGCAGTTGCTGATGATGGGGCGGGGTCGCAGGTGTTGGTTACAACCCACCGGTTCGTTCTTCACAGTATAGCCTTGAGTATTCTATCCCGATGACAGGAAAGCAGGTTCTTTGCCGCTGCAATGATGAGGGGTTACGTCCTGCAATTTCATACAGGTGCACAGGTAATTAAATCCAAAAAGGGGAAGTCTCAGGATGTTAGTCCATCTCCATCAGTTCTGCTCATTGATTGGCAGGTGACCCTCTCTGTCATCCAAGAGTAGTGCTGGGAGCTGCGAGTCTAGTGATTACTGTTTGGACCGGAGCCCCACACGTCACCTTTCGGGGGGGGGGGAGAAGGAGGGGAAGGGATAGCCGGAGCTAGAGTGACCCTACCTTAACAAGCAGCCGGCAATAAAACTATCACTTTCGGGGAGGGGGAAAAAAAGCGGGAATAGTGGGAGCTTGACTTATACTACCTTAACAAGTAGCCGACAATGAAACTATTGTTACTATATACTCCCTCTCTACTCCTATCTATTGAACTTTTCCCTCACAGTCATCCTGCCTCGGTGGGAAACAGCCGATGTGTTACTAAAAAAATAGAAAAATAAAATAAACTAACCTTTACCGTCGACAGGATGGATAAGAGGTGCTCAATAAACTAGCCGCTACTGTTCACAGGATGGATATGGGGTGCACTATAGGTGTTACTGCCCACGACATGGCTAAGGGGTGCACTATAGCCACTACCGTTTACAGGACAGATATAGGGTGCACAATAGTTACTACCGATCACATAGGCTCGTGTATAGGCACTGCCTAACTGCAGCACCTCTTGTTTTCACTCGATATCATCGACAACATTCAATACTATGAGTCTTTTTTACTTTAATTCTTTCTTCATACTTGTACATTATATAATCCTTAAGCTTATGTCAGTAGCCATCCTCTAGTACATGAAAACGTGAAAAAAAATCCATGTATGGAACTGTGTGCTTCACAGTTCCAGCGACTCAGTGTTTGGCTGTTGTGCACATGCGTACATGTCCTAGATAAGACACTGCATGCTAGGTAGAGAGAGCACTGTTGCTGACGCTGTGCCGACCTCGTTGTGCAAGTGTAAGGTAGTGTTTCTTTTTGACTCAGCGATGTGTGTTGTGCTTAAAATCTATGTACCATATTTTTGAATGTGATAAAGTGTAGAATTAGATGATTATCATGATTCCAGCTATTTTATTTAATTCATAGTTTTTCTCGGTTCTTTGTTTTTACACAATATAAAACAATGGCTCCGCTAATTTTAGCTACGAGCCGCAACTGATATGGGTTGTACTATGGTCACTACCACACACAGAATGGATATGCTAAGCACACTAAACTAGTCCTTATTGTCCACTGGATGGATATCGAGATGTTCAGTAAACTAGCCGCTACGTCAACAGGATGAATATGAGGTGCACAATAAACCAGCCATTAACGTCCTTAGGAAGGATATAGAGAATACATTGCATTAGCCAATATCTTTCTCCTCTCTGGGAGAATCATGACAACGGATTGAGGAATGTGAAAGCTGACTTTGGAATGTTTTACTTTCTTTGTGACTGTTATTTACGTAATACAAGAGTGAATTGATCACCGAAGTTTCAAAGTTGATAGTAATGGTGTAAATTTGATAATGCTAGAGACAGTATGTGCTGAAAGCGTTGAAGAACCAAATGGCGTTTATATTATGTAAATAAAACAAAACATAGAGTAAAAAATCTCATTCTCTGAGTACAATGGAACCCTCATTTTCTAGGTATAATGGATGCCTTGTTCTCTGGTTCGGTGCGGTGGAAGTTCTGTCAGTGGGTACAACAGAAACCTCGACTACTGGATGCACTGGAAGCCTCAACTGCCGGGTGCAATAGCCTCGAACAGAGAGTACAAAGAAAGCCTCGTTTTCAGGGTAAAATTAGAAGCCTCGCCTGCAGGGCAAAATGGAAGCTTGAGCCAGTGGGAAGAGCAGCAGCCTCGGAAATTTGAACAACGGAAGCTTCGGCCAGTGGGAACAAAGGAAGCCTCGGCCACTGGGAACAATGGAAGCTTCAGCCAGTTGGAACAACGGAGTCGGTACAACGGAAGCCTCGGCCAGTGGAAACAACGGAAGCTTCGGCCAGTGAGAACAACGGAAGCCTAGGTCAGTGGGAATAACAGAAGCCTCGGCCAATGGGTTCATCTTCTTTGAAGAAAAATAGCCCAAGAATGTCTTACATGTTGCTAATGTTTATCTGGACAATTAAAATAAACAATTCAACATAAACAGGGGAAGAAAGTCGACGATCAGCATAAATGCCAAAGAAAGAGCTTTGTAAATCCTCTCGTGACTTTATCACTCTCTGCTAATCTAGGGATTGGGGATTCAGAGAGGGGTTACTGGGAGAGGGAGGGAAGGGAGAGGTGGGAGGAACAGGTAGTGAAGTGGTAACCAGGGATGCGGGGGGGAGAGGAAGCAGAGACAGGTTGCCACTGTAGTCACTTCTGCAGGTCATCGCCCCTGCTACCCGGTCCCAGACCAGTTGCTAACTTGATCGATCTGCTTCAAGAATTAGACACACGTGCAATATCTAGGCATCTTTATTTGTAGAAGTTTCGTCATCCAGTTTATTTAACAATATAATACAAAGACGAAAAGTGAAGAATGTAGAATTATACGCGAAAGATGAGATAATCAATCCTTCAGCAGAGTCATGACAGTGGGGAGGTGGCAGGGAAGGTGGCAGGGAAGGTGGCAGGGAAGGTGGCAGGGAACGGCATGTAGGCAAAAAGGGTGGCATGGAAGGGCACGTAGGCAAGGAGGGTGGCAGGGAAGGGCAGGAAGGCAAGGAGGGTGGCATGGAAGGGGAGGTAGCAAGGGGGGTGGCAGGGAAGGGCAGGCAGGCAAGGAAGGTGGCATGGAAGGGCAAATAGGCAAGGAAGGTGGCAGGGAAGGGCAGGCAGGCAGGGAAGGTGGCAGGGAAGGGCACGTAAAGGGAAGGAGGGTGGCAGGGAAGGCAGGCAGGCAGGAAAGGGCAGGGAAGGGCAGGGAGGCAAGGAGGGTTGGCCCGGGAAGGGCAGGCAGGGAGGGAAGGTGGACAGGAAAGGGCACGTAGGCAGGGAAGGACAGGTAGGGAAAGGGGAAAGGGGAGGTAGGCAGGGAAGGTGCAGGGAAGGCAAAGGGAGGCAGGAAGGGCAGGTAGGCAGGGAAGGGCAAGTAGGCAGGCAAGGGGAGGGAGGCAGGGAAGGGCAGGTAGGCAGGGAAGGCAGGTAGGCAGGGAAGGGCAGGTAGGCAGGGAAGGGCAGGGAGGCAGGGAAGGGGAGGTAGGCAGGGAAGGGGAGGTAGGCAGGGAAGGGCAGGTAGGCAGGGGAAGGGCAGGTAGGCAGGGAAGGGCAGGTAGGGAGGGAAGGGGCAGGAAGGGCAGGTAGGCAGGGAAGGGCAGGTAGGCAGGGAGGGGCAGGTAGGCTGGGAAGGTGGCAGGGAAGGGCAGGTAGGGAGGGAAGGGCAGGTAGGCAAGGGGAAGGGCAGGTTAAAGGGAGGGAAGGGCAGGTAGGCAGGGAAGGGCAGGTAGGCAGGGAAGGGCAGGGAGGCAGGGAAGGGCAGATAGGCAGGGAAGGGTAGGTAGGCAGGAAGGGCAGGTAGGGAGGGAAGGGCAGGGAGGCAGGGGAAGGCAGGGAGGGAGGGAAGGGCAGGTAGGCAGGGAAGGGGAGGTAGCAGGGGAAAGGGGAGGTAGGCCAGGGAAGGGCAGGTAGGGAGGGAAGGGCAGGTAGGCAGGGAAGGGCAAATAGGCAGGGAAGGGCAGGGAGGCAGGGAAGGGCAGATAGGCAGGGAAGGGCAGGTAGGCAGGAAGGGCAGGGAGGCAGGGAAGGGCCAGGTAGGCAGGGAAGGGGAGGTAGGCAGGGAAGGGCAGGTAGCAGGAAGGGCAGGGAGGCAGGGGAAAGGGCAGGGAAGGGAGGGAAGGGCAGGTAGGGAGGGGAAAGGGGGCAGGGAAGGGCAGGGAGGCAGGAAGGGGAGGGAGGCAGGGAGGGG
The DNA here is from genome assembly GCF_026875155.1 of Cherax quadricarinatus. Lineage (NCBI taxonomy): Eukaryota > Metazoa > Arthropoda > Malacostraca > Decapoda > Parastacidae > Cherax > Cherax quadricarinatus. Next base: position 41,224,827 of record NC_069400.1, read on the forward strand.
CAAGTAAGCTGGGAAGGGGCAGGGAAGGGGAGGTAGGCAGGGAAGGGCAGGTAGGCAGGGAAAGGGCAGGTAGGCAAGGGAAGGGCAGGGAGGCAGGGAAGGCAGGGAGGCAGGAAGGGCAGATAGGCGGAAGGGCAGGTAGGCAGGAAGGGGAGGTAGGCAGGGAAGGGCAGGTAGGCAGGGAAGGGCAATAGGCAGGAAGGGCAGGTAGGCAGGGAAGGGCAGGTAGGCAGGGAAGGGCAGGTAGGCAGGGAAGGTTTGGGAGGGAAGGGCAGGTAGGGCAGGGAAGGGCAGGTAGGCAGGGAAGGGCCCGGTAGGCAGGGAAGGGCAGGTAGGCAGGGAAGGCAGGTAGACAGGGAAGGTGGCAGGGAAGGGCAGGTAGGCAGGGAAGGGCAGGTTTGGGAGGGAAGGCAGGTTTGGCAGGGAAGGGCAGGTAGGCAGGGAAGGTGGCAGGGAAGGGCAGGTAGGCAGGGAAGGGCAGGTAGGCAGGGAAGGGCAGGTAGGCAGGGAAGGGCAGGTAGGCAGGGAAGGGCAGGTAGACAGGGAAGGTGGCAGGGAAGGGCAGGTAGGCAGGGAAGGGCAGGTAGGCAGGGAAGGCAGGTAGGGAGGGAAGGGCAGGTAGGCAGGGGAAAGGGGATGTAGGCAGGGAAGGGCAGGTAGGCAGGGGAAGGGCAGGTAGGCAGGGAAGGGCAGGTAAAGGGAGGGAAGGCAGGTACGCAGGGAAGGGCAGGGAAACGCAGGGAAGGGCAGGTAGGCAGGGAAGGGCAGGTAGGCAGGGAAGGCAGGTAGCAGGGAAGGGCAGGTAGGCAGGGAAGGGCAGATAGGCAGGGGAAGGGTAGGTAGGCAGGGAAGGCAGGGAGGCAGGGAAGGGCAGGTAGGGAGGGAAGGGCAGGTAGGCAAAGGGAAGGGCAGGTAGGCAGGGAAGGGCAGGTAGGCAGGGAAGGGGCAGGGAGGGAGGGAAGGGCAGGGAGGCAAGGGAAGGGGAGGTAGGCAGGGAAGGGCAAATAGCAGGGAAGGGCAGGTAGGCAGGGAAGGGGCAGATAGGCAGGAAGGGGAGGTAGGCAGGGAAGGGCAGGTTTGGCAGGGAAGGGCAGGTGGCAGGGAAGGGCAGGTAGCAGGGAAGGGCAGGTAGGCAGGGAAGGGCAGGTAGGCAGGGAAGGGCAGGTAGGCAGGGAAGGGCAGGTAGGCAGGGAAGGGCAGGTAGGCAGGGAAGGTGGCAGGGAAGGGCAGGTAGGCAGGGAAGGGCAGGTAGGCAGGGAGGGCAGGTAAGCTGGGAAGGTGGCAGGGAAGGCAGGTAGGGAGGGAAGGGCAGGTAGGCAGGAAGGGCAGGTAGGGAGGGAAAGGGGAGGTAGGCAGGGAAGGGCAGGTAGGCAGGGAAGGGCAGATAGGCAGGGAAAAGGGGAGGGAGGCAGGGAAGGGCAGGTAGGCAGGAAGGGGAGGTAGGCAGGGAAGGCAGATAGGCAGGAAGGGCAGGTAGGCAGGAAGGGCAGTAGGCAGGGAAGGGCAGGTAGGCAGGGAAGGTGGCAGGGAAGGGCAGGTAGGCAGGGAAGGGGAGGTAGGGAGGGAAGGGCAGGTAGGCAGGGGAAAGGGGAGGGAAAGGGAGGGAAGGGCAGTAGACAGGGGAAAGGGGGCAGGGAAGGCAGGTAGGCAGGGAAGGGCAGGTAGGCAGGGAAGGGCAGGGAGGCAGGGAAGGGCAGGTAGGCAGGGAAGGTGGCAGGGGAAGGGGAGGTAGGCAGGGAAAGGGCGGTAGGCAGGGAAGGGCAGGTAGGCAGGGAAGGCAGGTAGGGGAGGGAAGGGCAGTAGACAGGGAAGGTGGCAGGGAAGGGCAGGGAGGCAGGGGAAAGGGGAGGTAGGGAGGGAAGGGCAGGTAGGCAGGGAAGGGCAGGTAGCAGGGAAGGGCATGTAGGCCCGGGAAGGCAGGTAGGGAGGGAAGGGCAAAGGGAGGCAGGGAAGGGCTGGTAGGGAGGGAAGGGCAGGTACGCCCGGGGAAAGG
>NC_069400.1:41236819-41351819 GCF_026875155.1 Cherax quadricarinatus
ACACACACACATACACACACATACACACACATACACATACATACACACACACAAACACACACACACACATACACACACATACACACACATACACACACACACGAATGGAGACAGTGTAGTGGGTCACAAGCGCCAGGCTCCGAGAATCTTAGTGCTTTTAGGGCGTGTTTTAGCAGCTAGAAGCAACCAGTGTTAGTGACAACGTCACTGAACAACCCTACAAGTGATAACCAAAGTATTAGCAAAAATAAATAAAGTAAAGGCGAGAGAAAGCCTGAAATTATACAACAAAATTTCAAAGTGCCAGTTCGTTGAGGCCTAGTTGGCACCTGTTGCCACATTGTTACACATATACAAAGTACAAAGCGAGTGACTAAAGAGAAAAGACCAAATAGAATTAAGAGAGGGGGGCTAACGACAAAATGTGATTTTACACACAGCGTGAACAAGCTAGCCAGAAAGGGGAAAATATATATATATATATATCCCATACATATACATAAATATATATAAGCAGAGGGGTGGCAGCAGTAGGCCTGGGGGAGTAGCGCCGCCAAAAACAGGTTGGGTGTCATCACAAAAAAGTAGTGAAATTTACCAAAAGTGAAGTGTAAATTATAAAGAAGCAGTATACAAGTGATAAGTGTGGTAACTGGAGGACTCAAAAGGGCAACGAGAAAAGAATAGCCGAAGAAGTCAGGGCGGAAGGGCGAGGTGTACGAGTCATCTACAGCGAGCATCGTACAGCAAGCATCAAACATCAGGCATCTGGATGGACGTCCCCTCTGAGGAGTAATTTACAACCTGTTTTGGTGGTTGGCGGGAAGTTTGAGTGGAAAGAGCCGGCCCTGCATTTCACTGGTGGCTCACTATCAAACCCTGCTCCAGAGCGATTATCATACACACAAACACCTAGCAGTAGTAGGAAGATAAAATTTGTAGGGGGCAAGGACTAAGGGGACTACAGCCCTGACAACAGTTTCGAGAGATAAGTTTTAGGACACAAAGACAGTAAAATCTGAGAAGCAAGTATTGGGTACACATGAAAGTAAAAGGTAGTACATAACTGGGTGAAAGAATGACTTTTAAAAACACGCTAGTATTATAATTATTAGAACTACTCTCAGTGTTAATGGTATCTCATTAGTATTACGGATACACAGAAGTGAATGAAATTTTTTGGACATATAAACAACTGACGTGCTCACACACACACATGCGCGCACACCCCTACACACTCGGGCCAGGAGCGGGGTCTCGCCCCCCAAAAACCCACAACTAGGTGATACACACAGCTGATCCTTGGAATTTGACCCGCCTCCCCCACAGACCTTCACTCCCTCCTAACCTTTTCCCTCGCGTTTCTCATCCTCATAGCCTTTTCCTCCCTTTTCCCCCTACTCACCCACTCTCTCTCTCTCTCCCCTCTCTCTCTCCTCTCTCTCTCTCTTCCCCTCTCTCTCTCTCTCTCTTTTCCTCCCTCTCTCTTCTCTCCTCTCCCCTCTCTCTCTTCTCTCTCTCTCTCTCTCTCCCCTCTCTCTCTCTCCTCTCTCTTTTTTTTTTTTTTTTTTTTTTTTTTTTTTTTTTTTTTTTTTTTTTTTTTTTTTTTTTTTTTACACAGGGTTTGACAAGGTTAAGGATCCCTAGCTTTATTGACAGCTATTTACAGGTTAAGGATTCCTAACTTATTGGCAAGCTAAGAGCTGTTACCTACATCAGCTCATTTAAAAAGCATTTTTATTGTTATGAGACATCCCAAGTAGGGAACAGGATGAAGTTGGAGCCATCTGTGGGCCAGCATTTTCATTTGATCAACTGACGTTATCTCGTTGACATCATTATGCTGTACGAATTGTTCCATACTCGAGTCATCCTGGGTATGTATGATCTCAGATGGAGTGATGTTCGGGAGAAGGGTACAGCCAGAGTGAAGTTGCTGCTTTCCTGCCCGTCTTGGGGCATAAAAGTTTGTTTCACGCTGTCCTCGAAGTGGATCCAAGTGTGGTATTTTGACAATATTGGCCTTGTACATAACAGTAAGGCCACCCACATCCCTCCTATGTTAAAGGGCTGCTGAAATGACAAAATCAAATCCAGGATGGGTCCAGGCGAGAGATGAGACGTCTTGCTCTGTTCTCTACTCTGTCAAGCAGTCGCAGATGAGAGGGGGGACAGGCAAACCAAGAAAGTGGAGCATACCAAGGTGTGAGCGTACTTGTGCCTCGTACAGGATCTTGCAACCCCTACTGTCAAGCAGATGCGAGATACGGCGAAGTGCTGTAAGCTTCCTGGCTGCCTTGTTTGCAAGATTTACAACATGGTTCTTCATGTTAGTTTGGAGTCAAATTTCCCCCCAAGGATATCAACTTCTTCTCCAGGTGCCAACATCCCCCATTCATCGTTACACTGCACCAGCATTACCATCATGGTGCCTAGAGACGATCATCATTTGCGTTTTCTCAGGTGCAAAATGTTACTTGCCATCTATTTCCCCAAGCTGATATAGCTCTCAGCTGGTGATTGATGTAGCTTAGAGCAGCTGGCATTCTTCTTTTGGATAAGTGAATGTCATGTACAGTCGTCTGCATATGCATGTGATTCGGGATGAGATGAAGAAGGTCGTTGAAGTAGACATTCCATAACAGTGGACCCAGCACATTTCCCTTGTGGAACGCTTGCCCCAATGGGATGTCTTGCTGATTCCGTTCCATTGAGGATTTACACTTAGAGATCTACCATGAAGGTAATCACTGAGGAGACATAGCGTAGGGGCCTGCAATTCCCAGTGCTTGAAGTTTTGCTAAGAGGCCCTGGTGCCACACCCGGTCGAAAGCGCCAGCAATGTCCAGTGCTACCACACAGCGACTTTGGTTTTCATCCATGACTGGTGCCACTTAGTGGAGGGGTTTTTAACAACAGATCAGCAGCAGAGTTAACCCTTTTCCCTGAAGCCATATTGACGATCACAAAGTAGTGAGTGGTAGTCAAAAAAATCTGTCATTTGTCTTGAGATTATTGTCTCAAGGATCTTCCAGTGATTGACGGGAGTGACACTGGTCTGTATTGCTGATTTCTGCTCTGCTCTTCTTTTTGTGAACAGGGATTACATTTGCCTCTTTCCATGGAGAGGGCCATTTGCACTGTACTAGGCAGTGTTGAAAGATGCGAGGGTTAGAGGTGCTGCTAGCTGGTCTGCACATCTTCTCAACAATCTTGGGCTCAACTTGTCGGGGCCCCACAGCCTTTTTTTTGGTCAAGTATTTAAGAAGGAAATGCACCTCCTCCTGCCTTATTGTCCCCCCTGACAGTTTTGACACAGTTCTTGCAGCTAGCCAAGGAGGGTCCCTTGCTGGATCAGGAACTTGCATTTTGGTAGCAAAGTGTTCAGCAAGAGGTCCGCTTTCTCTTGACTACTAGTAGAGGTGGTCCCATCCGGGTCGATTTAGAGGTGGAATAAGTTCATCAGGCAGATAACCTGTCTGTCCTTGACCAGGGACCACCAGGTTTTGGAGCCTACCCTACCTGATGCTAACTTTCTTTTAGTGTCCAACTCCCATTTAGCAATGGCCCACTTTTGAACATCACCCATATGCCTACAGGCTTGCATGTGCAAGTTCCTGTTATAGGTGGTAGGATGTCTTTAATACCTTTCGCCATGCTTTGTACTTAGCAGTAGCAGCCTCTCTCCCAACGAAAGCCAAACCAAGGCTGATCTGTAGGCTTTGTCCATATTGCCGGTGAGGAATGTGTTTTTGTTGCAGATTAAGGATGTGTCCAGTAAAAGGCTTTCACTTGGTTTTCAACATCCCCCTGGAGAAGAGCATTCCAGTCGGTGGTGGCGAGCTCAGAGCAAAGGGCTGGCCAATTACCTCTTTCCCATAGCCAGGTTGTCCTTCTCTTTCTCTCTCTCCCTCTCCTCCCTCTCCTCCCTCTCCTCCCCCTCTCTCTCCCTCTCTCTCCCTCCCTCTCTCTCTCTCTCTCTCCTCTCTCTCTCCCTCTCTCTCTCCCTCTCTCCTCTCCTCTCCCTCTCTCTCTCTCCCTCTCTCTCTCCCCCTCTTCCTCTCTCTCTCCCTCTCTCTCTCCCTCTCTCTCTCCCTCTCTCTCTCCCTCTCTCTCTCCCTCTCCCTCTCTCCCTCTCTCTCTCCCTCTCTCTCTCCCTCTCTCTCTCCCTCTCTCTCCCCCTCTCTCTCTCCCTCTCTCTCTCCCTCTCTCTCCCCTCTCCTCCCTCTCTCTCTCTCTCCTCCCCCTCTCTCCCCTCTCTCTCCCCTCTCTTTCCCTCTCTCTCTCCCTCTCTCTCTCCCTCTCTCTCCCCCTCTCCCTCTCTCTCCCTCTCTCTCTCCCTCTCTCTCTCTCTCTCTCTCCCTCCTCCTCTCTCTCTCCCTCTCTCTCTCTCTCCTCACTCCCATAACCCATCTCTCACCCTCCTCTCTCTCTAAGGCTTCTCTCTCCATCTCTCCCTTTCTCTCCCTCATACCTCTCCTCGCCCTCCTTCTCCCTCTCTCTCCTTTCCTCCCTCCTCTCTCCCCTCTTTCTCCTCTCTCTACCTTTCTCTCCCCCCTCACATTTCTCTTCTCCCCCTTGGTCTTATCCTCCCCCCATTTCTCTCCCTCCTCCTCTCCTCTTTCTACTTTTTTTCTCTCTCCTCTCTCTCCCTCTTTCTAACCCTTTCTCTCTCCCCCCACAACCCTCTCCCCCCTCTACCTTCTATCTGTGGTAATAAAAAGAAAAAAAAATGGGTGCCTTAGAGGAGGAAACCAGAGATCTGGAAGACAACCAGGAGAAAGACTGGGGGTTAGAGCTCCAAAAAAGGGAGGAAGGAAATGGGGGAAAGGAAGATAGAGAGTTGTAAGAAAATGGAGAGCGGATAGCTGAAGAGTGCGGAAGTGGAAGTACAGTTTAGCAGCAGAAACTAGGTACAGTGCTAGAGGAAACTGCAAAGCTGAAACAGATTAGGAGACAATGACAATTCAGATGTGACATCAGGAAATTCAAAGTCAGGCGCAGACAAGGGAGGTAAGCAACAACGGGGACATGCCCTAACGAAGGCCCTATCAGACCACGTGGGGCCAGGGAAAAGACGATGAGCACACAAATATCAAACGACAGGTCGAAGACAATGAAGTATGCTATAGCAGAGATTCTAACAGCCACTGCAGTAGCAAGGGAACTGGTCAGAAAAGACGTCATGAGAATAGAAGTTTCAGATATGACAGGGCTGAAGGCAAAAAAACATGTCAATGGAAAGAAATAAAATGCCTCAGAGGGAACAGATGGAGGACTCATGGAGGAAAAGGGCGAGGTAGTTTTGTGTACGGGTCCAAGAAGCCAAGGGGGCCAACCTTGAAGAAATAAAACAGGAGGAGCATAAAATTTATTGAAGGCACATGAAAACAATAGGGGAGGGCAATATGACCCAGGTGACAAATTTTCAGAGAATAGGGGGGTTTTGGGGAGTGGGAAAGGGTAAAGGCCTGTCAAATAACTTCAAGGGAAAAATCATTCGAACCAGGATTCTGCAAGAGAAAGCAAGACTGAGGGACAAAGAGGGGTACCAGAGAGTATACCTCGACCGCGACAGAACACAAGAAGAAAGGACTACACGAAAGAGAGGGTACAGAGACGCAAGGAGGAACGAGAAGCAATGAAAATGAGCAGGGCCCAGACACAGGAGGAAGGGCAAACACACCCCACAGAATCTCCCACCAAAAGACTCCACCCGCGACATTCCCAATGCAACTGAGCAACCTAACTACAACCCACTCACTGTTCCCTCTGCCACCAACCCCCATATCACAAACCTCACTCCAACAGCTGTCCCTTATGGGGATTCTGACCCCACCCCCATCAACACCCAAAACCCCACCACACCACAGCCTCATATAGGCCCCCACCAAGGCTCTCGCTCCCCCAACCCCAAATTCTTGCATGACCACAATGATAGAAAGAAACTAAAGGTTTGGTACACAAACGCGGATGGAATAACGAATAAACATGAGGAGTGGAAATGAAAGAATCAGTGAAAAATCCCCAGACATCATAGCGTCACAGAAACAAAACTCACTTAGACAATAACAGACACAATCTTCCCAAAAGATATCAGATCCTGAGGAAAGATAGAAGGATAGAGGGGGAGGAGGGGTTGCACTGCTCATAAAACACCGATGGGGATTTGAGGGAAAAGGAAGGCATGGACATGATTGGAGAAAGAGACTACATTGTAGGTACAATTCAGTCCGGAGAACATAAAGTAGTCATTGGAGTGATGTATAACCCACCACAGAACTGCAGGAGGCCAAGAGAGGAGTACGAAAAAAAACAACAGGGTGATATGGACACACTGGCTGAGGTGGCAAGAAGAGCTCACTCGAGCAGAGCAAAAATTACTGGTAATGGCGATTTCAACCACAGGGAATCGACTGGGAAAACCTGGAAACCACATGGGGGTCCCGAAACATGGAAGCCAAGATGATGGATGTGGTACTTGAAAACCTCATGCATCAACATGTCAGGGACACAACCAGAGAGAGAGGGGAGGGTGAGCCAGCAAGACTGGATCTTGTGTTCACCCTGAGCAGTTCAGACATTGAGGACATCACTTACGAGAGGCCCCTTGGAGCTAGCGATCATGTGGTTCTGAGTTTTGACTATATAGTAGAGTTACAAGTGGAGAAGTAACAGGAACTGAAGGGGGCAGGCCAAAATATAAAAGGGGGGACTACACAGGATGAGAAACTTCCTGCAGGAGGTACAGTGGACAGAGAAATGGTAGGAAAATCAGTAAACGAGATGATGGGAAAATGTGGCAACAAAGTGCAAGGAGGGAGAGGAAAGTTTTGTTCCAAGGGAAACAGAAATAATAGGAAGACCAAAATGAGTCCTTGGTTTACCCGAAGGTGTAGGAGGCAAAAACTAAGTGCAACAGAGAATGGAAAAGGTACAGGAGGCATAGGACCCAGGAAAACAAGGGGAAATTTGTAGAAGAGCCAGAAACGAGTATGCACAGATAAGGAGGGAGGGGCCCCGCGACAGTATGAAAACGACATAGCATCGAAAGTCAAATCTGACCCGAAACTGCTGTATAGCCACATTAGGAGGAAGACAACAGTTCAAGGACCAGGTGATAAGGCTAGAAAAGAAGGTGGAGAAAATCACAAGAAACGATCAAGAGGTATTTGAGGAGCTCAACACAAGATTTAAGGAAGTATTTACAGTAGAGACAGGAAGGACTCTGGGGGGACAGACCAGATGGGGACACCAGCAGGAATACACCAACAAGTGTTGGACGACATACATACAGATGAGAGAGGTGAAGAAACTGCTAAGGGACATCGATACCTCAAAGGCAATGGGACTGGACAACATCTCCCCGTGGGTCCTTAGAGGGAGCAGATATGTTGTGCGTGCCACTTACCACAATCTTCAACACATCCCTGGAAAAATGGGCAACTACCTGAGGTATGGAAGACGGCAAATGTAGTTCCCATTTTAAAAAGGAGACAGAAAAGAGGGACTAAACTATAGACCTTGTCATTGACGTGTATAGTATGCAAAAATTAGGAGAAGATTATCAGGAGGAGAGTGGTGGAGCACCTGGAACGGAACAGGGGTATAAATGCCAACCAGCACGGATTCACGGAAGGCAAATCCTATGTCACAAACCTTCTGGAGTTTTATGATAAAATAACAGAAGTAAGACAAGGGGAGAGAGGGGTGGGGTTGATTGCATCTTTTTGGACTGCAAGAAGGCCTTTGACACAGTTTCCCCACAAAGATTGTGCAGAAGCTAGACTCAGGCGCATATAACAGGAAGGCACTGCAATGGATCAGAGAATACCTGACAGGGAGGGAACAACGAGTCATGGGACGTAATTGAGTATCACATGGGCACCTGTGACGAGCGGGGTCCCACAGGGGTCGGTCCTAGGACCAGTGCTATTTTTGGTATATGTGAACGACATGACGGGAAGGGTTAAAATCAAAGTGTCCCGTTTGCAGATAATGTGAAGTTAATGAGGAGAATTAAATCTGATGAGGACCAGGCAGGACTTCAAAGAGACTTGGGCAGACTGGACACCTGGTCCAGCAAATGGCTTCTCGAATTTAATCCTGCCAAATGCAAAGTCATGAAGATAGGGGAAGGGCACAGAAGACCACAGACAGAGTATAGGCTAGGTGGCCAAAGACTGCAAACCTCACTCAAGGAGAAAGATCTTGGGGTGAGTATAACACCGAGCATGTCTCCGGAAGCACACATCAATCAGATAACTGCTGCAGCATATGGGCGCCTGGCAAACCTGAGAACAGCATTCCGATACCTTAGTAGGGAATCATTCAAGACACTGTACCACCGTGTATGTCAGGCCCATACTGGAGTATGCAGCACCTGTTTGGAACCCGCACTTGATAAAGCACGTCAAGAAACTAGAGAAAGTACAAAGGTTTGCAACAAGGTTAGTTCCAGAGCTAAGGGGAATGTCCTATGAAGAAAGATTAAGGGAAATCGGCCTGACGACACTGGAGGACAGGAGGGTCAGGGAGACATGATAACGACATATAAAATACTGCGTGGAATAGACAAGGTGGACAAGGACAGGATGTTCCAGGGAGGGGACACAGAAACAAGAGGCCACAATTGGAAGTTGAAGACACAAATGAGTCAGAGAGATAGTAGGAAGTATTTCTTCAGTCATAGAGTTGTAAGGCAGTGGAATAGCCTAGAAAATGACGTAGTGGAGGCAGGAACCATACACAGTTTTAAGACGAGTTTGATAAAGCTCATGGAGCGGGGAGAGAGAGAGGCCTAGTAGCAACCGGTGAAGAGGCGGGGCCAGGAGCTAGGACTCGACCCCTGCAACACAAATAGGTGAGTACAAATAGGTGAGTACACACACACACACACGCACACACACACACACACACACACACACACACACACACCACATCACAGACAAACACACTCACACACACGCACACACACACACACACACCGCATCAAGGACAAACACATACACAGACATACACTTGCAGTTTTTAGAATAAGAGAAAAAATGGCAAGTCATAGGCGCTTTCAAAAAAAAAATGGAAAGGAGAGGAATGAAAGAGGCGGTTGACAGTACCTAAAATGATTTACTGTATAAGGAATCTCCCATAAATCTTCACTCTCTGGAGAGACGTAGAATGAGGGGAGATATCGATGTGTATAAGTGGATGACGGGCATAAACAAAGGTGATATTAATAAAGTACTGAGGATGTCGAACCAGGTAAGAACCAGAAATAACGGATTTACCCCTATCTCACCTATGGAATTTGTGCATGGGGCTCAACAACAATAAACCATCTCAGACCACTAATCACCCAACAAAAGGCTGCAGTCAGAATGATAACTAATTCCCACTACAGACAACACACTCCTCCAATATTCAAAACTCTAAACCTACTCACAATACAAAACATCCATACTTATTACTGCACCTACTACATACATAGAACACTTAACTCTGACATAAACCCTCCCCTCAAACATCTCCTTACCAACCTTAACAGAACACATGACCAAGGCACAGATCACTCTTTGATGTTCCTCGTGTCCATCTCACGCTATGCAAAAACTCAATGCACATAAAAGGCCCTAAAATCTGGAATTCATTACCTGTGAATATAAAAGAAACACTGTTTGTTTATAAATTCGAATCTCTTCTCAAAAATCACTTACTCACCCACAACTAAATAAATATGAATAATTGTATCTCATAAATTGTATCTCATATATGTATCTCATATATGTATCTCATTATTGTATCTCATAAATGTCAACCTGTGACCCAATCAAACTTTGTTACTATTTAACTTCATTACCTAACAGAATACTCAATTCTACTGATTACACAACAACACAGTAAATGACCATATGACCTGTCTTTGTAATGCTCATTTGTACTAAATTGTTATCTGCTTTACAATAATTTTTGTACCACTGAATATATCATTGCTTAGTTAATCTTAAGTTAATTTTAAGCTGCCCATAATGCTCTGCATACAAGGGGCTTTGGCATGCTGCACTTTAAAAATTGTATTCCTTGTACTTCTCTGTATCATGTTCAAATAAATAAATAAATAAATAAATAAATTTGGAAAAATTGAAATTTAGAAAGGACATAGGTAAGTACTGGATTTCGAACAGAGTTGTGGATGCGTAGAACAATCTTCTGAGTAGGTTGATAAAAGCTAGGACCTTGTATAGCCTTAAAAAGAGACTGGACAAATATATGAGTGGAAGGGGCTGGGTTTGATTGGTGTCGTGGGTACCGAAGTAAATTTATCGGTATCTTTGGGTAGTGGCTGTTTTGATAAGGACCTGCCGTGTATGGGCCAGTAGGCTTTCTGTAGTGTTCTTCCTCCGTTCTTATGTTTACCTGGGAACAATAATGTATTGCCAAAAGACCCAACTGAGAGACGAGTTTGAAGGAAAATGAAATTCTTCTCAGTGATACTGTGCAACTGTGGCGGAGGAAAAGGCGTTACCTCTGCAAGAGGAAATGGTTAATCTGTAATACAATAAAAGGAGGAATAATGAGGCATGCTTTTACAAAGCAGTTCATTTCCCTCTGCAATGGCAATGCGTAACAAAGTCTGGGAAGAGGGCCAGCACAGGTAAATAAGGTTAATTTAGCAGAAGACAGAGCCTCATTATTGAAAGAGGCATTAAGAAAGTGAAAGAGACTAAGGAAATAAGAGCGAGGTTAGCAGGGGCAAAAACAGTGAAGGAAGGAAAGGCAGCCCTTGGGTTAAGAGAGAACAACGAAGGAAAGTCACTGGCAGTGATACTGTCTGAAGATATGGTGGCTAGGAAGTTAATCAGAGAGACATCATGGAAAGTAGTAAAAACAGACAATCTGGAAAGAGAAGCAATGGGAATAAGAAAATGGGAGATCATTGACAATCCAGGGACTTCATGAGGTTGAAGGTGGCCCTGATATTAGAAGATAAGATAAAGAGCGGGTGATTATAACGATCATAAATATACAGGGGGAGAGGAAGCTTTAGAGCAGGCGGTAAATTTTCAGAGGATTGGAAGATTCTTTCGATGTAAACACCGCCCGATCAAATTAACCTTTAGGTCCCATATAGCTCTGGACAGTATTTTACGACAGAAAGCGCGCCTAAAGACCTCGTAACACTGCAGCCGTGTTTACCTAGACTGGGACAAGATGAAGAAGTGAGAATCCATCAAGAGTGAGTGGGGCAGAAAACGAGAAGCCAGGAGGTGGGAACACCCAAACTCAGGGAATTTTCCCAGACACACCCTCAAACCTTTTCCCAGATGGACCAACACTGGGCCAGTCCCCTCCTCCCCAGCACCATCACTAGCAGCGATCCCCAGCCTTCACCTTTTTCCCTACACCATCTCACATTCCTTTCCCTCTCCTTAACTCTGTCCTTGACTCCGTCAGATGGGAGGACCACATCACTCAAAGCCCAAGTTTCCCTACTCTTGTTGGACGAGCGATGAGTTGAAGAACAGCTCAGGTAACTCCTGATATAATACCTTTCACTGAGAAAAAGTTGAAAGATATCAAATCAGATGCCATATTTTCAGCAGGACACCACGTGTTAAGGAAGAACATGAGAAACAGGGAGAATAGGAGGAATGACGCTATTAAGTACAAAACAATAATTTTGAAGAGGTATAAGGAATAAAGAGACTAGAGGAAAAAATATTCATGGTGTGTGTAATAACATAAGATAAGCAATTTTATTGTAATAAACATCAGTAAATATAAAACTCCTAAGTATGAAATAAATCCTACTTTAAGAAAAATTAAATATATAAATAATTAGTGATCCAAAGCTAATATGTACACAAGGAATTCAAGTAGTGTAGAATAGGTGCCATGCCGATGTTCTGGGCACATAGCTTTGAATGATTCTGGAACTCAAAACCGTTGTCAATGATGGGTGGGGAGGGGACAACACAGCTGATGGTGACTAGACAGTAGACGGTGTCTCCAACACATTCATATATTCTGCAGAGGAGAGGTTGACTGATCCTCTGACCACTACCCTACTGTTGAAGCCAGTAAGTAGCCAGTCAAGATACACCATGAACGCTGGTGTCGTCACAACTAGGAGAATGTTGCTTGAATGGTGTGCAGCTGACTGAGTAGTCGGCGATGTGTGACGAGGGGGACCCCAGTGCAGGTAGAGAGGTGTAGTGATGTCTCTCACATATTTGTCCGAGTACTTCTCCCTAATCTTCTCTCTGCATGAGTCGGATGACCCGAGCCGACAATCAAGGCTAAAATGCGGAAGAAAAAAATACAGTTACACACCGCTCGATAAATCACTCACACGACAGGCATACGGCCTTTAAAAGAAATGGTGAGGATTAACAAAATGATATAACTGTAAATTCACAACAAGGCAGGAATAAATTTAAATCCAAAACCCTAAATAGGAGTGAAACTCTTTAGACAAAATCCTAAACATAATAGATTAGACAGGAGTGGAACAAATACTTACAGATTCGATGGGAGCTGCCAGTCACCTGCCACTGGGTGTAGAAGGGGGAGGGATAGCAGAAACTACGCATCCACCCTCAATGAACAGGCATACTACCCACCAAACTACCACTACCATACATTCATACTTCCAATATTCCTATGTAATGATTTTTTCTCTCACAGTGTGCTCAGTAAAGACTGTGGGACTCAAAGTAGATGTAGTGATACACACCTCGCCACCTAATAATAGGAGACCGAAACAGGAATATGAGGATAACAAATGACTGGTGATTGTCATAAGAAAAAAAGCAAGCAGGATGCCATTTAGAGCTAGAATAAAGTTATTTTTAACAGGAGATTTCAACCATAGAGAAATATAGTGAGAAAAGTGGGACCCACAGGACGACTGGAAACTTAAGGAGCTAAGTTGAGGAAGGTAACTAGAGGATACTTTCTGAGTCAACACGTTAAGGACATAACATGGAAGAGGGGAGAGGATGAGCCAGCAAGACTGGACCTAGTGTTTACCCCGGGTACATGTGGCATAGGTGAAATAGAATATGGGAGTCCTCTGGTCACTAGTGATCATGAGCTTTGAGCACCAAGTGGAACTTAAGACGTACAGCAGGTGGATGTCATTATAGGCCCAACTTTAGAAGGGAAAACTTTAAGGTGTGAAAAACTTCTTGAATGTAATGGATTGGGACAGTGAACTGGAAGGTAAGTCAGTGAACGAGATGATTCAGTACCTACTGGAAAATGTAAGGAAGCTGGGGAGACCTTCATACTAAGAACATACAGAAATAACAAAGACAAAGAGAGCTCTTGGTTAAATATGAGATGCAGAGACAAAAAAGTAGTGTAAAAGAGTGGAAAAAATACAGAAAGAATGGAGAGACGAAAATAGAGAAGTAAGCAGATTGGCCAAAAACGAACATGCTAGGGTTAGAATAGAGGTTAACAGAAAATATGATAATGACAACAATAAAGGCCAAGTCAGAACCGAATGAAAACAGAAAAGAGTAACATAAGTAAGAGGCAAAAACGAATCAGGTAAAAAGGGAATAGATAAGACACATGGCAAGCAGAATCGAAACTTCGCACTATAAGCAGATTCGACTAGAGAGGAAGAGAACTCACGAACAACGACATGGAATTCTTTGAAGTGAGTAAGACACATGTGCAACAGTTAGATATCTTTATTCCGAAACGTTTCGCCTATACAACAGACTTCTCTAATGGAGTACAGAAAAGTTTGCAGAGGCAGTAGAGATACGAAGTAAAGAAAGGTTTGCAGTGGCGTCTCTACCGCCTCTGCAGACTTTTCTGTATCTTCACATTTCTACTGCCTCTGCATACTTTTCTGTACTCAACTGAAGAAGCCTGCTGTGTAGGCGAAACGTATCGGAATAAAGATACCCAAATGTTAAAAATATGTCTTATATACCAACCAGTCGGGATCGTATGCCAATTTAATTTTCAAGTATTGATAAAACGATTTTAAGTGTCTTCTAAGTGAAAACTGTGGCAGTACCAGAGACCAGGGAACAGGGGGCACCAACAAGTACTGGTTGCCATTCACAGGAGATTAGGCAAAGAATCTTTTGATGGACCTGAATACTTGCTTTGAATTCTGTAAGAGTGCAGAAGCATTGTCTAAACCATTAGCTATGATCTACAATGAGTCAATTTATACAACACAATTACTGGATATCTGGAAGACAGCAAATGTCGTCCATAAATTTAAGAAAAGAGAAAAATAGAAGGTATTAAATTACAAAGCAGTTTCTGTGACATGCATGTCTTGCAGGGTATTGAAAAATTTATCTGCGGGAGAGCAAAAGAAACCTTGTGTAGAAGTAGTTTCATAAATAATAGCCAAATCTTGTCTTACTAACTTGCTGGAGTTCTATGACAAAATGATAGATGTGCAACAAGAGAGAGTGCGATGGGTGGATTGCATTTTTCTAGACTGCAAGAAGGCGTTTGAAACTGTACCCCTACAAGAGGTCGGATCAAAAACTTTACAATTAAAGCAATAATAACAAGGAACGTTCTCCTGTGAATCAAAGAGTTTCTTATGGGAAGGAAGCAAAAAGTGACTGTCAGAAAAGAGACTTAAGAATGGGTAAGAGTAACTAGTGAGGTTTCACAAGGATCAATATTAGGATCAGTACTGCTTCTGACTTACGTGAATGACATTGCAGATGGGATCAGTTTAGATATAGCCCTGTTTGCTGATGACGTGAACCTAAGGAGAATAAAAGTAGATGAGGATATTGAAAGATTCCAAAGGGATCCGGAAGAATTGCAAATCTGACGTATAGTGGTTGTTTGAGCTCAACACAATGTCGTGAAGACTGGGGAAAGGGCAAGAAGACCGCAAACGGAGTACTGATTATGAGAACAAAGTCAAGGAGTAGACAGAGGGGTGAGCAGTGCCCAGTACATCGCCAAAGGTCATTTATGACGAGAAACCTCTGCAGCCAATGATCCTTTGGCAAACCTAAGAGCAGCCTCTCTGACTCTATGCTGTACTTCCTACAAGAATGATGGACTGAACACATCGATTCCAGGCTCAGGGACTGATTACCTCAAACTCCTCCTCTCCTTACCCATTTCTACTTTGTATTGGACTGATGAAGCCACTTTGTGGCGAAACGTTTCTTCAATAAAGATTCCCATATGTTGCATAAGTGTCTCAATTCTTCAGCCTTCAGCAATCTTAACAAAGTCATTCCAGGCGCATTGTGCAACGCCAGGTTCATCTTAAGGTGTGCAGCACCAGAATGGATCCCGCACCTGACAAACCATGTTAGGAAACTGGAGAAAGTGCAGATGTATGCAACGAAGCTTGTTCCTGAGCTAAGAGGCACGAAATTGAATCTAAAAACAATGGTGGACAGAGGAAGCAGAAGGGACATGATAACAACATACAAAATACTCAGGGGAATTGATAATGTTAAAAGGAACAGGTTGTCTGAGAGGCGAGAAACGGGAAGTTGAAAACACCGTTGGAAGTTCAGGGCACACATTAGCCTCAATAATGTTAGGAAGCATTTTTTTCTGTCTCAGAGTGATTGGGAATTGGAATGATTTTAGAGATGTGGTGAAGGAAGCTTCAATACATAGTTTTTAGAGTAGGTACGATAGGGCCCATGAGGCTAAGAAAGAGTGAATCTAGAGAGCGGCAAGTTAAGAGGCGGGGCCAGGATCTAAAAATCGACCATCCCCCCCCCCTCCCTCTACATACACACACAAAACCGCACCTGAGACGAAAGTAGTGGAAAGCTCGAAGGAAGGAAGAAGGAAAAATGAAGATCTGATGGAAGAATTGGGAGCAACAAGAAACACAGGCAAAATCTGATTTATAAGGGTAGGAGGGTAGAACAAGTCCATTACGATTTCCGTTCACAAAGAATAAAAAAAAAAAAGATTCTACGACAGAGTCAAAGAGAATAAACATGAAAGACAGGATTGGATAGACCGCATTTGCTTGGAATGTAGAAAAGCATGGGATACAGAAAAACACAAGAGATTAGACAAAAGTTAAAAGAACGTGCATGGTAAGTAGCAAAGCGCTTGAATGTGTACAGAAGGACCAAAATGACAATAAGCAGAGCGTAATAGTGAGGGATGAGACGTCGGAAAGGGAAGAGAGTAGCAAGTGGGGTTCTGCATGTAACAGTGTTAGGATCAGTGTTAGATCGAGCCCTGTACATCACTGTTTACTAATGATATAAAAATAATGTGAAGAATTGGAACAGGAAACAACTGATGATTTCCGAAGAGACCTCAACAGATCACAGATGTGGTCAAACAGGTTGCTTCACGAATTCAATCCAAACAAGCAATCTGGACAAGATGGCAGGCCATGCACGGGGTGCAACATGAAAGAAGAGAGGCTGCAAATATCATAGTGAAAAGAACCTGAGGAGAAATATAAGAGCATAAGAACATAAGAAAGAAGGAGCACTGCAACAGACCTACTGACCCATGCGGAGCAGGTCCATGTCACCCTCCCCCGGATTAAACCAATGATCCCCCCCCCCGGATTAGCCCCATGACCCACCCAGTCTGGTCACCTCCACTCAGGCATGGAGCATGGCACCAGACCCAGTAGAACAAGCTAGTCAGGTCAACTCACACCCACCCACACCCACTCATGTATTTATCTAACCTATTTTTAAAACTACACAACGTTTTAGCCTGAATAACTGTACTCGGGAGTTTGTTCCACTCATCCACAACTCTATTACTAAACCAGTGCTTTCCTTTATCCTTCCTGAATCTGAATTTTTCCAACTTGAAACCATTGTTGCGAGTCGTGTCTTGGCTGGAAATTTTCAGCACGCTATTTACATCCCCTTTATTTATTCCTGTTTTCCATTTATACACCTCAATCATATCCCCCCTAATTCTACGCTTTTCGAGAGAGTGCAGATTCAGGGCCCTCAGTCTATCCTCATAGGGAAGATTTCTGATACATGGGATCATCTTTGTCAACCTCCTTTGTACGTTTTCCAAAGCATTTATATCCATTCTGTAATACGGTGACCAGAACTGAGCAGCATAGTCTAAATGAGTCCTAACCAAGGATATATAGAGTTGAAGAACAACCTGAGGACTTCTATTATTTATACTTCTAGATATGAAGCCAAGAATTCTGTTAGCTTTATTGCAAACACTAATGCACTGTTGTCTTGCTTTTAGATTACTGCTAACCAGAACTCCTAAATCCTTTTCGCAATCAGTAGTATTAAGATCTACATTATATAGTTTATATGTGGCATAGTTATTTACCTGTCCAACATTTAGAACTTTGCATTTGTCAATATTAAACTGCATCTGCCACTTCTCCGACCATTGCATCAATCTATTCAAATCATCCTAGAGTGCTCTAGTGTCCTCATTAGAATGAATTGGACGGCCTATTTTGGTGTCATCAGCAAATTTGCTTATGTCGCTATTTATTCACTCATCTATGTCATTTATGTAAATTGTGAACAACAACGGGCCCAACACTGACCCCTGAGGAACACCGCTTGTGACGTGCCCCCATTCTGATTTCTCCCCATTTATGCAAACTCTCTGCTGCCTATTTGTCAGCCATGCCTCTACCCAGGAAAAAATTTCTCCTCCTATTCCGTGTGCCCTAAGTTTCCTCAATAGCCTCTGGTGTGGAACTCTATCAAAAGCCTTACTGAAGTCCATATACACAATATCATATTCATTACCATGATCTACCTCCTCAAACACCTTAGTGAAAAAAGTTAGTAAATTCGTAAGACAGGAACGCCCCTTTGTAAAACCATGTTGAGATTCATTAATCAATCTGTGCCTGTTAAGATGGCTACAGATTGCTTCAGCAATTATTGATTCCATAAATTTTCCCACTATGGAGGTAAGGCTTATTGCTTTATATTTCGAAGCCAAGGACCTGTCACCTGCCTTGTAAATAGGTATTACATTTGCCATTTTCCCCTTATCAGGCACTATGCCAGTTTGTAGTGATATGTTAAAAAGATTAGCCAAAGGTATGCTAAGTTCTTCTTTACATTCCTTTAACACCCTTGCAAACAGTTCCTCAGGACCTGGGGATTTGCTAGGTTTTAGTTTCTTTATTTGTCTGAGGACCATGTCACTAGTTACCGCAATCGTACATAGTTTATCATCCTGTTCTACATAATCTATTATTTCAGAAGTATCGCTAGTATTTTCCTGGGTGAAAACTAAGAGGAAATAGGTATTTAGAATTTCACACATATCCTTATCACTGTCAGTGATCTGACCAGAGTTACTCTTAAGTGGGCCAATCTTGTCCCTAATCTTACTTCTGTATACCTGAAAGAATCCTTTTGGGTTAGTCTTTGAATCCCTTGCGACCTTAGCCTCATAATCCCTTTTTGCTTTTCTTATTCCTTTCTTTATTTCTCTCTTTAATTGAATATATTGATTTCTTAACTGCCCATCCCCTCTTTTGATACACCTATATATGCCTCTCTTTTGACCAATGAGATGTTTTAATCTATTGTTCATCCAAAAGTTAGAGAAACTGCAAAGGTTTGCAACAAGACTAGTCCCAGAGCTAAGGGAAATGTCCTATGATGGAAGGTTAAGGGAAATCGACCTGACGACATTGGAGGACAGGAAGGATACGGGGGCACGTGATGGCGACATATGAAATACTGCGAGGAATCGACAAGGTGGACAGAGACAAGATGTTCCAGAGATGGAACACAGCAACAAGGGGTCACAATTGGAAATTGAAAACTCAGATGAGTCAGTGAGATGTTAGGCAGTATTTCTTCAGCCATAGAGTTGTCAGGAAGTGGAATGGTCTGGAAAGTGATGTAGTGGAGGCAAGACTCATTCATAGCTTTAAGATGAGGTATGATGAGTTATGATATGCTGTGTCAGTGGTCACGTGAGGTCATCATGCCGTAAGCTGTCTGAGAATTAGCGTGTGGTGTTACCGAGCACCATGGCTTGCTGTAGTGTTTTAGAATTTCAGGTTAAAGTGTTGAAGAAGGAGATTCTACTTCTTCGGGAGAAAAATATGTGACTGAATCTTCACCTAGATGGGTTTGGAAGTGTGTGTGAGATGGTTGGAGTTGGTGAGGAAGGAAAGGTTACTAGCAATGAGTTGGAGAGTGGCAGCCGCTTTAAGTGGCAAGTGGTTCACAATTCAGGAAGAAGGAAGATAAGGAAGGTTAATAGAGAATATGTGAAGGTTAGAAATCGATTCTCTGTTCTCCAGGACGAGCATACTTCAATGGTTAGTGAGGTTAAAGGTAAGTAAAGTAAATGGACACAAGTGCCATTGATTTCTCTGCTAATCAAGGTAGGAATATTCTGATTGTGGGAGAATCTCAGGTAAGATATATGGACAGTGCATTTTCTAACAGAGATAGGAAGGTCAGAGAGTGTGCCTCCCAGGAGCTGGTGCTAGTAGCAGACTCAGCAGGTTGGATAACATTATGTCAGATAATGGGAACAAGCCCATTATCTGTCTTAGTGCTGGTGGAAATGACATCGGGAAAGGCAGAAGACAGGAGCTCCTGGATAAGTACAGGTCAACCGTAGATGTAGTCAGGTCTAAGGGAGGGATCCCAATCATATGTAGCATATGATTGGGGATCCCTCCTAGAAGAGAAGAGGGCAATGAATGGATGTCTAGGGCAACTGGTATAAATTGTTGGCTAGGTAGGTACTGCAAGGAACTTGCAATCCCATTCATTGATAACTGGGACAAATTCTATGGCAAACGTGATAAGTATGCAAGGGATGAGGTTCATCTCTCTGGGGTTGGAGTGGTTGTATTAGCCAATTCGATTGAGGGGGAGTAATTGATGACTTGTCTAGGACTTTAAACTAATAGATTATAAAGGTATAGGTGTTTGTGGGAAACAATCAGGTTGCGGTGCAAGGGTTGAAAACAGCAGATATTACCAGGATATCTCCAGGGATATGTTTAAAAGACAATATTCAAAATAAAGTTGCTAGTAAATGCAAAGCAACTGTTCAGCAAACAAAGAGAGACAGTGGAGGGCAACGGGTGACTAGCTCCCTTAAGGTTTACTTTACAAATAGTAGGAATCTAAGAAATAAGATAGATAAACTAAGATTATTTGCAAGTGCAGGTAATATAAATATTATTGCTATAACAGAAACTTGGTTCGACTTAAAAGATAAAAAAATACCTTCTGAAAGCAAAATACAGTGTTATAAACTCTTCCACAATGATAGGATCAACAGGAAGGGTGGTGGAGTGGTGATGTATGTCAGAGATTATTTAATTTGTTGTTTTAGACAAGGTATAAGATTAGAAACATCGGACACAGAATCTGTTTGGCTACAGTTTCTCGAGGATCGTGAAAAATTAATTCTTGGGTGTGATTTATAGGCCCCCAAACATTAATAGTAAGTGCAGTCAGTTGCTATGGGACGAAATTTATAAGGCGAGTAGATCTGAAAATGTGTTAATGGGAAATTTTAACTTTAGACAAATTGATTGGAACACTGTGACAGGAAATCTTGAGTGTTGTGACTTTCTCGATACCGTTCAGGATTGCTTTTTAAAACAGTTTGTGACAGAACCAACTAGAAGAAACAACCTGCTTGACTTGGTTCTTGCCAACAAAGAATCATTAATTAATCGGGCAGCTTGGGGAAAGCGATTACAGATCACTTAGTTTCAATATATCATGGAATTACCCAGATAACTGCAATCAAGTCTCTGTCCCAGACTTCAGCTTGGCCGACTTCGTTGGACTGAGAAATTACCTGGGTGGGCTAAATTTGAATGATCTGACTATGGGTCAGGTAGGTGGTGTTGGTTGCCAATAGGATGCATTTTAGAGCAAAGTTCTAGCTGCCCAGGCAACTTTTGTTCCGAGTAGGGAAATTAGATCTTATGAAAGCGATCCTAAATGGATAAACAATAGATTAAAGCATCTCACTGGTCAAAAGACAGGCATATATAGGCATATCCAAAGAGGGGATGAGCAATTAAGAAATCAATATATTCAATTAAAGAGAGATATAAAACAAAAAATAAGAGAAGCAAAATGAGATTATGAGGCTAAAGTCACAAGGGATTCGAAGACTAATCCAAAAAGGGATTTTTTTCAGGTATACAGAAATAGAATTGGGGATAAGAGAGGCTCACTTAAGAGTAACTTAGGTCTGATCACTGACAGTGATAAGGAAATGTGTGAACGTTTCAACACTTCCTCTCAGTTTTTACCCAGGAAGATACTAACGAAATTCCAGAAATAATAAAATATGTAGAACAGGACGATAATAAACTATGCACGATCGGGGTAGCTAGTGACAGGCACAGACCCCACAAGACAAACAATAGTAGCTACGACAACCCAACTCCAGGTGATTTTTTAGTGGCAGGAAACGAAAAAAGAAAATGGAAGGAAATAACAAAAATAGTCCACCACCTTGGAGCCTTGTTGGACTGGAGGCGCAGCCAGTGGCCACCCATGGCCCTCCAGAATTACAACTACTGATGCCAATAACAAAATCCCCCCAAGAAACACAGAATACAACCTCGTTCATATTTGCTAATATACAGGGCCTTAAGCCATCCACCAACAACAAAATACCTTTTATCAGTGGACTTCTAGTGGAGTCTAATGCAATGTTTGCAGCCTTCACATAGACTCACACAAAAGATCACTTTGACAGTGAAATATGGATAAGTGGTTACAACCTTTTTAGATGCGACAGAAAAAAACAGGCAAAAAGGGGGGGGGTTGGCCTTTTAGGGTCAAAGAGTCCCTTATCTGAAAGGGAGTTGCTGAACAAAACAAAGAGGTAGTTGAATTTCTATAAATAAAGTTTCGAAAACCCAAAAAACCTAGTCCTGTGGGTTGAAATACAAGCCCCCAAAATTTGCAACCTCACAACAGTTAAAAGGAACACTACTAAAAATCGTTTTACTTTTTTGGAAAAACCTTCCAGCTCCTTTCCCAAAACATCTTACTGTTTGGGTGATTTAAAACCTAAGGCAACAAAATGGAAGAATGTACAAAAAAATTTTTATAGCTGAAAAAATCCCCGGAGGTAGCGCAGAGAAAGGTCACACACAAAAAGGGGCTACAAAGTCTCTGCAAAAACACCCCTTTAAACCCGCAGATGGGGAACCAACAAACTAAAAAAACACACTTGCCCCTTATTTTCACAAATAATGAGGCCTATAAGAGACATAAGAAATCAAAAACAACTAATTCCGATCACAATTTTAATCGAAGCCCCAACTTACATGCATAGGGGTCCTGATCAGCAAAAATGCATGTCCCTTTGAAGGTGTCTTAAAACAAAATAAAAATTTCAACAAAAAAAAAACATCAACTGGGACCAGGAAAACCCAAATGTCCTAAACGAAACAATGTTGGGAAGATGTCTTAAATGACTGGACCCAAAAACCAGGGGCCTTGAAAGGTTTCAACTTCCTGGAAAAGCCGAAGCATTTCTGGGCATATTCCCCTAAAAAAGAAAAAAAAGGCAGGAGTAAACGGGGAGAGAAAAAGCGTTTCCCTCTACAGAAGACGAGAAGAGTAAACTGAGCCCCTCGGGATGCTAAATTTATCTGATAAAAACGAAAGGAGCGCTGACCGGGGAAGGGGAAAAACTTCAAATTTTTAAGCTAAATGACTTTTTACAGGAACCAGGAGAGGCAGGAGGAGCTTAAAGCTTTTAAAGTGAAATTGAAAAAAAATTAAAAAATTTTTTCTTTTCATATGCCAAAAACAAGGCAAATACCAAAATCTAGTTTTGGGGCCCTTCCCTCAAACGGGATGGGACTTAAAACAGATGACCAAAAAGGGAAAAATGAGTGAAATATTGAAATCCCAGTACACTCTGTGTTTAGTAAACCCACAAATTTTGGGGTCTGAGGATCGAGGGACCCAAATGTTTTTCTTAAAGAATGAGCCTCAAAACCCCATAAATGTAGCCTTTTTCCCCGACTTTAAACCCTAACTCCGATAGATTTCAAAAAAAGCCATTGCCCAACATGCCTATGCACTCACCCCCGGGCCCAGACCCCGTGGAACCCCTTTTTTTTCCTTTAAGAACTGCAAAAACCCCTCTCGCGTCCCCTAATACACTTTGGGGGAGGACTTGGACATGGGTAAAACCCCCAAACAGTCACTTAAAACAACGGATATAGCCCCATTTCCCAAAAAGGTGGCAGAAAAGCATTAGCTAAGAACTATAAAACAAAACCCCTGACGTCCCCCTAAATAAAAATCTTTGAAAGAGTGCTAAGAACAAAATTGCAAATCACCTGGATTCCCCAAAATCGGGCACAATCCGGGGAAACCAGGGTTCAGGGCATCGCCCCTGCCTCCACAACTATGGATCACTATGACATGGCCTTTGGGTGCAAATGGAAAAAAATCAGAATGCCCGATGTAAATAAAACAGACTTTTTCAAAAGATTTGAAAAAATGCGATCATGGCGTAAAAAAGCCCTAAAATACGTGCTAAAAGGGTTTAAATGGGGAAAATGGGGAATGGATCTTCAACTTCCCAACAAATCGAACACAAAAGTAGTGGTCCCAAAGAGTTAAAACGGAGGCTGCCATAGTGAGACTCTGTTTCCCCAAGGCACAGTACTCGCCCCCCTCTTATTTTCCTTTTTCCTCATATCAGACATAAACAAGATATTTCACCACAGCCCGTAAACATCCTTTGCGGGTGATACAGGATCGCATGAGGCTTTTCATCTGCTGAGGACGCGGTTTAAAAACCCCCCCAAGAAGATATAAACCAAAATTTTCCATTTGGGGAACGGTAAACCCCAAAATGAAAGTTCAATTTAGGACAAAATTTCCAAACTACTCCCCTTAAGGAAAACTGGGGGAAAAAAATAACTAGAAAAAAGTATACTACGACCCCGGCCATACAATAGAACGGGAAAAAAAAATGTAAGGGGGCCTGGGGGAAATAAAGTCTGAGGATCTCACTTTCAAGGATCACAACAGTGCCATGATCGCACGTGCAAAGAAAATGATAGGATGGATAATGAGAACTTTCAAAACGAGAGATGCCAAGCCCATGATGATCCTTTTCAAATCACTTGTTCTCTCTAGGCTGGAATACTGCTGTACATTAACATCTCCATTCAAAGCAGGTGAAATCGCAGATCTAGAGAGTGTACAGAGATCCTTTACTGCACGTATAAGTTCTGTCAAGCACCTTAACTACTGGAACGCTTGGAAGCACTTGACTTGTACTCGTTGGAACGCAGGAGGGAGAGATATATCATAATCTACACTTGGAAAATCCTGGAAGGAATGGTCCCAAATCTGCACACAGAAATCACTCCCTACGAAAGTAAAAGACTGGGCAGGCGATGCAAAATGCCCCCAATAAAAAGTAGGGGCGCCATTGGTACACTAAGGGAAAACACCATAAGTGTCCGGGGCCCAAAACTGTTCAACAGCCTCCCATTAAGCATTAGGGGAATTGCCAATAAACCCCTGGCTGCCTTCAAGAGAGAGCTGGACAGATACCTAAAGTCAGTGCCGGATCAGCCGGGCTGTGGCTCGTACGTTGGACTGCGTGCGGCCAGCAGTAACAGCCTAGTTGATCAGGCCCTGATCCATCGGGAGGCCTGGTCATGGACCGGGCCGCGGGGGCGTTGATCCCCGGAATAACCTCCAGGTAACCTCCAGGTAACCCTTAAACAAATTGAGAAATTAAAACCTAACAATTCCCCAGGCCCTGATAAACCGTTTGCAAGGGTTTTAAAGGAATGTAAAGAGGAGCTTAGCATACCTTTGGCTAATCTTTTCAATGTCTCACTACAAACTGGCATAGTGCCAGACAAGTAAAAAGTGCATATGTAATACCTATTCACAAGGCAGGTGACAGGTCCTTAGCTTCGACCTATAGACCAATAAACCTTACCTCCATAGTGGGAAAATTTATGGAATCAATAATTGCCGAGGCAATTCGTAGCCATTTTGAAAGGTATACATTGATTAATGAATCTCAACACGGTTTTACAAAGGGGCGTTCCTGTCTTACGAATTTACTTTTTTCACTAAGGTATTTGAGGAGATAGATCATGGCATTGAATATGATATTGTGTATATGGATTTCAGTAAAGCTTTCGATAGAGTTCCACACGGAATATTAGAAATTTTTTCCTGGGTAGAAGCATGGTTGACAAACAGGAAGCAGAGAGTTTGCATAAATGGGGAGAAATCGGAATGGGGGCACGTCACAAGCGGTGTTCCACAGGGGTCAGAGCTGGGCCCCTTGTTGTTCACAATTTACATGTTGATAAATTAGACACATGTGCAACTCTTGGGTATCTTTATTGAGGAAACGTTTCGCCACACAGTGGCTTCATCAGTCCATACGTAGGAGAAACTTGAAGAACAGGAGGAGAATGAGGTAATCAGTCCCTCCTGTTCTTCAAGTTTCTCCTACGTATGGGCTGATGAAGCCACTGTGTGGCGAAACGTTTCCTCAATAAAGATACCCAAGAGTTGCACATGTGTCTAATTTATCAACATGTCGGTTCTCTGAACCATCCATCTACAAAACAATTTACATAAACGACATGGATGAGAAAATGAATAGCGACATAAGCAAATTTGCTGATGACACTATAATAAGCCGCCCACTTCATTCTAATGAAGGCATTAGAATCCAGGATGATTTCAATAGACTGATGCAATGGTCGGAAAAGTGGCAGATGGAGTTTAATATTGACAAATGCAAAGTTCTAAATGTTGGACAGGAAAATAACCATGCCACATATAACTAAATAATGTAGATCTTCATATTACCGATTGCGAAAAGGATTTAGGAGCTCTGGTTAGCAGTAATCTAAAACCAAGACAACAGTGCATAAATGTTTGCAATTAAGTTAACAGAATTCTTGGCTTCATATCACGAAGTACAAATAATAGAAGTCCTCAGGCTGTTCTTCAACTCTATAAATCCTTGGTTAGGCCTCATTTAGATTATGCTGCACAGTTCTGGTCACCATATTACAGAATGGATATAAATGTACTGCAAAACGTACGAAGGAGGATGACGAAGTTGATCCCATGTATCAGAAATCTTCCCTATGAGGATAGACTGAGGGCCCTGAATCTGAACTCTCTAGAAAGGGGTAGAATTAGGAGGATATGATTTAGGTGTATAAATGGAAAACGGGAATAAATAAAGAGGATGTAAACAGCGTGCTAAAAATATCTAGCATTGACAGGACTCGCAGCAATGGCTGTAAGTTGAAAAAAATCAGATTCAAGAAGGATATAGGAAAGTACTGGTTTCGTAATAGAGTTGTGGATGAGTGGAGCAAACTCCCAAGTACCGTCACAGAAGCCAAGACGTTGTGTAGTTTTAATAATAGGTTAGATAAATTCATTAGTGGGTGTGGGTGGGTGTGGGTGGGTGTGGGTGGGTGTGAGTTGGACCTGAGCAGCTTGTGCTACTAGGTCAGATGCCGTGCTCCTTCCTTAGGTGAATGTGACCTGACCTGACTAGGTTAGGGCGTTAGCTTAACCAGGTAGGAGAATTGAACCTGCCTCGCATGGGCCAGTAGGCCTACTGCAGTGTTCCTTCCTGTTTATGTTTTTATGTTCTTATTTAGCAGCGAGACAGAAGACAGCAGCGACCAGTGAAGAGGCGGGACCAGGAGCTATGAATCGACCCCTGCAACCACAATTAGGTGAGTATACACACACACGCATACACAAACAAATACTGGATGTTCCAGAGATGGGACACAGAAACAAGGGGTCACAATTGAAAGTTGAAGACTCAGATGAGACAAATGGATGTTAGGAAGTATTTCTTCAGCCATAGAGTTGTTGGGAAGTGGAATAATCTGGCAAGTGATGTAATGGAGGCAGGAACCATACATTGTTTTAAGACGAAGTATGCTAAAGCTTATGGAGCTGAGAGAGAGAGGACCCAGTAGCGGTCAGTGAAGAGGCGGGGCCAGGAGCTGAGTCTCGACCCATGCAACCACAAATAGGTGAGTACAAATAGGTGACTACACATACAAACATGCGCACTTGAGGACAATTCAGGAAACCCGATAAGGAAACAATATCTGGTGTTTTAATATGAACCTCCACGATGACGATCTAACAATCTATTACTACTTGCTGAATTAGTGCTTTCTAATGAGACCCTTAGGCATGTTTTCCCCAGTTTGTGATCACTGACGGAGTCTTCAGTAGAGCCACACTGACAACACCCGCCCTGCTGCGCTGACCCACCTCGCTAATGGTGCTACTTATGTGCTGCCTGGCATACGCTCGCAGGAAGGAGAGCAAGAGTATTAAATTGTATTTTTGTGGTTAATTAAGTTCGTTATGAATGTTCATTTCTCTGTGTGCATATATGGGCATCATCTTGTGTGTGGTGTGTGTACTTATCTATTTGTGGTTGAACGGGTCGAGTCACAGCTCCTGTGTGTGTGTGTGCATTAGTGCATCTTAGTGCTTCACATTTATGCTTCCTCGAGTGGCTCTAGGTTCTCCCAGTCTTGTGATTAAAGTCTCCCATAACCAATAACTTTGTACCTCTCTTGTGGGCTCTTCTGGTCACCTCAGTTAATGCAACCATCATCGTTCTGTTGTTGCTGTTTTGTCTTGGTCTATTGCTGTTTACGAGAACATTATACATCATTGCTCTCTCCACCATCGGACCCCCAGTCTTAAGTGTTCCTACTATGGAGTCATTTGCCCTGTCTCTGTTTATTCCTCTCATCCCATCAAATCTCCACTTATCAGCAATGCTTATTCTACTCCTCCTCTGTTCCGTCAGTCTTTCCTCGTGATCTGATATCACATCCGCTTTCATTTCTGTGAGCTTTGTCTCCCTGATTGCTATAATTTCTTGATATATCTCCACTATTCGTTCTTTCTATTCATTACTCTTTTTTTTTTTTTTGTTATTCCATCTGCATTTGAAAAACATACTTTCAGCTGCCTTTTTATTACTGTGTTCTGGTTCTTGGGTTCCTGAACTCCTGGATATGAATCATAGAGGTGGGAGGAGGTTTGGGTGGATTGTAGTATGGACGGGGGGGTTTTTTTAAATTTGGGAAAAGGGTGGGGGTTCTTGAAAGTAGAAGGGGTTGATGGGCAAGTTAAAGGTTATTGTGTATTGGGGGGGAGGGGCCAGGCTTGAGGAGAGGATTTTTGGGCTGATGTGAATAGTTCCCCACCAAAAAAACCAAGTACGTGTGTGTACTCCCAAATTTGGGGTTTACAGAATCGATTTCCCCAGCCCTGCCAACCCCGCTTTGTATTCATTTCTAGGTCAAACCCCTCTCCCCGGGCTCCCAAGAGCCTTATCGAAACCCTCTTAAAGTAGTAGGACCCCCTGCAGAAATACTTTTTTCCCAAGTTTGGGTTTCCCCCTTTCGGGACAACTAAAAGACTGAAGAAAAAATTTCCAAACCCATCCTATATCTTTCCAAATTTTCGTCTTAATATTTTGTGTCCCCCTTGTTGTACCTTTTTCTGAAACATTCGGGCCCCTGCCCAAACCCAAAAAATTTTTTTTCTCACTATTTTATACAAAATTTTTCATTTTCCCCTTTTCCCCCTTTTGTTTCCAGCGTCGTCAGGTTTTTTCCCTTAAACCCTCTTTTTCGTAGGAAATACCTCTTAGTTTCCGGGGATTAGCCCTTTTTAAAACCCAAACTTTCCCAGTTTCTTAATTTCTTGGGGTTTTTGGCTGGGTGTGGATTCAATCCCTGGTGCTGATACTCTAATATGACCTGATGTAAACGGATTTTTAGGGGTTGTGAATGCGTTTACTTAGACAGATGTAAAAAAACCCCTTTCTAATTTTTTGTCAGGCACCAATGTGCTGCAGCGGTTATTTGTTTGATGGTGAAACAATAGATGTACTTGGTATGAACCCCACCCCAAGATTCTTTTTTTTTCAAGAGTTTGAAACCCTTTTTCTTCCTAGGGGTACTCCTCTTTCCTCTTCTTTGTCCTTTCCCCCAAGGGTTAAGGCCTTTTGCACTTTTGGGTGGGTTAAACCCCCAAGAGCCTTTTTTGAAATTTGCTTTTAAGCCCGGGGCCCAAACCCCTTCTGGATTATTGATCCTCGGGCCCGCTTTTATTCTTCTCAAATAGCTGCACGTCCGTCTGCAAACAAAGGCCCCCTCTCAATCTAAACCCTTCCCTTAAAAGTCATTCACATATTTAAAAAAAAACAGGGCCCGAACCTTGGTCTGACCCTTCTGGGGCCCCCCTCGACACAGGGGCCCCCCTTTACACCTTTCACGTACCAACACACTGGTTTTTCCTTTTCCCGTCAAGTATTTTAAATGAACTAAAATTTTAGCAAATTTCCCCGCTATTCCCGTCTGTCCTGTAGCCCTTTTCAACTAGTCTTTTGTTTTGGTTTCTGTGTCCAAAAAGAAACCCGTTTTTCCCACCCCTTCTTCTGTTTCCTGTCGTAGAAAGAGTAGGTTTGTGGGCACAGGATTTTCCCTTCCTTTAAGTAATTCGGTTGGGCAAGTATTGCCCGTTTTTTTTCTAGGAAATCAAACCAGTTGGGTTGCAGGGGTCCCATTCACAGTCCTGGGCCCCAGTGGGGTATGTTTTAAAGTGGGTATGTACGTGGTGTGTGTGTTTTGGTGTGTGTGTGTGTTGTGTTTGTGTGGGTGTGTGTGTGTGTTTGTGTGAGTGTGTGTGATTAGTTACCATTTGGCCCTTTGGCACTTTCGATTAAAACCTGGGCCTTTTAGTGCATGCATGTGTATGTGTGTGTGGTTAGTTACCATTTTGGGTCCAGGCACATGTCGATTAACACTAGGCCTGTTGTTGCGTTGGTGGTGGGTGTGGTTCTAGTGTAGGTGTTGGGGGTGTGTCAGGGGTGTGTGCGGGAAATGTGTGTGTGAGGTGTGTGTGTTGTGGTGTAAAGTGTGTGGTGGTAGGTGTTGTGTGTGATGTGGGGTTGCGTGGTGCATCGTTTTTAGGGTTTGTGTGTGTGTGTGCGTGGTGCTTTGGTGCGTGGGGTTGAGTTTGTTGTTGTGGGGTGGTGTGAGGTGGGGGCGTGTGTGAAAATGCTTTTTGTATGTGGTGTGTGTGGTTGTGTATATGTGCTGGGCGTGTGTGTGTGGTGTGTTTTTGGGTTTTGTGTGTGAGTGTGTGGGTGTGGGGTGTGAATTGCTGTGTGTGTTGGGTGTGCGTGTGTGCAGCTTTTGATTTGTGTACTCACCTATTTGTACTCACCTATTGGGGTTGCGGGGGTCGAAGTCCTAGCTCCTGGCCCCGCCTTTTCACCGGTTGCTACGGGCCCTCTCCCCCCGCTCCATGAGCTTATAAAACCTCGTCTTAAAACTGTGATGGTTCCTGCCTCCACAAAGTCATTTTCAGGCTATTCCACCCCCTTACAACTCTAAACTGAAGAAATACTTCCTACTATCTCCTACTCTTTTTGTGCTTAAATTTCCCAAATTGTGGCCTCTGTTTCTGGGTCCCCTCCCGGAACATCCTGCCTTGTCCCCTTGTCTATTCCCCAGTATTTTATATGTCGTTATCATGTCCCCCCTGACCCTCCTGTCCTCCAGTGCCCCTCAGGGCCCATTTCCCCTTATCTTTCTTCATAGGGCATTCCCCTTTGCTCTGAACTAACCTTGTTGCAAACCTTTTTACTTTCTCTAGTTTCTTGACGTGCTTTATCAATGCGGGTTTTTAACAGGGGCTGCTACTCCCTATGGGCCTGACAACACGGTGTACAGTGCTTGAATGTTCCCTTTCAAGGTGTCGGGAAAGCTGTTCTCAGGTTGCCAGGGGCCCAATGCTGCAGCGTTTTCTGAGATTGTGCTTCCGAACAGCTCGTGTTATACTCACCCCAAGACTTTCTCCTTATGAGGGTTTTCAGTCTTTGGGCCCCCTACCTATACCTGTCCGTGGTCTTCTGTGCCCTTTTTCCCCACTTCTGACTTTGCATTTGGCAGATTAAATTTAGAAGCCATTTGCTGGCCAGGTGTCCAGTCTGTCCCCGGTCCCTTTTAAGTCCTGCCTGGGCCTCAACAGATTTAATTCTCCCATTAACTTCACATCATCTGCAAAAAAGGGACACTTTTTTGAGTCTAACCCTTTTCCTCATGTCGTTCACATATACCAAAAAAACACTGGTCCAGACCGACCCCTGTGGGGCCCCCCCGCCAGGGCCCCAGTGATACATCATTACTACCAGACTCTTTTTTGCCCCCCCCGTCAGGTTTTTCCCGATCCATTGCAGTGCTCTTTCCCGTTATAGCGCCTATCCTAGCTTCTGCACTAATCTCTTGTGAGGAACGTGTCAAAGGCCTTTGCAGTCCAAGAAGATCAATCAACCCACCCCCCTCTCTGTCTTTCTTCTGTTATTTATCGTAAAACCCAGAAGGTTTTTTGACA
This sequence comes from Cherax quadricarinatus, assembly GCF_026875155.1. NCBI lineage: Eukaryota > Metazoa > Arthropoda > Malacostraca > Decapoda > Parastacidae > Cherax > Cherax quadricarinatus. The sequence continues at coordinate 41,268,241 of NC_069400.1, forward strand.
CAGGATTTTCCTTCCGTGAATCCGTGCTGGTTGGGATTTTACCCTGTTTTCCCTTCCCGGTGCCCACCCTCTCCTCCTGATAAACTTCTCCATAATTTTGCATACTATACACGTCAATGACACATTTTATATTTAGGCCTCTTTTCTGCTCCTTTTTGAAAATGGAAAACATTTGCCGTTTTCCATACCTCAGGTAGTTGCCCAGTTTCCAGGATGTTTGAAGTTGGGGTAAGTGGACGCACAACATATCTGCTCCCTCTCAAGGACCCATGTAGAGATTTTGCCCCTCCCATTCCCTTTTTGAGGTATCGATGCCCTTAGCATTCTTCACCTCCTCCTCACTGTTGATTCGTCCAACATTTGTTGGTGTATTCCTTTTTGGGGTGCCCCCATCGGTCTGTCCCCCCCAGATCCTTCCTTCTCTACTGTAAATTTTTTCCTTAAATCTCGTTTGAGCTCCTCACATACCTTTTGATCGTTTTTTGTGATTTTCTCCCCCTTTTTTCCTCAGCCTTACCCCGGGTCCTTGACTGTTTTCTCCTCCAAATTGGCTATGCACAGTTTGGGGTCAGTTTGACTTCGATGCTATGTCTTTTTTCATACTGTCGCGGGCCTCCCTCCTTATCTGCGCATCCCGTTTCGCTCTTCTAAAAATCTCCTTGTTTTCCTGGGCCCTAGCCCCCTTCCCTTTTTCCCATTCTCTGTTGCACTTATTTTTTTTGCCTCCCTACCTTGGGGAAAACCAAGGATCGTTTTGGTCTTCCTTTTATTTCTTTTCCCTGGGAACAAAACTTTCCTCTGCCTCCTTGCACTTTTTGCCCATATTCCATCATCTCTTTTCCCCGATTTTCCTACCATTTTTTCGTCCCATGAACCTCCTGCGGGAATTTTCTCATACCGTTAGCCCCCCCTTTTATAGTTTGGGGGCCTGCCCCCTTCTTTTCCTGTTACCTTCCCCAAAATTTTAACCTACTATATAGTCAAAACTCAGAACCACATGATCGCAGCTCCCAAGGGCCTCTCGAAAGTGAGTCCCGAGCTGAACTGCTCAGGGTAACACAAGATCCAGTCTTGCTGGCTCATCCTCCCCTCTCTCTCGGGTTTGTGTCCCTGACATTTTTATGCAGGGGTTTTTAAAGTCCCACATCCATCACTTGGCTCTCCATGTTTCGGGACCCCCATTGGCTCCAAGTTTTCCCAGTCGATCTCCCTTGGTTGAAATCCCCCCATTACCAGTAACTTTGCCTGCTCGAGTGAGCCTTTTTCCCACCTCAGCCAGTGTGTCCAATACCCCCTTTTGTTTTTTTCGTACCCCTCTCTTGCCTCCTGCATTTTCTGTGGGGGGGTTATACATCCTCCAATGACACTTTATGTTCTCCGGACTGAAATGTACCTACAATTAGCCCTCTTTCTCCATCATGCCACCCTTCCTTTTCCTCAAACCCCCCTTGGTTTTTATGACAGTGCAACCCCCCCCCCCTCACTCCTTCATCTTTCCTCAGGTCTGATATCCTGTTGGGAAGATTGTGTCGTTTTTGTCTCAGCGAGTTTTGTTTTGTGACTGCAGATGTCGGGGGTTTTTTCACTGATTCTTTCATTCCACTCCTCATTTTTTGTTATTCCATCCGCTTTTGTGTACCAAAACCCTTTAGTTTTTTTTCTATCATTTGTGGCATGCAAGTATAGGGGGTTTGGGGGGACGGGGGCCTTGGGGGGGGCCATAGGGGGCGGGGTTGGTGGGGTAGTGTTGGGGGGGGGGGGTCAAAGCCCATAAGGACACTTTTGGGGTGGGGTTTTGATAGGGGGGTTGGGGTGGCAGAGGGAACAGGGGTGGGTTGTAGTATAGGTCCATTTGCTTTTGGGAAATGTCGCGGGTGGGTCTTTTGGGGATTCTGTGGGGTGGTTTTTGCCCCCTCCTTTTCGGGGTCCTGCCTTTTTCATTGCTTCTCGTTCCTCCTTGCTCTCTGTACCCTCTCTTCAGGTTTCCTTTTTCTCTTTGTTTTTTTCGCGGTCGAGGTATCTCTCTGTACCCCCTTTGCCCTCATCTTGTTTTCTCTTAAATCCTGATTCGAACGTTTCTTTCCTTTGAAAGTTTCTAACCCATCCCCCACTCGCAAACCACCCAATTCTCTGAAATTTGTCACCTGGGTCATTTTCCCCTCCCCTTTTGTTTTCATGATGCCTTCAATCATTTTTTCTCCTCCTGTTTTTTTTTTTTAAAATTTTTGGGCCCCCTTGGCTTCTTGGAGCCCGTACACAAAACTGACCTCGGCCCTTTCCCTCCCCACTGGTCTCCATCTGCTCCTCGAGGCATTTTTATTTTTCCTTCCATTTACATGTTCTTTCCTTCAGTCCCTTTCAATCTGAAACTCTATTCTCAGGACTGTCTTTCCCGGCCCGCTGTCCCTTGCACGCATTGGCTGTTTGAATCCTGCAATAACAAACCTTCATTTCTTCGGACCGCGCTTATCTTAGTGTGCCACGTCTTTTCCCGGCCCCACGTGGGCTGATAGGGCCTTCGGTACGGGATGTCTCCGTTGTTCTTACCATCCCTTTTCTGCCCTCTTTGAAATTTTCCCTCATTGTCTTTTAGACCTTCGTTTGATCTCATGGCCATCGTCTTTCCCTGGCCCCCGTGGGTCTGATAGGGCCTTTGGTACGGCATGTCTCCGTTGTTGCTTCCATCCCCCCTTTTCTGCGCCGACTTTGAATTTCCGATGTCACTCTGAAATTTCATTTGTCCTCTAATCTGTTTCAGGGGTTTGCAGTTCTCTTCTAAGCACTGTATCCCCGCCTAAGACCTGTACTTCCCACTTCCGCCCTTCAGCTATCCGCCTTCCATTTTTACCAAGCCTACTATCTTCCTTTCCCCCCTCTTCCCCCCTTTTTTGGAGCTCTAACTCCCACTTTTTCCCGGGTTTGTCTACCGATCTTGGTTTTTCCCCTCCCTAAGGCCACCCATATTTTTTTTTTTTTTTTTTTTTTTTTTTTTTTTTTTTTACCGCAGACAGAAGGCAGAGGGGGAGGGGTGGGGGGGGGGGAGAGAAAAGGTAGAGAGAAAAGGGGAGAAAGAGGGGAGAGAGGAAGATAGGGGGGGAGGGGTGACCAAGGGGAAGAAGAAATTGAGAGGGAGAGAAAGGGTAAGAGGGGGAAAAAGAAGGAGAGGGGAAGGGGGAGAAAGAGAGGAGAAGTGTGGTGTGTGGTGTGTGTTGTGTGGGTGTGCGTGTTGTGTGTGGATTTTGTGTGTGTTTGTGGATTGTGTGTGTGGTTGTGGTGTGTGTGGATGTGTGAGTGTGGTGGTGTGTGTGTGTGTGTGTGCGGTGTGTGTGAGTGTGTGTGTGTGGGCGTGGTGGTGTGTTGGGGTTGCTGTGTGTGTGGTGTGTGTGCTGGTGGTGTGTGGATTGTGTGTGTGTGTGTGTGTGGTGTGGTGTGGTTTGTGTGCGGTGGTGTTGTGCGTGGTGTGTTGGGGTTGTTTGTGGTGGTGTTGTTGTGTGGTGTGTGTGTGTGTGCGTGTGTGTGTGTGTGTGCGTGGTTTGTGTGGATTGTGTTGTTGTGTGGTGTGGTGGTGTGTGGTGTGTTTGTGTGTGTGTGGTGGGTGTGTGTTGTGCGGTGTGTGTGTGGGGTTTTGTGGGGGGGTGGGGGGGTGTGGTGTGTGGGTGTGGGTTGTGTGTGTGTTGGTGTAGTGTGTGTGTGTGTGTGTGTGTGGGTTTTTGTGTGGTGCGTGTGTGTGTGTGTGTGGCGGTGTGTGTGTGTCGTGGATTGTGGGTGTGGGTGTTGGGGTGCGTGTGTGTGTGTCTGTGGGTTGTTTTGTGTGTGTGGTGTGGGATGTGTGTGCGTGGTATGTGTTGTGGGGTTGCGTGTGTGTGTGTGGATTGTGTGTGTGTGTGTTTTGTGTGTGTGTGTGTGTGTGTGTGGTGGTGTTGTGTGTGTGTAAGTGTGGTCAGTGGTTTGTGCGTGTGGCATGCGTTTTTGTTTGTTTTCGTGGTGTTGGTGTGTATGTTGTGTGTGTTTTGTGTGTGGGTGGTGTGTGTTGTGGTTTGTGTGTGTGAGTGTGTGTGTGTGGATAATGTGTTTGGGGTTTTTTGTGTGTGGAGATGGTGGGTTGTTGGTGGTGTGGTTTTGTGTTGGGTGTGTTGTTTGTGTGTGGATTTTGTGTGGGTGTATTAAATCACCTAGTTGAGGTTTCGAGTCGAGCCCCCATCTCCTGGCCCGCCTCTTTACGATCGCTACAGGGCACCTCCCCCGAGCCGTGACTTTATCCACCTCTGCTTAAAGCTATGTATGGATCCTGCCTCACTACACGCTTCCCAAAATATTCCCTTCGACTACTCTGTGGCTGAAGAAATACTTCCTAACATCCGCCTTTCATTTCTGTGAGCTTGTCTCCCTGATTGCTATAATTTCTTGACATATCTCCACTATTCGTTCTTTCTATTCATTACTCTTTTTTTTGTTATTCCATCTGCATTTGAAAAACATACTCTAAGCTGCCTTTTTATTACTGTGTTCTGGTTCTTGGGTTCCTGAACTCCTGGATATGAATCATAGAGGTGGGAGGAGGTTTGGGTGGATTGTAGTATGGACGGGAGTGGGTTTCTTTAATTGGAAAGGGTCGGGATCTTGTATGTAGAAGGGGTTGATGGGCAAGTTGAGGTTATTGTGTATGAGTGGGAGATGGGACTCAGGCTTGAGGAGAGGTCTTTGGGCTGATGTGCATAGCTTGCCACCAGAGCTAAGTACGTGTGGGTACTCACCTATTGTGTTACAGGAATCGAGTCTCAGCTCCTGCCAACCCCGCTTTGCTATTCGCTACTAGGTCTACTCTCTCGCTGCTCCAAGAGCCTTATCGTACCTCTTCTTAAAGCTATGTATGGATCCTGCATGCACTACTTTATTCTCAAGATTGTTTCCCTTTCTGACAACTATAGAGACTGAAGAAAATTAATTCCTAACAATCCTATGACTCATACCGAATTTTCGTCTTATTAGTTGTTGTCACCTTGTTTCCTGTGTACCATTTCTGAAACATTCTGGCCCCTGTCCACAACCTTTAAAATTCCTCCACATTTTTATAACGAAAATTTATCATGTTCTCTCTATCCCCATTTGTTCTCCAGCGTCGTCATTGTTTGTTTCCCTTAACCTCTCTCGTAGGACATAACCTTCCTTAGCTCCGTATTAGTCTTAATACAAATCTTTGGGCAGTTTCTCTAAAATTCTTGACGTGTTTAGGCAAGGAGTTGGATTCAAACTGGTGCTGCATACACTAATAAGATCCTGATGTACACGGTATATTAGTGTTTTGTGAATGACGTCTTACTTAGACAGATGTATAAACGCTATTCTAATGTTTAGTCAGGCCCCAATGTGCCTGGCAAGTCAAGCGGTTATTAGTTTGATGTGTGAATCAGTAGATGTACTTGGTATGATGCTCACCCCAAGATTCTTTTCTTTCAATGAGTTCTGCAGCCTTTTACTTCCTAGGCTGTACTCCATCTGCCGTCTTCTTTGTCCTTCCCCAAGCTTCAAGACATCGCACTTGAAGGGGTTAAACTCCAAGAGCCATTTTCGAACTTCGCTTGAAGCCTGTCCAGATCCCCTTGCTGGATTATTGATCCTCGCCAGCTTGTATTCTTCTCACTAGCTGCACGTCGTCTGCAAACGACACCTCTCAATCTATCCCTTCCGTAATGTCATTCACATATAAAAGAAACAGTACTGAACCTTGGTCTGACCCTTCTGGAACCCCACTCGACACATGCGCCCACTCTGACATCTTATCACGTACCAACACACTGTGTTTCCTTCCTGTCAAGTATTTACTGAACTATTTCAGCACTTTCCCTGCTATTCCTGTCTGCTCCTGTAGCTTTTCAACCAGTCTTTTGTGTGGTACTGTGTCCAAGAAGACGCAGTTTACCCACCCCTGTCTTCTGTTACCTTGTCGTAGAACGCCAGTAGGTTTGTGACACAGGATTTCCATTCCTTGAATTAATTCTGGTTGGCATGGTATTAGCCCGATTCTTCTAGGTACCACCCTATTGAGGTTTGCAGGGGTCGATTCACAGATCTACTGGCCTCCGTGTGTAGTGTTAATGTGTGGTATGTACTGTGTGTGTGTGTGTGTGTGTGTGTGTGTGTTGTTGTGTGGTGTGTGTGTGTGTGTTGTGTGTGTAACTCCACCTAGTTGAGGATGCAGGGGTCGATTCCAAGCTCTCCTGCACCGCCCTCTTCCACTGGTCGCTACTAGTCACTCCTCTCCTGAACCATGAGCATTATCGTACCTCTGCTTAAAGCTATTATGGATCCTGACTCCACTAACAATCGCTTCCCAAACTATTCCACTTCCTGACTACTCTGTGGCTGAAGAAATACTTCCTAACATCCCTTTGATTCATCTGTGTCTTCAACTTCCCAACTGTGTCCCCCTTGTTACTGTGTCCCAGTCTCTGGAACATCCTTGTCTTAGTCCACCTTGTCCAATACCCTCCAGTATTTGTAAGTCGTTATCCTGTCCCCCCTATCTCTCCTGTCCCTCCAGTGTCTGTCCAGGTTGATTTTTTCCTTAACCTCACCTCATAGGACATACCTCTTAGCTCTGGGACTAGTCTTGTAAGCACACCTTTGGCACTTTCTCTAGTTTTTCTTTACATGCTTAGGCTAGGTGTGGGTTCCAAACTGGTGCCGCAAACTCCAAAATATGGCCTAACGTACACGGTGGTATAAGGGTCCTGAAACGATTCCTTATTAAGATGTCGGAAATGCTGTTCTGAGGTTTGCCAGGGCGCCCCATATGCTGCAGCAGTTATTGAGAGAGTCGTGTGCGCTTCCAGGAGATGTTCCTGTGGTTATTACTCACCCAAGATCTTTTTTCCTTGAGTGAGGTTTGTAGTCTCTGACCCCGCTAGACTGTACTCCGTCTGCTGGCTTCTTTGCCCTTCCCCAATCTTCATGACTTTGCACTTTGGTTTTGGGAATTGACTCCAGGAGCCAATATGGCTGCCCATGGTCTGCAGCCTTTCCAGAACCCTTTGAGTTCTGCCTGGTCTTCGATCGAGTGAATTCTTCTCATCAACTTCAAGTCATCTGCAAACGAGGGACATCCTCAGAGTCTATTCCTTCCGTCATGGTCGTTCACAAATACCAGAAACAGCACTGTCCTAGGACTGACCCCCTGCGGGCCCCAGCTGGTCACAGGAGCCTCCTCCTGGACCACCTCGCCACTTACCATGACCGCTGCTGACCTTTTGACAAGTACCCAGATCCATTGTAGTGCCTTCCCTGTTATCCCTGCTTGGTCCTCCGTCTTGCCACCAAGCTCTTGAGTTGGAACTGTTCTCAACCGCCTTCTTGCAAGTCCACAGAAAATGCAATCCACCCACGCCCTCTCCTCTCTTGTCTTACTGCTGACACCATGTCATAGAACTCCAGTAGGTTTGTGACACAGAATTTCCCGTCCCCTGAAACATGTTGGCTGCTGTTTGATGAGATCGTTCCTTTCTAAGGTGTTCCACCACTTCTTCCTCCTGATAATCTTCTCCATGGATTTTTGCAACATACATGTCAGTGACACAGTCCTGTAGTTTAATGCTTCATTGACTGTCTCCTTTTTTAAAGATTTGGGACTACATTACTGTCTTCCATGCCTCAGGCAATCTCCCTGTTTTTCGATAGAATGTATTGAATATTTTGTTAGGGGTACACATAGCGCCTCTGCTTCCCCTCTCTCAATACCCAAGGTGAGATTCTTTCTGCCCCATTGCCTTTGAGGTATCTAGCTCACTCAGAAGCCTCTTCACTTCTTCCGTCGGTTGGTGGCCACTGTGTCCAGCACATGGTGTGTGTGCCCCACCGGGGGGGGATCGGGGGGGGGGGTCCGTCTTTCTGAGAGTCCCTTCTGTCACCTCTGTGAACACTTCTTGATCTCTTGTTGAGTTCTTCACATACTTCAATGTCTTTTCTTGTTGTCTCTCCTCCTTCCTTCCTTAGAACTGATTACCTGGTCCTTGACTGTTGTTTCCTCCTGATGTGGCTGTACAACAGTTTCGGGTCAGATTTGACTTCGCTGCCTATGTCATTTTCATATTGTCTTTGGGCCTACCCTTCTGATCTGGTGCATATTCGTTTCTGGCTCTACGTGACTGTTCCTCCTTATTCTCCTGTCCTTTGTCCTTCCTATATCTCTTCCATTCCCTAGCCCACTTGGTAATTTGCCTCCCCCTGCACCTTTTGGTTAAACCATGGGCTCATCCTGGCTTTCTCATTTAATCCTGTTCCCTTGGTACCAACCTCTCCTCAGCCTCCTAGCATTTTGTTGCTACAAAATATCCTTCATCTCCTTAACTGCTTCCCTGCCAGTTCTCTGAGTCCACTGAACCGCAGTCAGTAGTTTCCTCATTCCCTCTGTAGACCCCTTTCTTTGTAGTTTGGCTTCATTCGTCTGGCCTTCCTGCTTCCTCCCTCCACTTGTAGCTCTACTGTTGTATTCGAAGCTTAAAACCACATGTCCACTGGCCCCAAGGGGTCTTTTCATATGTTGGATGTCCCTCGATACTGCACTACTCAAGGTGAATATTAAGTCCACCTTGCTGGTTCATCTCTCCACCTCTCTCTTGTAGTGTCCCCATACGTTTGGCACATGACGTTTTATCCCAGTACCACCTCCATCATCTTAGCCCTGCCATGTAATCTTGTCCCCGCATGTGGGTCCAAGTTCTCCCAATCGAACTCCTTGTGGTTAAAATTCACCCATGATCAGGAGCTATTGCCCTGCATGGGGGGCCCCATGAGCTCGGTTCTGGCCACTTTAGCCAGTGTGTCAACCATACGCTCTATATTGCTTCTACGTCGTAACTCTTGGCCTTGGTCATCCTGCGTATTCCTGTGGTGGGTTTAGACATCACTGCAATTACCTAGGACCTTGACCTCCAGAGTGAAGTGTTTCCCGCTATGTAATCACTTTCTTCTCCGCTGTCTCCTCTTCTCCGCTCATCAAAATTCCAGCGATTATTGATCAGCAACACCACTCCTCCAACCCCCCTGTTTCCCTCTGACCTTTCTCAATTCGTATCCCCGTTGGAAAGATGGCATCTGTTATCATACCTGTAAGCATTGGTTTTCTGTGTGAGCTATTAATGTTCGGTGATGTTTATTAGACCTCTTTCATGTCACTTCCTACAGCCACTTTATTTTGGTTATTCCATCAGCGTTTGTGTACCATACCAGTGTGGTGTGTGTGTGTGTGTGTGTGTGTGTGTGTTGTTGGGTGCAGTGTGGTGTGTGTGTGTGTGTGTGGTGTGTGTGTGCCGTTGTGCGTGTGTTGTGGTGTGTGTGCGTGTGTTCGTGCGGTGTGCGTTGAGCTGTGCGTGTGTGTTGTGTGTATGTGTGAGATTGTCCCTGGTGCGTGGTGTGAGTGGATTGTCTGTGTGTGTGAGTGAGTGTGTGTGTGTGTGTGTGTGTGTGTGTGTGTGTGAGTGTGTACTCACCTAGTTTAGGTTGCAGGGGTCGAGTCCGAGCTCCTGGCCCCCCTCTTTCACTGATCGCTACTAGGTCACTCTCCCCGAACCGTGAACTTTACATACCCTCTGCTTAAAGCATGTTGGATCCTGCCATCAACTACATCGCTTCCCAACTATTTCCACATACCTGACTACTCTCTGGCAGAAGAAATACTTCTTGAGTGTGTGTGTGTGTGTGTGTGTGTGTGTGTGTGTGTGTGTTGTGTGAGTGTGTGTGTGTGTTGTGTTGTATCTCGCCTATTTGAGGTTGCGGGGGTCGAGTCCGAGCCCTGGCCCCGCCTCTCACTGATCGCTACTAGGTGGTGGTGTGTGTGGTGAGGTTGCGTGTGCGAGTGTGTGTGTGAATTGTGTGAGTGTGTGTGTGTGTGTGTTGTGCGTGTGTGTGGTGTGTGTGTGTGTTGTGTGTGTGTTTGCGTGAGGTGTGTGTGGTGGTGTGTGTGGTGTTGTGTGTGTTGTGTGTTGAGTGTGTGTAAGTGTGTGCTGTAATGTGTGTGTGTGTGTTTGGTGCGTGTGTGCATTGCCGTATTTGTGTGTGAGCCTGGTGTGCGATGTGGTGGTGTTGTGTGTGGTGTGTGTGTGTGTGTGTGTGTGTGTGTGTGTGGTGTGTGTGGTTTGTGTTTGTGTGGTGTGTGTGTTAGTGTGTGTGTGGTGTGTGCGTGTGTGTGAGTGTGTGTGGATTGAGTGGCGTGTGTGGTGTGCGAGTGTGTGTTGAGTGTGAGTGTGAGTGTGTGTGGTGTGTGTGTGTGTGTGTGTGGTGTGGTGCGTGGGTATGTGTGTGGTGTGTGAGTGGCCGTTGAGTGTGAGTGTGTGGATTGTGTGTGTGTTTTTGTGTGTGGTGTGGTGTTGGTGTGTGATGTGTGTGTAAGTGGTGTGAGTGTGTTGTGTCCGTGTTGCATGCGTTTGGGTGTGTTGCGTGTGTGAGTGTGTGTATGTGTGTTGTATTGTGTGTGTTGAGTGTGTGTTTGTGTGTGTGTGTGTGTGTGTAGTGTGTGTGTGTGGTGTGTGTGTTGTGGATTGGTGTGTTGTGTGGTGTGGTGTGGGTGTTGTGTGTGGAAGATTTGCGTGCGTGTGTGTGTGTGTGGTGTGACCGTGTGTGTGTTTGTCAAGTGTGGATTGTGTGTGTTGGTGTGTGTATGTTATGCGTGTGTGTGTAGGTGTGTACTCACCTAGTTCACCTAGTTGAGGGTTGCATGGGTCCGAGTCCAAGCCCTGGCCCCAAGCCTCTCACGTGGCTACTAGGTCACTCTCCACCTGAACCATGAGCTTTTCAGTACCACTCAGCTAAAAGCTATGTATGGATCCTGCCACCACTACATCGGCTTTCCCAAACTTTTCCACTTCCTGACTACACTGTGGGCGAAGAAATACTGTCCTAACATCCCTTTGGTATTCATCTGTTCTTCCAGCTTCCAACTGTGTCCCCGTGTTGCTGTGTCCCATGTCTCTGGAACATTCCTGTCTGTGTCCACCTTGTCATTCCTCTCATATTTTGTAAGTCCCGTTATCATGTCCCCCCCTATCTCTCCTGTCCACCAATTGGGTCGTCAGGATGATTTCCCTTAACCTCTCATCATAGGACATACCTCTTAACTCTGGGAAGCTGATTCTTGTGCAAACCTTTGGCACTTTCCTCTAGTTTCTTTACATGCTTGGCTAGGTGTGGTTCCAAACAGGTGCCGCATACTCCAATATGGGCCTAACGGTACACAGTGGTACAGGGTCCTGAACGATTCCTTATTAAGATTCGGAATGCTGTTCTGAGGTTTGCTATGCGCCCCATATGCTGCAGCATTATTTGGTTGATGTGCGCTTCAGGAGATGTGCCTGGTGTGCTACACACCCCAAGTCTTTTTCCTCGATGAAGTTTGTAGTCTCTGACCCCCAAGACTGTAGTCCGACTGCGTTCTCTTTGCCCTTCCCCAAGCCTCATGACTTTTGCACTTGTGGGATAGAACTCCAGGAGCCAGTTTCGGACCAGGTCTGCAGCCTGTCCTGATCCCTTTGTGTAGTTCTCTGCCTGTCTTCGATCGACTGAACTCTTCTCATCAACTTTCACGTCCATCTGCAAAACAGGGACACCCTCGGGAGTTTATTCTTCCGTCATGTCGTCAAAAATACCAGAAACAGCACTGGTCATAGGACTGACCCCTGGGGGACACCGCTGGTCACAGGTGCCCTCTCTGACACCTCACCACTTACTCATTACTCCGCTGCAGTCTTCCTGACAAGTATTCCCTGAACCATTGCAGTGCCTTCCCTGTTATCCCTGCTTGGGTCCTCCCGTTTTTTGTCACTAAATCCCTTGCTGTGGATACTGTGTCAAACGCCTCTTGCAGTTCAAGAAAATGCCAATCCACCCACTCCCTCTCTCCTCTTTGTCTTACAAGCTGTCACCATGTCATAGAAACTTCCAGTAGGTTTTTGTGGACAACAGGGATTTCCCGATCCTTCTTTGAGAAACCATGTTTTCCTGCCTGGTGTTGAGATTCATTCCTTTCTAGATTTCCACCCCTTCTTCTCATGACAATCTTTTCCATGCGATTTTGCATTCTAAAAGCATGTGCAGTGACACTGGTCTGCTTAGTTTAGTGCTTCATGTTGACACCTTTTTTAAAAGATTGGGACCACATTTGCTATTCCTTCCATCATCAGGCAATCTCCCCTGTGAGGTGTTTGCGTGCGTGCGTTGTGTGTGTATGGTGTGTGTGTCTTTGTGATGTGGTTTGTGTGTGCGGTGTGTGCATGCGTTTGTAATAGTGTGTGTGTGTTGACTCACCAATTTGTGGTCTGCCAGGGGTCGAGTCATAAGCTCCTGGCCCCGCCTCTTCGCTGATGTTACTAGGTCATCTCTCTCCTCTCTCCCTGCCCATGAGCTTTAATCAACCTCGCCTTAAAACAACGTATGGTTTCCCCCTCCACTACGTCACTTCCTAGGCTATATCCACGGCATACTACTCTATGCCTGAAGAAATACTTCCTAACATCCCTTTGATTCATCAGATTCCTTCCCACTTCCAATAGTTGATCTCTTGTGTCTGTGTCCCCTTCCTGGAACATCCCTGTCTGTTCTAGACTCCCACCTTGTCTATTCCGCGCAGTATTTTATATGTCGTTATTCATGTCTCCCCTGACCCTCCTGTTCCTCCAATTGTCGTCAGGCCGATTTCCCTCAACCTTTCTTCGTAGACAATCCCCGTAGCTCTGGGACTAGTCTTGATTGGGCAAACTTGCACTTTCTCTAAATTTCTTGACGTGCTTGACTAGTGTGAGATTCCAAACAGGTTCTGCATACTCCATAATGGGCCTGACGTAAAAGGTATACAGAGTCTTGAACGAATCCTTACTGAGGAAATCGGAACGCTATCCGAAGGTTTGCCAGGCACCCGAAAGCTGCAGCAGGTATCTGATTGAATGTTGCGCGTGTGTGATTGTATGTTGATGTACTCACCAAGATGTTACTCACCAGTTGAGGTTGCGGGTCCGAGTCCGAGCTCCTGCCCCCGCCTCTTTCACTGATCGCACCTATCACTTTCCCTGAGCCGTGAGGCTTTATCATACCTCTGTCTTAAAGCTATGTATGGATATTCCGCCACTACATCGCTTCCCAAACTATACCACTCACTGACTACTCTGTGGCTGAAGAAATACTATCCTAACATCCCCTGGTGATTCATCTGTGTACTTTCAACTCCAACCCGTGTTCCCTTGTTACTGTTCCAAACTCTGGAACATCGCTGTCTTTGGTCCAACTTGTCAATTCCTTCTCAGTATTTTTGTATGTCGTTATCCATGTCCCCCCTATCTCTTCCCGTGTCGTCCATGATGTCAGGTTGATTTCCCTTAACCTCTCCTCGTAGGACATACCTCTTAGCTCTGGGACTAGTCTTGTTGCAAACCTTGCACTTTCGCTAGTTTCTTACGTGCTTGGCTAGGTGTGGTTTCCAAACATGTGCAGCAAGCTCCAATTATGGGCCTAACGTGCACGGTGTACAGGGTCCTGAACGAATCTTATTATTAATGTCGAATGCTGTTCTGAGGTTTGCTAGCTCTCATATGCTGAAGCGTTATTGGTTGATGAGCGCTTTCAGGAGATGTCCGTGTTATACTCACCCCAAGAGATCTTTTTTCCTGAGTGAGGTTTTGTAGTCTCTGCCCCCCTAAGACATGTACTCCGTCTGCGGTCTTCTTTGCCCTTCTCCAATCTACATGACTTTGCACTTGGTGGGATTGAACTCCAGGAGCCAATTGCTGGACCAGGTCTGCAGCCTGTCCAGATCCCTTTGTAGTTCTGCCTGATCTTCGATCGAGTGAATTCTTCTCATCAACTTCACGTCATCTGGAAACAGGGACACCTCAGAGTCTATTCCTTCCGTCACGTCGTTCACAAATACCAGAAACAGCACTGGTCCTAGGACTGGCCCCTGTGGGACCCCGCTGGTCACAGGTGCCCACTCTGACACCTCGCCACGTACCATTACTCGCTGCTGTCTTTCTGACAAGTATTCCCTGATCCATTGTAGTACCTTCCCTGTTATCCCTGCTTGGTCCTCCAGTTTTTGCACCAATCTCTTGTGTGGAACTGTGTCAAACGCCTTCTTGCAGTCCAAGAATATGCAATCCACCCACCCCTCTCTCTCTTGTCTTACTTCTGTCACCATGTCATAGAACTCCAGTAGGTTTGTGACACAGGATTTCCCCCCCTTAAACCATGTTGGCTGCTGTTGATGAGATCATTCCTTTCTAGGTGTTCCACCACTCTTCTCCTGATAATCTTCTCCATGATTTTGCATACTATACATATCAGTGACATTGGTCTGTAGTTTAATGCTTCATGTCTGTCTCCTTTTTTAAAGATTAGGACTGCATTTGCTGTCTTCCATGCCTCAGACAATCTCCCTGTTTCGATAGATGTATTGAATACTGTTGTTAGGGGTTCACATAGCGCCTCTGCTCCCTCTCTCAATACCCATGGGGAGATGTTATCTGGCCCCATTGCCTTTGAGATATCTAGCTCACTCAGAAGCCTCTTCACTTCTTCCTCGGTTGTGTGCACTGTGTCCAGCACATGGTGGTGTGCCCCACCTCTCCGTCTTTCTGGAGTCCCTTCTGTCTCCTCTGTGAACACTTCTTTGAATCTCTTGTTGAGTTCCTCACATACTTCACGGTCATTTTCTTGTTGTCTCTCCTCCTTCCTTCCTTAGCCTGATTACCTGGTCCTTGACTGTTGTTTTCCTCCTGATGTGGCTGTACAACAGTTTCGGGTCAGATTTGGCTTTCGCTGCTATGTCATTTTCATACTGTCTTTGGGCGTCCCTTCTTATCTGTGCATATTCGTTTCTGGCTCTACGACTGCTCTCCTTATTCTCCTGGGTCCTTTGCCTTCTATATTTCTTCCATTCCCTAGCACACTTGGTTTTTGCCTCCTTGCACCTTTGGGTAAACCATGGGCTCATCCTGGCTTTTTCATTATTCCTGTTACCCTTGGGTACAAACCTCTCCTCAGCCTCCTTGCATTTTGTTGCTACATATTTCATCATCTCATTAACTGGCTTCCCTGCCAGTTCTCAGTCCCACTGAACCCCGTTCAGGAAGTTCCTCAATCCTGTGTAGTCCCCTTTCTTGTAGTTTGGCTTCATTCGTCCTGGCCTTCCTGCTTCTCCCTCCACTTGTAGCTCTACTGTGTATTCGAAGCTTAAAACCACATGGTCACTGGCCCCAAGGGGTCTTTCACATGTGATGTCCTCGATATCTGCACTACTCAAGGTGAATACTAAGTCCAGCCTTGCTAGTTCATCCTCTCCTCTCTCTCTTGTAGTGTCCCTTACGTGTTGGTACATGAAGTTTTCCAGTACAACCTCCATCATCTTAGCCCTCCATGTATCTTGGCCCCCATGCGGGTCCAAGTTCTCCCAATCGATCTCCTTGTGGTTAAAGTCACCCATGATCAGGAGCTTTGTCCTGCATGCATGAGCTCTTCTGGCCACTCTAGCCAGTGTGTCAGCCATCGCTCTATTGCTCTCGTCGTACTCTTGCCTTGGCCTCCTGCTGTTCTGTGGTGGGTTATACATCACTGCTATTACCACCTTGGGACCTCCAGAGTGAAGCGTTCCCGCTATGTAATCACTTTCTTCTCCACTGTCTCCTCTCTCCAGTTCATCAAAATTCCAGCAATTTTTGATCAGCAATGCCACTCCTCCACCCCCCCCTGTTCCCTCTGTCTTTCCTCAGGTTTGGTATCCCGTTGGAAAGATGGCATCTGTTATCATACCTGTAAGCTTGGTTTCTGTGAGAGCTATGATGTCCGGTGATGCCTCTTTGACTCTTTCATGCCACTCCTCCCACTTATTTGTTATTCCATCAGCGTTTGTGTACCATACCTTCAGTTTCCCTTCCAACACTGTGGTTTGGGGGGCCTGTGAGGGTGGGAGACCTGGTAGCATACTGTGGGATTGTGTAGCTCAGTGTTGGGTGGAGGCTGTGGGTATGGATTGTAGTGTGTGTTGGGATGGTGTGATAGGTTGAATGGTTCTGAGAATAGTTGTGGGTGTGCTTGCCCTTGCTGTTCTGTTCTGCTCTGACTGACCTCTGCTGGTTCCATCCTTGTCTCTTTTCCTAGCTCCTTTCGCTTTTTTGTCCTCTCCCTCAGCTGCTGTCGTTCTGATTGTGTTCTGTCTCTGTCTAGGAACACCCTCTTGTACTCTTCCTAGTATTTCAATCGTGGTTTCTCTTGGAGGATCCTGTTCCGCACTGTTTCCGTCCTGAGAATCGGCTTGATTGGTCGGTTTCTCCCCTTCGAGTACCCCCCTATTCTCTGAAAATGTGTGTGTGTGTGTGTGTGTGTGTGTGTGTGTGTACTCACCTATTTGTACTCACCTATTTGTGGTTGCAGGGGTCGAGTCCTAGCTCCTGGCCCCGCCTCTTCACCGGTTGCTACTAGACCCTCTCTCTCCCCGCTCCATGAGCTTTATCAAACCTCGTCTTAAAACTGTGTATGGTTCCTGCCTCCACTACGTCATTTTCTAGGCTATTCCACTGCCTTACAACTCTATGACTGAAGAAATACTTCCTACTATCTCTCTGACTCATTTGTGTCTTCAACTTCCAATTGTGGCCTCTTGTTTCTGTGTCCCCTCCCTGGAACATCCTGTCCTTGTCCACCTTGTCTATTCCACGCAGTATTTTATATGTCGTTATCATGTCTCCCCTGACCCTCCTGTCCTCCAGAGTCGTCAGGCCGATTTCCCTTAATCTTTCTTCATAGGACATTCCGTGTGTGTGTGTGTGTGTGTGTGTGTGTGTGTGTATGTGTGTGTGTGTGTGTGTGTGTGTGTGTGGTATGTGTGCGTGTGTGTGTCTGTGTGTGTGTGTGTGGATTGTCTGTGTGTTTGTGTGTGCGTGCGTGTGTGCATGCGTTTGTATGTGTGTGGTGTGTGTGTGTGTGTGTGGTGTGTGTGTGTGTGTGTGTGTGTGTGTGTGTGTGTGTGTGTGTGTGGTTGTGTGTATGTGTGTGTGTGTGTGTGTGTGTGTGGTGTGTGTGTGTGTGTGTGTGTGTGTGTGTGTGTGTGTGTGTGTGTGTGTGTGTGTGTGTGTGGATTGTATGTGTGTTTGTGTGTGCCCGACTGTGCACTCACAGAGTTGTATTTCCAAAGAGTCGAGATATAGCTCTTGTCTTCTGACTTCTTGGGTCTTAGAATATATGCTTTTGTTTGTGTGTATGTATTACGACTGTTCATCATCCTGTGTGTGTGTAGGTATTATGACTGTTCATTATCCTGTTTGTGTGTAGGTATTATGACTGTTTATGTTACGACAGTTCATCACGCTGTGTGTTGATGATGTGACTGTTCATCAAACTGTGTATATGTGTCCTGACTGGGTACCACCATGAATGTTGGAGTTATGACTATTCATAACCCTGTGTGCGTTGTTGTTATGAATGTTCATCACCCGGTTTCAGTGTGTGGGTTATTATGAATGTTATCACCCTCGTGCGCGTCTCGTGCGCGTGTTTATGAGTGTTCTTCAATCCTCGTGTTGTGGTGATGTTTTTAAATGGTTTTCCACTTCCGTGTTGTATGTTGGTTTATGGACTGATCATTTCACTGCATGTGTGTTGTGACTGTTCATCTCCCTGCTTGTCTGTGTTCGTGAGCTATTGTGACCTGACCTGTTCATCTCCCTGCATGTATGTGTTGGTGTGGACTGTTCATTCCCTGGCTCTGCATGTGTGCTGTGTGATTGTAGTGACTGTTCATCTCCCCTGCATGTTTTGTGTTGTGGGGACTGTTCCATCTCCCTACTGCATTCTGTGTGTTTGTGACTGCTGTTCATGCTCCCCTGCATGTGTGTTGTGATGTTCATCTCCCTGCATGTGTGTTTTTTGTGACTGTTCATCTCATGAATGTGTGTTCTGTGACTGTTATCTCCTGCTGCTGTTGTTTTGTTGACTGTTCATCTCTGCATGTTTTGCTTCTGCTGACCTGCTGTTCATCTCCCTCTGCAATGTAGTCATGTGTGACCTGACTGTTCATCTCCCTGCATGTGGTGTTGTGATGTTCATTCCTCCCTGCATGTGTGGTGTGACTGATGTTCATCTCCCTTGCAATGTGTGTTGTGACGGTTCATCTCCCTGCAATGTGTTGTTGTTTATGTGACTGTTTCATCTCCCTGCTGTGTGTTGTTGTTGTGGACTCTTTTTCATATCCGCTGCATCGCTGTGTTGTGGACCTCAGTTCATTCTCCTGCAGGTGTGCTGTGATGTTCATCTCCCTGCCATGTGTTGGGTTGTGATGTCATCTTTCCATGCATGTGTGTTTTTGTGTGACGCTGTTCTTTATTCCCCTGCCATGTGTTTGTGTTGTGTTTGAGTGTGACTGTTTCCATCTCCCTGTATATGTGTTGGAATTGTTCATCTTCCTGCAATGTGTCTGTTGTGTTGGTGGACATGTTCATCCCTCCCTGCACAAGTTTGTACTGAGTTTGTTCATCTCCCGTACTTGCCACCTGTGTGTTCTGTGTGAGTGTTTATATGTCTTCTCTGCATTTTGTGTGTGTCTGTTGTTCATCTCCCTGATGTGCTGTTTGTGATGTGCATCTCTATGCATGTGTGATGTGATTGTTCACTATCCCCTGCATGTGTGTTGTGTTGATTGTTCAGCTTCCTGCATGTGTGTTGTGACGATTGGTTTTCATCTTCCTGCATGTGTCGTTCGTGACTGTTCATTCTCCCACATGATGTATGTGATTTATTCCATCTCCCTGCATTTGTGTGTTTCGTTTGTGACTGATTCATCTCCCTGCATGTGGTGTTTGTGATTGGTCCATCCTCCCTGCATGTGGTGCTTTGTGATTGTTCATCTTCTGCACCAATGTGTGTTTGTGATGTTACATTTCCCTTGCATGTGTGCTTGTTTTATGACTGTTAATCTTCCCTGCATGTGTCTGGTGGGATTAGCTTCATTGTCCCTGCATTGCTGGGTTGCTGTGTCGTTTGATTGTGATCTCCGTGCTACTGCGACATCTGGGGCGTCAGTTCGTGAGTTGTCTTCTTCCTGCTTGTGTCGTTGTGTCTGGGGCATCGCCCTACATGATGTCGTGGTTTTGTTGTCTCATCTCCCTCTGCCATGTGGGTTGTGGGATTGTTTATTCTACTGCCATTTGTGGTGTGATTGTTCAGGCTCTATGCATTCATGTGTTGTTTTTTGATCTGTGTTCATCTCCCAGCAGTTTGTGTGTTGTGGAACCTGTTCCATCTCCACATGCAGGTGTCCTGTTGTGATTTGGTTCATCTCCCTGTCACTGTGTGTTTGGTGAATTGTTCTTGTGATTGTTCATTCTCACTTTGCATGTGTGTTTGTGATTGTTTTTCTCTCTACATGTGTGTTTGTGGTGGGTGTGCTGATGCTTGTACATCTCCTGCTGTGTTTGCTTGTGACCCTGTTCATCTCCCTACAAGTGTCTGCTGGTGTGTGATTGGTTCAATCTTCCTGCCCATCTTTTGTAATTGTTGTGTTTGCGTGACTGTTCATCTCCCTGCATGTGCAGTTTGAATCAGTTGGTGAATGGTGTGTGATTATTCATCTTCCTGCATTGTGTGTTGTGACCGCTATTCCCTCTGCCATGTCGTTGGTTGTGTCTGTTCATCTCCCTGCATGTTTGTGTTGTGATTAATTCACTTCTTCCTGCACTGTGTATTGTGACAGTTCAACTCCGCATGGGCTGTTGTTTGTGTGTTGTATTGTGACCTGTGTTCATCTCCTGCATGCTTGTTGTGTTGTGTGAGAGTTCATCTCCCTGACTTGGTGTTGTTTGCGTCCCTGTTCATCTCCCTACATGCTTCGTGATTGGTGTGTGTGATGTGATTGTGTCATCTTCCTTGCATGTGTGTGTTGACTTGTTAATTTCCTCTGCACCTGCCCATTCCATGTGTGTTGTGTTTTTGGTCATCTCTCATGCATGGGTTTTGGTAGGGTAGAGGTGAAGGGTTTCATCTGCTGCAATGTGTGGGGTCTTGGTGACTGTTCATGTCTCCCTATCATGTCCGTGCTATTGATACGTTTCATCTTCCTGCACCCAGGTTGTGTTTGTGGATACTGTATCATATCCCCTGCTTGTGTGTTGTGTCTGTTCATCTACCTACAGGTGCCTGGTGGTGGGTCTGCTGCAGTAAGGGGTCGTGTACGGTTTGCGGGGTGGTAACTGGTGCTAGAGCCCCGGAAATATTGGGAGAGTTGTGTTTAGTTATCGTCCTGCCATGTGTCGGGTTCGTGATGTCTTGTTTCATCTTCCCGACGGCATGGGGTGATTCGGTTTTGCCTGTGTGGGATCAGGTTTAATCTCCCCCGGCCATGGGGTGGTTGGGGGGTCCGGGGAAGAGCCCGACAGGGGGGGCGGGCTCTGATGTGTCGTGTGTGTGTTTGGTGTTCTCTTGCCCGGCTGTGTGTGTGCATGGGCCTGGTGACTCGTGCATCTCCCGCATTCAGGTGGGTTGGAGTCGGGGGCTGCTGGTGTGGGGGTCTTCGGCGTCCGGCAACGTGGGGGTGTGTGGCTAGCGAAGGGGCTGAGAACGGCTTGCGGTGTTTTTGTGGGGGTGGGTGTGACTGTTTCATCTCCTGCACGTGGTGTTGTGATTGTTCATACTCCCCTTCCCTGCATGTGTGGGGGTTCTGTGCATTTCTCGGTGATTGTTTCATCTCCACCCGGCATTGTGTGTCGGGCTTCGGTGTGTCATCTTCCTGCATAAGTGGTTCTCGTTGTGGATGTTTCATTTTATCACCATACATGCATGTTCGTGATGATTGTTCATCGCCCTGCATGTGTGTGTTGACTGTCTCTCTGTTCATCTCCCCTGCATGTGTGTTGTGATTGTTAATTCTCCTGATTTGTGTTGTGTTGTGATTGTTTCATCTCTATAGGCAGGTGTGTTGTTTTTGTGAGGACTGTTCATCTCCTGAATGTGTCGTTTGTGACCTGTTCATCTCCCTTGCCATGTGTGTTGTTGACCTGGGTCCATCTCCTGCATGTGTGTTGTGAATTGTTTCTTCTCGTTCTCCCTCGCTTGTGCTGTTGATGTGATTGTTCATCTCCTCTGCATTTTTTGGCTGTGTTTTGCTGATTGTTTCATCTTCCTTGCACGTGTCGTTGTGATTCCTGTGTCATCCCCCTACAGGCTTGTTTTGGAGATTGTTCATTCGCCTTGCTAATGTGTGTTGTGTGTGTTTGGTTCAGTGCTTCCATGCCATGTGTGGTTTTGTCTGATTGTTATCTCTTCTGCTGTGCTGTGTTGTTGGGGAATGTTCAATTCCTTGCATGTGTGATCGTTGTGATACTGTTCATACTCTCCCTCTGCATGTGTTGTTGTTGAATTTGTTACATCTCCCGCATGTGTGTTGGTGTTGTGATTGTTCATCTCCTGCAGGTGTGTTGTTAGACCGTCTCATCTCCCTCGCAAATGTGTTGTCTCGTGACAGTTCATCTCCCCTGCATGTGTGTTGTGACCTGTTTTTTCATCTCCCCCTGCACATGTGTCCTTGGTGTGAGTTTCATCTCCCCTGCATTGTGTACTGGTGTGATTATCCATCTTCCCTGCATGTTGTAGGTGTTGTCTCGGTTCAGGCCCTGCATGTGTTATTGTTGAACAGTTCATCCTCCTGCATGTGTTTGTTGTGACTCTGTTCTTCTCCCTCGTATGTTTTGTCATGTGCAGTCGTTCATCTCCCTGCATGTTGTTTGGGATTTCGTTTCATGCTTCTGCATCTTCTGTGTTTTTGTCATGTGTATGGTTTTCTATTTCCTTCCTGCATGTGTTTTGTCGATTTTTCATTCCCTACATGTTGTCTTGTGATGTGATTGCTCCATCTTCCTACATGTGTGCTGATTGATGGTTCATCTTCCTGCATCTGTGTGCTATTATGATGCGTTCATCTTCCTGCATGTGTTGTCTTGTGACCTGTTCATCTCCCTACATGTGTTGCTATGTATGATCGCTTCATCTTTCCTGCATACTTGTGGTGTTTTGTGAACCCTGTTTTCAATCCCTCTGCCATGTGTGTTTGTTGACTGTACATCTCCCTACATGTGTCCTACCTGTTGATTCGTTCTTCATCTTCCTGCAATGTTGTAGTGTGTTGTTTGACTGGTCATCTCCCTGCATTGTGAGTTCCGTTGGATTATTAATCCATCCCTGCATTCCATGTGTGTGTGTGAATGCGGTTCATCTACCTGCTGTGTTGTTTCTGGTGGACTTGAGGCATCCTCCCCTCTGCCAGTGTGTGTTCTTTTGTGAGACAGTTCATCTGCCCTTGCATGTGTGTTGTACTGTTCTTATCCCGGCATGGCTGTTTTGTGTTGTGGACAGTTCATCTCCACTGCAGGTGTGTTACCTGTGGTCAGCAGTTCCTATCTCCCTGTTCTATGTACGTCGACTGGCTTTCTTGCGACCTTGTGCAATCCTTCGCTTGCTAGGGGTGTTTGTGACATGTTCAATCTTCCGGCACAAGGTGTGTTTTTCGTTCTGTGTGGAGTTTAGTTCATCTTAACTGCTGTGTGTGTTGCTGGTCTGTTCATTCTCCCCTAACATGATGCTGTTGGTGTTCGGTCCTGGTTATTGTTATCTTCCATGCATGTGCTGGTTTGTGGGTTTGTCTTGTGAATGTTTCATTCTCCTGCACATGTTGTGTTGTCTTGTTGGGACTGTCATCTACCCCTGCATTTGGTTTGTGGTTGTGTATGTGATTTGTTCAGCTCCCTGCATTGTGGTTGTGCTTGTTCCATCTCACTACTTGCCATGTTGTGATTGTCATCTCCCTGCATGTGTGTTTTGTGTTGACCTGTTTCATCTCCCTGCATTGGCTGTGTGGTTGTTGACTGTTCCATCTCCCTGCATGTGTTGTATGTGATTGTTCATCTCCCAGCATTGTCGTTGGTGTGATTGGTTCATCTCCTGCTTGTGTGGTGTGATGGTTCATTCTTCCTGCTATGTGTGTGTCGGTGTCATGTTCATCTCCCTACATGCATGTTCGTGATTTGTTCACTCCCCTGCATGTTGTGTCATGTGGGGGTGAATGCACTGTTCTTCTCACCTGCATGTGTGTTGTGATTGTTTTCATCTCCCTGTTGTTGCTAGTTGTGATTCGTTTTTTCATCTCTAGGAGTGTGTGTTGTGACTGTTTTCATCTCCCTGAATTGAAGTTGTTTGTGACATGTTCATCTCCATGCATGTGTTGTTTCTGTGAGGTGTGTGTTCATCTCCCTTGCATCGTGTGGTTACTGTTGATTGTTCATCTCCTCTGCTGTCATGGGTGGTTTTGTGATTGGTCTTCTTCCTGCATGTGTGTGCGTTGTGATTGTTCATCTTCCTGCATGTTGTTGTTTGTGAGTGTTCATCTCCTTGCATGTGTCGGTTGTTTGGCGATGTTCATCTCCCTTACATGTGGTGCTCTTGTGATTGTTCATATTCCTGCATGGTGTGGTGTGACTGTTCATCTCCTGCATGTCTGTCAGGTTATGTCTGTGACTGTCATTCCCGACATGTCTCGTCGAGTGTGATTGGTCAGCTCCCTGCATCTGGGTGTTTCTGTGCTGTTAATCCTCCCTTCATGGGTTTGTTTTGACCCCGTTCATGCCTCCCGGCTTTTCGTGTTCATTTGTGATTGGTACATGATCCCACTACTGCATGCATGTGTAAGTATTGACTGTATCAGCTCCTTCCATGTGTTGTTGTTGTTTGTACCCGGGCCGGTCATCTCCCTGCATGTGTAGTTGTCGAGGGTTCAGTTCATCTCCCCTGATGTAGTGTTGCTTCGACTGTTATCCTCAACTACATGCTAGTCGTTGTGATTTGTTCTTCTTCCTGCTTTGTGTTTGTGTTGCTGTGACTGTTCATTTCCTGCATGTGTGTTTTGTGATTGTTCATCTTTCCTGCAGGTGTTGTTATGTTTTGTGATTATTCATTTCCCTGCATGTGTGTGTTGTGACCTGCTGATCATCTCCCTACATGTGTGCTATATGATTCGTTTCATCTACCCTGCATCAATGGTGTTGTGACCTGTTCATCTCCCTGCCATTGTGTGTTAGTGACTCGTTCATCTACCTACATGTGTCTGCTGTGGATTTTGTTTCATCTTCCTGAATGTGTATGTTGTGACTGTTCACTTATCCATGCATGTGTGGTTGACGTTTGAGCGACCAGTGCATCTCCTGCATGGGTGTTGTGACGGTTATTCCCTGCATGTGTGGTTGTGCAGTTCATTCTCCTGCGTTGTGTTGTAGTGACCGTTCATCTCCATGCATTTGTGCTGTGATTGTTCATCTCCCCTGCTTGTGGGTTGTTGATTATTTTCATCTCTTCCTGCATGTTTGTGTGTGTGATTGTTCCTCTCCCTGCAATGTTGTGTTTTGTGTGATTGTTCATCTCACTGCGATGTGTGTTATGTGAGTGTTCATCTTTCCTGACATATGTCGTTGTAACGGTTCATCTCCCTGCAGTGTGTTCGTGACCCGGCGTTCATCGACCTGCAATTGTGTGCTTGTGATTGTTCATCTCCATTGTACGGTGTGTTCTTTGTGATCTTCATCTCCTGCATTTGTGTTAGTTGTGAATTGTTGAACTCTCCTGTCCATCCTGCATTGTTGTGTTCTGAATTGTTCATCGCCCCCTCTGCATGCTGATGCTTGATGATTATTAATCTGTAGTGCCATTGACAATGTTTGTTGGGACAGTTCTCTCACCCGTGCATTCTTGTGTCTGTTGTGATAATTCATCTTCCCTTGCAGTGTGTAGTTGAGTGTGTTTGGTCATCTCCATCTGCCATGTGTGTTTGTGGATTGTTTCAATTTCGCTTGAAGATAGTGTGTGGTTTGATTTGTTCAAAAAATCTCTCTGCATGTGGTGTTGTGACTGTTCATCTCCCCCATTTTGCATGTTGTGTTTTGTGCACTGTTCATCTCCTGCCTGTGTGTTTCGTGAATGTTCATATTCGTGAATGTGTAGTGTTGATTGTTTCATCTCCCTATATTATGGGTAGTTGTGAATGTTGTCTCCCTGCATGTGTGTTGTGATTGTTCATCTTCCTGCATGTGTGTTGTGATTGTTCATCTTCCTGCATGTGTGTTGTGATTGTTCATCTCCCTGCATGTGTGTTGTGATTGTTCATCTCCCTGCATGTGTGTTGTGACTGTTCATCTCCCTGCATGTGTGTTGTGACTGTTCATCTCCCTGCATGTGTGTTGTTAATGTTCATCTCCTTGCAAGTGTGTTGGGACTGTTCATTTCCTTGCATGTGTATTGTGACTGTTCTTCTCCTTGCATGTGTGTTTGTGATAGTTCATCTCTCTGCATGTGGGCGTTATGACTGTTCATCTCTGCTGTGTGTGTTGTGACTGTTCATCTTCCTGCTGTGTGTGTTGTGACTGTTCATCTTCCTGCTGTGGGTGTTGTGACTGTTCATCTTCCTGCTGTGTGTGTTGTGACTGTTCATCTCTGCTGTGGTGTTGTGACTGTTCATCTTCCTGCTGTGTGTGTTGTGACTGTTCATCTTCCTGCTGTGTGTGTTGCGACTGTTCATCTTCCTGCTGTGTGTGTTGTGACTGTTCATCTTCTGCTGTGTGTGTTGCGACTGTTCATCTTCCTGCTGTGTGTGTTGTGACTGTTCATCTTCCTGCTGTGTGTGTTGCGACTGTTCATCTTCCTGCTGTGTGTGTTGTGACTGTTCATCTTCCTGCTGTGTGTGTTGCGACTGTTCATCTTCCTGCTGTGTGTGTTGCGACTGTTCATCTTCCTGCTGTGTGTGTTGTGACTGTTCATCTTCCTGCTGTGTGTGTTGTGAGTGGACTATTCATCTCACTGCTGTGGGTTTATCTTGATAATTTTTCTGAAATATTTTAAAAATCTTTCTTGTCTTTTATCATTTTTGTTTTCATTTATCCCCGATGAGGTTCAAATGGTTTCCTGTAATTTTCTCTTTTTTTTTTCATATACCAAAACTTCCGTTTATTGCTCGAGAACACCTATTCAGATAGGTTTTTAAGTTTACAACGCTGGTTTTTCCGTAAGGAGAGGGTAAGGTGGAGGGTTCCTTCCAGCATATACCTGTAGAGGAGCACTATGAACAATATTATCCAGCAAAGTGCAAGTTTCCTTGAATGTATTTGTGAACGTATTTTTATGGCCCTTCGAATTTTTGAGACTGATGTATTGTAGGAGGAGAATGTTAGTGAAGTGCCTGGGTAGACAGTGGCCAGTTTCCACGTGTAGTGTCATTGTTTTCACCTTCAATCACATTAAATATATTTGAGTATATATCTTGTGAACGGTTTCAATCTTCAAAGATCGTTGCATCTTCACTACACGAATATATTTTCTTTTATATTTTGTTGCAGTGGAATTTTATATCTGCCTTGCATTTCTCCTTGTGCAGTCATTAAGGTAGAAGAAATAAAGGGACACCTTTCTTAGATCGCGCACTGACCGAAATTCGTCCAAGTTTTATTAAGTAATCTTGAAAGAGTTCTTTTGCCTAGCTGAAATAATTTTTTTCTTCCATGAATTCGTTTGTAATTTGGCAACGCCATACCCTATCAGCTTTTCATTTTCAACACTGATCTAGCATAACTATGGAAAGGTTCGTGCAACTATTTGTATTTGCAGATTTCATAGTTAATTTTGTATAGACAATTACAGGTGTTTGGAATCCATACAATGACTTGAAGAAGCCACTTCTGTTCAACGTGAAACTGTTATCACCCGAACATATTTAGATAAAGATTCGAGTAACGGAATTCATTTTTCAGTTCTGTTTAAGGTACTGTGGTATATTTTATGCTTTAGAGCTTAAGTATGCCTCTGTAATTCCAAGCTCTAATACCTGAAGACTTTTACACAAAGAATGATAACTCGTAAGTTTAGAGTGTGTATATATAAATCTGTCAGTTTATTGACATAATTAACAAACAGTTTATTGACATAATTAACAAACTTATTGAATTCTGATCAGTAACTGAATGATGCACGTTTTCATCCTCGTTAATAATTCACAGCGATTTTGGTCAACGTACACCAAACAGGGATGAGAATGAAATTAGCTTAGAAGCTCCCACACCTCCGTATGCCCTCGGATGACGGCCCAACAGCTAGCATTGCTGGCTGCGCCATTCTTGTAGGGTTGGGTGGTACTGTGATTTAAAGCGCCATGTGGTTCTCGCTTACCATGAGGCAGGCCAGCACAACATGGGTTCAAATCCTTGGCTAGCGCAGTGTTGTTATTGATCAATTCCACTCGTTCGTGGTCACAATAATATATAAATACTGTTCGTGAGGCTAGTACACCAAACAGGGATGAGAATGAATCTCTCTCTCTCTCTCTCTCTCTCTCTCTATATATATATATATATATATATATATATATATATATATATATAATATAATATATATATATATATATATATATATATATTATATATATATATAAATATATATAATATATATGCACATTCAAATTAAATAAAATTAGTTCCATGCCAAATATGGCCTATTACATCCTTCTTCCTAATTACTCACAGATAGACTTGCTTTAATAGACTGATTTCCATTCAATTAATGCTATAAAAAAATTGTAACACAGGCCTTAATTAGTGTAAGCCGCAAGGTGTGAGTTTTGTGGGGAAGTGTCACCTCACTGACACCTGGCAGGTATGTGAGTGTGGTGTGTGTTTGTTGTGTGAGTGTAGTGTGTGTGATGTTGACGTGGTGTGAATGTGGTGCGTGTGTGTGATCATGCACGAACATAGTGCGATCATGCACGAGCATAGAGTGAGCATTCACGAGCATGGTGCGATCATGCACGAGCATAGTGTGAGCATTCACGAGCATGGTGTGAGCATGCACGAGCATAGTGCGAGTATGCACGAGCATAGAGTGAGCATGCACTAGCAAGGTGTGAGCATGCACAAGCATAGTGTGAGCATGCACGAGCATAGCGTGAGCATGCACGAGCGTGGTGTGAGCATGCACGAGCATAGTGTGAGCATGCACGAGCATAGAGTGATCATGCACGAGTATAGCGTGAGCATGCACGAGCATGGTGTGATCATGCACGAACATAGTGTGAGCATGCACGAGCGTGGTGTGAGCTTGCACGAGCGTCGTGTTACTGTAGTGCGAGACGTAGTGTGGGCGTGGACGAAAGAGGAATTACCTTTATGTGGGCGGGGTGTAGGCGGGGTGTGGGTGGGATGCGGGCGTGATGTTTCGTCCTGCCTCTTCATAAATTCCTGAGTTTAAGTTTAATTGCTCATTAACAATCATTTAACGATTATTGGTATGCTGGACATCAAGATAAATTACTTCCAGTTGCCTCTTTACACAGAACTGATGAAACAAGATTGCTGATTAGTGAAGAATGAATGGATGTTAAAAGTGTCAATTATCTGGTGTGACTGACAAAAGAATGGTGGATGTTGCGCTTCGAAGCTCCATGTTTGCTTCATCAGAGACGCGGTTTCTGACTTTTGCGAGCTTCGTTTTTTGTGGGGGGATCCCAGTTTTCGTTTTGTAATTCCCATTTTCTTTCACTTGGGAGTTTCATTTACTTCTCTTTGATGACTTATTTTCGTTCCACCTGTTTGTTTCTTTTGGGGAGTCAAATTTCCTTCCTCCTTGGAGCCCGGTTATCAGTCTCTTGAGAGCGCCGTTTTCAGCCTCTTGTGAGCGTCGTTTTCATCTTATTGGGAGCTCACGAGTTCCCTGAGGATATTCAGTGGAACCCCTGATTAACCTGTCTATGTCCCCAGCTCCTACTGATTTGTTTATGAGACACTCGACATGAATTTTATTCCTCACCTGGTTCTCTTCCCGGCTCTGTAAATCAAGGAGCACCTTTCATGTGTAGTAAAGCCAGCCTGCACCCGGCAAGCCCAGATAAGTTACCCAGCACCGATCTTCAGTGCCCCTCGACAGGTTTATGGAGGGGCGCTCGAGGGAGACGTGTGTAGACGCGATAATTTGATAACTGGGGGAAGAGGGCGTAGCTGCTTGAGAAGGAAAGGGTCGATACTTAGCAACAGATGAGAAGGAGAAGGCATAGGAAGATGCTGTGTTGCATCGTTAGGAAGGATGGGTGAAAATGAAGCTAAAATTCATTGTAGAGAAAAGTAGATGCAAATATAAGTTCTATCTGACGGAAGAGGGGAGAACTGAAGCTCAACACAAAGGAAGAAAATAAGAAGAGGAAGAGTGTATCACAAGTGGGAAAAGAGAAGAAAGGAACAGAAGTGTTAGCAATTGTAATGAAAAGGGAACACTAGAAGCACAACCACAGACAACATTGGAAGAAAACAGAAAATGTTATGATAACCAACACTGGGAGATTCGGCTAAAATTTGGAAGCGTGTCTACATAATAAATTTTGTGAGGGAGATATGCCTCTATTGTTTTATAGTGTCTGAGGCAGAGGGGATGACTGCCTCTTATGGTATTGTATCCAGCGAGGTTTTATTTTGTTTTTAAACTGCACTGCGAATGTGCGAGTTTTATGGAATGGGGTATCGACAAACAGAAATCATAATTTCATGTTAAATAAAATAAACATAAACCTCTTGACAAAGATTTTAATCTTGTTTTACTTGTGTCACTTATGCAAAAAAAAATCTGTCATGTAAGGAAAAATTTAGTATTAAAGACGAAACCGCATTTCTAAATTAGTATTATTGTATATGCTTAAGAAAGGTCGTGCCAGCACAGAGAAGACCTTTTGATTAGTATCCTATAATTAATGTTCTGGAAGAGAATCAGTGAGACTGAAGTAACTGAGGGCCAGCAGGGTGAGGCGAGGCGCTTGTGGACCACATGATCCAACTGATAATGTGGCTTGGGTACCAGACTATAAAGTTCCCAGACGATGCTTGTAGTTAAATGTGGTGCAGAAAAAGGTTAGTGTTGGGTCCTGGGAGGGCAGTGTCTCTTGCCATCTCTGCTCCTGCGTGTTCCCTTTGTTCTTGCAAGTGATACTGATGTCGATACTTGACTTGCTACTGATTTTGCTCCTTCAAAACCTGTTAGTGTTGCTCCAGCGCTTGCTGCTGCTACTGTCCTCTCTGCTTCTGCTACTGCTGCACATTTTTTGCTGATGCTACAGACGTTGTCGTTTTTCTCTAAATGTATGTATCTGTTAGAGTTTCCTTAGTTCCTGTTACTGTTGCTACTGTTGTTGGGAACTGTTGCTCTTGCTGATGATGTTCTAGGCTACTGATGGTTTTGCTGCTGCTACTGTTGCTACTAAATCTGTAATACAGCAGCTGCTGTTGTTGCTCCTATTGCAGCTGCTTCTGCTACTGTTGTGAGACAGCTGGCTCTACTCACTCTAAAAATGCTTCTGCTGTTGTTGCTGTTGCTGCTGCTGATACTGCTACTGATAATACTCTAGCAATTTTATGTTGCTGTTGCTAATGTTTCTGCTGTTGATTCTTTATTGCCGCTGTTCTTGCTTCTTTTATTGTTGCTGCCATACATGTTTCAGGTGTTTCTGCTGTTGCTGATGCTGTTGTCGCTCTCTCCTGCTATTGTTATTGCCGCTGATGTTACTGATTTTGTTGCTGCTCCTGCTGCCGCTGATGTTGTTGCTCCTGTTGTTGTTGCTGTTGTTAATGCAGTTGCTCCTGTTGTTGTTGTTGTTGTTCTTGCTGCTTCTGTTGTCACTGGAGTTGCTGTCTCTGCTACTGCAACTGCTGTTGTTCGTTCTGTTATTGCTACTGATACTGTTATTACTGCTAATGTTCTTGCTGCTGTTGTATGTGCTGTCATTACTGCTGGTGCTGTTGCTATGGTGCTGCTGCTGTTGATGCTGCTGCTGCTACCACCGATGCGGTTGTTGCGGATGATGTTGTTCTTGTTGTTTCCGCTGTTGTTAGTACATTTTGTACGTTCCCTTTATGTGTAAAAAATAGTGAAGTTTTAAATGTTTTTTGTCTTTTTGGAGGGACTTTGAGAGGTATGAAAACAGATGTAACAGAAAGGCTTCTGAAGCTATGGGATGAGATAGTTGGGTCATAGTTGGTGCCGCTGATACAACCATGTCACAGCCTCACTCATTGTAAAATCATGTTGCGTAAACTTCATGGCTGAGTGGGTAAAGCGTAAAGCCTGCTATATGCACGGACGACGGTTCGAGTCCCGATCCTGTATTCTGTTTATTCATAATATAATATAATAAAATATACATTCGTACAGTATAATATAATGTTGGAACAACGAATAGGCAGACTAGGAGCACAACGCTAACTTATTTCCTAAGATGTTCACACTCACAGGACAACAAAGAGCTAAATGAATTCCATAATGCCCTGAGGACGATATTCACAAAGGTTCTCAGCTTTACTGAAGATGGGCAGTGGGAGCAGGCTACACTACCAGCCAGACCAGGAAACATAAGTGTCCACACGGCATCACAGATAGCACTCCCTGCATTCCTGCACCAAGTGAACCTGTGCCAGCGATTCTACTTGAACACCTCAGTGAAAATGTTGGGGTTTACTATCCAAATACTTTAACAGCGTCCTCGACCAGACCAGTTTCCACTAACAACACAAACATTTGACCTGGGATATCCCGGCAATGCAGAATACAGCTCCAATAATGAGTGTGTCGAGGAAGGATAAAGCTTGCCTCCTGGAAGTGAGAGTTCCTGATGCAGGGGATTTTCTGTTGATAGTCTCTAATGCTTCTCTACGCTATTCGTTTTAGTGATGATCATAGCCTTGCTGCCCTAATCTTTGCCAAATTCAGGTGAATATGCGTTAATTCGACAGAAGACCGATTTGAATTTATACTGAGAGAAAGATTGCAAGGCATGAAGAGGCTAACAACATAATCAACAGAAACTTTGCAACAGCTGAGACCTCAGCTATAAGAGAGCTACCCCAATGATGCAGATCTAATTGCAACCAAAATCATCAGGAAGAAAATTATCTTGCAAGCCTGGACGTATGGCCAGCAGGTGGTGTGAGACTACATTTGCACATATAAACTGGCTGTCACATATCTCCTGTACTATAGGGATGAAGGAGGAGCAGCTACCAGCTTCAGGGAATCTCACAAGGACAGAAAATACAGTGAATTTGCTAATAAATATGAAACATTTGAAATGTAATAATTGACCAGTATGTCTGTGTACTTGTAATATATGAAAGTAAATGATATGGAGATACCGACACGATGTTGAAAAAGACACTAATTTACAGTTAAGGACATTTATTAAATAAAACTTTTCTCCACGAGTGCCTTCTTCAGTTCTTATATAGAGATAATGATGCTGGTGATTCCCCGGAGGGTGGCTCCTGGCGCTGGCCTTTGCCAGATGGTGACCCGTCTTAGGCCTCTCGTCTGGATGGGGGGGGGGGAAGCACAGCTTTACTTTACGGTCTTGAGATGGATGACGACGTCGCCGTCTTCTTCGTGTAGAGCTCTTGAGGGGCCCATTTGTCTGCTGGCAGAGGACAGAGATAACTAAGAACTAGTATATATAGTGACAGGAGTCAGGTGGAAGGCTGCGAGAAGGTAGTAGAAATAGTAGTGATAGTAGTAGTAGTAGTTGTAGTAATAATAATAGTAGCAGTAGTAGTAATAGTAGTAGTAGTAGTAATGGTAGTAGTAGTAGTAATAGTAGTAGTAGTAGTAGTAGTAGTAGTAGTAGTAGTAGTAGTAGTAGTAGTAGTAGTAGTAGTAGTAGTAGTAGTACAGCTGTGGTGAGATGGTTGGGTGTGAGAAGAATTTGTCGGCATCACGTTATAGCGGTCTCAAAAATGAGCAATAACCTGTTGATTGACAATTTGGATATAGTGCAACTGCTGGATTTTTAGTGGTTCGTAGTCGTAAATCTTCCATAGCGACTAATTTGGACTCACAGATCTTTATGAGGTGTTCAGCATCGTCTCTGTGTTTCACGCGTTTATACGGTCGTCACAGTTGCAGGCGTTCTTGTGCTCACCAATCCAAATATCATCAGATCTGGCTGTTTCTCTATTATATATTTTGTTACATCCATAATATCATTTGAGGAATATGACAAATACATGTAGGGGAAACAACAAGATATCTGGATATCATTTATCCGTTCATCTATGCAAAACAAGCCACAAGGATTAATGGTGTGTCTATCACATCACCCAACCTGAAAAGTAACCCTTCTATGCCAATATGCATTGATTAAAACACTTAAACCAGGGAGCCCGACTTGTGCAGTGTCCTTGGCTGTATAAATAGTCAGACAAACTCTTAATTCCCTTGGTAGGAAGAATTTCAGATGCATATATTTAAAACAATGTTAGCCTTACAGAGAAACTCCAGGGTTTAAATATATCACACGGCTTTACTCTCGAGAGTTTTGAGGTAACAGACTAGTTCAACATAATCAACATGATCTGTTAATATATCTTTAAAAGGAACCAGGAAACTTTTCTCCATGCCCTACCCATAAATATAATCATTGAACTGAGTAAACTGTGTGTTATTGAAGGATAAAACTTTTCTTGAAAACATGGAATGGTTATGGGGAGCCCACTCTCCCCTGTGGTAAGCAATTCATACATGAAATTTTATGAGACAAGACTCCTTAAAAATATTCCTTATGTAAAGGTAAGCAGTTAAAATTTATAGATGATGTTCTTTGCCTGTGGCTGAGAGATCAAAATCTTCATTAGTCCTTACCTAGATTCAGTGGTTAAGCATCCTCAGTTAAGTTTACAACTGAACATCAAAGGGATAATAAACAACCATTCTTAGATAATCCAATTCATCATATTGAGAGATTTTAATTTACAGTGTCGTCAACTAATGTGTCTTCGTACATTTCCTTTTATGCCAGGGTTAAAGGAAGTTGTTTTCTCGCATTGTTTCTGAAACTTTTTGCGTGTTTCCTGCCAATAATTTTTAGATAATAAAATTGGTAGGATATTTGATATGGCC
Organism: Cherax quadricarinatus; assembly: GCF_026875155.1. Taxonomy (NCBI): domain Eukaryota; kingdom Metazoa; phylum Arthropoda; class Malacostraca; order Decapoda; family Parastacidae; genus Cherax; species Cherax quadricarinatus. Next base: position 41,302,213 of record NC_069400.1, read on the forward strand.
TCAAAACTGAAGTTGTTGAGAAATTGTTACTAGTAGCTAAAAAAACATTTAACCTGGAGAAGTACCTCCCAAGAAGAATGTGCTTTGTCTACCCTACAATGGAAATCTAGTTGTCATATCAGATACATTAAAAAGGTTCAATATAAATATTGTCTTTAAGAATATTGGGATAGTGAAACGCAGGCTGATTAAGAATTCACTTTCCGATATTTGAGGTGTACAAGGTCCCTTGCACTAATGATTCCCTCTCATATGTAGGACAACCAGATAAATTACTCGGAACTAGATCAGTCCAACATCAATACTCGATTAGGACGGCACAGGAGTCGGATGCAATTTTAATCATGTCAGCGCTTACAATCCCCAGGCGAGCTAGGTAGCGGCTCAGGTCACTGAATCCAATATTTCCATTACTGAAAGGATATAATTAAATCCTCTCTTTTGAAACATGATAGTCAAGCCTTGTACAACTGAATTCAAAAGTTACACAAACTTGACTCATATTTAAGAGTCAGTTGAACACAGTCCCAAGCAAGGTGATTCTCAAAATCGGAGAGCTGTTCGTTATGCAATGTTGCCACTTGGTTAATCGGTATACATTAGACTGGCGTCTCCCTGATTTGTCCAACACTTGGTTCGCCTATTGGAGAAAAAGTCTGTTTCGTTGTATAACGGTACCTGAAGATTAAGAGAATTTGGAACGTGTGTTTCCTCATTACTACTGAGGATGGGTTAATCTGACGAATCTACCGCCATCGTTTTGCATTTTTTTTCACACTGTGATGATGGATTGCGATAGTTAAAATATAAATGCATTAACATTTCACTGTAACAAAAAGGATAGGAATTGGATGAATTATGTGGAAAAAGACACTTATGTACAGTTCAGGACATTTATTAAAGGAAACGTTTCGCCACGAGTGGCTTCTTCAGTCCTAATACAGGACTGTATTAGGACTGAAGAAGCCACTCGTGGCGAAACGTTTCCTTTAATAAATGACCTGAACTGTACATAAGTGTCTTTTTCCACATCTTGTCGGTATCACCATACCATTTCCTCAGGATGAATTATGTTTGGCAATGCCGCTGGTAATATCATTTAAACTTTAAACTCCAAACACTGTTATTTATTTATATTTAACAGGTAGGGTTCAGGAAAATTGACTTTTAAAAAAATCAGCAGTGAACGTTTTTTTATTAGTGATGCTGGGTCAACAATCAGAAGATAAAAAATACTCAAGAACACTCATAAATACTCAGGAATACCTAGAAATGCTTAAGAATACTCAGAGATGCCAACCAAGACATCTGCGTAAATGCATGACTCTCCATAATAGACTTTGATCATCCTGTATGCCTCGGAGGTACCAACCAACACATATCTGGAAGGATTAAGTGGCTCTTCGGCCTTCTGAAATCAAACGGTACTTCAGTGGTACGCGACAAAGATTAATACACATTTCTATCTTACGTTATTCCAAGTTCTACACAAACTTAGTTTATACTGAAACCGCCAACTAATAAAAATAAATTCACAATAACACTAGATAAGTTCAGACAAATTCGATGAGGATTTTATGGTATCTATAATGTTTTATATTATTCTTTTCGGTTTCTAAACCTTGGAAAGTCGCTAGCACCGTACATGGGTTGATGGGAGAGCCGTGTGTGGCAAGGCTGAATGTCCCACTCCCAGAACGAGTGAAGGTCTAGACACACCATATTGTCTCTGAGAGAATTTATCTTGGTCTTAGGTTAATACATATATTTGAATTCCAGTCCATTACATATTCATGAAATCGTAATATCATTATCTCTCATTCGATTACATATTGTTTTAACTTCTTGAAGAGTGGAATCTATTTTTTTGAATGCCATGTTCTGTTGAGTTCTTTGTCAGCACAGCTTAGGTGATGTGGGTTGTGGAAAATTACATTTATCTGTATGTCACTCATAATGTACATACCAGTAAATAACAAAGATAATTATTATTTATCAGAGTTACATAGACAAGTAGGAATTTGGGACACCTAGGTCACAAAACAATGTCCCCCTTCGATACCTACAACTGTCATATCCACAAGTTGCTCTAGACCTATTAATTACAAATGAAATATACATCACCAGGAATTCTGGTAAATATATAAATTTGTGGACTGTATATTAAATTAATAAAGGATTTTATATATATACACATATACCTAACAGAAGGAGAATATATCTTAATATCACTCACCAATTTGACTGGAGATCAAGGTGTATTATACTCAGAAAACCTCAGTCTATACATGAAAATAACACTGGCCAGAGTTAAACATTAACAGACTTATCTGAGGTTCCTGGAGCTGTCTTGTCCAGTCACCTAATATCTCAAATTATGCAGGAATCCACATCCAACAATTTCGACTCCTATTTGAGAGATGTCAGGCCAATTTTACCTCTAGAGCACGAAAAACTCTTCCCATTATTCACTCACGTTTCTAATACAAATTCAAACAACAATGGCGAGTCCCTTTTGCCCATGCACAGCTTCCCATTTTCAGTAACATAATTTTTATTAAATACAGTATGGCAATCTATATACATATAGTTATATACATATAACTACTGTATTTCTGGAAAATATACACAGTATTTTCCACAATGTGGCCGGCCGGAGTTCGTTGCTAAACGACTCAAATTACTTCTTCCTTTAGGATACGATTCCAGCCGGTTCTGGCTTGAGTGGCTATTCTCCTAGTAGGTCTTACTACGATTTCATCTTCCAGCATCACTTGGTCAGCGTTATCTTCCATATCACTCATGTCACTTTCCTTTAGATTTTCATTTACATTTGATTGAATGTCATACAATTCCAAGGGAATCAATTTATTAATTGTGCATAAACTTTCCTGGCCACGACACAACACTTTGACATTCCGGACAACACCTTGTGCATCTGGGTACAATGTCAACACTTTGCCCAGAGGCCACAATGTTCGATGTTGTTCAGTGTCAATTAACACAATGTCACCTGGTTGAATAGTGACATTGTGTTAATTGACACCATAAAAGTGTTCACGTAGTGTAAGAAGATATTCCTTACGCCACACATTAGACCAGTGATAATTACTTTATTTAACATTTTAAATTTATTACACAACACTTCCGCATCATTGTAATCTTCATCACTTTCTTCCAGATTATCTCTATAGACAGGGGCAGCTTCCAATTTCCTTCCACATATTAGGTGAGAAGGTGTTAATACATCTGCATCAGGTGTATCACTTTATACGATTCTCCGCCTCCACTAACACTGCACGGAAATCTTCCAAATTAATTCTCTTCCGGTGTAGTACTTTACGGAGAAACCTCTTTACTGTGCCTATCAGTCTTTCGTACAGCTTCCCCTGCCAAGGGGCTCTAAGAGTAATAAATTTCCAGGTACACCCTCGCTGGGTTAACAGAGATTGAACATCGTTACTATTCTTTAATTCTGTTAAGTGTTGAGCACCTGCTACAAAATTTGTGGCATTATCCGAAATCATCAATCTCGGACAGAATCTCCTAGCTGCAAATTTTAGAAATCAGCTGCATAAACTGTTGTGCAGACAAGTCCTGTGCCACTTCTAAATAAACTGCCCTAGTAGCAGTACAGGTGAACAAACATACATACACTTTCAGTGGAACACCATCTGAAGTAACTGTTAAAATTATTGGACCACTATAGTCTACACCTGTTACATCAAATGATTTCACTAATTGTACACGCTCCTTTGGCAATGGTGGAGGACCTGGGTACATATAGGATCCGGCATCCACACGGCGACATATTACACAAGATTTAATCACCCTTTTTGCACTTTGCCGTCCTTGTGGAATCCAGAAAGTTTCCCTAATACAATTTAAGGTATCTTGTACCCCATCATTAATTACATTTTTATGGGCATTTAGAAGAATTAAATTTGTTAAATGATGAGTTTTGGGCAGTAAGATAGGGTGTTTAGCATAATCACCCAATTCAGCATTTTGAAACCTACCTCTGCACCTAATTACATTGTTCTCTAAATACAGCCCCAATTTCTCTGTTATGGAACCTTTCACAATTTTACTTTCCATCATCAATTTAATCTCATTTCCATAGATTTCTTTCTGTACCCTCTTTATCCAATATTCAAGAGGATGTGAAAACTTAAATGAGATATTCATCTTGTTTAGAAATTTAAACACCAACTTAGTTACATTGATTAGTTTGGGTAAAGAAGAATACCTATTAATATCAATGGCTATTGGAGCGGTGGTCACAGTAATTTCAACAGGAGCAATATATGCCTTTTGTACAGACCAATTAGCTTTATTTACCAACCAGCTCAGTCCTTTAAACTATGATACACCATTTACAAATTTTGCATAAGGTACACCTCGAGTCAAGAAATCAGCTGGATTCTCCTCACCAGGTATATGATTAAATGTTAACATATGCTGACCCAAACTATTATACTTCTCTTGCATCTGATTAATTTCAGCGACTCTGTTTTGTATGTACACAATTTTACTGTTTCCATTACGAATCCATTGTAAGGATACCTCAATATCAGACCAAATTACAGTGTCGCTAATATTTATCTCCTGCAACTTATTTCTTATATAATTAGCTAATTTGACAACTACATCAACGGCTGTTAACTCCAACTGAGGCAAGGTACGTGATTTAACTGGAGACACTTTAGCCTTAGACATAACAAGAGAAATAACACTATTACATTTAAGGTAAGCAACTGCTCCATATGCCAATTTTGAAGTATCACAAAAAATGTGGAGTACATTTTTCCCATTTGGATTGGCCACCTGGCGTGGGAACTCCAACATTGGAATTTTTTCATAATCACTAATTAATTCATCCCACCTGTTAATGAATTCCTCAGGTAGAATTCTTTCCAAGCACATTTAAGTTTCAATGCTTACTGTATTAATAATTTCCTTATTATAGTAAGGGGTGTCATTAAACCTAGTGGATCAAAACATTTGGAAACTTCAGCAACCAAAACTCTCTCAGTTAATTTATTGGGCATACTGTAATTATTTGGTTTTAACATTAACAAATCTCTCTCAGTATCCCAAGTTAATCCCAATACATTACTACATTTTGGCACTTCATCTCCAGGGTAATCTTTACTTATTTTGTCCTTTAATTTGGACGAATTACTATTCCATTCCCTCAGAGGCATATTTGCACTTTGCGTTATTTTATTAGCCTCTCAATAAGTCATTAACAGTTCCTCTTCATTTGACGTCACACCCAGGAAATTGTCCACATAAAATTGTTTGATCATTACTTTACTCAATGGACTTCCCATAAGTTTAAGGTGTGCATTTATCGTCGCTTGAAGTAGGAACGGACTGGATGTAACACCAAATAATACGCTCCTAAAGCGAAAGGTTTTCAGAGGGCTAAGTGGGTCACTAGGATTCTCAGGCCATAAGAAGCAGGTACAATCTCGGTCCTCTTGTAAACCCACTCTTAGGAAAGCTTTACTTATGTCAGCAGTAAAGGCATGATTCTTCACCCTGAAATTTAATAAGATATCTCCTAATTTTCCGTCAACGACGGACCTGTCATCAAACAGTCATTTAAACTAGGTACATTTTTGTTACTCCTGGCACTACAATTAAACACAATCCTCAAAGGAGTGGTCTTAGAATTCTTCTTCACTCCGTGATGTGGCAAATAGTGACCATAAATTTTGGCTTACTCAGGAGGTACCTCTTCTATAAATTTAATAATTAACTGCGCAGCAATTATATCATTATAGGCAGTTAACAATTCTGGTGTCTTATTCAATTCGCGGAGCTGAGCCTTTAACTCTCCATATGCCATTCTGTAATTAGTGGGCAATTCTGGATGTTTCAGTCTCCACGGAAGTCGTACCCAGTATTGTCCAGATTCAAATTTTACATCTCTCGGGTATTGTTCTTGAGTAAAAGAATCGTCTGGCCTTTCTTCATTTACATTTATTCCAGTGCTGTCTAATTCCCACAATTTATGCACTGGCTCAACACCATCCTCTATGGAAGAATTATACTGGGGCACGATTTCATGATTAAGGCACACAGTTTTGGTATTGGTAGTTTCCTCTAGTCATGTATTATTATTACGAGGAATCCTACCATATATTACATGGCCTCCTGCAGTCTTCAAAAGGGTGACACCACATTTCTTTACCATACCCTTTACAAAGGAGTCATAATAGTCACTACCTATCAAAATATTTATTGGGCCTACAGAATCATCACTTACACCAGAAGGTGCTAAATTTACATTATGTAAAAGTCTTTCTGTAGCTTTACTAAGCTCTACTGTAGATATTTTCTCTGGAAGTCTATCTACAATTACTGCATTAACACGTTTTTTTTCTCATTACCCAACCTGACAGTTACATAAACAGTGTCATACAATTGAGCCCTTTTATCCGAGAGAAAACCAGATAATTTTAAAGTTGTCGGATCTCCCACCTGTACTTTCATACCATCAAGACATTAACGTTTTATGAAAGTACGCTGGATCCCTGGTCCAATAATGCAGTTACATTTTTTGATTTATGCCTTTTATCATCAATTTTTACCTGTAACACAGGTAAGGCTACTTCAGCAAAACTATCATTATTAACATTAGCAGCAATTTTTACATTAGCTACTGTTGTGTCAGGATTGTCAACATTATCATTATCAACATTATCATATAGACCTTTACACATAACTATATGGTGTCTTCCTTTGTGACATTGATAACAGTTGTTTAATTTGGCATGACAATCCTTTACATTGTGATTACCTAAACACCTGATACATCTGTCAAGTTCCTCCAATCTTTCAACTTTATCATTCCATGAATTGTATGCATTGCAATTCTTACAAAAATGAGTACCCTGCAGAAAAGACAATCTCTCTTTTCTTTGACTGGTTTCTTATTAACTGGACTACCCTTAGGAGGGTATTTATTCTTCTTACCTTGTGGAGAATCATTATTTCTGATTCCTGCTACTTGATATGCACCTATGCAACTCTTTTTAGGAAATGAATTTTGATTATTAACATTTTGATAATTTTTCCCTTTGTGAAACTTGACAGATACCTCAGAGTTATTATGTGTTGCATCTTTAAAATGAGTTAGTTGGCTGGTCTGCAACTGCACAATTAATTCTTGTAGACCTAGCCTTATTTCCTCCAGACCAAAATAACCCTTGTGATATTTTTGTGAGATGCATTCAAGTGTTTTATAGTTTAATTTATTCTGTACCATGGCACTCAACAACCAGTCTGATTCCTTCAGATTATATTTATTGCTGAAAGTTTTGAGAGTGCTCTCCAGTTTAACTCTAAACTGCTGTAAACCTTTGTAAGTGTGATCTGGAGATTTTAAATTAACAATGATATTCACTAGATCCAACCTTCAGGCTAGACAGGTACCCATTCATTGATAACTGGGACCTTTTCTTTGGCAAACGTGATCTGTATGCAAGAGATGGGGTTCATCTCTCTGGGGATGGAGTGGTTGCATTAGCCAATTCAATTGAGAGGGTAACTGATTACTTGTCTAGGAATTTAAACTGATAGATTATAGAGGTATGGGTATTTGTGACAAACAATCAGGATGCAGCGTTAGGGTTAAAAACAGCAGTTATTACCGGGATACCTCAGGGATATGTTTAAAAGACAATATTCAAAACAAAGTTGCTAGTAATGGCAAATCAATTGATCAACAAACAAAGAGAGATAGCAGAGGGCAACGAGTGACTAGCTCCCTTAAGGTTTACTATACAAATAGTAGGAGTCTAAGAAATAATATAGATGAGCTAAAATTACTTGCAAGTGTAGGCAATATAGATATTATTGGTATAACAGAGACCTGGTTCAACCTGAAAGATAGAGAAATGCCTTCTGGATGCAACATACAGTGTTATAAACTATTCCACACTGATAGGGTCAACAGGAAGGGTGGTGGTGTGGTGATGTATGTCAGAGATAATTTAAATTGTTGTCTTAGACATGATATAAGATTAGAGACATCGAACACAGAATCGGTTTGGCTTCACTTTCTAGAGGGTCGTGACAAATTAATTTTGGGTGTCATTTATAGGCCCCAAACCTTGATAGGGGGTGCAGTAAGCTGTTATGGGACGAAATTCATAAGGCATCTAGATATGAAAATGTTGTGATAATGGGAGATTTTAACTTTAGACAAATTGAATGGAACAATATGACAGGAAATCTTCAGTCTAGTGACTTTCTTGATACGGTTCAGGATTGCTTTTCAGAACAGGTTGTGACAGAACCAACTAGAGGAAACAATCTGCTTGACTTGGTTCTTGCCAACAAAGATTCACTAATTAATAATCTTGAGGTTAATGATGAGCTTGGGGAAAGTGATCACAAATCACTTAGTTTCAATATATCATGGAATTACCAAGATAACTGCAATCAAATCTCTGTCCCAGATTTTCGCTTGGGCGACTTCCAGAGACTGAAAAATTACTTGGGTGGGCTAAATTGGGATGTCCAAACTATGGGTCAGGTAGGTGATCTTGGTTGCCAATATGACGTCTTTCAGAGCATAGTTCTAGCTGCCCAGACAACTTTTGTTCCGAGTAGGGAAATTAGATCTAACAAAAATGATCCCAAATGGATGAACAATAGATTAAAACATGTCATTGGTCAAAAGAGAGGCATATATAGGCGTATCAAAAGAGGGAATGGGCAGTTAAGAAATCAATATATTCAGTTAAAGAGAGAAATAAAGGAAGGAATAAGAAAAGCAAAAAGAGATTATGAGGTTAAGGTCGCAAGGGATTTAAAGACTAACCCAAAAAGGTTCTTTCAGGTATACAGAAGTTAGATTAGGGACAAGACTGGCCCACTTAAGAGTAACTCTGGTCAGATCACTGACAGTGATAAGGATATGTGTGAAATTCTAAATACCTATTTCCTCTCAGTTTTCACCCAGGAAAATACTAACGATATTCCTGACATAATAGATTACGTAGAACAGGATGATAATAAACTATGTACGATTGCGGTAACTAGTGACATGGTCCTCAGACAAATAGAAAAACTAAAACCTAACAAATCCCCAGGTCCTGATGAACTGTTTGCAAGGGTGTTAAAGGAATGTAAAGAAGAACTTAGCATACCTTTGGCTAATCTTTTTAACATATCACTACAAACTGGCATAGTGCCTGATAAGTGGAAAATGGCAAATGTAATACCTATTTACAAGGCAGGTGTCAGGTCCTTGGCTTCGAACTATAGACCAATAAGCCTTACCTCCATAGTGAGAAAATTTATGGAATCAATAATTGCCGAAGCAATTCGTAGCCATCTTGACAGGCACGGATTGGTTAATGATTCTCAACACGGTTTTACAAAGGGGCGTTCCTGTCTTACGAATTTACTAACTTTTTTCACTAAGGTGTTTGAGGAGGTAGATCATGGTAATGAATATGATATTGTGTATATGGACTTCAGTAAGGCTTTCGATAGAGTTCCACATCAGAGGCTATTGAGGAAACTTAGGGCACACGGAATAGGAGGAGGAATTTTTTCCTGGGTAGAGGCATGGCTGACAAATAGACAGCAGAGAGTTTGCATAAATGGGGAGAAATCAGAATGGGGGCACGTCACAAGCGGTGTTCCTCAGGGGTCAGTGTTGGGCCCGTTGTTGTTCACAATTTACATAAACGACATAGATGAGGGTATAAATAGCGACATAAGCAAATTTGCTGATTACACGAAAATAGGCCGTCCAATTCATTCTAATGAGGACATTAGAGCACTCCTGGATGATTTGAATAGACTGACGCAATGGTCGGAGAAGTGGCAGATGCAGTTTAATATTGGCAAATGCAAAGTTCTAAATGTTAGACAGTTAAATAACCATGCCACATATAAACTAAATAATGTAGATCTTAATACTACCGATTGCGAAAAGGATTTAGGAGTTCTGGTTAGCAGTAACCTAAAACAAAGACAACAGTGCATTAGTGTTCGCAATAAAGCTAACAAAATTATTGGCTTCATATCTAGAAGTATAAATAATAGAAGTCCTCAGGTTGTTCTTCAACTCTATATATCCTTGGTTAGGCTTCATTTAGACTATGCTGCTCAGTTCTGGTCACCGTATTACAGAATGGATATAAATGCTCTGGAAAACGTACAAAGGAGGATGACAAAGATGATCCCATGTATCAGAAATCTTCCCTATGAGGATAGACTGAAGGCCCTGAATCTGCACTCTCTCGAAAGGCGTAGAATTAGGGGGGATATGATCGAGGTGAATAAATGGAAAACAGGAATAAATAAAGGCAATGTAAATAGCGTGCTGAAAATTTCCAGCCAAGACAGGACTCGCAGCAATGGTTTCAAGTTGGAAAAATTCAGATTTATGAAGGATATAGGAAAGTACTGGTTTGGTAATAGAGTTGTGGATGAGTGGAACAAGCTCCCGATTACAGTTATTGAGTCTAAATTGTTGTGTAGTTTTAAAAATAGGTTAGATAAATACGTGAGTGGGTGTGGGTGGGTGTGAGTTGGACCTGACTAGCTTGTGCTGCTGGGTCTGGTACAGTGCTCCATCCTTGAGTGGGGATGACCACACTGGGTGGGTCATTGGGATAATCCGGGTGGTGGGTCATTGGTCTAATCCGGGGGGGGACATGGACCTGCTCCACATGGGTCAGTAGGCCTGTTGCAGTGTTCCTTCTTTCTTATGTTCTTATGTTATTATGTACTTTGTTCTGTATTACTGTAAGTGACTTTCAACACGTCAACTGCTTCCTTGTAAGAGTCATCTACATTGGGAAAGGCTTGTATGAGTATATGAGCATCTCCTCTTACCTGTCCTTTGAGGTAAAAAAATTAGTTACACAGGCTAGGTCACTCCTGTCATGCACGGCTGCTTTAAAAATTGACCAAAATTCCTCCCAATTTTCTCCAGGATTAAATACAGGTAAACATAATTCTGGGAGTTTTGGCAAAGACATATTATTTGTTGGAGCAGACTGATTAACTGCCTGGTTTACACATTTTAATTTATTCAAGGCTTGACTTTTACTAGAAAGAATCTTTTCCTCTAATTCATAATACTGATTAATCATAAGATACAATTCAGTCTCATCTACACAGTTTACTAACAAATCTCCTTCATATTTGTTGTAATATAATTTGTATGAATCATATCTATTCCCCAAAGCATAAAACTACAATTTTAAATCATCAGTATTCACAGTTTCTTGATTCATTAATTCCAAGCACTTATTATTTGCCTTGGTTACATGAACTTTTCTAGCCTGTAGTGATGCTTTCTTTGCTCTATATTCCATATGTTTGTCTTCTATATTAATTTCCTCATTTTCAGCCATGATGCAATGTATTAAATTCATCTTTATTAATAACACTGATTACAACTTACAACACTGATACAACTTACCTTTGAATAAATCCTAGCTACTTGAGTTTAGCAATTACCTGTAAGAAAATTATAATATAAGTTTTAAATGTACATTAATAATGTTAGCTACACTTGAGCTTAGTAATTACACATGTAAGAAAATTATAATATAAATTTTAAATACACATTAATAATGTTAGCTACACTTGAGCTTAGTAATTACACATGTAAGAAAAATATAATATAAATTTTAAATATTAATACAAACCTTTAGCCAGACTTGGCTTATCAAAATTAATCTTATAAAAATTAATATAAATCCTTGCCAGAATTTGGCATAGCAAAATTAATATAATATACAATAATATAATTAGCTACACTTGGCTTATCAATTACACATACACTGACATAAATCTTGGCCAGAATTGTCTTATCAAATTAATATTATACAAACTAATATAAATCCTTGCCTGAATTTGGCATAGCAAAATTAATATTATACACATTAATATAATCTTTAGTCATACTTGACTTGGCTTATCCAAATTAATATTGTAATAATTATAATCCACTTCATATTAAGTAAATTTGTGAACTTAACATCCACCTCCTTCTGTCATTTCACATATAATTATTAAGTAATTAACTAATTAATGATTTCACTAATTACCTCCGGTCCAAGAAGGACCAACGGGCAAATTAAATGTGGAAAATTACATTTATCTGTATGTCACTCATAATGTACATACCAGTAAATAAAAAAGATAATTATTATTTATCAGAGTTACATAGACAAGTAGGAATTTGGGACACCTAGGTCACAAAAAAAAATGTCCCCCTTCGATACCTACAACTGTCATATCCACAAGTTGCTCTAGACCTATTAATTACAAATGAAATATACATCACCAGGAATTCTGGTAAACATATAAATTTGTGGACTGTACATTAAATTAATAAAGGATTTTATATATATACACATATACCTAACAGAAGGAGAATATATCTTAATATCACTCACCAATTTAACTAGAGATAAAGGTGTATTATACTCAGAAAACCTCACTGTCTATACATGAAAATAACACTGGCCAGAGTTAAACATTAACAGACTTATCTGAGGTTCCTGGAGCTGTCTTGTCCAGTCGCCTAATATCTCAAGTTATGCAGGAATCCACATCCAACAATTTCGACTCCTATTTGAGAGGTGTCAGACCAATTTTACGTCTAGAGCATGAAAAATCCTTCCCATTACTCATTCACGTTTCTAATACAAATTCAAACAACAATGGCGAGTCCCTTCTGCCCATGTGCAGCTTCCCATTTTCATTAACATAATTTTTATTAAATCCAGTGTGGCAATCTATATACATATAACTACTGTATTTCTGGAAAATATACACAGTATTTTCCACATGGGTAGATATCATATCTATATATATATGTATGTCGTGCCGAATATGTAAAACTGGTCAATTAGCAAGAACTCATTTAAAATTAAGTTCTTTCTAAATTTTTCTCTTATGCATTCATATATATATTTTTTTCATTAATGTTAATGTAAAAATTTATAATTTTGCACCAGAAGAATCTTACAAAACTTACCTAACCTTATTATAACAAGAACAATTTATTTTAGCCTAACCCAACTAAATATATTTTAGATACGTTAACAATAATTTAATAATAAATAAACGCAATTAAATATATTTTTTTTCGTTAGGTTCAGAATGATTTTGGCGAAGTTATTGCATGCACAAATTTTCGCTTGTCTTATATGGCAAAATGAGCGTTGCTATTTAAGCCAAAATCGTAAATTCTGCCTATTCGGCACGACATATACACACACATATATATACATATATATATATATATATATATATATATATATATATATATATAATATATATATATATATATATATATATATATATATATATATATATATATATATATATATATATATATATATATATATATATATATGCAAAACAACCACTCTGAAAAAATAGAGAAATTCCAAGCTCTTTCGTGACTACTCACATTATCAAGGAACTATCACCTGTTTACTGTGATCTTATTGCATATATATATATATATATATATATATATATATATATATATATATATATATATATATAAACACTGATCTCTGCCTGAAGGAGACTCGAACCTACGAACCTTAGGACAAGGTACGCAGTGCTTTACCAATCTTCCCACACTGGACAATACCTTGGCGTGTAGCATGCGCTACACGTTTGATCCAAGGCAGCCAGCTTTCAGGGAGAAGGCTTACAGCTTTTCATCTCATCCCCTGCATGCATCAGCCTTACTAGAGATTTGAATAATGCAAGGAATTCGCGAGAGCATGCGAAATATACACTATATAAAGCACTGCGTACCTTGTCCTAAGGTTCGTAGGTTCGAGTCTCCTTCAGCCAGAGATCAGTGTTTGTGTATATTTCGCATGCTCTCGCGAATTCCTTGCATTGTTCAAATCTCTAGTAAGGCTGATGCATGCAGGGGATGAGATGAAAAGCTGTAAGCCTTCTCCCTGAAAGCTGGCTGATTTGGATCAAACGTGTAGCGCATGCTACACGCCAAGGTATTGTCCAGTGTGGGTAGATTGGTAAAGCACTGCGTACCTTGTCCTAAGGTTCGTAGGTTCGAGTCTCCTTCAGCCAGAGATCAGTGTTTGTGTATATTTCGCATGGTCTCGCGAATTCCTTGCGTATATATATATATATATATATATATATATATATATATATATATATATATATATATATATATATATATATATATATATATATATATATATAAATATATATATATATATATATATATATATATATATATATATATATGTCGTGCCAAATATGTAAAACGAGCCAATTAGAAAGAAGTCATTTAAAATTAAGTCCTTTCTAAAATTTTCTCCTATACGTTTAAAGATATATTTTTTTTCATTAATGTTCATGTACAAATTTATAATTTTGCTGCAAAAGGAACTTAGAAAACTTACCTAACCTTATTACAACAAGAACAATTTATTTTAGCCTAACCCAACTAAATATATTTAAGATTTGTTTACAATAATTTAATACTAAACAAACTCAGTGAAATATATCTTTTTCGTTAGGTTCAGAATGATTTTGGCGAAATTATTGCATACATAAATTTTCACTTGTCCTATATGGCAAGATGAGCGTTGCTATTTAAACCAAGATCGCAAATTCTGCCTATTCGGGCGACATATATATATATATATATATATATATATATATATAAATATATATATATATATATATATATATATATATATATATATATATATATATATATATATAATATATATATATATATATGGCACCTCTGCCAGAGAGAGGCTGTGGGCATGTTGCTCTGTGTTTTTAGAACAATATCGTTCAACCAAGAACACCTACCAGGATTATCATCAACAGGCTGGTGTGTGATTATCTGCTGCTCGTGTTGGATAGGGCCAGAAGACTGCATTTCGTCTCTTTCTTCAGAATCAAGAAAAGTGTTGTGTATGTGAATTCAGTGAGGGAACATAATGGTCACCATTGGTAGTAGAGGTCGGTGAGGGGAGGCCTCATGGAGGAGGAGGAATCGGAGGTTGAGGGGTAAAACTGGGTCGCCCCCCCTTCCCCCTTCCCCAAACAGGCGCGCATGCACCGTGTGGTCCTGTTACAACAATGGAGTGTTTCTTCACCGTGTGTATAGTGTGTATAGGGTACTCACCTATTTGTACTCACCTATTTGTGGTTGCAGGGGTCGAGTCTTAGCTCCTGGCCGCGCCTCTTCACCGGTTGCTACTGGGCCCTCTCTCTCCCCGCTCCATGAGCTTTATTAAACCTTGTCTTAAAACTGTGTATGGTTCCTGCATCAACTACGTCACTTTCTAGGCTATTCCACTGCCTGACAACTCTATGACTGAAGAAATACTTCCTAATATCTCTCTGACTCATTTGTGTCTTCAACTTCCAATTGTGGCCTCTTGTTTCTGTGTCCCATCTCTGGAACATCCTGTCTTTGTCCACCTTGTCTATTCCGCGCAGTATTTTATATGTCATTATCATGTCTCCCCTGACCCTCCTGTCCTCCAGTGTCGTCAGGCCGATTTCCCTTAACCTTTCTTCATAGGACATTTCCCTTAGCTCTGGAACTAACCTTGTCGCAAACCTTTGTAGTTTCTCTAGTTTCTTGACGTGCTTTATCAAGTGCGGGTTCCAAACAGGTGCTGCATTCTCCAGTATGGGCCTGACATACACGGTGTACAGTGTCTTGAACGATTCCTTGCTAAGATATCGGAACACTGTTCTCAGGTTTGCCAGGCGCCCATATGCTGCAGCAGTTATCTGGTTGATGTGTGCTTCCGGAGACATGCTCGGTGTTATACTCACCCCAAGATCTGTCTCCTTGAGTGAGATTTGCAGTCTTTGGCCCCCTAGCCTATACTCTGTCTGTGGTCTTCTGTGCCCTTCCCCTATCTTCATGACTTGCATTTGGCAGGATTAATTAGAGAGCCATTGCTGGACCCAGGTGACAGTCTGTCACTGCTCTTATGAAATCCTGCCTGGTCCTCATCTGATTTAATTCTCCTCAATAACTTCACATCCATCTGCAAACAGGGACAACTTCCCTGAGTCCTAACCCTTCCATTATATCGTTCCACATATACCTAAAATACACTGGTCCTAGGACCGACCCCTGTGGACCCCGCCTCGTCACAGGTGCCCACTGTGATACATCGTCACGTACCATGACTCCCGTTGTTACCTCCCTGTCAAGGTAATTCTCTGAGCCAGCAGTTCCCTTCCTGTTATATGCGCCTGATCCTCTAGCTTCGCACTAATCCTTGTAGGAACTTGTTGTCAAAGGCCTTTCTTGCAGTCCATAAAAAGATGCAATCAACCCACACCCTCTCTCACGTGTCTTATTCTTACTTTATCGTAAAACTCCAGAAGGTTTGTGACACAGGATTTTCCTTCCATGAATCCATGCTGGTTGACATTTATACTCTTGTTCTGTTCCAGGTGCTCCACCACTCTCCCCCTGATAATCTTCCTCCATAACTTTGCATACTATACACGTCAATGACACAGGTTCTATAGTTTTAGTGCCTCCTTTTCTGTCTCCTTTTTTAAAAATGGAACTACATTTGTCGTCCTTCCATACCTCAGGTATCGCCCAGTTACCAGGGACATGTTGAAGATTGTGGTAAGTGGCATGCACAGCATATCTGCTCCCTCTCTAAGGAGAGAGGGGAGATGTTGTCCAGTCCCATTGCCTCTGAGGTCTCGATGTATAGTGCATAGTATGTAAGAACATAAGAACATAAGAACGAAGGAACACTGCAAGAAGGCCTACTGGCCCATGCGAGGCAGGTCCCAAGTCTCCCTACCTGCTTAAGCCAATGCACCCAACCTAGTCAGGTCAGGTCACATTGACTTAAGGTAGGAACACGGCAACCGACCTGGTAGCACAAGCAATCAGTCAAACTCACACCCACCCACATCTACTCAAGTATTACCACCTATTTTTTAAAGCTACACAAGTTCTAGCCCGATCTATATATATAACGGTACTTGGGAGTTTTGTGCCACTCTCCACAGCCTCTATTACCAAATCCCGTACTTTTTCCTATAAGTATCATTCCTGAATCAGAAATTTTTCCAACTTAAAACCATTGCAGCGAGTCCCTGTTAGGCTAGATATTTTCAGCACACTTTTACATGGGCCTTTATTTATTCCTGTCTTCCCATTTATACACCTTCAATCTACCCCCCTAATTCTACGTCTTTTTCTAGAAGAGTGCAGTTTCAGGCCCTTAGTCTATCCACCATGGGAAGGTTTCTGATACATGGGATTCAACTTTTGTCATCCTCCTTTGTACATTTTCAGAGAAATTTATATCCATTTCTGTAATACGGTGACCAAAACTGTGGCAGCATAATTTTTTTCTAAAAGAGGCCCCTAACCAGGATGTATAAGTTGAAGAACAACCTGAGACTCCGATAATTATGCATCTTTATATGAAGCCAAGGATTCTATTAGCTTTATTGCGAACACTTATGCACTGTTGTCTGGTTTCAAGATTACTGCTAACCAGAACACCTAATCTTTTCGCAATCCGTAATATTTAAGATCTACATTATTTAGTTTATATGTGGCAATGGTTATTGTCCCCCCTTTCCAACATTTAGAACTTTGCCTTTGTCTATACTTAAACTGCATCTGCCACTTCCTCCGACCACTCATCAGCTATTCAAATCTCCTGGAGTGCTCGAATGTCCTCGTCAGAATGAATTCGACGGCCTATTTTGTGTCATCGCAAACTTGCCGATGTCGCCTCTTTATGCCCCATCTATGTCCGTTTTATGTAGATTTGTGAACAGCAGGAGGCCCAACACTGACCCCTGTGGAACACCGCTCGTGACACTTCCCCACCTCTGATTTTCCTCCCCATTAAATGCAAACTCTCTGCTGCCTATTTGACACCATGCCTCTATCCAGGAAAAAAAATTTCTCCTCCTATTCCATGTGCTTTAATTTTACCTCAACAGTCTCTGATGTGGGACCCTGTCAAAAGCCTTACTGAATCCATATACACAATATCATATTCATCACCATGATCTACCTCCTCAAATTACTTAGATAAAAAAGTTAAATAATTCGTAAGGCAGGAACGCCCCTTTGTAAAACCATGCTGAGATTCGTTGATTAATTTATGCTTTTCAAGTTGGCTACGAACTGCCACGGCAAATATGAATCCAAATTTTCCCACTATGGAGGTTAGGCTTATTGGTCAATATTCGAAGCTAAGGACCTGTCCCTGTTTTGAAAATAGGTACACATTGCCATTTTCCACTTACTGGCACCATGCAGTTTGTAGTGATATGTTGAAAAGATTAGCCAAAGGTGTGCTAAGCTCCTCTTTACATTCCTTAGAACCCTTGCATACAGTTCATCAGGGCCTGGGGATTTGTTAGGTTTTAATTTTATCTATTTGCTAAGGACCATGTCAACTTGTGACCCTAATAGAGGCCACAGTTTATTATCGTCCCTGTTCTACATAATTTATCATTACTGAATATCCGCTGGTATCCTCCTGTGTAAAAACTCGAGGAGTATGTGTTAAAAATTTCTACACATTTCCTTAACACTGTCATGAGCGACCCAGGAACTTTTTGAGTGGGCCTATCTTGTCCCGATCTTACTTCTGATACCTGAAAGAAATTCCTTTTGGGTTAGTCTTCTATTCTCTTGCAACTTTAACCTCATAATCACTCTTTAGCTTTTCTAATTCCTTTTGTTTATTTCTCTCTTTAACTGAATATATCGATTTCTCAATTGCCCCTCTCCTCTTTTGATTTGCCTATATATGCCTCTCTTTTGACCAATCAGATATTTAATCTATGTTTCTCCATTTAAGGATCATTTTTGTTTGATCTGATTTTCCCCCTATTTGAACTAATTTGGACTGAGCAGCTAGAACTATGCCATGGAAAGCAACATATCGCAACCATCACCACCTACCCTGACACCTTAGTCCCGGTAATTCCAGTTCAGCCCACCTAAGTAATTTTTTCAGTCCTTGAAATCAGCCAAGCGAAAAGTCAGGACGAGACTTGATTGCCATTATTAGGGGAATTCCATGGATATATTAAAACTGATTGATTTGTGACACTTTCCCCCAAGCTTATCATTAACCCTCAAGATTATTGATAATAGTGTTTCCCTACATGGCAAGAACCAAGTCAAGGACGGATATTTCCCAATTTGGCTCAGTCACAAACTGTTTTCAAAAACATCCTGATCGTATCAAGAAAACACCTGACTCTAAATTTCCTGTCAAATAGCTCCGTGCAATCTTCTAAAGTTGAAATCTCGGTGACCATTAGCACAACATTTTCGTATGTAATGCCTTACGACATTTCGTCCCATAGAAGTTTACTGCCACTCCCTAACAAGATTTGGGCCCTGTAAATCACACCCCACAAATTAGTTTTTCTCGGCCCCTCGAGAAGCTGTAACCAACAGATTCAGTGTGCGACGCATCTAATTTAATATCTTGTCTAACACAACAATTAACTTGTCTCTGACATACATCGCTTACTCCACCACCTTTCCTGTTGACCCTGTCGGTGGTGAATAATTTATAGCCTTGTATGTGACATTCAGAGGCATCTCTCTATCTTTTCAGATTGCGCCCAGGTCTCTGTATAGCAATAATATCTATGTTCCTGCACTTGCAATAAATCTTAGCTCATCTATCTTATTTCTTACACTCTCTGCTAAAGTATAGTAACCTTAAGGGAGCTTAGGTCCCTTGCTGCCCTCTGCTGTCCCCCCTTTGTTGCTACCTGATCTATTGTCTTTATTTATAACTTCATGCGGAATGCCTTTTATACATTTACTGTTTCCAACCCAAGTGTTGCAACTGCTTGTTTCCCACACACACCCATACCTCTATCTTCCATCAGTTTAAAATCATGGCATTTCACCAATGGCCTTCTCAATCGAGTCTGCAAGGCTACCACCCCAGCCCCAGAGAGATGTACCCCCTCCACTTGCATACATATCATGTTTTGCCATAAAAGTTGTTCCATTGTCAATGAATGGGATTGCAAGTTTCTTGCAGTATCTGTCCTAACCAGCATTTACACCAACTGCCCTAGACAACCAATCGTATTTTTTTATTAGTCCTACTCCCCTTCTAGGCCAGATGCTACATATGATTGGGAACCTCCCTTAGACTTAATGAAATCTATAGCGGACCTGTAACTTATCTACCCCGGCTGCTCTTCTCTCCTACCCTTCCCAATATCATTTCCACCAGCAGTGAGGACAGAAAAATGGGCTTGTTCCCATTACCTGACATGATATTATCCAGCCTGTTTGACAATGTCCCCAACACCATCTCTAGGGAAGCAACTCTATCTCTCATCTCTTATGTCCTAATACAAAAAGCACGGTCAATATATCTTACCTGAGAGTCACCAACCACAAGAATGCGCTTACCTCCATTAGCAGGGCAGTAGTACCCTTACCTTCACTGGCCACTGAGTCCTTTCATCCTGAAGACAGAAGAAGCGATTTCCTCACCTTCAGACTTCACTTTTAACTTCCTTACTTTGATGCGCCTTCCATTACTGTAACCACTCGCCACTTGTAGGCAGGTGCTGGGACTGCACCTCACTGCTGGTAGCCGTTGCTAACCTCCCCAACTACAGCCTCCTCACAGCTAGAGACAAGACTGCACCTCACTGAACCTCATTCCCCACATCCTCGCAGCGCACCTCACACTCTCTCCCAGACCCATTAAGTGGTCCTCAGCCTCCTAATCTCCTCCTGGAGAAGCAAACCTCCTCCTTCAACTCTCCAACCTCAATTTATAAAACCCTGCAGAAGCAAGCAGCTTTGTAACCGCCAACTAATCCCCAAAGCAGCCTCAGAGGGTCTGTGCTGCCTCACGTGACGACTGGACCACTGCTATGCGCATGGTATGCACATAGCTATGTGTAAGTGTATAGCGTTGTGGGTTTTGTTTATAGTGGGGGCTGTTCACAGAGCATATGGTGTATGGAACAGGTGCACAGAGATGAGGTGTATAGTGACTTTCCCTGGGAGGGAGTGAGTGCCCTACTCCCGCTCATCATCATCATCCATCTCCCCCTTTCCTCCCCGCCCACCACAAGGACGGGAGACCCCTCTCTTTCCCCCCATCACCACCATGAACTACATGAGGTATTGCCATGCGTCATTTTCCCTTCAGCTGGCTTACCACACAGTTGAGGGATTGCAGATGATGAAGCCAGGCATCCACCAAGCCAGGGAAACAGTGCACCCATCAATGAAAGAAGAGGCACATGACAGGTGAGTGGAGAAATTTCAAGCCCGCAACAGGAGGCCGCATTCATGCGCACAATGGTGTGCCGGATCACTATGCCCCCAGCAGAGAGCAACCCACAGCCTCCACAGGCAGATGACAATTCCAATGGCAACCACCTCACTTGCGGATAACCTTTCGTTTGCATTCAAATCCACTGCTACAGTACCCTATCCCACATCCCAAAAGCGGCTCACCCATATGCAGCAGGGAAACTCACAGACCTTTTTAAGCAGGTGAATGGGGGTTCCACCAACTTAGAAACCCGAGGCACCATCCACTTATGGCGTAACCTACTCCTGTTCGGCAATGTCTGTCTTGCAGTTCCTGAGAGACGAGGAAAACTGTTAACCGGTCTCGAACAAGTATCACAAGGGTTATTTTGGTCTGGAGGAAATAAGACTAGGTCTACAAGAATTAATTGTTCAGTTGCAGACCAGCCAACCAACTCATTTCAAAGATGCAACACATAATAACTCAGAGGTATCTGTCAAGTTTCATAAAGGGAAAAATTATCCCAATGGTAATAATCAAATTTCATTTCCTAAAATGAGATGCATAGGTGCATATCAAGTAGCAGGAATCAGAAATAATGATTCTCCACAAGGTAAGAAGAATAAGTACCCTCCTAAGGGTAGTCCAGTTAATAAGAAACCAGTCAAAGAAAAGAGAGATTGTCTTTTCTGCAAGGGTACTCATTTTTCTAAGAATTGTAATGCATACAATTCATGAATGATAAAGTTGAAAGATTGGAGGAACTTGGACAGAAGTAACAGGTGTTTACGGTAATCACAATGTATAGGATTGTCATGCCAAATTAAACCACTGTTATCAATGTCCCACAAAGAAGACACCATATAGTTATTTGTAAGAAGGTCATATGATAATGTTTGATAAAAATGATAATTGTTGACAACCTGACACAACAGTAGCTAACGTAAAAATTGCTGCTAATGTTAAAATGAGGTTTTGCTGAAGTAGCCTTACCTGTGTTTACAGGTAAAAATTGATGATAAAAGGAGCCCAAAATAAAAATCAAAAAATGTAACTGCATTAGTGGACCATGGATCCCAGCGTAACTTTTCATAAAACGGGAGATCCGAAACTTTAAAATTATCTGGTTTTCTCTCATAAAAGGGCTCAATTGTAGACACTGTTTTATGTACTGTCCAGGTTGGGCAATGAGAAAAAACGTGTTTACTACAGTAATATGTAGATAGAACTTCCAGTAAAAATATCCTACAGTAGGGCTTAAGTAAAGCTACAGAAAGACTTTTCACATAATGTAAATATAGCACCTTCAGTGTAAGTGATGATTCTGTAGGCCCCAAAATATTTGATAGGTATGGACTATTATGGCCTCCTTGGAAAGGTATGGTCAAGAAATGAGTGTCACCCTTTTGAAGACTGCAGGGAGGCCAGTAATATTTGGAGGATTCCTCGTAATAATCATACATGTACTAGTCAGGAGAACAACAATCCCAAAACTGTGTGCCTTACTCAGAAATCGTGCCCCAGTAATAAATCTTCCATAAGGATGTTGTTTTGACCAGTGCATAATTGTGGGAATTAGACAGCATTGGAATAAATGTAATGAAGAAAGTCCAGACGATTCTTTTACGCAAGAACAATTACCGAGAGATGGTAAAATTTGAATCTGGACAATACTGGGTACGACTTCCGTGGAGACTGAACCATCCAGAATAGCCCACTAATTACAGAATGGCATATGGCCAATTAAAGGCTCAGCTCCGTGAACTGAGTAAGACACCAGAATTGGTAACTGCCTATAATGATATAATTGCTGTGCAGTTAATAAATTTATAGAAGAGGTACCTCCTGAGCAAGCCAAAATTTATGGTCACTATTTGCCACATCAAATGTACCTAGTTTAAATGACTGTTTGATGACAGGTCCGTCGTTGACGGAAAAATTAGGAGACATCTTATGAAATTTCAGAGTGAAGCACTATGCCTTTACGGCTGACATAAGTAAAGCTTTCCTAAGAGTGGGTTTACAAGAGGCTGACCGGATTTATACCCGCTTCTTATGGCCTGAGAATCCTAGTGACCCATTTAGCCCTCTGAAAAGGAGCGTATTATTTGGTGCTACATCCAGTCCGTTCCTACTTCAAGCGACGATAAATGCACACCTTAAACGTATGGGAAGTCCATTGAGTAAAGTAATGAGCAAACAATTTTATGTGGACAATTTCCAGGGTGTGAACGTCAACTGAAAAGGAACTGTTAATGACTTATGGAGAGGCTAATGAAATAATGCAAAGTGCAAATATGCCTCAGAGGGAATTGAATAGTAATTCGACCAAATAAAGGACCCAATAAGTAAAGCTTACCCTGGAGATTGAAGTGCCAAAATGTAGTAATGTATTGGGATTAACTTGGGATACTGATAGAGATTTGTTTTGGTGTTAAAAACCTTTAATACTTTACAGTATGCCCATAAATTAAGTAAGAGAGTTTTTTGCTTACTGAATTTTTCCAAAAAGGGGGGGGGGGGGGGGGGGGGGGGGGGGGTTGATCCACTAGGTTTAGTGTCACCCCTTCAATAAGGAGGGAAATAATTAATTCAGAAGCATGGAAACTTAAATGGCTTGGGGATGAAATTCTACCTGAGGAATATATTAACAGGTGTAATGACTTAAATTAGTTGATTACGACCAAATACCAAAGGTTGGAGTTCCACGCCAGGTGCCAATCCCGATGAAACAAGTTCTCGCACATTTTTTGTGATGCTTCAAAATTGACATGGAGCGTTCGCTTACCTTCAATGTAAAGTGTTATTTCTCTTTTTATTTCTAAGCAAAGTGACTCCAATTAAATTTCACGTACCTTACCTCAGTTGGAATAACACCATTTAATGTAGGTGTCCCAATTAGTCTAATTATATAAGAAATAAGTGCAGGAGATTAAATATTTAGCGACACTGTAATTTGGTCTGATAAAGAGTACCTTTACAATGAATCGTAATGGAAACAGTAAAAATGTGTACTACAAAACAGAGTCCTGAAAATAATCAGATGCACGAGAAGTATAATAGTTTTTGGGGTCAGCATATGTAACCTTTAATCATATATACCCTGAATGAGGAGAAAATCCAGCTGATTTCTTGACTCGAGGTTAACACTTATCAAAATTTAAATGCTGCTCATGGATTACAAGGCCCGAGCTGGTTGGTAAATAAAGCTAATTGGCCTGTACAAAAGGCATATGATTGCTCCTGTTGAAATAACTGTAAACCACCGCTCCAATAGTTTGTCCTTCATTAGACACTGAATACATAGGTCTTCTTCTTTACCCAAACTAATCAATGTAACTAGGTTGGTGTTTTAAATTTCTAAACAAGATGCAAATCTATGTACGTTTTCTCCTCCTCGTGAATATTGGATAAAGAGGGTTACAAGAAGAAATCTTATGGAAATGAGATTAAATTGATGATGGAAAGAAAAATTGTGAAAGGTCCATAATAGAAAATTGGGGCTGTATTTAGAGAACAATGTAATAGGTTGCAGAGGTAGGTACAAAATAGCTGAATTGGGTGATTATGCTAAATACCCTATCTACTGCCCAAAACTCATCATCTAAACAAATATATTCTTCTAAATGCCCATAAAAATGTAATGAATGATGGGGTACAAGATACCTTAAATTGTATTAGGGAAACTTTCTGGATTCCACAAGGACGGCAAAGTGTAAAAAGGGTGATTAAATCTTGTGTAATATGTCCCCGTGTGGATGCCAGATCCTATATGTACCCAGGTCCTCCACCATTGTCAAATGAGCAATTTGAGTCGTTTAGCAACGAACTCCGCCCAGCCGCAGTGTGGAAAATACTGTACATATTTTCCAGAAATACAGTAGTTATATGTAAATAGATGGCCATACTGTATTTAATAAAAATTATGTTATCGAAAATGGGAAGTTGGGCCTGTGCAGAAGAGACTCGCCATTTTTATTTGAATGGAGTAACAAACGTTGTGGGTAATGGGAAGAATTTTTCGTGCTCTCGAGGTAAAATTGGGCTGACACCTCTCAAATAGGAGCCGAAATTGTTGGATGTGCATTTCTGCATGACTTGAGATATCAGGCGACTGGACAAGACAACTCCAGGAACCTCAGATAAGTCTGTGATGTTGTAACTCTGGCCAGTGTTACTTTCATGTGTAGACAGTGAGGTTTTCTGAGTATGATACACCTTGATTTCCAGTCAAATTGGTGAGTGATTTTAAGATATTCTCCTTCTGTTATGTAAATGTGTATATATATAATCCTCTTTTAATTTTAATATACAGTCCACAAATTTATATATTTACCAGCATTCCTGGTGATACATATTTCATTTGTAATTAATAGGTCCAGAGCAACTTGTGGATATGACAATGGTAGGTATCGAAGGGGACATTTCCTGCGACGTAGGTGTCCCAAATTCCTACTTGTCTAACTAATAAATAATAATTATCTTTGTTCATTTACTGTTATGTACATAATGATACATTCAGATTAATGTAATTTTCCACATTTAAAACTATTGATTTCTCGTGAAATGAGCAAGTCAAAAAAAAGAAGTTTGATACTTTGAGGAAATTTATTTCGTGTAGGCTTAGTTTCAACTTAATTACTGCTAGTTTTGAGGTCTCTAAAGTTATTGCTCAACATGGAGAGCCACTTGGTGATGGAGAGTATATTAAAAAAAGCACGGTTAGGATGTGCTCCTTTCCTTTTCAACAGTCTTTCAGAAAAGGAAAAGATTATATATATGTGTTATGTATGTGAGTAGAAAAATGTTTGAGGATAGAATACTTAAGCTGGAAAGGAATGTAGCGGAACAATTAACAAAGGATTTGGCTTCATGTAAATTCTTTTCTGTGTTGATGAAAGCACAGACATTATATTATCAGTTAGGCTAGCATTTTTTTCTAGATTCCGTAGTGGTAACAAAGTATGCAAAGAGATGATTGATCTTGTAACACTACCTGAGCGTATCACTGGGGCTGAAATATGCAAAGCAGATATGACGCATTATCTATTCGACAAATTGACACTTCAAAAGTAGTATTGGTTACAACAGATGGTGCACCCAGCATGATTGGTAAGGTTACAACAGATGGTGCACCCAGCATGATTGATAAGGTACAACAGATGGTGCACCCAGCTGATTGGTAAGGTTACAACAGATGGTGCACCCAGCATGATTGGTAAGGTTACAACAGATGGTGCACCCAGCATGATTGGTAAGGTTACAACAGATGGTGCACCCAGCATGATTGGTAAGGTTACAACTGATGGTGCACCCAACATGATTGATAAAAATAAATGGTATCAAATACCGACACAGTGGAAATATAAACACATATGCAGTATAATGTGATCCTTTATTGACAACGTTTCACCCACACAGTGGGCTTTTTCAAGTCACACACAGATCTACCTGGGGTGGAAGGTACGGGAGTATTTATAGTCTTGTTCAGAATGTTGAGGTCAGGTGGAGAATGCTGCATCTGATGATCTACCGGGTGGAGTTATAGAGTCTTGGGTAGCTTGGCGGGGATATTGGACAAGTTGTGAGTAGACTTTCTGCAGTGTTCTATGTTCTTATGTGGGATAGCGATGAAGAAGTTTCTTGGCGAGTGGTTCAGCTATGTTATAGAAGCCATTGTTCTGGTTGAAATTGTTGGTTATAGAGATAAGCGATGATTCCAGAATTCTTCGGTATTGAGTGTTGTCTTCTGTGGCGATAAGTCTTGAGTTTCTGTAGTTAATTAAATGGTTGTGTGAATTGCGATGTTGTACACAGGCATTCCTTGTATCGTCAGTCCTGCTTGTATATTGGTGTTCTGAAATACGTGTTTGGAGGTCTCTTGATGTTTCGCCCACAAATAATTTGTTGCAGGATAAGGAACCAGGATTTTTAAATCTGTTTGCAAAAGATGTTGGTCATCCACTGATAGGCTTTCATTGCATCATACACGAGGAGGCTTTATGTACAAAAGCTGGTCTCAAAGAACTTCAAGAAGTGATACAAGCAGTCATTAAGATTGCTAATTACATTTCTGCACGAGCTTTGAATAAAAGGCAATTTCAGAATTTATTGAAGGAGGTGAATTCGGTGTACAAAGGACCAACAACGTACAACAACGTTGGTTGGCTTAGTCGAGGTTTTGTTTTGGAACGATTTGTTGAATGTCTGGATGAGATAAATCTCTTTTTGAGTAACCAACAAGTGTCTTATAAAGAAATGTCTGATATCGTGGGTTTGTAAACGTGTTTTTTTCAGATTTTGCGAACATTTAAATTATTTGAACAGTAAATTACAGGGCTCTAGTAAGACACTTGATGAGAGGTTTGATTACATGAACGCATTTGAAATGAAGCTACGGGGTTTTTAAGTGGGATATAGATAGTTAGAGGTTTAGATACTTTCCAAACCTAAACAGATACAACAATGATCTCCCAAAGGATAACAAAGCAGACAGTCAATGTCTTCAAACACTGTTTTTAAACATCATTGAGTCAACTGTTGAGCAGTTCACTACAAGATTTGCTAATTTCACAGAACTTGAAGAGACTGAAGAATTTATTAATTTCCAGACAGAATAAAACTGGATGAACTAAACTTGCAGATGTTTTCATGGATAGATATGGATGATTTTGAAATGCAGTTGATTGAATTTCAAAGTAGCTCAATTTGGAGACAGAAATTTGTTGACCTTAGAGCTAACTCGGAAAATATTGAAAAGGAGCAATTAGAGACGAGAGTAACAGAGAAAATGTAGATAACGAGGTATTAAGGACCTGGAATACTATTCCACAAAATTTTGTCTGTCTGAAGAACCTTGCAACACTATTACTATCCGGGTTTTCATCTTTTTATTCCTGTGAATCATTGTTTTGAGTGATGAACTTTGTTAAGTCTCGTAATAGGAGAAGTCTTACGGATGAAACTAGTAGGTCATGTATATCACTCAAGGTTACAAAATATAAACCTGATATACATTATCTGTCATCAGTGATGAACCACCACAAGTCTCAGTGATGGTAAATAAATAAAAGGTCCAAAATTTTTCTCTCTCAAGTTTTGATTTGATGTTTACTGCTAAATGGTAAATATTCACTTCTGTTTAATATAATATGTAGTTTTGTAGGTAAAATAATTATACTGTATTTTCTCTGTGATTTTTATGTATCACTCTTAAGGGATTAACTTTCATTAAAAGAATATATTTAATTTTATATCCTTTTGTTGTGTTTTAGTCAAGTAAAACGATTATGTCATTGAGAATTGTAATATATTGGAAAACATGAAAAACGTAATTGATCCAATAAATAAATCAAATTATTGTTTACTTTTCTGCTGATGCTAAAAATAGCATTTTTAAATTGTGTGGATGTATATCGCGCCAAGAAATACATTTAAAGACTGTTAAAAATTATCCACACTGTCAACAAGGAAGAGCGACCTTTAAGTAAAAATTGCGTCACAGTATTTTCCATTCATTCAATATCATGTTTACAAAATCATTCTTACAATATTTTCTGATTTACCGATAAGGTGTGATATTTTATTTTTTGAAATTTTTTTCGCAATACTTAAATGACACCAAATAATATGTTCCCATAAATGTGGAGAAAATTTCTCCAAGGGGGTATCGGCCTTCCTTCAGTCCCTTTCAGCCTTTTTTCACCCCTGAGGGGCCCAGCCCTCTCAGAAGAGGCAAGCATCTTGTTTAATTCCACATCTAGTAATTACAAGCAAATGCTTAACCAGCGTGTCCCGGTCACAGGTCACGCCAAGTCTTCGCACGAGACCAGTGTTGCAACCATAGTGTGGGTTAATGAGAGAAAATTAATAGCAGGAAAAGTAAGGGAACTCTGTACCCACTATTTGCAACTAGTATCATACACTGACGTCTATGCCCAGATAGCGGGAATCAAGCATTCTGCATTGCTTCATGGTGGAAGTTCGGCAAAGAATGAAAAAACACTGGTGTCAGCGAATCCTTTATATGAGGGTAAGTCAGGGCAGCGAGGGGCGCTGCGGGGTAGATTACTTTTAGACTTCGTCGAAACAACTTGTGCGTCACACTGTAATAACAAAGACTAAAGTGATCGCTGATTTTTGTGCTTAAAAAATCTTAACGGGCACAGCAGAACAATTACAGAGAAGTGTGATCATCTTCCTGTAGTTATATCACTGTGCAAAGAACAAATCTTTTGGAACACAGTGTACCAGAGTGCGTATTCCTAGAGTGTGGAAGACGTGGACATCCAAGGACACTTCAGCTTCTATTAAGTCACCAATACCTGTCGAATTTAATGCATCCAACACCATAGCTCACAACTTGTTATACAGGGGACTGCGCAGTTCCTGTGTCACAAGAGATTTGAAATAATCCTATAGTTGGCAGTGAGGTGCTGGCTTTTGAGCCCAAACCAGTACATATATCTTCAGCAATCAGTTTGTGAGATATGCTAAATAACACCCCCTAGGGGTAATTATACTTACAACCAATCTTTATTAACAGCCCAAGTGTGGCTACATCGACGACTCCAAGAACTTTCTGGAAACGACTGCAGAACAGTGGAATCGTCATCAAGCTAAGTCCAATTACAGTTCACTTATTGTATGACCCAGCTTGTTTGTATGCAAAATCCCACGATAAATTTTAGTTAGCATGTGAGAAGATTTTGTATAAAAAATTTGGGTGAATTTGGCACACACACTTAAAAAGGTTGCCCACCCCTGGTATAGGCAATGGAGTCGAAGATGTATGGGGTAGGTTTAAAAATATAATGTTAGAGTGTTCAGGAGAAGTTTGTGGTTACAGGAACGTAGGTGTAGGAGGGAAGAAGAGCGATTGGTGGAATGCTGATGTAAAGACAGTAGTAAGGGAGAAAAAGTTAGCATGTGAGAAGCTTTTACAATGTAGAAGTGATGCAAGGAGGGAGGAGTATAAGGACAGAATAAGGGAGGTTAAGAGAGAGGTGAAGCAATGTAAAACAAGAGCAAATGAGAGAGTAGGTGAGATGTTATCAACAAATTTTGTTGAAAATATGAAAAAAACTTTGGAGTGTGAATAATAAGCTGAGGAAACCTAGAGAACGAATGGATTTGATTGTCAAAAATAGGAGAGGAGAGTTATAAAATGAAGAGTTAGAGGTATCGGGACGATGGAGGGAATATTTTGAGGAACTGTTAAATAATGATGAAGATTGGAAAGCTGTGATTTCGAGTATAGGGCAAGGAGGAATAACATCTTGCAGGAATGAGGAAGAGCCAGTTGAGAGTGTGGGGAAGTTCGTGAGGCAGTGGGTGGAGTGTAAGGGGGTAAAGCAGCTGGGATTGATGGGATAAAGATAGAAATGTTAAAAGCAGGTGGGGATATAGTTTTGGAGTGGTTGGTGCTTTGATTTAATAACAGTATGGAAGAGGGTAAGGTACCTAGGGAATGGCAGAGAGCATGCATACTTCCTTGTTTAAAGGCAAAAGGGACTAAAGAGAGTGCAAAAATTATTGGGAATAAGTTTGTTGAGAATACCTGGTAAAGTATATGGTAGAGTTATTATGGAAATAATTAAGAGTAAGATGGGCAATAGGATAGCAGATGAACAAGAAGGCTTTAGGAAAGGTAGGGGGTGTGTAAACCCAGTGTTTACAGTGAAACATATAGGTGAACAGTATTTAGATAAAGGTAAAGAAGTTTTTTGTGGCATTTATGGACTTGGAAAAGGCGTGTGACAAGGTGGATAGGAAAGCAATGTGGCAAATGTTGCAAATGTATGGAATAGGAGGTAGGTTACTGAAAGCAGTGAAGAGTTTTACAAGGATAGTGAGGCTCACCATTGAGTTTGTATAAGAGAGAGAGGTTATTTCCTAGTAAAAGCAGGACTTAGACAAGGATGTGTGATGTCTCCATAGATGTTCAATATATTTTATAGATGGAGTTGTAAGAGAAGTGATTGCTCGGGTGTTGGCATGAGGTGTGAGGTTAAAAGATAGTCTAACGCAAGATAGGAGTTGTCACAGTTGCTCTTTTCAGATGACACTGTGCTTTTGGAAGACTCTGAAGAGAAGTTGCAGAGGTTGGTAGATGAGTTTGGTAGGGTATATAAAAGATGAAAATTAAAAGTGAATATACGAAAGAGTAAGGTGATGAGGATACTAAAAAAATTGGGGTGATGAAGATTGGAACAAATTTTTGGGGGGAGAGAGTAAAGGAGGTAAATGTACTTAGATATTTAGGAGTGAACGTGTCCGCAGATGGGCTATGAAAGAAAAGGGTGAATCATAAAATTTAAAATGGGGGGGGGGAAAAGGTGAGTGGTGCATTGGAGTCTGGGGAGACAAAGAACTTTGTCCAGGGAAGTGTGTGAGAGTTTGGGGCTTCCAGCAAGCATGCGTGACGAAGGAAAAACAAATTGTTTTTAGGACTTAACGTTTTTGGAGGAGAGCAAGGTAACATTTATAAAAGGTATGTAGGGAAACCGCGGGGATTTACTTGATCCTGGAGATGGAAAGTCAGTTCTGCACTTGAAGGGGGGTTTAATTTTCCCAAATTTTTATAAGTGTAGTGTAAGCACGCCCTTGGAAAGACGTGATGGGTGGGAATGAATAAGTGAAGTTTTTTTTTTTTCGGGCTGCCCTGCCTTGGTGGACAGGGCCCGATGTGTAAAAAATAAATATATATATATATTATTATATATATAAAATATTTTAATTATATATATTTATATATATATTATTTTTAATATATTATCTCCGGGCCGATTCCCACCAAGGCAGGGGGGCCCCAAAAAAGAAAAATTTCACCTCATTCCCCCCATAACTGTTTTCCAGAAGGGTGCTTTAACACATTTTTTAAAACGAAACATTAACACCCCTCCTTCAGGTGCAGGCACGTACTTCCCACCCCGGATCAAGTCCGGCGGCCGGGTTTTCCCTGAACCCTTTTCATAAATTTTCTTTGCTCAACTCCAACAGCACTCAATATTAAAAACCATTTGTCCCATTACCCATCAAACCCTCACGCATGCCTGCTGGAAGCCCAAACCCCTCGAACAAAACCTCCTTACCCCTCCCCCCAAACCCTTTCCTGGGCCGACCACTACCCCCCCTTCCTCCACACAATGATACACTTTGAAGTCACTTTTTTTTTTTTTTTCGCTCCATTCTCTCAATGTCCGAACCACCTCAACAACCTTCCTCAGCCCTCGGGGACAACATTTTTGGTAACCCCCGCACCTCCCCTAACTTCCAAATACGAATTCCTTGCATTTATTCACACCAACATTGCCCTAACATGACATCCCCACTGCCTCCCTTCTCCTCGCGCAACATTCATCCCCATGCTTCAACCCTATAAGAGCATTGTAAAACTATATCTCAACACCCCCACTTTGCTCCAAAAAATTTTCTTTGTCCCCCAAGCCCTAGTGCACCACTCCCCTTTTTTCCCCCTAAATTTCTTGATTCCCTCTTTTCATGCCCCATCCGCTGACACTCCACCCCAAAAACGAAATTCACCTCCTCCATATCTCTCCCCCAATCTGATACCCAAAATCTTTCATCACCTAATCTTTTTGTTACCCTCATAACCTTACTTTTTCCTGTTTTCACTTTTAATTTCTTTTTTGCACCCCCTTTTCCAAATTCACCACCAATCCTCAACTTCTTTTCAATCCCCCAAAGGCACAGTGTATCACAAAGAGCAACTGTGACAACTCCACTTTTTGTGTGTTTCTTTATTTTTTTAAAACCCACGTCTCTTGCCAAAACCCCGCATTTACTTTCTTACAACCCCTCAAAAATTATTAAAAAACCCACGGTGACATCACAACCCTTTGGGTTATGGCCTACTTTTACTGGAAAAAATTTTCCCTTTTTCCTACTACTCTAATTGAGCCTCACTATCCTCAAAAAACCCTTTCACTGCTTTCTAACCTACTTCACACCTACACCGCAACATTGCCACTTTTTGCCCCCTAGCCCCCCTGTCAACCCTTTTTTCCAAACCCAAAAATGCCACAAAGCCCTCTTAGCCTTATCTAAATACTGTTCACTTATTTTTTTCCCTGTAAACACCTGGTCCACACCCCCCCATTTTTTTAAAAAAGCCCCCTTGTTATCTCTACCCAATTCCCCCCGTTTCTTTTTTTAATTCTTTCAGTAAAAAACTCACATACACTTTACCGGGTAACTAAACAGACTTATCCCCCTTAATTTTTGCACTCTCTTTTGTCCCCTTTGCCTTTATACAAAGGAACTTTGCATGCTCTCTCCCAATCCCTGGGTCCTTTTCCCCTTTCCCCATACATTTATTAAAATGACCAACCCCCAAAAAAAAAAACCCCACCCTTTAAACATTTTATCTTATCCCAAAAAGGGCTCCCTTTTACCCCCTTTCATTTTCCCTATGCCTCACGAACTTCCCCCATGCAAGGGTCTTCCTCACCCCTAAAAGATGTTTTTCCTTATTACAACCCGGGATTCCAAATGGCCTTTTACCCGGGTAAGGGGAGCAAATAAACACAGAAAGAAAAATTTTTGACTTTATATTATCCTTACCAATTTTAACAGAATATGTACACTTTCAGTGAAAGTTAGGCACCCCACGGTAAGCAAAGCAGAAAAGAAGCCCAAGTACAACCGTGCTTCAACCACTTAAATGGGAATGACAAGGGAACAGGAAGCGGTACCCCAAAAAACCTCTGCGATTGCCAAAACCATCTTCTTAGGGTAGAAACCGGTCACTAGTTGAACGAGGGGGGCCCCACAAAAAATTTTTAGAACCTGGTTCGTGGTTGGGGAATACCCTGTAAATGGGGGTTTTACGGCGCCGAAAAAAGGTTTACGTACTCTTTGCATGCCACATTCCTCCTTGCCCTATCCCACGAAATCACAGTTCCCTATTTCATCAAATTTAAAAATTCCCTAAAAATATTCCCCCTTTTCCCCAAAAAACCCTAACTCTCCATTTAAAAAAATTCCCCTTCCCTATTTTTAATGAAAAAACCCTTTTGTTTTGGTTCCCCTTAACTTGTTAATTCACTCCAAAACTTTTCTTTTTTTCACAAAATTTTTGTTAACATCTCCCCCTTCCCATTTGCTCTTTTTTACATTGCTTCACCATCTTTTAAAACCTCTTTTTTTTCTCCATTACTTTTCCCTCCTTGCATCACTTCTATTTTGTAAAAAGTTCCTTGCAATTTTTTTCTCCTTTCTCTCTTTACATCATCTTTCCCACCAATCGTCCTCTTCCTCCCCCCCCCAATTTCC
Source organism: Cherax quadricarinatus (assembly GCF_026875155.1). Classification (NCBI taxonomy): domain Eukaryota; kingdom Metazoa; phylum Arthropoda; class Malacostraca; order Decapoda; family Parastacidae; genus Cherax; species Cherax quadricarinatus. The sequence goes on from NC_069400.1 coordinate 41,336,841, forward strand.
TGAAACCAAAAACTCTCTAACATTTAAACACTACATTTTAAAAACCTCCCCCCAAACCTCTTCGACCCCATTGCCTATGCTCTCTTAGCCCATCTATCCTCCCAAAAGCTGTTTTTACTTCCCCAACTGCCCCCTCTTTTTTGTTTAAAACCCCTTCACCTCTCTTTCCCCCATGCTTTTATTTTCCTTGTATCCCATCTACCTTTTATCTCATGTACACAAATAGAAAGTGATCTGATATGTCGTGGCCCCCCAAAAACAGCACCTGAAAATCCTCAACATCTTTATTTCTCCAATACAAATCCCCAAAAACTACTGTCATTTCGCCCCCCATCTATCTTTTTAAATTATTTACCTCTTTTTTTAAAATATGTATTTCCTATAACTAAACCCCCCTTTTTATACAAATTCAATCAAAGGGCTCCCCCCCTTATCATTTTTCCCTGGAAACCCAAACTTACCTACCAACCCCCTAAAAGTTTCTCCTATTTGCTTCAAGTCCCCTACCACAATTTTCTTCTCACTTGGTTCAAAGGCCCTATACATTCACTTTAAAACTCCTAAAATCTCCCTTCCCCCTCTACATTCCTCTCTTTTCCAGGTCATCATGCTTTTTTAGACCCATTTTCGCATCCCAAACCCTTTACTTTAAACCCATAATTTTGAATTTACACATTCATATTCTTTTTTCTCCTTTCCATGGATCCTTCAACATTATGCTACCCCTTTTTTGCTCTAACTCTCTCGATACTCAAGATTTAATCCCCTTTATTTTCCCCCACCGAAACTCCCCCCCACCCCCTTCAGCTTTTTTTCCCTAGGGGCCCGGGCACCAACTTTTTTCCATTTTAACATCCAATATTGTTTCTTTCTCCCACACATCCACGCCCCTTCAATATCCCAATTTATAAAGTTTTTTCTTCTCTTTTTTTTGTAATGTTTTCAGGAGAAGGGGTTATAACCATTTTCTCCCGGCATTTTAGTCGCCCTCATACGACCGCATGGCTTCGGAGGAAGATTCTTTTCCACTTCCCCATGGACAAAGAAGAAATAAAGAAAACAAGGCAATTTAGAAAAAGGGAAAAACCTAGATGTATGTTATATATATCAGTGGTGTTTGAAATGTGACCAAATGTAAGTAGGGTAGCAAATTCCCCCCGTTTTTTAGCTGTTTATGAGACAGAAAAAAAACCCCAATCCACCCTATGCAAAACATTTTCAGGTTTCTGTTTCACAGTCATCTGGCGGACGGAGTTTTTATATATATTAAAAAAAATATGCATGATATATATTTAAAAATATATATATATATTTATATATATAATTATAAAATATTTAATATATAATATTATAAAAATATATTATAAAATAATATAATAATTTTATAATTTTCTGCAAATTTTTATATATTATGCAATAGCCCAAAAAATTTATTTAAATATGCAAAAAAACCACGTGAAAGAATATAAGTTCCAACGATTTCGTGACTTTTCACATTTTCAAGGAACAAGAAATGGAGTAGTCACGAAAGCGCTTGGTCTCTATATTCTTTACAGTGGGTTGTTTTGCCTATATTTTTATATATATTATAATTAATATATATATATATATATATATATATATATATATAATATATATATATTATATATATAATTAAAAATATGTATATATTATTATTATATATATTTATTATTATAATATAAATATTTTATATATAAAATTTTAAAACTAATAAAAACATAATAAATAAATAATAAGGTCCCCCCTTTGGGGGGGAATTATGGGCCCATATCTCGAGGAAGTGGAGTAAAAGGTTCAAAAAAGAATATTTGGTTTCTTTCCCGAATCCGTTCGAATATTCCACTTCCTTTCACCCCTTTTTCATTCTTTTTTATCAAAGGGATATTTTATTTCATAATTTACACAAGATTTAAGAGATACATTGTTTAATATAATTTCATTGCAGCAATGAGGGTTTCATGAGATACATGTCTAGTAAATATTGTTAAGTGCTTGTCACGTTAAATGCGAAAATCTCATCCACCCTGAGAGTTGGGGGGCGTCCCCGATACAGTAAGCATTTCCTCTTGAACAGCATGCGAGTAGGGGGAAAAAAAATTTCTTTTTTTTCCCGGATCCCCAGTTACCCTGCTGGGCTTTTGCCTGCTCCATAAGGGAAAATAGATGCATTTTTCCCCTGAGCCAAGGGTGTCCGATCCTATGGGAAAAAATATATGATGTGCAATTCAGTCTTTTGGGGCTCCCTGAAGCTGGCATTTTCCTTTTCCCTCTGGTGTTTGGGGATAGGGATCACCCAAGGGAGAGCAAATGGTAGTGCCACAACCCCCTGCTTTTCGCTGTCCGGCTTGAAGGGGATACCATCGGACGCTTTTGACTCCATCAGTCTCTAGTTGGGGGGGGTCTTTTTTTGCAGGCTCCCGGGTGTTGAGGGATTCCTCTTCATAAAATTTATTTAAACCCCTTATGCTTAATCTTTTCCCGCACAAGACCCTGGGACCCGAATAGGTCGCTGCTCACTCCACAAAAACCCCCGTGGTTGGGGTGAAAAGGGGCAGCAAGTCGAAAGGAACACCAATGCGGATGGGCGTGGGTTGGGTGTGCCAAGGCTGTATTTCCCTAACCGCTATACAGAAGAGAAAAATGCGAGAGGATCCCCCTTTTGGATACCCTCTGATAGATTTCATCTCTCCAAACAGGAGCAACCCACCTTACTATATCAAGAGGAAACAAAAAGGGAAAGGGGCAGGAAAGTTTTGTACAGTTTAATAAAAGTCTTTTTTCGGGAGATTCAATGATTCTTGAAAAATTAAATTTTACCACTCATTGTCTTCAGGCGGGTTTTTTTATACGCCCTTATTGCTTGAACCCCTGCCCATTCCTTGAGAGACCCCAAAGCCCAAAATGTTTGGTTGAAGCCTCATAATATTAAATATTATATATTAAAATTTTATTATATATATATATATAAAATATATATATATAATATATATATATATATTAATATTAATAAAAATATATAATTATATGTCGTGCCGAATAGGGAGACTTTCATCTTGGCTAAATGCAAAGCTCATTTGCCCAAAAAAGGGCAAGTGAAAATTTGGTATGCAATAATTTTTGCCAAATCATTTGAACCTAACGAAAAAAATATATTTACTGTTTTGTTTGTATTTAAATTATTTTAAACAAACTAAAAAAATTTAGTTGGGGTTTGACAAAATAATTTTCTTGTTATAATAAGGGGTTTGGTAAGTTTTCTAAATTTTTTTGGTGAACATTAAAAATTTTTACTTAACATAATGAAAAAAAAATTTTCTTTAAAAGATAAAGAAAAAATTTTTAAAGGATTAATTTTTAAAAGATTTTTTGCTAAATGACCAGTTTTACATATTTGGCACGACATATATATATATATATATATATATGTCGTGCCGAATAGGCAGAACTTGCGATCTTGGCTTAAATAGCAACACTCATCTTGCCAAATAGGACAAGCGAAAATTTGTGTATGCAATAATTTCGCGAAAATCATTCTGAACCTAACGAAAAAAACATATTTCACTGTGTTTGTTTAGTATTAAATTATTGTAAACAAATCTAAAATATATTTAGTTGGGTTAGGCTAAAATAAATTGTTCTTCTTATAATAAGGTTAGGTAAGTTTTCTAAGATTCTCTTGGAGCAAAATTAAAATTTTTTATACTAACAATAATGAAAAAAATATCACTTTAAACGTATAAGAGAAGATTTTAGAAAGGACTTAATTTTAAATGAGTTCTTGCTAATTGACCAGTTTTACATATTCGGCACGACATATATATATATATATATATATATATATATATATATATATATATATATATATATAATATATATATATTATATTATATATATATATATATATATATGTAGTGCCGAATAGGTAAAAACTTACAATTTTGACTTAAAAAGCAACACTCTTCTTGTCAAATAAAGTAAGCAAAAATTTGTGTATGTAATAATTTCACAAAATTCATACTGATGCTAACGAGGAAAGTATATTTCACTGTGTTTGTTTATTAAAAAATTGTTGTAAACTTATCAAAATATATTTACTTGGATTAAGTTAAATTAAATTGCTCTTGTTATAATAAGGTTAGGTAAGTTTTCTAAGTTTTTTTGGTACGTAATTATTAATTTTTACTTAAACATAAATTAAAAAAAATATATCGTTATGCGTACAAGACAAAATTTTTAGAAAGAACTTAATTTTAAATGAATTCTTGTTAATTGATTAGTTTTACCCATTCGGTACGACATATATGTGAGTCTGGAAACTTGCAAGGTGTTTCACTATTCTATCTTCATCTCTCTCTCTCTCTCTCTCTCTCTCTCTCTCTCTCTCTCTCTCTCTCCTCTCTCTCTCTCTCTCTCTCTCTTTAAAAACAAGGGTTTTTCAGGGCTAGGTTAAACGTTCCTACGTTTATTTATAAGCAAAGTGCGTTTTTAAGCTATCAGACATTCAGATAGGGAATAGAATGAAGTTGTAGCCATCTGTGGGCCATCGATTTCATTCGGTCAACTTTCTCTATTTTATGGATCTCATTATGCTGTACGAACACGTTGAAGAATCGAATCATCCTTGGAATAATTGACCTAAGAAGATGTGACGTTCTTGAAACGATAGAGCCAGAGTGTAGTTGCTGTTTGCTTCTGTCATTTTGTGTAGAAGCTGTGTTTCTCCTGTCCTCAAAATGGAGCCAGTTGTGATACCTTGATTCCATAGCTCTGTTCTCTGTTTTTTCAAGAAGTCATAGATGAGACGGGGCAGGTAATCTAAGACTCAAGGTATGAGCGTACTTGAGCCTCGTACACTGTAGTCTCGCAGCCTCTACTGTAGAGGAAATGCGAGATACACGTAAGTGCTGTTTGCTTCCTGGACTTCGTGTTGATCAGATTTACTACATGGTTAGGTAAAAGAACATAAATGAAAGTAATGCAAAATTTTATTTGGCATTACTTTCGGCTTGATTTCTACAATTATTATTTTGTGCCTTACACTTCACTTTATGCCTCTATATACTCAATGTGTCCATGTATCGTTTGTAACAGCTTGACAAAGATCCTGGAGAGAGAAATGCTGCCACAATAATAATGTCACATTAGTTGCACATGTTTCACTTTACCTAACATATTGTCGATAATTCTACCAACATTATTACTATGTAATTCTTCATAGACAGTTTGGAATCAAATTTCACCCCAAGGATATCAACCTCGTCCTAGGGTACCAACACTCTCATATTCATTCTTATCACTGCTCCAGCATTACCATCAAGGTGCCTGGAGACCGTCATCATTTCTGTTTTCTCAGATGCAAATGTGACCTGCCATTGTTTTTTCCAGATTGATATAACTGTAAGTTAGTAATTGAGAGCGACTGGCATTTCCTCTCTTGGATTAGTAACTGTCAGAATGCTGTCGTCTTCATATGCATGGGATTCTGGGACGAGTTGAAGGTCACATTTCCTCACAATGGCCCAAGCTAACCTCCCCCTGGAACAATGGCGGCAATGCAATGTCTTGTTGACTGTCCCATTGTGAACAACTGTTAGAGATCTATCTTGAAGGAGATATAATGCACAGCCATCGACTCCAAGTGCTTGCAGTTTTGCCAAGTACCCCTGGTGCCACAGTACTTTGTCGATAGCACCAGCAATGCTCAGTGCTTCTGCACAGCTGACCTTGGTTTCATCCAGGAACTGGTGCTATATAGTGGAGAGATTTAACAGCATATCAACATCAGTGACCTTTTCTGAAACCATACTGACGATCACCAAGAAGCGAGTGGTAGTCGAAAAAACACTCCTCTGCTGTGTGATTCTTGTCTCAAGAATTTTGCTAATGATGACAAGAGAAATTCTGGTCTGTAGTTGCTGATTTCCGTTCTGCTCTTCTGATTGTGAACATGGACTACATCTACCTGGCTCTTTCCACAGAGAAGGCCATTAACACTGTGTCAGGCAGTGCACTCTCTGTTACTCCATGTCTCTCTCCCTCCCTCCACCACAATTTCTGCCACTTGTAATACCGGTATCAGTTTCACAACCCTCATCTTTTGCAACTACCATTACACACTACCCCCATCCTCCCCCACGCCCGGCGTAACATCAACACCACCACTACTGAAGAAATAATCTACACCACCACTGGAGCATCATCTACACCACCACGACCACTATTAACGTTCTTAATACAACCACCGCCTCCATCACCAACACCACCACTATTACCACCGCACCACCACTACCCCCAAGAACATCATCAACACCATCAACACAAACAGGAACAACAACAGCGGCAGTGAGCCGATCCTATTAACGGCTGGAGCACAGATGGTGAAGGATATCCCCATCGTAAGTGTCAGGTGCGGCCCTCGTAACAACCATCCACCAGATAACACCCGACCAACGCCTCGCCAAATCGAAGATTAAATCAGTGATCAGCGTGATACTTGGTGAGATAACTTGTGTGATAACTAGTGTTGTACTGAGGCAAGAGTACTCACATGGTGCAGTTCAAGATAACACAAGCCCTCTGAATAAACTGTTTCCACTTAATTTGATCTCTCATATATTTGAACATTATCACCGTCGTCTTCCTTCTATCTCTGTTCTCAATCTCATCGCTTAGTTTGCAAAACTCTTATTTTAAAGTCAGTTTAGTAATTTAGACGATGTTTCGGTCCGTCCTCAAAATTATCAAGACACAATTGAACGAGAAAATGGGACAAAATCAGATGAAAAGCCAGCTGAAGAGGTGATGATAAAAGGTGGAGAAGGTGAGTAGGAAACCAAGGTCAGGTCAAGTCATCTACGTTCTGAAGATGCGAACATTAGATAGCGTACAGGGTAATCCAAAGTTCCACAAAAATCGATCCAATTCTAATATTTCTTTTAACAACGTAGTTTATAATGTTGATTTAACAGGACGGCGTCTAACAAAGCTTGAACGGGTTATAGAAAAAACTATGGTCTCTCATATGGCAGAAAATTGCATTGTTGTTGTCAGAAAAGCAAATACTTCTTGTGTGCTCTTTAAAACTATCAAAATGGGTAATGTTAATTTCTTCAGTGTGCTGGAAGGGGCAAGAGGAGCAGCAAACATAATAGATTCTGTAACATCGGTGAGAAAAGTACTAACCTGACTGATACAAAGTGTAATAATTTGACAATACTGAAGATCATTTTTTGTTTAAGGTGTATCGAAGGAAAAGCAGCGAATTTACATGCTACTGTGCGAAAGCAGAAGCCTGTCATAGAACACTGAAGAAGAAAATCAAGGAAAGATGGTTGTGAGCTAGATCCCTAGTCAGCTGGAAACTGGATAGATAAATCAGGTTGTTAGGAACTATAAGAAAAGACTAGAAAACAAAAAAGTCACGTGGCCAAAGAGTAAAGATATCATCCACGTAGTGAAACTGGACAGATGGACGTCTACCAGTGGTAGAAAGTACAACATTTTCAAAATGTTCCATATAATGATTAGCAAGGATATTAGATAAGGAAGATCCCACAGCAACACCAAACGTTGGTGACTAGGAGTGACAACGGAAACAAAATGATCTAGAAACGAAAACAGATGATGAAGATTAGAAAAGATATAAGCAGGATTAGTAGGAAAAAACTCTTCATTGGCCTTTCTTCTGTGAAAAATGAGAACAGTATCAAAAGGATTGTTACTGCAGAAGTAAACTGCGTAAAGACTTAGCATCTTACTGGCAGGAAGTGACCGTAGTTGTAAATTATCTCTGATCTAAAGGATAGTTGTGACCTGTTCCAGTCACTATATTATGATGCTTATTCTTAATCATATAAAGTGTTTTGGTATGAATAATAAAGCAGCTAGAACAAAGTTATTGAAGAAATACAGTTCCTAAAAGAAAAAAAGGAAATGAGTTATTATGAACACAGGTGTAGTCTTGTGACCTGCACACCTGGTTGTAGCATGAAAACCAAGATAGGAATGAAGAACGAGCAAAAGTCAGCAGTGAGTAAATACTTATATATTTACTTTCACCTAAACAACATTCAAGTATATATGTACATTATGTACAACGTAAGTTTGCAAACAAAAGACAGTGAAAACTGGGGGGCGACCACGAGTTTCCAACATGGTTTCACAACATTAACGGGCTTCCTTGCCATTGACTGGATTGAACTAAGGTGCTAACATAACAAGGGAACCCCGCTTGTTATACTCTAGCAGCTGGTTTGCTGGTTGGAAGGCATGCCTATATGAGTGTGTGATATACGCCGAATAAAAAGTAATGTACTCTTAGCATGCCACACTCCCACCCATGAAGGGCTCTAATAACTCAATGAGTAATGTGCCACCGTGGCACGTAATGCTAATGGAACCGCCTTTCCTCTCCACTATCCAACACAGTGTGTAGTGCCCAAATCAAAAGGGACTTGAAAACCAGGCTCGAACCTGAGAGTAAGACAGCAGACAGTAAGGCTAACGTAGGTCCAAGACACTTGCGAACAAGAGCAAAGTGTTCCCCCTCACTCAATAATAACAACAACAACAACAACAACAACAAAAACTTATGGCCAAAATCACTCAAATTTTACTTTATGACATAATGATAAAAAAAAAGACCTTACCGCCCATTTCTTTCCATAGCAAAAAATATCCTAACAAATCAAGCCTCCGTATTACGAACCTGCACACCTGGTTGTAACACGATAACCGAGGTGGAATGAGGAATGAACAAAATCAACAACACTGTCGTGAATAGTCTGGGTTTACAGTAACACGAAAAAATTAAGAACTTTCATGATGGGTGTTATTTTCCTTATTTTTTAATAATAACACTTTTATTAGGTCGTAAAAAACAGCTCTGTGTACATTTTCCCTTACTACCTCTTCTTTAATTTATATATTTTCGCTTCTCTCTTACTCACTGATGACATTCTTATTTTACCCCATCTACCGCTTACTCTCACTGTAACTACAACTAAATAACGATCTGCTATATTTATTGCCCCCTTCAGAAATACACATATTCAGAATTCTATCCGTCAAACTTTCGTCTGCTAAGACAGAGTCTAACTGCTGTCATTACGTCCTTTATCATATTATCATATCTCAAGTACGTATTTACCCTATGTTTCTTTAAATGCGTATTACCTATAGCCAAACATCTTTCTACACAAAGCTCAGTTATTGGCCCCACATTATCATTCACCCATGGCAACCCAAACTTACCTTCTACGCTTTCTACAACAGTTTCTTCCACTTTAGCATTTAGGTCACCTAGAATAATTATTTACTCACTTGTTCAAAACTCCCTGAACACTCGCTTAATAACTTCCAAAATCTCTTTCTTTCCTCCCTTATTTTAATCGTTATAATCCTTGAATTTATTCATTTAAATTCCTTCATTTCCTTCCATAACAGATCAATCAACATTACCGCTACTCCTTCCTTAACTCTAACTCTCTCATATGCACCAGACATAATGAGTCTGTTCATTTGTTCGGGCATTTTAGTCGCCCTTTACGACACGCGTAGTTAACGAAGGAAGAATTCTTCTCCTCTTTCCCATAGAGATGAAAGAAAATAATATAACAACGAGATCTATTTAGAAAATAGAAGAAAACTGAGATGGTGAGTATGTACATGCATGTGTAATATGAAGTAAGTGGAAGTAGAAGTAGCAAGATATATGTACCTGTCATCGTGCGTGTTTATGAGACAGAAAGAAAAGACACCAGCATTCCAACTATTGTGTAAAGCAGTCACTAGTTTCAGTTTCAACACCCATTTGGCAGGACGGTAGTTCCTCCCTGCGTGGTTGTTGTCAAACAACCTGCTGTCTATAGTCACATAGCTTTTTATTCTCTCTGGTAAGACGTATACCCAAATTTAAATTTAAAACTTAATTAATGAGGTAATTAGAGATCCTTGGAACACTCAACCTGTGACATCCTCACCGTAACATTTTTCCTCTCAAACTTTCCACATTTTCCTCTCAGACAGAAAGTCTTTCATCCTTTGAAAAAAATTGTCTTTTATATATCCCACATTTTACAGTTTCTGATTTGCTCTTTCAAAAGTTTTCTTAAAGTCTAGATAAATAAAAAGCAGCCATCCATATGTTTCTTGAAAAATTTTCGTGACTCAGTTACAATAATCTAATAGATTTTATATAAAGTTGATTGATGAAAATTTAACTGTTTACTAGTTAGTAGGATTTTTGATCTCTGAGGCATTTAAAAAGTTTTTCTAATTTTTTAAATATTTGTTAAAGAAATAGGTTTATTGTTTTAATATTCCCTATCACCTTTTTTTGTATAATACTGACACAATGTTAGCCATCCTACCTTTGTCTGTCAAATTACCTCTTGCAGTGAAATTTAATTATTTTCAAGTAGATTTTATGTTTCTTGTGCACATTCTTTTAAAATCTAAGATGCTATCCCGTCGGGTTCTATCATGTTGTTCGTATCACCATCCTGTAATAATTTCTCTACTTTTTCTTCGGTTATTAATTATTTCCGTCAACTGTTTGTTTAGGATAAAAATCCACAATATATAAAACATTTTTTATAAACACTGAAACATTCTAGTAATTCTGCTGTAGATGTTTATTTTTTTATTTTTAATCTCTAGCATTTAGTTTGTTGTTTACAAACATAAATACTGGAGTTGGTTATATCTTGCTCTTGTTTATTTCCTCTCATCTGTATATTGATGTCTTGTCTGACTCTCTAATAACTATCTTAATCTCAGACACTTTTTTTTCATAACTCTCCTGGGCTTACCGATAGATTAAAATATTAAGGAAGATTCATCACGAAAAAAGACAAATGCCAACTGATACGGGTCTTAGTCATGTGATGACCCGCCACTGGAGCTCCTTGTTATCTGACCGAGGCCTTCCGCTGGCTTACCGCTCCAACCCTTTAAAAATTAAAGATAACCTTTTATAGGTATATAGTATATTAAAATATTCTCTAATATTTCATCTAATATTCTTTCTGGAAAAACTATTTAGCTCCCTTTCAATATGTTTCTGAACTTCTATTTTTTGTAAATTATTAGTCTGTTCCTTTCAATATTTAATTCCATTTAGTTATTCTAAAATGTGATTTTAGGGGATGATATTTTCCTTTCTTATGAACTGCCTGTTTTTGTTTATACATTTATTTTGGTTAATCTCCTTCTAGCAGATTAACCTGGCGGCGCTACCTGGGTATATTTACTGTCTCGTAAGATAAGCAAAAAATTTTAAAAAGTTCAGGAATTTGTTTCTTATTTTAGTACTTTTTTCCGATGATTTCAGGAGAATTTTCCCACACCTGCCTTATCAGGAAATGAGTGTGGGAGACTCACGCTTCCAAATCTGTCATGAGAAGAAGCAGATGTGTGGGACGCTGGGACAGGCTTACGCTCCTACCCACTCTGACACCTTGTCACGTACCATCACTTTTCCTTCCTGTTAGGAATTCCCTAATTCATTACAGTGACCTTCCTATTATTTTACCCAGTCCTCTAGCTAGTGCATGCACTGGTCCTAGGACCAACCCCTTTGGAACTCTGCTCTACACAGGCGCCCAGCTGCCTACCATGACTCGCTGTTGCCTTCCTAACAGGTATTCCTGTGTGTGTGTGTGTGTGTGTGTGTGTGTGTGTGTGTGTGTGTGTGTGTGTGTGTGTGTGTGTGTGTGTGCGTATGTGTGTGTACTCACCTAGTTGTGATTGCAGGGGTCGAGTCACAGTTTCTGGCCCCGCGTCTTCACTGGTCACAACTAGGTCACTCTTCCTGCTCCATGAGCTTTATCATACCTCTTGTTAAAGCTATGTATGAATCCTGCCTCCACTACGTCACTTCCCATACTATTCCACTTTCTCACAACTCTGTGCCTGAAGAAATACTTCCTAACATCCCTGTGATTCATCTGAGCCTTCAACTTCCAATTGTGACCCCTTGTTGCTGTGTCCCATCTCTGGAACATCCTGTCTTTGTCCACCTTGTCAATTCCTCTCAGTATTTTGTATGTCATTACCATATCCCCCTATCTCTACTGCCCTCCAGTGTCGTCAGGCCGATTTCACTTAACGTCTCCTCGTAGGACATGCCCCTTAGCTCTGGAACTAGTCTTGATGCAATCCTTTGCACTTTCCCTAATTTCCGTACGTGCTTGGCTAGGTGTGGGCTCCAAACCTGTGCTGCATACTCCAATATAGACCTAACATACACAGTGTACAGTGTATGAATCCTTATTGAGATGTCGGAATGCTATTCTTAGAGTTGCCAGGCGTCAATATACTGCAGCAGTTATATGGTTAATGTGCGCCTCAGGAGATGTGCTCGGTGTTAAATTCACCTCAAGATCCTTTTCCTTGAGTGAGGTTTGTAGTCGTTGGCCCCCTAGACTGTACTCCGTCTGCGGTCTTCTTTTCCTTTCCTGTCAGCATAGTTGCTGATCCCTGTGTTATAGCATAGCATATTAGTATCATCCATGTGCTTTAGATAGGAGATCCCTTGTAGGCCTGTGACTTTGTGTGACGTCACGGGATGCGCATGTGTAGGCTCATACCTCTGCCTCCCTCTCACTCGGCGGCAGACCATCCAGACTAGAACACAGCAAGGCTGGGCTCCATCCCTCATCATCTCAGTCTGACAATATAGTTACCATCCAACAAGTGTGTCTACCTTCAACCTACGATATCTCCATTTAAGAACCCCTTTACGAAAAATGGTGGCAGCGGTGGGATGTAATTCTGACGATTACAGCGATTTCTGGAGATAAATTTCGACCAGCAAGACGGCCATTTTGTGTCACCAGTAGGCCTACCGAGGTTCACCCCAGCCAGCTACCTCAAGTCAGCTACTCGCCCAAGCTCCTACCAGCTTCTACATTATTCACTGGTCAGTCTCTTTGTATTAGTGTTTTTCTGCTTATTTGCATCACTCCCGAGGGGTTGACCCGAGTTTGCAAAATAAGCCAGCTTCCAGTCTGTGGTGGGGGAGTCAGAACAACCAAGCCCAGTCAAGCCTAGTCTACTCCATCCAATTCCTTTGCCTGCCAAGCCAGCTTCCACCCCTGCTGTGCTCATCGTGTGAAGTTATCAAGCTATTCTGTGTGAAGGGTTATGATAAGCCAGCTAGTAACTAACCAAGGTGTCTTACCTCAGTACTCGAGCAAGCCACGTGAGTAGTCTTCATCGCTTGTGATTCAAGCTCCAAGTCATCCTGAGTGCTCTTTTTTTCATCCTTGTGGTGTTGTGGTATTTTGTGGGTTGTTTTAAGCCAGTCGGCTTAGAAATATCTTCGCGGCAGTGTGGGTGTTCTCAGTGAGACTTACGACGTTCAACCCATAAGCCCAACCACTCACGACCAAGTGTGTCGCACCATTGCCGGTCTCAGCCCTGTTAACCCACAAACCCAACTAAATTCAGCCATTACCCATTCACCTACTTCATCAGTGTTTTGGTGCACTGCTAAGGGTTGTAGCACCATATTTTAAGGACCACATAGGGGGTCAAGAGCTAGATTGTGTTCGCGCCACCTTTATAAAGCCTCCTGTGTGAAGTCTATCGCCGATGCAAGCGCAATTCTACGATCACCTGTGCAGAGGACAGCAGCAAGACGATATAAACAATCCATCAACCTCATTCTTCAAGTCGTTACAGCGATAATATTTTTTTTCATAGAGACATTTGCGAGTGTTGAGACATTTCTTTTGTGTTTCCAGTTATTTTTTTTTTCTTAGTGACATTCAGTGACTCTTGATCATACTCAGTGTTTGATTGCATTAATTTCTTTTAATCTCCTTAATTCAGTGTTAATTTTCGTGCTATTATCTTATGTCTGTTGTGTTGTGTGTCTTTTTATACACTTGAAGTAAGTACTTAGTGTTTTCCTTTGTTGTGTGTGCAACATATGAGCAGTATAGAACTTGTGTTACACTTCAGAATCACCTTGTGTTCTCAGTATTCCAGTGAAGTATTTCAGTAAATTTTCACCTCATATTCTGCATCACAACTCAGTGCTGTCTGTTATTTTTTTTCTTCCCATCTTTTGTGTAATTTTGTTTGTTTCCCTGTGTGTTGAACATTCTTGTGTTCATATTCCTTCATTTAGCCTTTGTCTAATTTGTTTTATTTCCACAGACAATAGTGTTATTATTTTGTGCAAGCAAGAAATCATTTTTACAAAATTTTTCACACATCAAGTTTAATTGCAAGAAAATTCTAGTACTGTGTTTATGTTGATGTGTTGTGTTCTGCATCACTGTAAGTGTTCAAACTTTTTTGTTATGTGTTTTTAGCACCTATTATTTTTCATGTTTTATTGAACAAACTCACTCTTAGTGCAATTTTTAAGTTCTTCCTTTAAAGTAAATTGTTCTTTTGCTTGTTAAGTGTTGTTTAAGTGCAGTTAAGAGTTAAAGTGTTCATTCCTTGATATATTTCTTTTCTTGTGTGTGTAATATTCTTTTTTATTATTGCACATTGACTCATTTTGCAATAATTCTTGTGCAAATATTGTGTTGCTACTAAAGTTTCCTTGCAGAAAATTTTATGAAGTACTTGTTGATTAGCAATTGTTAATTTGATATATTGCTACAGTTTATTACAGTGCAGTTTCTTATGCTCTGTTCTGTGCATAGTATTTTTATTCTGTCTGTGTCATTTTATTTTATTTCAGTGAATTGTGTGTCTGTTTTAATTTTTGCACAAGTTTATTGAGTTCATTTTATCATTTTATTGTGTATTTCCTTGTTGCATTGAAAGTAAAGACAACTCACTGTGCCATCCTTTCAATTTAAAGTAAAAGTTGAGCAAATTAGATTTGAGCAAAGTACAAGTTCTCTTGATTTTCAGTGTTTGTTAAGTTGCATATTCTTCTTGTGTGAGTTCTTTGCTTACTGTGTAACTTGTCAATTTTTAATTACTTATGCA
>NC_069400.1:41359319-41360939 GCF_026875155.1 Cherax quadricarinatus
TTGCCCTCGTCTGCTGCCCGTCCCTTTCCACTGACGCCTATATAAACCGCCAGTCTTCTTGTCTTTGCTCCAGATTCTCCTCCACCACGATGCTGTGAACACTAACTCCAAGGCCGAGGGACTGATTACCTCATCTTTTGTATATAGTTCTACTGTCTTCTATTATGTCCTAGAATCTGTATTGATAAAGCCACTGGATGGCGAAACGTCTACTACAATAAAGATATCCAGATGTTGCACATGTGTCTTAACTTTCATATTGTCGGTATTTTATACCTTTCTTGCACAACTTGTCAGACACTGCAACATCATGGAATCTTGGTTCAGAGGACATCTACAAGACCTTCACGGCTGCTGCAACTAACCCATCTCTTTGGGAAGGACCTACTTCCACTGGGGAATCCCGCCTACCAGTGACTTTGCCCTCGTCTGCTGCCCGTCCCTTTCCACTGACGCCTATATAAACCGCCAGTCTTCTTGTCTTTGCTCCAGATTCTCCTCCACCACGATGCTGTGAACACTAACTCCAAGGCCGAGGGACTGATTACCTCATCTTTTGTATATAGTTCTAATGTCTTCCTATTATGTCCTAGAATCTGTATTGATAAAGCCACTGGATGGCGAAACGTCTACTACAATAAAGATATCCAGATGTTGCACATGTGTCTTAACTTTCAATTATATTCCTGTCGACCATGGACTTGCTTGTTGCAACTTTCTCAACTTTTTGAAAATCAATTGAATGGTTAAAATCTCTCACATGAATAAATAGAGCATTGGAATTTTGTCCAGTTCTAATGCTATATTTATGTTGTTTTAATCTTAGTTCGAGACTTTTACCAGTTTGACCGTAATAAACTTTATCGCAAATTTTACAAGGAATCTTATAGACACATCCGTCAGCATTTTGGGGGGAATTCTTTATCAAAAGTTTTTTAGTGAATCAAGATTTTTATATACAACTTTGATATTAAGAGTCTTAAGAAGAGAACGCATATCAACCATATTTTTAGTTCGAGTCTCCTTCGGTCAGAGATCAGCGTTTGTGTATATTCCGCCTGCTCTTGCGAATCCCTTGCATTGTTAATATCTCTAGTTGGTCGATGCATGCAGGGGATGAGATGAAATGCTGTAAGCCTTCTCCCTGAAAGCTGGCAGCCTTGGATCAACGTCTAGCATTGTGCTAGGCGCCAAGGTATTGTCTAGTGTGGTGAGAATGGTATAGCACTGCGTACCTTGTTCCAAGGTTCGTAAGTTCGAGTCTCCTTCGGCCAGAGATAAGTGTTTATATACATACATACATGTTTATATACATATCAGTGGTCAGTGGTCAGTCGTCACGTGAGGTCACAGACCCTGAGCTGCTTTGGGGATTAGCGTGGACGGTTACAAAGCATGGCTTGCTTCTGCAGTGTTTTAAAAATTGAGGTTGGAGAGTTGAAGGAGGAGGTCTTGCTTCTCCAGGAGGATATTAGGAGGCTGAAGGTCCACCTCAATGGGTCTGGGAGAGAGGATGAGGTGGCTGGCGTTGTGGGAAATGAGGCTTCTAGCAGTGAGGTGCAGTCTGTCTCTCGCTGTGAGGAGGCTGTAGTTGGGGAGGTCAACGGCTACCAGCAGTGA
>NC_069400.1:41361439-41373939 GCF_026875155.1 Cherax quadricarinatus
ATGTCTTTATCATGTCTCCCTGACCCTTTTCCCCCAGTGTCGTCAGGCCGATTTCCCTTAACCTTTCTTCATAGGACATTTCCCTTAGCTCTGGAACTAACCTATGTCGCAAACCTTTGTAGTTTCTCTAGTTTCTTGACGTGCTTTATCAAGTGCGGGTTCCAAACAGGTGCTGCATACTCCAGTATGGGCCTGACATACACGGTGTACAGTGTCTTGAACGATTCCTTGCTAAGATATCGGAACACTGTTCTCAGGTTTGCCAGGCGCCCATATGCTGCAGCAGTTATCTGGTTGATGTGTGCTTCTGGAGACATGCTCGGTGTTATACTCACCCCAAGATCTTTCTCCTTGAGTGAGGTTTGCAGTTTTTGGCCACCTAGCCTATACTCTGTCTGTGGTCTTCTGTGCCCTTCCCCTATCTTCATGACTTTGCATTTGGCAGGATTAAATTAGAGAAGCCATTTGCTGGACCAGGTGACAAGTCTGTCCAGGGCTCTTTGAAGTCCTGCCTGGTCCTCATCTGATTTAATTCTCCTCATTAACTTCACATCATCTGCAAACAGGGACACTTCTGAGTCTAACCCTTCCATCATATCGTTCACATATACCAAAAATAGCACTGGTCCTAGGACCGACCCCTGTGGGACCCCGCTCGTCACAGGTGCCCACTGTGATACATCGTCACGTACCATGACTCGTTGTTACCTCCCTGTCAGGTATTCTCTGATCCATTGCAGTGCCCTTCCTGTTATATGCGCCTGATCCTCTAGCTTCTACACTAATCTCTTGTGAGGAACTGTGTCAAAGGCCTTCTTGCAGTCCAAAAAGATGCAATCAACCCACCCCTCTCTCTCGTGTCTTACTTCTGTTACTTTATCATAAAACTCCAGAAGGTTTGTGACACAGGATTTTCCTTCCATGAATCCATGCTGGTTGGCATTTATACTCTTGTTCTGTTCCAGGTGCTCCACCACTCTCCTCCTGATAATCTTCTCCATAACTTTGCATACTATACACGTCAATGACACAGGTCTATAGTTTAGTGCCTCTTTTCTGTCTCCTTTTTTAAAAATGGGAACTACATTTGTCGTCTTCCATACCTCAGGTAGTCGCCCAGTTTCCAGGGACATGTTGAAGATTGTGGTAAGTAGCATGCACAGCATATCTGTTCCCTCTCTAAGGAGAGAAGGGAGATGTTGTCCAGTCCCATTGCCTTTGAGGTCTCGATGTATAGTGCATAGTATGTGCATGGTATGCGCATAGCATGTGTAGTGTATAGCGGTGTGTCGTTTATAGTGGGGGCTGTTCACAGAGCATAGTGGTGTATAGTAACAGGTGCACAGAGCATTGAGGTGTATAGTGACTTGTCCTGGGAGGGAGTGAGTGCCCTACTCCGCCTCATCACACATCTTCCACTCCTCCCTTTCCTCCACCGCCCACCACAAGGACGGGAGACCCCTCTCCTTCCCCCATCACCACCATGAACTACATGTGGTATGTGCCATGCGTCATTTTCCCGTCAGCCTGGGCTTACCACACAGTTTGAGGTATGGCAGATGATGAAGCCAGGCAGCCACAAAGCCAGGGAAACAGTGCACCCAACAATGAAAGAAGAGGCACATGTCAGGTGAGTGGAGAATTTCAAGCACGCAACAGGGATGGCCGCATTCATGCGCACAATGGGTGTGCCGGATCACATATGCCCCCAGCAGAGAGCAGCCCACAGCCTCCACAGGCAGATGACAATTCCAATGGCAACCTCCTCACTTGCGATAACCTTCTGTTTGCATTCAAATCCACTGCTAGCAGTACCCTATCCCACATCCCAAAAGCGGCTCACCCATATGCAGCAGGGAAACTCACAGACCTTTTTAAGCAGGTGAATGGGGGTTCCACCAACTTAGAAACCCGAGGCACCATCCACTTATGGCGCAACCTACTCCTGTTCGGCAATGTCTGTCTTGCAGTTCCTGAGAGACGAGGAAAACTGCTAACCGGCTCTCGAACAAGTATCACAAGGATTATTTTGGTCTGGAGGAAATAAGACTAGGTCTACAAGAATTAATTGTTCAGTTGCAGACCAGCCAACCAAAATCATTTCAAAGATGCAACACTTTAAAAAACCTGAGGATCTGTCAAGTTTCCCCTTTTAAAAGGGGAAAAAATTTTTCCCCAAAGGTAATAACCAAAAATTTTATTTCCTAAAATGAGTTGCATGGGCATATCAAGTAGCAGGAAACAGAAATAATGATTCTCCACCCAAGGGAAGAAAATAAGACCCTCCTAAGGGTAGTCCCCGTTAATTTTGAAAACCCTCAAAGAAAAAAGAGATTTTCTTTTTGCAAGGGTACCCCATTTTTTTTAAGAATTGTAATGCTTTCAATTCATGGAATTGGGTAAAATTTGAAAGGGTTGGAGGAACTTGACAGATGTTTTCAGGGGTTTTGGTAATCACAATGTAAAGGATTGTCACCCAAAAAAACAACTGTTATCAATTCCTAAAGGAAGAACCCCAAAATAAAATTATGTGTTAAAGGTCTATTGTTTAAAGTTGTTAAAAATGAAAAAGTTGCCCAAACCCGGGCCCCAAAAATTGCTAATGTAAAAAATTTTTCTGCTAAGTTAATAAGATGGTTTTTCTGAAAATAGCCTTTCCCTTTTTTACAGGGAAAAATTGATGATAAAAGGCATAAATCAAAAAAAGGGAACTGCATTATTGGACCAGGGATCCCAGCGTACTTTCATAAAACGTAAATGTCTTGATGGTATGAAAGTACAGATGGGAGATCCGACAACTTTAAATTATCTGGTTTTCTCTCGGATAAAAGGGCTCAATTGTATGACACTGTTTATGTAACTGTCAGGTTGGGCAATGAGAAAAAACGTGTTAATCAGTAATTGTAGATAGACTTCCAGGAAAATATCTACAGTAGGGCTTTAGTAAAGCTACAGAAAGACTTTCACATAATGTAAATTTAGCACCTTCTGGTGTAAGTGATGATTCTGTGGGCCCCAATAATATTATTTATGATAATGCCTCCTTGTAAAGGGTTGGTAAAGAAATGTGGTGTCACCCTTATTGAAACTGCAGGTGGCCAGTAATGTATGGTAGGATTCCTCGTAATAATAATACATGACTAGAGGAAACTACAAATACCATAACTGTGTGTCTTACTCATGAAATCGTGCCCCAGCATAATTCTTTCATAGAGGATGGTGTTGAGCCAGTGCATAAATTGTGGGAATTAGACAGCATTGGAATAAATGTAAATGAAGAAAGTCCAGATGATTCTTTTACTCAGGAACAGTACCTGAGATATGTAAAATTTGAATCTGGACAATTCTGGGTACGACTTCCGTGGAGACTGAACCATCCAGAATTGCCCACTAATTACAGAATGGCATATGGACAATTAAAGGCTCAGCTCCGTGAACTGAGTAAGATACCAGAATTGGTAACTGCCTATAATGATATAATTGCCGTGCAGTTAATAAATTTATAGAAGAGGTACCTCCTGAGCAAGCCAAAATTTATGGTCACTATTCCTTAAAGCCACCATCAAATGAGTAGCCTAGTTTAAATGACTGTTTGATGACAGGTCCGTCGTTGACGGAAAAATTAGGAGACATCTTATTAAATTTCAGAGTGAAGCACTATGCCTTTACGGCTGACACAAGTAAAGCTTTCCTAAGAGTGGGTTTACAAGAGACTGACCGGATTTATACCCGCTTCTTATGGCCTGAGAATCCTAGTGACCCACTTAGCCCTCTGAAAACCTTTTGCTTTAGGAGCGTATTATTTGGTGTTACATCCAGTCCGTTCCTACTTCAAGCGACGATAAATGCACACCTTCAACGTATGGGAAGTCCACTGAGTAAAGTAGTGAGCAAACAATTTTATGTGGACAATTTCCTGGGTGTGCCGTCAACTGAAAAGGAACTGTTAATGACTTATGGAGAGGCTAATAAAATAATGCAAAGTGCAAATATGCCTCTGAGGGAATGGAATAGTAATTCGTCCAAATTAAAGGACAAAATAAGTAAAGATTACCCTGGAGATGAAGTGCCAAAATGTAGTAATGTATTGGGATTAACTTGGGATACTGAGAGAGATTTGTTGATGTTAAAACCTAATAATTACAGTATGCCCAATAAATTAACTAAGAGAGTTTTGCTTGCTGAAGTTTCCAAATGTTTTGATCCACTAGGTTTAGTGTCACCCCTTACTATAAGAGGGAAATTATTAATACAGGAAGCATGGAAACTTAAATGTGCTTGGGATGAAATTCTACCTGAGTAATACATTAACAGGTGTAATGAATTAATTGGTGATTATGAAAAAATTCCAATGTTGGAGTTCCCACGCCAGGTGGCCAATCCAGATGGGAAAAATGTTACTCCACATTTTTGTGATGCTTCAAATTGCATATGGAGCAGTCGCTTACCTTCAATGTAATAGTGTTATTTCTCTTGTTTTTGTCTAAGGCTAAAATGTCTCCAATTAAATCACTACCTTGCCTCAGTTGGAATTAACAGCCATTTATGTAGGTGTCAAATTAGCTAATTATATAAGAAATAAGTTGCAGGTAGATAAATCTTAGCGACAACAGTAATTTTTGGTCCAGATAATGAGGTATCCTAACAATGGAGTTCATTATGGAAACAGTAAAATTGTGTACGTACAAAACAGAGTCGCTGAAATAATCCATGGAAGAGAAGTATAATAGTTTATTTGGGTCAGCATATGTTTAACATTTAATCATATACCTGGTGAGGATAATCCAGCTGATATGCTTGCCTCGAGGTTAACCTTATGCTAAAATTTTGAAAGTGCTGTATGATGATTAAAGGACCGAGCTGGTTTGGTAAATAAAGCCTAATTGGCCTGTACAAAAGGTGTATATTGCTCCTTTGAAATTACTTGTGACCACCGCTACCAATAGTTTGTCCTTCTTTAGCCATTTGATAAAAAAATGTATTGCTTCTGTTAAACCCAAACGATCAATGTAACTAATTGGTGTTTTGAATTTCTAAACAAGATAAATATTTCAATAAGTTTTCAACATCCTCTTGAATAATGGAGTAAGAGGGTAACGAGGAAAATCTATGGAAATGAATATTAAATTGATGATGGAAATAAAATTGTGAAAGGTTCCATAAAAGAGAAATTGGGGCTGAATTTAGAGAAACAATGCAATTAGGTGGCCGAGGTAGGTTACAAAATGCTGAATTGGGTGATTATGCTAAACACCCTATCTTAACTGCCCAAAACTTATCCTGCTAACCAATTTAATAAAATGTCTCTAAATGCCCAATAAAAATGTAATGCATTGAGGGGTACAAGATACCATAAATAGTATTAGGGAAACTTTCTGGATTCCACAAGGTTGGCAAAGTGGTAAAAAGGGTGAATAAACTTGTGTAATATGTCGCCGCGTTGGATGGCCAGCTCCTATATGTACCCAGTCCTTCCACCATTGTCAATGAGCAATTTGAGTCATTTAGCAACGAACTCCGGCCAGCCGCAGTGTGGAAAATTTACTGTATATATTTTCTGAGAAATACGGTAAATTTTAATAGGTAAATAGATGGCCCTATACTGTATTTTTAATTAAAAGTAGTATGATAACCGAAAATGGAAACCTGCGGCTGTGGAGATCACTTGTCATCTTGGTTTTGAATTTTGTATAACGTTGGTATAACGGAAAAAAGAATTTTTTCGTGCTCTTGACATAAAATTGGGTTGGACACCTCCTTCAAATAGTAGGCGAAATTGGTGGATGTGCATTTCCTTCATAACTTGAGTTATCAGAACGACTGGACAAGACCCAACTCCAGGAACCTCAGATAAGCACTCTATATTTGTGAGAAATTCTGGCTAGCATTATTTCCATAGATTTAGTTAGAGTGAGGATTACTGAGTATGATACACATTAATCTCCAGTCAAATTGGTGAGTGATATTAGACATATTTTTCCTTCTGTATGTAATTGAGTATATATATGTAACCATTTATTATTTTTAATATACAGTACCACAAATTTATATATTACCAGCATTTCCTGGAGATGATTTTTTCATTTGATAATTATGAGGTCCAGAGCAACTTGTGGATATGACAGTGGTAGGTAATCGAAGGGGGACATTTTTGTGACCTAGGTGTCCCAAATTTCTACTTGACTAATGTAACTCCAGATAAAATAATAATTTATCTTTTTTATCATTTACTGTTATGTGCATAAAGAGATAAATTCATATAAATGCAATTTTCCACAGAGATACCATCCTGGTCTATGATTCTTCAGCCAATTGAATTCGTTGAGAAGAGATGAACTAAAAAATTATTTAATGTGACTTCATGGAAATAACAAAATTCACAATTATTTTACAGCATAAATTGTTAAATCTGTATCAACGTATCCTAACATTCACTGCCGGCGTTCGATTTTTTTGGCAACTTTTTGAATGTTGAAGCTCCGCTACTGAGTGGTTTTGAAAATGTCACCAACATGGTTCTTAGGCAAGTGAACTATGCTAATTTTTCCAAGAAATTGGTAACTCCTTAACAGTAAACTAGTTGGTGAAAAGCGAAATCAATTTGATACCACTCTCATGAGTTACACAATTATGGACAGATTAAAAAAAAATTTTTAAAATGAGTGAACCACCTATGACCAAAACCCGAGTTTTTAAATAACTTCGAGTTCCCTTCCTTTAAACTACCTAAAATTTCTCGATGCCTTGGGACCACTATACGCGCATGTAGTTTTTCAAACATTAGGAGTCCAACACTGGATATGGTTACTCCATGCGAGCACGTTCGTGTAGTGGATTGCTTACTGAACTAAATCTTTTCGTGGATCACTAAGTATATATACTACTGGCATCTAGCATCTGGACCTCTGGAAGAAGTTTTCCGGGGGTCAACGCCCCCGCGCCGGTCTGTGAACCAGCCTCCTGGTGGATCAGAGCCTGATCAACCAGGCTGTTGCTGCTGGCGTGCACGCAAACCAACGTACGAGCCACAGCCGGCGTGGATCAGGAACTGACTTTAGGAGGCTTGTCCAGTGCCAGCCTTGAAGACTGCCAGGGGTCAGATGGTAATCCCCCTTAGTATGCTGGAGGGCTGTTGAACAGTCTCGGGCCCCTACACTTATTGTATGGTCTCTTAACGTGCTAGTGACACCCCTGCTTTTCTTTGGGGGGATGGTGCATCGTCTGCCAAGTTTTTTGCTTTCGTAGTGATGTTTCGTGTGCAATTCGGTACTAGCCCCTCAGGTTTTCCGGGGTGTAATAATAGTTCTCCCCCTGGTTCCAGGGAATACGGTTTGGGGGCCCTCAAGCGCTCCCAGAAATTGAGGTGTTTTATCTCCGTATGCGCCGTGAAATTCTCTGTTTCCCAAACAGGAGGAGAATGAAATAGTTCCGAATTCCACAGTCATAAACGCTCGTGCGGGATGGCATTCCATGTCTGGAACCTAATGATTTGAAATACCCAGAATGTAATTGTAAATCTTAAAAAGTTGCTAAAAATACTTTTTAAAACCCAAAAAAGGGACAACCACCTTATTCAACTAAAAATTGTTTGTTCCCCCTTTCCATGAAAATTGGTTGATATCCCTTCTCTTTTTAAAGACTTTTAATTTTAAAAGTTGTATTAAAAAAACTTATACAGAAAAAAAATTTTTGACAAAAAATTCCCCCCAAAATGCGGGGAGGGGATTGTCTAAGTTTCCTTTAAATTTGCGAAAAAGTTTATTACAGTCAAACTGGTAAAAATCTCAAATAAATTAAAACAACATAAATATAGCATTAGAACTGGAAAGTTCCCCAAATGCTCATTATTCTGTAAAGATTTTAACCATCCAATTGATTTTCCCCAAAAAATTTAGAAAGGTATCAAGAATCCTGGGCGACAGGAATATATTGAAATTTTTTTCTAAAAAAACATTTTGACAATAATATGAAAATTTCCTTTGGTTTATTAAATTGATTCTTTTAAATTAAAAGAAATTTTTGGGAAAATTTAATAATACATTGGACAAATAAATTTTTTTAAATTTCTTATTTCTTGGGGGGAATGTTTTTTGGTGGGTTTTGGTTAAGGACCTGTTGTTGGGCCCACGGCCTGTTCTCCTCAGGTGTTGTGGGATCTGAAGTAGGTGTGGGCTCCCCCTTTTTTTACCTCCTTTGATGCTTTATTTCATTTTCCTTGTAAGTAGTAGTCACCCAAACGCTTGGAATTTCTCATTCTTTTAAGTGGTGTTTGCTATTCTAAAATCACCGTTTTCTGTGATCTTATTGCTATATTTAAAAAAATAATTTTATATTTTAATATAATAATTTTTATTTATATAAACTGATCCTGGCTGAAGGGACTCAACCTACGAAACCCTTTGGGAACAAGGTTAGCAGTGCTATACCAAATTCACCACACTGGACCAATACCTTTTAGTCCGCTTGTGCTAGACTTTGATCCAAGGCAGCCAGCTTTCAGGGAGAAGGCTTACAGCTTTTCGTCTCATCCCCTGCATGCATCAGCCTTACTATAGATTTTAACAATGCAAGGAATTCGCAAGAGCAGGCGAACTGCGTACCATGTTCCAAGGTTCGTAGGTTCGAGTCTCCTTCAGCCAGAAAATCAGTGTTTGTGTATATTTCGCCTGCTCTTGCGAATCCTTGCATTGTTAAAAATCTCTAGTAAGGTGATGCATGCAGGGGGATGAGAGGTGTTCCCACATCGTATTGGCCGTGCGGACGTCCTGCGCAGTAGCTCCTGATTGAGTTGGCTTTTGCGCAGTGTTGACGTGTACTTAGCTCTGTAAAGGGACCTGTTTGTGCGCTCTCTACGAATTGAAGCAAGATGCCCTCCATCGAGCAAAATTTACCAACAGCTTTAAAGGGAAAAATTGAGGATAGCGAGGTTGGAGATTTGGCGACTGACCGAGGAAAACAAGAAGATTCGTAGTAGTCCTCCTGTTTTGGTCCTCAGGTCAAGAGGGGAAACTGGTCATGGGCTAGACAGCAGGGGAAAGAAGTTTGACGATCAAGAAGACGAATGGAAAGATAGAAACGATGAAGAAGAAAGAGACTGCCGTGGAAAAATGTTGGGGAAAATTTTAATACATTCTCAGTGCTACCCGACGAATGTAAAGCGACTATTTTTGGGAACGTCAAAAAGAACGACATTAAGGAAGGTAAGTTTTGGGGTTGTTTTTTGGGGTAGCCAAGTTATTTTTATAGGATAGGGCGTTCTGCTTAAAGGGGAACAGGGGGGTAGGGAAAAGGGGAGAGTTTGCTTTCCGGGGGCGGGGATGGGGGTTTTGGGTTTACCCGGGTCTAAATGACATCATGAGGGGGAAAGGGGAAACCCAATCCTATTATCTGTCTCAGGGGGGCGGGAGGCAATGGGGTTGGAAAGCTTAGGGGGAAGACCGGATTAGCAGGAAATAGGTCAGAAATAGAAATAATTAGGAGAAAGGGTGGAAACCCGTCAAAAGTAAAATTTTTTTCCCAAGGGAGGGATTTTGGAAATGAATGGTTTTTGGGGGGGCAATTGGTGTCAATTGCGGGGCTGGAAAAATATTTAAAGGGAAAATGGGGAAAACATTCTTGACAATGGGACCCCTTTTTATTTGGGAGAAATGGGAAAAAATGCCAGGGGGTGGGGTTTTACTTATCTAGGCTGGGGTGGTAGCACTGGCAACTGCAAAATGGGGGGGCAGTTAGGGCTTTAAAATAGCAATAGTTGGTGGTATGGGTTTGGCAGGGAAAAAAGTGAAGTCCCAGTGTAGTAATATTATGAGTTCTGGGGGAACTAGTAAAAAAAGAGAACGAGGCAGATTTGAAAAGCCAGGGTGATAAGGAAAAGATTTTTTAGTAGAAAAACAAAAATGAGCGGGAAAGGGAAAGAAAAAGGGAGAGTTTTAATGTTTATTATCTAATTGCCGTATTCTAGGAATAGATGGACGAGTTGAGTTTAGTTGTAGTGCAGGTAACACATTGAGTTTTGCAAAAACTGGACGGGGTTTTTAATTCAAAAAGTCGGGACATCCTCGGAATGCAAAATCAGGTTTTAAATTGTTCAAAGTAGATAGAAATGGGAAGGGGGGGTGGGGTGGCATTGTATGTAGATCGCTTGAACTGTTGCATAAAAAAGGTTTAAGCCTAAGTAAACATACGGGTTTGGATAAAATTTTTCAGAGGGGCAAAAAAAACTGATTTTTGGGAGTGATATACCGCCCCCCAAACTTAGATAGGGCCCAAGGGAGACTACTATGGGGGGAAAAATTTTTAAAGGGCCCAAAGGCACGTAATGTAGAATTTTCTAGGGAAAAACTTTAGTCATTTGTTTGGGAAATTTCTTGACTGGGAAATTTAGAATCAACGTTCTTAGAAGTGTTCAGGTTTGTTTTTTGAAGCTTTGTAAAGAAACTTCAGGGGAAATAACCTGCTTGATTTAGTTAGGCCAATGAACCCCCTTTTAAAAAATTTAGAAATTTCAGAGGAACTGGTGCTAGCGACCAAAAAACAATTACATTTAGCAAGAAGGGAAGTACGATAGTAGCGATACTCGAAAACAGTCCCAGATTTTCGTTAGCGTTTACGAGGGGCTAGGAACATTTAACATTTTTGACGGGGAAAACGAAGTGAGATTCAAATGCATTTTCTGAAAAATGCTGCTGCTCAAAGAACTTTTTCCCATATAAAGAAATTAGACAAATAAAAATGACCCAAAATGGAACGAATAATAGGTAAAATATCTCTAGGTCATAAAAAAGGAAATTTATGGCGTATCAAAAGGGGTGAGGGTTCTTATGAATCAGTATAGGGAATTAAGGGGGACATTAAAAAGGGAAAAGAAAAGCTAAAAGGGGACATAAAATTAAGTTGAGGGTTTCTAAAATAACCCAAAAAGTTTTTTCCAGGTTTAGAACAAAAGTTAGAGATAAATGGGTCCCTTAAAAAAATAACTAGGGGAACCTTACTGAAAAAGAGAATGAATGTGCTCGTTTTTTAAAAATTTTTTCTCTCAGTTTTTACCAGGAAGACACTAAATATTCCAGTAATTAATTTTATAGGGGCAGAAGAAAATAAATTATGTAACATCACAGTACTGTGAAATGGTTGTGAAGCAAAAGACAGACTGAAGAAAATAATCGCCGGGTCCCTTTGGGGGGTTTTCAAGGGTTTTAAGGAATGCAAAAAGGAACTCTTAACCATTAACTAATATTTTTTAAATTTTTCTCTTCAAAAAAGGGTGTGTTGTATTGGAAGATGGCTAATGTAAATTTCCCATTTTTAAAACAGGGGGCAATCGTTTCGTCAAATTAGCGCCCAAAAAGCCCGACCTCAATTGTAGGCAAAATTTTAGAGTAATTTTAGCTGAGATTTAAAAAGCCCGATAAGATAGCTTGATTAATGATACCACTGGGTTCACAAGGGCCGGTCTTGAAACAATTTATTAAATTTTTCAGTAAAAACTTTTGACGTTGACCACGAAAAGAATTTTAATTATTTTTCTTAGATTTTAGTAGGCTTTTGATAGAGTCCGCACCTAGACGTTAAAAAAAGTGGGCTCATGGCTTGGGGGAAAAGTTCTCTCGTGGATCGAGTCATGGCTCACTGACAGGAAGCAGAGAGTGTCCATAAATGGGGTTAAACCCGAGTGGGGATTGAAACAAGTGGTTTCCCGGGATCAGTTTTGGGGCGTGTTGTTTATAATATATACAATGACTTGATGAGGGAATTATATGATTTTAGAAAATTCCCCGTACACAAGATGGAAAGGATATTGATTCAAACAAAATTTTTGGAATTTCAGGGGATTTAAACAAACTCTATTTTGGTCGAAAAGTGGCAGATGCAGTTCAAGTAGATAAATGCAAGGTTCTGAAGCTTGGGGTGCCCAAAACCCCTAGTACTTATAAGTTAAATGATGTGAACTTAGCCATACAGATTGCGAAAAGGATTTGGGGGTTATGGTGAGCAGCAACCTTAAACCAAGACAGCAATCCCTAAGCGTACGTAATAAGGCAAATAGATTACTGGGATTTATATCAAGAAGTGTAAGCACCGGAAGTCCAGAGTCATACTGCAGCTTTATACATCATTATAAGGCCTCACCTAGATTAGCAGCTCAGTTCTGGTCTCCATTTTACAGAATGGACATAAATTCGTTAGAAAACATTCAGCGTAGGATGACTAAATTAATACATAGCATTAGAAATCTTCCTTATGAAGAAAGATTGAAGACTCTTAAGTTACATTCACTTGTTAGACGAAGAATGAGGGGAGACCTGATCGAAGTGATAAGTGGAAGATAGGTATAATAAAGGGGATATTAATAAGGTCTTGAGGATGTCTCTCCAAGAGAGAACCCGCAGTAATGGATTTAAATTAGATAAGTTTAGATTTAGAAAGGACATAGGAAAGTATTGGTTTGGAAATAGGGTAGTTGATGAGTGGAACAGTCTACCTAGTTGGGTTATTGAGGC
>NC_069400.1:41378189-41412399 GCF_026875155.1 Cherax quadricarinatus
TTTCTTATTTTCATTAAAATTTCTTGACAGTGCCTCTCCCACTCTATTATCTGCTCTCCTTTTGCACTCTCTCACCACTCTCTTCACCTTTCTTTTACTCTCCATATACTCTACTCTTCTTATAGCACTTCTGCTTTGTAAAAACCTCTCATAAGCTAACTTTTTCTCTTTTATCACACCCTTTACTTCATCATTCCACCAATCCCTCCTCTTTCCTCCTGCACCCACCCTCCTATAACCACAAACCTCTGCCCCACATTCTCATACTGCATTTTTAAAACTATTCCAACCCTCTTCAACCCCCTCCCCCCCACTACTCATACTTGCATCAGCCCACCTTTCTGCTAATAGTTATTTATATCTCACCCGAACTTCCTCCTCCCTTAGTTTATACACTTTCACCTCCCTCTTGCTTGTTGTTGTCATTTTCCTCTTTTCCCATCTTCCTCTTATTCTAACTGTAGCTACAACTAAATAATGATCCGACATATCAGTTGCCCCTCTATAAACGTGTACATCCTGGAGCCTACCCATCAACCTTTTATCCACCAATATATAATCTAACAAACTACTTTCATTACGTGCTATATCATACCTTGTATATTTATTTATCCTATTTTTCATAAAATATGTATTACTTATTGCCAAACCTCTTTCTACACATAGCTCAATTAAAGGCTCCCCATTTTCATTTACCCCTGGCACCCCATATTTACCTACTACTCCCTTCACAACATTTTTACCCACTTTAGCATTGAAATCGCCAACCACCATTACTCTCACACTTGGTTCAACACTCCCCACGCATTCACTCAACATTTCCCAAAATCTCTCTTTCTCGCTCCTCTACACTTCTCTCCTCTCCAGATGCATATACGCTTACTATAACCCACTTTTCACATCCAACCTTTATTTTACTCCACATAATCCTTGAATTAATACAGTTATAGTCCCTCTTTTCCTGCCATAACTTATCCTTCAACATTATTGCTACTCCTTCTTTAGCTCTAACTCTATTTGAAACCCCTGACCTAATCTCATTTATTCCTCTCCATTGAAACTCTCCCATCCCCTTCAGCTTTGTTTCACTTAAAGCCAGGACATCCAGCTTCTTCTCATTCATAACATCCACAATCATCTCTTTCTTATCATTTGCACAACATCCACGCACATTCAGACTTCCCACTTTGACAATTTTCTTCTTCTTATTCTTTTTAGTAATCTTTACAGGAAAAGGGGTTACTAGCCCATTGTTCCCGGCATTTTAGTTGACTTTTACAACACACATGGCTTACGGAGGAAAGATTCTTATTCCACTTCCCCATGGATATAAAAGGAAAAGTAATAAGACCAAGAACTATTAAGATAAAATCAAAGAAAACTCAGATGAGTGTGTATAAATAAACATGTACATGTATGTGTAGTGTGACCTAAATGTAAGTAGAAGTAGCAAGACGTACCTGTAATCTTGCATATTTATGAGACAGACAAAAGACTCCAGCAATCCTACCATCATGTAAAACAATTACAGGCTTTCGTTTTACACTCACTTGGCAGGACGGTAGTACCTCCCTGGGTGGTTGCTGTCTACCAACCTACTACCTGTAGTTTTTTTATATTAAAGTCCAGGTTTTATTCCCTGGACCTCAGCAATGAGAGTCCCTCCTCTCACCGCTGGGCAACGGTGACAATTATATATATATATATATATATATATATATTATATATATTATATATATATATATATATATATATAATATATATATATATATATATATATATATGATATATATATATAAGAAATATCGCAAGCCATTTGGATTCGAACCCACGTTGGATGTTTTACACGAGTGTTTCGTAACATGGAACGTAATGCCCGTAAACACTCAGCTCCAGATACTTCATAATGTTAGGCAGTCTGCTTGACGGCATTCTCTCCACCTATTTCATTTCCCTCTATATTTTGGCCTCGCGAGCGATGCTATACTCAATGCACCTCGCATTGCAGAGTGGTGTAAAGATTGTCAAAATTCTAGATTAGGTTGTGGAGTTCCTCAGACGCTGGTCAGGAACCCGTCCCAAAATGCAGTAGGCATTCCCTCTGAATCACTACTGAGGTGCTGGAAGAGGAAGATGTCAGCCCTCGAGTCTCTGATGGTTTTGACGAGCCTGGAAACCAGCTCTCGGAGGAAACTCATGGTATGTTGTTCTCAGGATCTAGGGTTTGCCAGTACTGTTGGGATCAAGTAGTACAGGTGGAACAAATTCTTATATTTGTTGAGCTTGTGGGCTTCTCTGTGATCAGTAGCACCGCCCTGCTGACCAGCACTAAATAGGATGTAGGTGTTAGCCAGAGCAGATGCAAGGTATAGTCACACACCAGAAGTGACCACTCTTCGTGGAACATGATGTGATCTCATCAGGGTAACTAGCAGGTGTATCTGGAGTGTTGGGTAGTAAAGATAACTTGAACAGTTCAGACTATGCAGACCTTTCTGGTCGACTGCCACTTTGCCGAAAATATACTTGTACTCACTGTGACTAGTGGCAGAAAGCCGCAGAACCACTGTTAGGAAAAAGTCACCCAAGTGATGCACGCTAAGGAGAGCTCTCTCACTTGCAGACCTTGCACCCTCTAATTTCACTGTGCCAGTCTTTTCCTTGATGGGTCTGTACTAACTGGATTGTTTGTAAGCCAACATTTCAGTTGATCTCATCTGCACAGAAGGTATCCCACATGATGGTGGCAGTAGTGTAGCTGGGATCATCCGCCCTAGCCAGACTGTATTTATGTTCTGATAGAATTTCCTTCATCGGCTCAGTGGCACTCTGAGAGGCTGTGAGAATGTACAGTCCGCCAAATTTGTGTCATGCTCCCACTGTGATTCGTGTAAGGAAAGGTTTAGGACTTTCCAGTATGAACTTTAGAAGGGATTCGTACTCTCCTAGGTTGGGGCTGAAAGAAGATGGAGAGTATTATATAAAGTAATCGAGGTTACAGAGAAATAGACACCTGGTAGTAGATAAATGTCAGTTTCCATTTGTACAAAGTCAAAAAAAAAAAAAATCCACGATACCATCAATGGCATTAGACCTAAGTGGGGCACCAAGGAGAGTGCAGTCAGTAGGATCAATGGCTGACTCCTCGTAGGGCAGCCGAGACTTGTTCGATGGTATGTTTGCTGGAGGACATCATTTCGTTGTTCCTGGGTTTATGTTCTCCTTGCTCTTTGAGAGTTCTTATGTGTTCTGGAAAGGATTTTGTGGTGCCCGCTAGTGCGGCGTCATGCAAAAGCCAGATAATAAGCTCGCTAGTCAGACCCCTCGCTGACCAAGAGACAGAGAGTGTGGGGGTGGGGGGTTAAAAAGGTTTCCTTGTTGGACACCTTCGCGTATTTTGTGTTTATGTTTGCTGCATACAATTTTATAATAATGTTTTTACATTATCTTTAAATTAATAAATATCATAAACCTGGTTAAACTATCAACACCGCCGTCTCTTACGTGCTCATCCACTTTATTGACTGTATATGTGTAGCCTTGTACTTGTGCTGATGCTTCTTTACGTGAAGAAAACACTTTGTGAAAGATGATGTTATCAGGGCAACTGTGGCTCGGTGTAGAGCTTGATCAAGCTCTACACCGAGCCACACCCTGGCAGTATCAAAGCTCTACACCGAGCCACACCCTGGCAGTATCAAAGTTTGTTCTGTAGCGTGTCTTTTTTCGCAGTGTTGTGGGCAGCACATTCTATGGATCCTTCACTTCTTTCAACATGTGTCTTTCACTCTCCATCTTTCTATTTCTTTGTCGTCTTTATTCATTGGGAAGCCCTAAACTTTTAAGGGCCATGCACCACCTGAGTAATCGTATGTAATCCGGTTTGATTCAAGGAAGGAGAGCATAGCTCTAATTTTTTGGACCAAGAGCCCTTAACTAACAATAAGGAGGCCCTCCTTGAATGTTCTTGCTATTATAGTGTTCGTCCCGTGCACTGGTACATTTATGTAAGTATCTTCTATGTTGGCACTCATTCCTGGCACCTTGTGACACTACAACTTTCTCTGTTACCAACCGTGTACAGAACAGTTATTCTTGCAATATACAATAGATTTTAGAAACACCAGAAGATGGCTTCCGGTCCTAGGGATCAAGGAGGGACTTACCTGATCACCGGATTCAGTGTTACCTCAACCATTTCACCAAAAACAGAGGATTCAATCCCATGACAAACCAGTCCTCAAACTAGCAGGCTAGTGCGCTGTCCAGCGCAGCATGCGTCACTTGCATCATACATGTTAGTGCGTTCTCCACTGTAGCATGCGTTAGTTGCGTTATGCACTTGCTCTCCACCTACCATTGTCTTAAGGTACACACAGGGAAGCTTCACCACATGTTAGCTGGCAGGTACATAGCTTCACAGCCTCTTAATAGCGTTGAGTTATCCAGGCATATGCAAAGGTTCTCTGTCAATGAATATACTGGCATATATGTTATCGGTAAATATATCGTGAAGGTAATATTGATGGTGAGGGCAAGTATAAAGTATAAATGTTGTTGCTATTGCTGTTATTATTATTATTATTATTATTATTATTATTATTATTATTATTATTATTATTATTATTATTATTATTATTATTATTATTATTGTAGAAGAGCTTAACCCATAGAAATCATTGAGCACCTACGGAATGGGAGGTAATCAGCCTTGATCCAAGGAAGTGGAGGGTACCTCCAGTTCCCTGGTTGAAGAGCTGGTCACCAGTAACCAGGGACCCCCAGTGCAGGGCCAGGAGTGGCTGAACAACACGTGTGCTGGTACTAACACAACTCTGACCTTGCAGGACGCTTCACCGATGACGGCTCATTAATCTATCAGAAGGTGTGAGGTGGAAGTTAGCATCCCTGACCATCTGCCGGCAGTACCTCCACCTTGGCTGCTGGAGTGTAGGTCGGCTGCACACCTACCTGCAGATGGTCCCCGGGATAATCGCCCCATCCCTCCGCGGCCCGGTCTCAGACCAGGCCTCCTGCCAGGAGACCCGCCACAACTGCCTTGTCACCACTCCCTCACAACTATGTCACCACCTTCACCACCTCACAACAACCATTATCCGCCTCTCGTGGTTATCAATGGCAGTTTCTTCGTCAATGGGCTTCCTTTTTAAGTTTCACATACGCCTTTTACCATTTCGTAAGACAACTCTGTACATTGTTTCTCAGTCATGGTATCATTAAAGTACGAATTTACTAGCATAAAGTCTGTGAATATATGAAAAGACACTAGATATGTATTTTATAGCATGTATTAGTATTTTTGGAAGTAATGTGTTACTGCATCCTCCACAAGTGCTGGAAATGCACATTTAAAGCAACTTTGGCAATATACTCAGAACAGCTGCTGGATTTCGTAAGACAATATATACATATTGCGATATATAAAATTTGTTAGTGTGTATGAGAAATATATTATAAACAACAGTGCGAAAATACAGGCTCGCACTTCTTCACTGGACATGTGTTTGGTACAATATTCTTTCAGTCGGACGAGCAAACAAAATTCACATTATAGTCCCCACATTTTTTTTTTTAAGAAATATTACCTGTATTTCAAAGCATTTTGTTGCAGCTGACAATTCAGCAGTGCCCACCCACCTCCAGCGATCATTTGGCAGTGACCGGGCCACACCGCACGATATTAACTAGTCCTGGGTTATTGTGACTTAAGATAGTATCAGTTAGTGGCATCCGGACCACATCGAAGCATAATAACTATTAAAATATTAACTATTAAACCAAAGTGACTTGATCAAAGCACATAATTAGTGGAGCTTGGACCAATCCAGGTTATTAAGCTACTTCTTGTTATGCAGTGACAACAAGAGGAACATAGCCACTAAGATGGGCAGGTGCTGATGTTGCCCTGGGTGGCCAGCACTAGGTGGCCAGCACTAGGTGGCCAACACTGGGTGGCCAGCACTGGGTGGCCAGCACTGGGTGACCATTACTTTGTGGTCAGAAGCCAGTAAGGTTCATGGAACTACATTAACACTTCCAGGGATCTTCACATCAACATTATCGTCAACAACTTTCGTCTTCAGATTCACATTTGTATCTTTTTCAATTGTAATACCTCAATGTTTTGTGTTGTTTGTTAATTTAGGTTGTAATTTGTTTAGGAGGTGTAAGTAATAATTTATATTTACTATTAAACCTATTTAAAGTTCTGCATATAAATACTATCAGTGGTTAAGATCATTTGAATCAGAACTTACATGACAGTCTTTGTGATAAATGTTCACCATTGAAGTACTTCCCATTTAATGTACAACCTGACCATCGTATCGGATTTTACCATAAATATCACTAACGCAAACACTGCAGCCACCATACTCTCGTTCCTCCTTTTTCGATCCACAAGTTGTCTGTCGGAACTTCAACTCCAAGTCTCCTCCTAAACCCATGTTATTAACCACATTAATTAGTAACCAGTAATATTACTACGTCACCATCAAAAATATTACTTCTTCACAATACTTCGTTTACCACCTAAACCATAAACTTTGTTTTGTGTGAATATAATAGTAACAATATAATAGTAACAATATAGGTAAACAACTGTGCTAAAAAAAACACAAAATTAAGAAATAAACTTTAATTTTCTTCGTAAAAAAATAAGTAAAAATTTTTTACTACCATTTTTCATATTATTAAAATGAAAATTATTATATTACATTGTTAGAAAAAACCAAGTATATCTCCTCAGTTGTTTATGTTGGTTAAAAATGGCATTATGTAGGAGGAAATGTGTTTATACTGTAGTGCCTTGTTGTGCAGCACTATGTTGAACAGTGCCATGTTGTGCAGCACTATGTTGAACAGTGCCATGTTGTGCAGCACTATGTTGAACAGTGCCATGTTGTGCAGCACTATGTTGAACAGTGCCATGTTGTGCAGCACTATGTTGAACAGTGCCATGTTGTGCGGCACACTATGTTGAACAGTGCTATGTTGTGCAGCACTATGTTGAACAGTGCTATGTTGTGCAGCACTATGTTGAATAGTGCCATGTTGTACAAGACTCCCACATGTTCTGTAAGTCTGCCACATGTTGTACAAGACTGCCACATGTTGTACAAGACTGCCACATGTTGTATAAGTCTGCCACATGTTGTATAAGTCTGCCACATGTTGTATAAGTCTGCCACATGTTGTATAAGTCTGCCACATGTGAAACATTTGCTGCTCCAACACATACTGAGCGCTATACATGTTACCTTGTGTGCCAGTGTTCCTAGTTACAAACAGGTGTGTTCGTACACCTGCTCTGCCTAACAACGTAATCTTTATAGATGCTAAAAATGAAATGATAGCGAATTAAATTAATCTGGATTTGAATTATTACATTTCTTTTACTTGACCTTATAGACCCGTACTCCCTCTATTAGCTAGCAACACCACAGGAATTTTAGCATATATCCTAGTCAGTAATAGTTAAAAGTCTTTGAATTTGCTGGTATACTAGCAAGTATCAAGACGAACACTCCTGTAAGAGATTATCTGCATTTATATTATCCGAGACATGCATACGTAGCCAGGAAGCTCTTGTGAATTTCACAGTTGGCCATTGAGACAGTAGAGATATATTTAACTCAGCTGGTTTCTTGACAATGAAACATAATCCTGAGAATATTAAACTTATTCTGGCGATTAGTTATGGTCTTTAACTCGTCCTAACTCGTAGAAGCTTTTCAACTTTACATAGAACTTACGCTATCAATCTATAATACTCTTTTAAACTCTATAGTTAATCAGACATGCTTGTTGAATACAGTGGTGGCACTATACATATATACAACTAAAACAGCTACACCGAAATATTTATGTGGTGGTCCGATATCTTCTTAATTTGTATTGTTTGATTGATGTCAGTGTATTGGCGGCTCATGCGTTAGTGTGGTTCAGTCTTCCTGCAGTCTTCACTAATTATGGAGAATGTATACAAATTGTCTACCAACTTCTGGAGAAAACCTTAGTCGCCTCTCCTTTTGACAATGCCTTTAACAAAAGTTTCATAGTGGTATGGTAGTGTAGTGTACTAAGAGGTAATGGGTGTTTCAAAACAAATCCATTTTCTTCTCATTGCCTTCGGTATTTCAAAGAAAGTATCCACTTCTATTTTTAATGAGCATTATATCACCCTTCATCATTGTGTTTTGAAGACGCATTTCTGAAACTTTGATTGTCATAAACTTCCTGTCTTCTTATATATTGTGAATTTTTTTCCATACAGTTCTAGTGTAGGTGGCGAAATTAACTTTGTGCAATATATGGACAGGTTTTCTGGTAACACTTATTTTGTTAAGCGTCATTCATGGTTCTTTTAAATACCCACGTATTTCAAACTAGTGTTCTGGGAAATGGTTCTCAGTTCACATATAAAATTTATATACTTGGTTGTAGTGCAGATGTTCACTAATCTTTTCTTTTAAGCTGTTGTGAAAATTTCAGTTAAGTTTACTTAAATTTACGAGTATTTAAAATATATTTAGATGTCGACTTTACAAGTGATGACTATGTTGCCATTCATTGGTGGCTAAAATATGTGCACAAGTGCACTGAGAAGCGGTAAGGTTTGTAAGTATGAATATGAGGATCAACAGTGTATTTTGCCTAACAAAATTCTATACACAATGGGACGAGTTATGCACCAGAGGTGTAAAAAAATAAGTCATTTTCTTCCAACAGTTTTTCAGGTTGGAACACGTCTATTAATATAGGGCAGGGAGTGGGGGGGAGAGAGATCTATGTGAGGTAGTAAGATGTTTTAAAATATGAGAGATGTATCGCAGAACCATGTACCTCGTCCTCCCAGTCTCTCCTTGTATCTCTCTTCCTTCATTATCTTCTATGTTAATTTTCAATAAAGTGTTACGTTATATCAGGTTGTATTTGTACTCCTCTCACTAATTATTTTTTAAAGGAGTTAAGAAGCCAGTGGAAGGCCTCGGTCAGATGACCAAAAGCCACAGTGGCGAGTCATCATGTGACTAAAGACAGGCGTTAGGAAATACTTGTCCTGTTACCTGTCAGATCTTACCTAACTTAACCTACGATTTAGACTCTAGAATTGTAAGACAGAAACAAGTGAATGGACAGTGCAAGATGGTTTTCTTTTGATGAGAGTGAGAGTACTTATGAGCAGCAGCTGTAGACAGCCTGTACTGTCTGCACAGACAGCCCATGCTGTCTGCCAGCTTAGTTCATATTTCACGCCATGCTGGTGCTGCCACCTATAGGCGTTGCCACTTCAGCCTGCCTGCCCTTGCCTCGCTCTCACTCACACAGCGGCCTAGCAGTAAGACACAAGGCCTTACACCTAGCTCTCTCTCGTGGGATGGCCCTGCCTGGGCCATCAACACACAAGCCTGTGTACCCACCACGACATTTACAAATAAGCTAAGAAGCCTCCGAAGATGTATAATTTACTACCCGCTGCCAGCCTACCAAATAAACTCGTTATAAATGGTGGGAAGCGGTGGTCGCAGCAGTTGTTTGCCCAGAGAGAGGAAGGAAGGAATGAAGTCATCTTCACTTCATCATCCCATGCAAGAAGCAACCGTCTCTCAACGTGTTATCCTGATGCCGTGTCTGCACGTTTGAGCATCCAGACACAGGTACAAGCAGGATCCAGCCGAAATTTGCCGAATTTCTCCGAGAATTGTAAGTGGCATCCCAGTGATCCCACGCTACAGCATCCCACGCTGTTTCTCAAGTCACGTGTTCAGCGTCATTTGTTTGTTGCTGCTGCTGTTGTTCAGCTCAGCACAGCTGTTTCAGCAAGCCAGAGGTGAGTTTTGTGGTGATTGCTGCGTCCAGTGTGAGTTCTCCACGTGTTTGTGGGAGGAGGAAGTGGCCGCTCCTTGCCTCGCCCTGCTGTACTCTCACACCTCACCAGCCTACCATACACCACTCAACACTACTCACTCCCTCTGCTGTGTTTTCTGCTGTTTTTCGTGTGATTCATTGCCAGAGCTGTGTATCTGAGTGCGCGAGGCCACTCGAAGCTACGTGGATCACGACGCCACATTGGGTGTGGGCGATGTCACGTGGATCTACAAACCACGTGAGTTACCGAGCTAAATGTCCCAGGCCTCACGCTGTGGTCTGCTGCCCGCATCACATTGACGTCACCCACGATGCTGCCAGACTTCATGACGTCACGATGTCTGCCTGACGTCACCTCGAGATGTCTGCTGACGTCACAGTGCTGCTGACGTCACCTCGCGACATCATGCCTGACATCACATGATGTCACCATCGAGTGTTCAGTAATTATTTCAGTATTGGCGAGAAGACTGAGAGAAGATATATGTCGTGTTAATTAATTCCTATCAGTCAATGTTCTCACATTTTAGTATATGTCTTAGTGTCAGTTCTGTGCACAGAAATGCATCATTTGCTAGTTTAAGCCATGTTGTACCGTATGTACCACAGGTGTGTAAAGTTTCCATGTGTCCAGTGAGGTCTGAGCCAGACCTGAGTAGCACCACTGTGTTAAGTCACCCATGTGACCAGTGTGTTTGACAGCTATCAGACAGCCCCGAGTGACCGAGCCCTCTTGTACAGAAAGCTTTTATGCTCGTTGCTCATGATGTTCTGCAGAATAGTACCTGCTACGATTCCCATCGAGATTTGTTTCACTTCACCTCCAGACCTTCAGAGTGCAGTTATATGTAGAGAAACAAGTCTGGGGATGCTTAGACTAACCTCTGCTATAACTCCAACTGCTGAGAGAATGATACTCACCAAGACACAGTTAGCCCTGTCAGCAAGCGCTGTGTCAGCCTCGTGTCACAAGCTTCAGTGAGCAGCCTGCACAAAGATGATGTCACTTCGATTGCTAGCTCGCTCACTGCAGTCCGGTGTATGATGTTATGACTCCCAGGTGTTTCGCCCAGTCGTCTCTACCACAGCTCGCTCCACGCTAGTCGGCAGTGACAGCCCAGCGACAGTACCAGTCGAGAAGTGTCCTCCTGAGTCGCTTGCCAGAAGTCCTGCCCAGTTGCCGAGTTCTGTCGATGTCTCACTCGAGGGCACCAGCATGTCGTGCCCCAGGTTGAGTGAAACCTGCGACGACTCCTACAATGACTGCTTCACCGTTCTAGAGGAGACCGTACCCTGTTACGTCACAGCTCAGCTGCAGCGATGTCTCCTGTGTTGCAGTATCTGTCCAGACGCAGGAAGGCGTGCAGTGATGCCCATCGACACTCACTGCCTTTGACCACGATGTTTAGCATGCCCCACATGTTTTTTTCTTCCCTCCCTGTAGGAAGTTTTTTCTTCCATGTCCATATGTATATATATGTTTTTATTTTGTGTTCTGTGCCCTGTGCCTACAAGAGAGAGACCGAGTTTCTTTTACCACCAGTATTGTCGCGTCGGTAGGTGGCCGAGCATATGTAAACAGCCTGTACTGTCTGCACAGACAGCCCATGCTGTCTGCCAGCTTAGTTCATATTTCGCACCATGCTGGTGCTGCCACCTATAGGCGTTGCCACTTCAGCCTGCCTGCTCTTGCCTCGCTCTCACTCACACAGCGGCCTAGCAGGAAGACACAAGGCCTTACACCTAGCTCTCTCTCGTGGGATGGCCCTGCCCGGGCCATGGGCACAACACACAAGCCTGTGTACCCACCACGACATTTACAAATAAACTAAGAAGCCTCCGAAGATGTATCATCTACTACCCGCTACCAGCCTACCAAATAAACTCGTTATACAGCACCTACACCCGTGTGACTCATTCAGCACAAGGAGCAGCACCTACACCCATGTGACTCATTCAGCACAAGGAGCAGCACCTACACCCATGTGACTCATTCAACACAAGGAAGAGTGCAGATTTAATCCTTGTTCAGCTAATAACTAGACTGACTTGCTACCAGTCAGTACACATTCATCTTCACTGCAAGGGGTGTATATGAATGGTAAACAGTACCGACAAGACGAAGAATTAGACACATTTGCAACATCTGGGTGTCTTTGATTTATAGACGTTTCGCCATCCAGTGGCTTTATTAATACAATACAATACAAGGACATAATGTGAAGACTCTAGTATATACAAAAGACGAGGTAATCAGACACTTGGCCTGAGCTGAGGGACTGATTACCTCGAACTGAAGATCAACGTTAAAGATCAACACTCTCAAGAGGAACAGGAACTGTAGATCAACACTCAAGAGGAACAGGAGCTGTAGATCAATGCTCAAGAGGAACAGAAGCTGTAGATCAACACTCGAGAAACAGGAGCTGTAGATCAACACTCAAGAGAAACATGAGCTCATGTAGACTAGATATGGTTTATTAGGCAGAATGGGTTACTCTCAGCAGACACAGTAAGGATGAACCAAGGGCAAAGGTCAGGGATGAGGTGTTGTTCCAGCCAGGTCTGAGGCGAGAGTGAGAACTAGACAAGGCTATGGGAAACAGGTCTAGGCAGGCATTGTGAAATTACGGGGTAGGAACACCATTATATCACTCAGCCATGCACTTCGGGTCATCCCAACTCATCAGTATGCTAAGGTCAGTGATCACAAGTGGTCATCCCTGTCTTGAGCTGTTTTGGGTAATTAGTGTACAGTGTTATAGAGCACCATGGATTCCTTCTGTAATGTCTTAGAATCTGAGGTCAAGGTGTTGAAGGAGGTTGTACTTCTCAAGGACGAAAATATGAAGCTGAAAATTCACCTGGATGAGTATAGCAATGAATGAAGTGGTTGAAGTTACTGAAGGGAGTCAGGTTACCAGCAGTGAGGAGCAGATTGGCAGCTAATTACAGGTGGGCAGAATTTTCCAGTAAAAGAAGAAACATTTAAGTAAGGTTTAAGTAAGGAAGGTTAGAAGAGAAGATTTAAAAGTAGGAAATAGCTTCTTTGTTCTCCAGCACGAGTGTACTTCAATGGTCAGCGAGGTTATAGGTATCACTAACTCTTCTGCTCATAAAGGTAGGAATATCCTTGTGGTTAGTGACTCACAGGTAAAACATATTGACCATGCTTTCTTTGACAGAGAAAGGAAGGTAAGACAGAGGGTGTGTTTCCCAGGAGCTGGTGTTGGTGATATAGTCAATAGGTTGGATATCATTTAAAGTAATGGGAACAAGCCTATTATCTGCCTCAGTACCGGGGGAAACGATGTTGGGAAATACAGGAACTGCTAGATAAGTACAGGTCAGCTATAGATTTAATTAGGTCTAAGGGAGGAGTCCTGATCATATGTAGCGTGTTGCTTAAAAAGGGGAGTGGGCAGTGACACCTAAAATGAAGGAATGTGGCAAATAATATTTTAGTAGAGATAACCCCAGGAAGCAG
The DNA here is from genome assembly GCF_026875155.1 of Cherax quadricarinatus. Taxonomy (NCBI): domain Eukaryota; kingdom Metazoa; phylum Arthropoda; class Malacostraca; order Decapoda; family Parastacidae; genus Cherax; species Cherax quadricarinatus. Next base: position 41,391,568 of record NC_069400.1, read on the forward strand.
CTCCAATGAAAATTCACATACACATGAGCAATTAAATTTATGCAACAAATTCACCTTAAGCCAGCGATAGTGGAAGCAACAAGGCAGGAAAATGCACTTGACTTTATCTTCACTAATAATTATGATCTGGTATGAAATATAACAGCATTAAAGATGATACACTCCGATCACAACATAATCGAAGTACAGGCATGTACAGTGCTAGTCACGGCATTATGCCACCCCTCCCCCATGCACATACCAAAACACAAACACATGCCATGAAAGATTATAATGAATATATCTGTACACTTACTGAGGTTTTGATACTTGGTGCTGCATCCTTAACGCTTAATCACGTCCCTCAGCTGTGTAGGAAGACTCTCACACAAATTCTTGAGGATTTGGGGAGGTATATTATTCTATACCTCATGTAGAGCAGCCTCCAGCTGCGGGATGGAACTGATATCCTTGCCCCGTAAACTTCATTTCGCTATTGACCAGAGGTTCTCAATAGGGTTTAGGTCTGGGGAACTGGCTGGCCAGTCATTAAAGAACCTCACTTCACAGTCCTTAAGCCACTAAACTACAGATCTGGTGGTATCACACGGTGCAGCGTCCTGCATAAAAACTGTAGCCCCACACTTGTCAAACACATCAGGTAAATTGTCACACAATAACTCCAGGTAATTATACTGGTTCATATACTGGTTTTTGGGAAGCACAATGAGTTCACCAACACACCGAGCACTGAAACACCCCCAAACCATGAGCGAATCTGGGTGTCTGGTGGTCCCACAGGTGTAGCGTGGGTCTAGTGGGTCACTACTTCTGGGCCGGTACACACATTCCCCATGGTTACTGGTGATGGTGAAGGTTGCTTCATCACTTCCAAAGTACTTCAGACCACTGTTGAGGATTCCAGTGAAGATATTTCTTTGCATAATCCAGCCTACGTTTCCTCTGTGGCTTGGAGAGGATCAGTTTCTTAACCTGGTGGTGACTACTGTAGCCCAGTTCTGATACACATCTCTTAACAGTTCTTACAGACACATCTGAGAGAAGATGTAGGTTTTCTTTCAATTCTCTAGCCGTTATCTTAAGTGTACTCTCTAAATGCTTCTTTAACACAGTTAAGGTATGAACACCTTGAAACACTGCACCCAGTTCTTCACTGAAGGCTCACACACACCAACATTCTCCACTATTTCTTTAGTCTGGTGCCCAGCTTTGTGAAGCCCTATGATTTGAGCATATTTCAGGTGTTAAAGATTTCCTTTACCCATAATCAAACATGTTAGCCTAAAAACCCAAAGGGAACACCGGCAAAAGATGGGGCGGATAAAAACGAAAGTGCAACACTCCCTCTCACCATGGCGCCCGTGGCACTGGGGGTTACGTGGATGTGGGGGCAGGCCGTGCGTCAGCTAAGGCTGCTACCCAGCAAATGCACTGACAAAAAAGACCCCCTTGAAGGTGGGCCCTGTGATGCATGTAGCTCAAAGAAACAAATTTCAACTTTCTGCTATTGGAAAAATCCAGGAAATAAAAACGAGATCAGAGTATAAAACAAATTCCAACTACATAAAAGAGCAAAAAAAATAATGTGAAGGTTTTTTTTGAGTAAAATGTCTGAATCCACTTTCAAACATCACCAATCTTTTGCAAGATGATGGATGGGTAATAAAATAAAATAATAATTTAAAAAATAATAATAATAATAATAATATAAAATAATAATAATTAAAAAATAATAAAAAAATAAAATAATAATAATAATAACCCAATAAAATAATAATAATAATAATAATAATAATAATAATAATAATAACAAATAATAATAATATAAAAATAATAAAAAAAAAAATAATAAAAAAATAAAAATAATAATAATAACAACAAATAATAATAATAATAAAATAATAATAATAATAAAAAAAATAATAAAAACAATAATTAAATAAAAATAAAATAAAAATAAAAATAATAAAAAATAATTTAAAATAATTAAAAACAATAATAATAATAATAAAAATAAAATAATTAAAAAAATAAAAAAAATTTTTAAAATAAAAATAATAAAAAAATAATAAAAAAATTAAAAAATTAAAAATAATAATAAAATAATAATAAAAATAATTAAAAAAACAAAAAAAAAATAAAAAAAAAAAAATAATAATAAAATAATAATAATAAAAATAAAATATAATAATAATAACAATAATAAAATAAAATAATAATAATAAAATAATTTAAAAAATAAAATTTAAAATAATAATTATAATAATAATATCATAATAATAATAATAAAATAATAAAAATAATAATAATAATAATAACAATAATAATAATAAAAATTTAATAATAATAATAATAATAACATAATTAAATAATAATAATAATAATAAAAATAATAATAATAAAAATTAATAAAAAAAAAATAAAAACAAAAATAATAATAATAATAATAAAAATTTAATAATAATAAAATAATAATAATAATAACAAAAAAAAATAATAAAAATAATAATAATAATAAAAATTTAAAAATTAAAAAATAATAACAATAATAAAAATAATAATAATAATAATAATAATAATAAAAATTTAATAAAAATTTAATAATAATAACAATAATTAAATAAAAATAATAATAATAATAAAATAATAAAAATTAAAAAAAAAATAATAACAATAATAATAATAATAATAATAATAATAATAATAATAATAATAAAAATAATAATAATAATAATAATAATAAAATAAAATAATAAAAAAATAATAAAAATAATAACAATAATTAAATAAAAAAAATAATAAAAAATAATAATAAAAAAATTTAATAATAATAATAAAAATTTAAAAAATAATAACAAAATTTAAAAATAAAAATAATAAAAATAAAAATACTAATAATAATAAAAATAATAATAAAAATAATTAAATAAAAATAATAATAATAATAAAAAAAAACAACAATAATAATAATAATAATAAAAAATAATAAAAATAATAATAATAATAAAAAAATAATAACAAAAAATTTAATAATAAAATTTAATAATAATAATAATAAAAATTAATAATAATTAATAATAATAAAATTTAAAATAATAATAAAAATTTAACAATAATAATAAAAAAATTTTAAAAAATTAATAATAATAAAAATAATAATAATAATAATAATAATAATAATAATAATAAAAATAAAAGAAATAAAAATTTAATAATAATAAAAAATAATAATAATAAAAATTAATAATAATATTTAATAATAATAATAATAAAAAAAATTTAATAATAATAATTTTTATTTCTTCATGCTATATACAAAAATTATACAAACAGATGAAAGTTTAATTTCTCATTGTCACCCCAAAACTTCTAAAAAAGTAACTAATCATTAAACACAAAATTTTGGGAAAAATAAAACCAATAAAAAGTGTAAAAAAGGGTCAATGTTTTAGCTGGCACTGGAAAAGGGGAGACCAAAAATTTCCCGGGACTTCCTCAGATAAGAAATTTAAAAAAATCATCAACGGGAACTTTTGGGAAAAACACCCCCAAAAACAAACAGGATTGTAATTTTTTTAAATTTAAATCAGGGGTTTTTTAAATTTTTTAAAGAAAATCAATTTTAAAATTTTTCACTTTAAAAAACAAAATTTTGCCGAAAACTGGACTCAAAATATTTTCCCAGCCATCTGGATTTTTTAAATAGAAATTTTGAACCGGGTTTGGGTTGTGTTTACATTAATCCTATATATGTATGGTAAAGAGGACTGAGGGTCACGAATTTTTTAATTTGTTCGTTTTAAATTCTTTGAGTTTTTTAAAGTGTTTTAAAATTGAGTCGAATGGTTTCTTTTTAATTTTGGGAAAAAGTACTGTATCTTCTAAAAATTTTATTCGTGTGGGGATTTTAAAAAAAAAAATTTAAATTTTTCCCAAAAGGCCCCGAGAAAGTTGTATCAAGTAGGTCTAGACTGGAAAAAATTTAAAATTTGAACCCAAAATTTCAAAAAAAAAAATAAGCTTTGTTTTTTAATATGAATATTGGTTTAGGATTAAAACAAAATTAGATTATTTATAATTAAAAAAATTTGGAAAATTTAATCTATGTTTGACAAATTAAAACCTTTAAAATTTTTTTGGGAAAAAATTTAAAAGTTTAATGCTTGAAAAAACCCCTTGACCATCCAACCTGCATGATAAGGGGACGATTTTTTTAAATGTCAGACAAAAATTTTATATAGCCTTTTTCGGGTTTCTTTTAAATTTTTTTTTTCAGGTCTTTGAAAATGAAAAAAATTTGGGCGAAAGTGTTTGGGAAATTTTCACTTTTTTTTTTTTCCCACAGCGGTTGTTTTTTTATTGTGATATCAAAATGTTTACCCCCAAAACTTTTTGGCACATCAACTATGAAACAAACCCTTTTTCTCTAGACTGGGGACTGCCCAAACCCTAAAATTTTAAGGGTGATGGACTGTTTACTCGTTTTTCAAGTCTCTTCATTCCCTTATTCAATTTTTTCTGTACTCGACTGAAGAAGCCTACTGTGTAGGCAAAAAACGGTTTTCGAAAAAAAAATACCTAATTGTGCTTTGTTTTTCTTCCCAAAACAACACATCTTTTATATAATATATATATATAAAATATAATAAAAAATTTTAATTTATAAATATAAAATTATTTTTTTTATAAATTTTAATATATATATATAAATATATATAAAGGGAATTCGCAAGAGCGGGCGAAATATGCAAAAACCCCTGATCTCTGGCTGAAGGAAAACCGAACCTACGAACCTTTGAACAAGGTACGCAGGGGCTATACCAAAACCCTCCCCAAACAGGGACCAATACCTTGGGCCCAGCTTGGGGCAAGCCCTTTGTTTCCAAGGCGGGCCATTTTTCAAGAAGGCTTACAGCTTTTATCTCATCCCCTCATAAAAGCCTTACTAGAGTTTTTTAAAAATGAAAGGTTTTTGGGCAAGAGCAGGCAAAATTTACACAACACTAATCTCGGGGCTGAAGGAGACCAAACCTACGACCCCTTGAAACAAGGTACGCAGTGCTATACCAAACCCCACCACACGGGAAACCAATACCTTGGAGTCCAGTTTGGGCACTAGACTTTAAATTCCAAGGCAGCCAGCTTTCAGGGAGAAGGCTTACTTTTAAAACCAAAAGAAAATAGGAAAGGGGGGAAAAACTGCAGGGGGCCTGTTGGGCCCCATACAAAGGCAGGCCCTTTTACAATTTTTTCCCACTAACAAAACATTTGCCCAACCCAATTTTCAATGCCACCCAAAAAAAAATAAGCTCCCGATGTGAAAGTCCCCCTCAAATCCCCAAACCCCCCCCCTCCCTGTACTTATCCCAAACCCAAATTTGAAAAATACCCCCCAAATCCCCGCCCCCAAAACCCCCAAAAAATTTTGGTTTTTAAATTTCCCCCCATAACTACCCCATTTCCCAAAACCCAAAACTTTCCTATGTCCCTTTTTAAAAACTAAACTTAAATTAAATTTAAAAACCAAAATTTTTCAGGGTTTCTCTTGGGGGAGACATCCTCAAGACCTTATTAAAAACCCCTTTAAATTTAAAAACCTTTTCTTCCCTTATTGACTTTGAAAAAAAGGGCTTTCCCCCCATTCCCTTTGTCTAACAAAGGGGGGTAACTTAAGAGTCTTCAATCTTTCTTTTATAAGGAAGATTTCCAATGCTATTTTATTAAAATTTTTCATCCTTTCGCTGAATGTTTTTTAAGAATTTTTGTCCAAAACTGTAATAGGAGACCAGGAAAATGAGGGTGCATAAAACAGGTGGGCCTTAAATAAAGATTTTATAAAGTGCAGTATTTACCTCTGGACTTTTGTTGCCTAAACTTCTTGAAAATAAATCCCCCGTAAATCTATTTGCCTTATTACGTCCCCTTAGGCATTGCTGCTTGGTTTAAAAGGGTTTCTTTCCCAAAACCCCCAAGTCCTTTTTGCAAACGGGAAAGGGAAATTTTTACATATTTAACTTTTAATATTTTGGGTTATGGGCCTCCCAAGCTTTAGAACCCTTTCATTTTTCTACATTGACTGCTCGCCACTTTTCTGAAACCCCCAATAGGGGTTTTTTTTAAAAACCTCCTGAAGTTCCATAAAAAACTAAATTTTTAATCAATTTTTTCCTAAAACCCACTTTGGGGGTTTACCGCGGAAAATTTTCTCTATCTGCATGACAGGTCTTTCCATTGCAGCACTGTAAAGCCCCGCGGACTTTAACCAAAACTTTTAGTGGGCCCGCAAAAAACAATTTTGAAGTTCAACGATGAGGGAAAATTTTAATTTCTCAGATATGGTAAAAAATGAGGAAATTAAATTTTTATCAAGTACAAAACAAAAATTCCCGGGCCCCCAAAATAAAAGCGAAACACCAACTCAAAAACCTGGGGGTGATCATGTCGGGGATCTCACCTTTAAGGGCCATAACATTGTATCAATCGCATCTGCTAGAAAAAAGACGGATGGATAATGAGAACCCTTAAAACTAGGGGGCCAAAAACCCTGATGACACTCTTTTAGATCACTTGTTTCCCAAACTAGGCTGGAATAAAGGGTGCACACTAACAGCACCTTTCCCAAGGGAGGGGAAATTGCCGACCTAGAAAATGTACAAGAAATTTTACGGGGCCCCCATTTAAAGGGGGATTAAAAAAACCTCAATATTGGGGAGGTTTTTAGGTTTTCCCAAAAACCCTTTTTTCCCCCGGAAAGCAGGAGGGAAAAAATTTAAAGATTATATACACCTGGAAAAAACCTGAGGGACTAGTTTCCCAAAATTGACACGAAAAAACACTCCCCCCCCCCCCCCCCGAAAGCAAAAGACCTTTTGGGAAAACGATGCAAACCCCTCCCCCCCAAAGAAAAAAAGGGGGGGTCACTACACGTTAAGAGACCCAAACAATAAGTGTTTGGGGGGGCCAGGGGCTGTTTTAACTGCCTCCCCCGCATACATAAGGGGGGTTACTAACAGACCCCCGGCTCCCTTTAAACTGGACTGGGCAAGCACCCCAAAGTTTTAGTTCCGGATCACCGGGCTTGGGGTCGAAAGTTGGTTTTCGGCAGCCACAGCAACATGGTTGATCAGGGGTCTGGGTCCACCAGGAGGGGGGGGGGGGGGCCCGGTCCGACCGGGGCCGGGGGGGCCCTTGACCCCCGGAAAATCTCTCCAGGTAAAAATTCCCGTAATTCCCTCATCAAGATCATTGATTAAAAAATAAAAAACAACGGGCCCCAAGGCCCGATCCCTGTTTTGGGAAAACACTTTTTACAGTCCCCACTCGGGGTTTAACCCCATTTTTGGAAAACTCTCTGCCCTTCCTTTTCAGTAAGCCATGACTCGATTTCCCCGAGACCAAATTTTCCCCCCCAAAGGCCCTTAGGGTGCCAAATTTTTTTTTACAGGGCTAAAGGTTTCGGAACCTTAAACAAAAACCTTAAAAAAAATCAAAAATAAAAAATATAAAATTTTTTTATCAAAGGTCAACAGCCCCCAAAAAGCTTTACTGAGAAAATATTTAAAAATTAGTTAGAAAAAGACCGGCCTCTTGTGAATCCATGCTGAGTATCATTAATAAAGTAGCTTATCGAGATGGCTTCTTAAATCTCGCTTAATTGACTCTAGAATTTGCCTACAATTGAGTCAGGCTTTTGGGGCAAAATTTGAGGTAACGCTTTCCCTTTTTTAAAAAAATGGGAATTACTTTAGCCATCTTCCAATATCGACACTACCCTTTTAAAGAAAAAATTAAAAATATTAGTTAATGGTTCACAGGTTCCATTTTGAATTTCCTTTAGGAAACCTTGAAAAAACTCATCAGGACCGGCGACTTATTTTGTTTCAGTCGCTATCTGCTTCACAACCATTTCACTATGACTGTGATTTTACAAAAATTTACTTTTCTACCCCACTATAAAAATTAATTACTGGAATATTTTTATGTCTTCCTGTGAAAAAAAACTGGGGAAAAAAATAATTATTAAAAATCGAGCACTTTCATTCTTTTTTGTCGAAAGGTGCCCATAGTTATTTTTAAGGGGGCCCTATTTATCTCTAATTTTTGTTCTTGCCCGGGGAAAAAAACTTTTTGGGTTAGTTTTAAAACCCCTAGCAACTTTAATTTAAGCCCCTTTTAGCTTTTTTTATCCCCTTTTAATGTCCCTCTTAATGTCAATATACTGATTCTAAGATGCCCTCACCTTTTTTGATACCCCCTATAAATTTTTTTCATATGCCCTAGTAGATATTTGAGCCTATTATTCATCCATTTTGTGACATTTCTATTTGATCTAATTTCTTTATATGGGAAAACGTTTTTTGAGCAGCTGCTAGTGTTCAGAAAACTGTTATTATATCTCACTCGTTACCCCAGTCAACAGATGATAAGTGTTCTCTAAGCCCATCGTTATCTGCTAAGCGAAAATCTGGGACTGTTAACATAAGAACATAAGAACGAAGGAACACTGCAGAAGGCCTACTGGCCCATGCGAGGCAGGTCCAAGTCCCTACCGGCTTAAGCCAATGCACCCAACCTAGTCAGGTCAGGTCACATTGATTTAAAGGGGAGGAACACGGCAACCGACCTGTTAGCACAAGCTACAGGTCCAACTCACACCCACCCACATTTACTCATGTATTTATCCAACCTATTTTTGAAGCTACACAACGTTCTGGCCTCTATAACGGTACTTGGGAGTTTGTTCCACTCATCCACAACTCTTTTACCAAACCAGTACTTTCCTATATCCCTCCTGAATCTGAATTTTTCCAACTTAAAACCATTGCTGCGAGTCCTGTCTAGGCTAGATATTTTCAGCACACTATTTACATCCCCTTTATTTATTCCTGTCTTCACTTATAAACCTCAATCATATCCCCCTTAATTCTACGTTTTTTTCTAGAGAGTGCAGTTTCGGGGCCCTTAGTCTATCCTCATAGGGAAGGTTTCTGTACATGGGATCATCTTTGTCATCCTCCTTTGTACATTTTCCAGAGAATTTATATCCATTCTGTAATACGGTGACCAAACTGTGCAGCATAATCTAAATGAGGCCTAACCAAGGATTTTATAGGTTGAAGAACAACCTGAGGACTCCTATTATTTATGCTTCTTGAATGAACCCAAGTATTCTATTAGCTTTATTGCGAACACTTATGCACTGTTGTCTTGGTTTCAGTTTAAATGCTAACCAGAACTCCTAAATCTTTTTCGAAATCCGTAATATTAAGATCTACATTATTTAGTTTATATGTGGCATGGTTATTGTCCTGTCCAACATTTAGAACTTTGCATTGTCTATATTAAACTGCATCTGCCACTTCTCCGACCACTGCATCAGTCTATTCAAATCTTCCTGGGTGCTCGAATGTCCTCGTCAGAATGAATTCGACGGCCTATTTTGGTGTCATCGGCAAACTTGCCGATTGTCGCTCTTTATGCCCTCATCTTGTCGTTTATGTAGATTGTGAACAGCAGGGGGCCCAACACTGACCCTGTGGAACACCGCTCGTGACGCTTCCCCACTTGATTTCTCCCCATTTATGAAAACCCTCTCTGTGCCTATTTGTCAACATGCCTCTACCCGGGAAAAAAAATTTCTCCTCCTATTCCATGTGCTTTAATTTTCCTCAATAGTCTCTGATGTGGGACCCTGTCAAAGCCTTTCTGAAGTCCATATACACAATATCATATTTCATTACCAGATCTACCTCCTCAAATACCCTTTGTGAAAAAAAGTTAATTAAATTCGTAAGGCAGGAACGCCCCTTTGTAAAACCATGCTGAGATTCGTTGATTAATTTATGCTTTTCAAGGTGGCTACGAAACTGCCTCGGCAATTATTGATTCCATAAATTTTTTCCCACTATGGAGGTTAGGCTTATTGGTCTATAGTTCGAAGCTAAGGACCTGTTTACCTGTTTTTTAAAATAGGTATCACATTTGCCATTTTCCACTTATCTGGCACCATGCCAGTTTTAGTGATATGTTGAAAAGATTAGCCAAAGGTGTGCTAAGCTCCTCTTTACATTCCTTTAGAACCCTTGCATACAGTTCATCAGGGCCCCGGGATTTGTTAGGTTTTAATTTATCTATTTGCCTAAGGACCATGTCACTTGTGACCCTAATAGTGCACAGTTTATTATCGTCCTGTTCTACATAATTTATCATTACTGGAATATCGCTGGTATCCTCCTGTGTAAAAACTGAGAGGAAGTATGTGTTAAAAATTCTAACATTTCCTTATCACTGTCCCGTGAGCTGACCCGAGGAACTTTTGAGTGGGCCTATCTTGTCCCTGATCTTACTTCTGTATACCTGAAAGAATCCTTTTGGGTTAGTTTCGATTCTTCTTGCAAAATTTAACCTCATAATCTCTATTTGCTTTTCTAAATTTCCCCTTTTTTTTTTCTCCTCTTTAATGAATATATCGATTTCTTAATTGCCCCTCTCCTCTTTTGATTGGCCTATATATGCCTCTCTTTTGACCAATCAGATATTTTAATCTATTGTTCATCCATTTAGGATCATTTTTGTTTGATCTGATTTCCCTATTTGGAACATAATTTGACTGAGCAGCTAGAACTATGCCCTGGAAAGCATCATATCGGCAACCTTTACCCCCTACCTGACCCCCAGTCAGGTCATTCCAGTTCAGCCCACCCAAGTAATTTTTCAGTCTATGAAATAGCCAAGCGAAAGTCGGGGACGGAGACTTGATTGCCATTATTAGGGGAATTCCATGATATGTTAAAACTGAGTGATTTGTGATCACTCTCCCCAAAGCTCATCATTAACCTCAAGATTATTAATTAGTGTTTCCCTACTGGCAAGAACCAATTTCAAGGAGGTTATTTCCCCCTAGTTGGCTCTGTCACAAACTGTTTTAAAAAACAATCCTGGATCGTATCAAGAAAGTCACCCGACTCTAAATTTCCTGTCAAATTGCTCCAGTCAATCTGTCTATAATTGAAATCTCCCATTAGCACAACATTTTCGTATGTAGATGCCTTACGAATTTCGTCCCATAGAAGTTTACTGCACCCTATCAAGATTTGGGGCCCTGTAAATCACCCCCAAAATTAGTTTTTCTCGGCCTCGAGAAGCTGTAACCAAACAGATTCAGTGGCTGACGCTTCTAATTTAATATCTTGTCTAACACAACAATTTAATTGTCTCTGACATACATCGCTACTCCACCACCTTTCCTGTTGACCCTGTCAGTGTGGAATAATTTATAGCCTTGTATGTGACATTCAGAGGGCATCTCTCTATCTTTCAGATTGAGCCAGGTCTCTGTTATAGCAATAATATCTATGTTTCCTGCACTTGCAATTAATCTTAGCTCATCTATCTTATTTCTAACACTCCTGCTATTAGTATAGTAAACCTTAAGGGAGCTAGTCCCTTGCTGCCCTCTGCTGTCCCCCTTTTTTTGCTGACCTGTTCTATTGTCTTTATTTATAACTTCATGCTGAATGCCTTTTATACTTTTTACTGTTTCCAACCCTAGTGTTGCAACCTGCTTGTTTCCCACACACACCCATACCTCTATCTTCCATCAGTTTAAAATCATAGGCATTTCACCAATGGCCTTCTCAATCGAGTCTGCAAGTGCTACCACCCCTGCCCCAGAGAGATGAACCCCATCCCTTGCATACATATCATGTTTGCCATAAAAGTTGTTCCAGTTGTCAATGAATGGGATTGCAAGTTCCTTGCAGTATCTGTCTAGCCAGCAATTTACACCAATTGCCCTAGACAACCATTCATTTCCTACTCCCCTTCTGAGTTATCGCTACTATCGTACTTCCATTCATTGCTAAATGTAATTGATTTGTGGTCGCTAGCATCCAGTTCCTCTGAAATTTCTAAATTATTAACAAGGGATTCATTGTTTGCCATAACTAAGTCAAGCAGGTTATTTCCCCTTGTAGGTTCTGTCACAAATTGCTTCAAAAAAACAATCCTGAAACTACTTCTAAGAAGTCGTATGATTCTAAATTCCCAGTCAAGAAATTCCAATCAACATGACTAAAGTTAAAAGTCTCCTGAATTACTACATTATCGTGCCTTGTGGCCTTAACAATTTCCTCCCATAGTAGTCTCCCTTAGTCCCTATCTAAGTTTGGGGGATGGTATATCACTCCTAAAATCGTTTTTCATGCCCCTCTGAAAATTCTATCCAAACAGACTCTGTATGTGTTACTTCAGACTTAATACCCTTTTTTTATGCAACAGTTCAAGCGATCTCGGACATACAATGCCACCCCCCCCCCCCTCCCAATACTTCTATCTACTTGGAACAATTTAAAACCCTGAATATGACATTCCGCAGGCATGTCCCGACTTTTTGAATTAAACCACGTTCAGTTAAGGCAAATACATCAATGTTACCTGCACTAGCAACTAATCTCAACTCGTCCATCTTATTCCTAGCACTACGGCAATTAGCATAATAAACATTGAAAGACTCTCCTTTCTCTTTACTCTTCCTGCTCATTTCTGTTTTTCTACTAAACCTATTACTGTCCTTATCACCCAAAGTCCCTGGCTTTTCAATATCTACCTCGTTCTGCTTATTACTATTTCCCCCTAGAACTCATAATATTACTACACTGGGACTTCACTGTTTTCCTGCCAAAACCCATACCACCAACTATTCCTAGTTTAAAGTCCTAACTGCTCCCTCCACTGCAGTTGCCAGTGCTACCACCCCAGACCTAGATAAGTGAACCCCATCCCTGGCATACATGTCATTTCTTCCATAGAAGAGGTCCCAGTTGTCAATGAATGTTACCGCATTTTCCTTACAGTATTTGTCCAGCCAGCAATTGACACCAATTGCCCTGGACAACCATTCATTTCCAACTCCTCTCCTTGGCAAAATATCACATATGACAGGGTTCCCACCCTTACTCCTAATTATTTCTATTGCTGACCTATACCTGCTAATCAGGTCTTCACTCCTACGTCTGCCAACATCATTGCCTCCAGCACTGAGACAGATAATAGGATTGCTCCCATTACCTCTCATGATGTCATCCAGACGGCTAACAATATCCTCCATCCCAGCCCCAGGAAAGCAAACTCTCTGTCTCCTACTCCTGTCCTTCAAGCAGAACGCCCTATCCATATACCTAACTTGGCTATCCCCAACAACAACAATATTCTTACCTTCCTTAATGTCGTTCGTTGTGACGTTCCCAGTAGTCGACTCACATTCGTCGGGTTAGCACTGAGAATGTATTAGATGTTTCCATGTTTCCACAACAGTTTCCACGGCAGTCTCTTTCTTCTTCATCGTTTCTATCTTTCCATTCGTCTTCTTGATCGTCAACTTCGTTCCCTGCTGTCTAGCCACTGACCAGTTTCCCTTCTTGACCTGAGGACTCAAAAACAGGAGGACTACTACGAATCTTCTTGTTTTCCTCGGTCAGTCGCCAAAACTCCAACCTCGCTATCCTCAATTCTTCCTTAAGCTGTTGGTAAAGTTGCTCGATGGAGGGCATCTTGCTTCAATTCGTAGTGAGCGCACAAACAGGTCTTCACAGAGCTAAGTACACGTCAACACTGCGCAAAAGCCAACTCAATCAGGAGCTACTGCGCAGCACGTCCGCAAGGCCCAATAGCGATGTGAACACCATCTCATCCCCTGCATGCATCAGTCTTACTAGAGATTTTAACAATGCAAGGAATTCGCAAGAGCAGGCAAAATATACACAAACACTGATCTCTGGCTGAAGGAGACTCGAAACCTACGAACCTTTGAACAAGGTACGCAGTGCTATACCAAACTCACCACACTGGACCAATACCTTGGAGTCCAGCTTGCGCTAGACTTTGATCCAAGGCAGCCAGCTTTCAGGGGGAAGGCTTACAGCTTTTCATCTCATCCCCTGCATGCATCAGCCTTACTAGAGATTTTAACAATGCAAGGAATTCGCAAGAGCAGGCGAAATATACACAAACACTGTTCTCTGGCTGAAGGAGACTCGAACCTATGATCCTTGGAACAAGGTACGCAAGTACGCCTGCTCTGCGAATCCTTGCATTTGTTAATTATCATAGTAAGGCTGTATGCATGCAGGGGTGAGGACGAAAGCTGTACGCCTTCTCCCTGAAAGCTGGCTGCCCCTTGGATCAAAGTCTAGCAACAGCTGGGAATCCAAGGTATTGGTCCAGTGAGGTGAGTTTGGTACAGCACTGCGTAACCTATGTTTCCAAGGTTCGTAGGTTCGAGGTCTCCTTCAGCCCAGAGGATTCGTGTTTTTGTTATATTTCGCTGCTCTTTGCGAATTCCTTGCATTGTTAAATACTCTAGTAAGACTGATGTCACTGCAGGGGATGAGATGTGAATAGCTGTAAGCCTTTCTCCCTGAAGTGGCTGGCTTTGGCTCAAAGTCTAGCGCAAGCTGGGCTTCCAAGGTATTGGTCCAGTGTGGTGAGTTTGGTTATAGCACTGCATACCTTGTTCCAAGTTTCGTTGTTCGAGTCTCCTTCAGTCCAGAGATCAGGTTTGGTTTGTATATATATATATATATATATTTATATTTATATATATATAGATATATATATTTATATATATATATATATGCAATTAGTTCGCAGTAAACGGGTGATTTTAGAATATGCAAAACTCCAACTGTGAAAAGAATAGAGAAATTCCAGCGTTTTCGTGACTACTCACATTGTCAAGGAACTAATGAAAGTAACCGGCCTCACCAAGGAAAGTATATAAAGGGTAGCCCACACCTCACTATCAGATCCCACACACCTTGCCGCGAGACAGCAGGCAGTCGGCCGAAACTAGGACAGGTCCTTCACACAACCCACCAACAAACATTCACCCAAGAAATAAGAAAGTTCTAAAAAAATATTGTTTGATTTCAATTTACTTATTAAATTCTTCCAAATTCTTTATTATAAAATGAATCTAATTTATAATAAACAAAGGAATATTATATTATTGTCAAAAACTGCTTTTTATGAAAACAGAAGATTTCTATTATATTCCTGTCGACATGGACTTGCTTGATACACTTCTCAACTTTTTGAAAAATCCAATTGGACTGGTTAAAATCTCTTACATGAATAAAATAGAGCTTTGGAATATTATCAGTTCTAATGCTATATTTCTGTTGTTTTTAATCTTAGTTCGAGATTTTTACCGTTGCTGTATTAATCTTTATCGCAAATTTTAAAAGAATCTTAGTCACATCCATCAAGCAATTTGGGGGGAATTCTTTGTCAAAGTTTTTTTACTGTATCAAGATTTTTGAATACAACTTTAATATTAAAAGTCTTAAGAAGACAGAAGCATATCAACCAAGTTTTCATGGTAAGGGAGAACCAACATATTTTTAGTTGAATAAGGCTGGTTGTCCCTTTTTGGACTAATAATAAGTATTTCTAGCAACTTTAGAAGATTTATCAATTTACCATTTCTTGGTATTTCAACATCATTAGGTGTCCAGACACTGGAGATGCCACTCATGACACGAGCGCATTCATGACTTGTGGAGAGCTTTACAGGAAACTAATTTCATTCTCCTCCTGTTTGGGATACAGAGACTTTTCACGGCGCATAAACGGAGATAAAACTCCTCAATTACTGGTAGCGCTTGGGTTCCTAAAACCTGTATTCCCTGGAACGCAGGAGGGAGTGATACATGATTATATACACCTGGAAAATCCTAGAGGGACTAGTACCGACTTTGCAACACGAAAATCTTCACTACGAAAAGCAAAAGGACTTGGCAGACGTTGCTCCATCCCCCCAATGAAAAGCAAGGGGTGGGTCACTAGCACGTTAAGAGACCATTCTAATAAGTGCAGGGCCGGAGGACTGTTCAACGCCTCCAGGCACACATAAGGGGGATTACCAACGACCCCTGGCAGTCTTCAAAGCTGGCACTGGACAAGCACCTAAAGTCAGTTTCCTGTATCAGCGGGCTGTGGCTTTCGTACGTGGTTTGCGTGAGCCAGCAGCAACAGCCTGGTTGATCGGCTTCTGATCCACCAGGAGGCTGGTCACAGACCGGGCGCGGGGGGCGTTGACTCCCCGGAACTCTCTCCAGATGTCCCAGATGCCAGTAGTATAGATATTAGTGCATCAACGAAAAGAATTTAGTTCCAGTAGCAATCCACAACCACGAACGTGCTCGCAATTAGGAGTAACAAATCCAGTGGTCTGTGGACACCCTAATGTTTGAAAACACTGAGTAGTGGGACTAGGCATCGAGAAATTTAGGTAGTTTCAAGGAAGGGAACTCGAGTTATTTAAATCGGGTTTCAGCCCCTCGGTGGTCACCGTCATTTTTAAAACTTTTTTTTTCATCAGTCCATTATTTGTGTATCATGAGAGTGGTATCAACTTGATTTCGCTTTTCACCAATAGTTTACAGTATGGAGTACCTAAAATTCTTGGGAACAATTAGCATGTTCACTTGCCCTATGACCAAGTTGGTGACAGTTTCAAAACACTCAGTAGCGGAGCTTAAACATTCAAAAAAGTTGCAAAACAAATCGAAGCCGGCAGTGAAGTTAGTATTAGATACAGATTTAACCTTTTTATGATGTAAAATGGTTAAATCTGTATCTACATATTCTAACTTTCACTGCCGGCGTCGATTTTTTTTGGCAACTTTTTTGAATGTTGAAGCTCCGTACTGAGTGTTTTGAAAATTGTCACCAACCTTGGTCCATAGGGCAGTGTAACATGCTAATTGTTCAAGGAATTTGGTATCATTACTGTAAATAGTGGTGTGTGAAAAGCAAAAAATCAAGTTGATACCACTCTCATGAGTACCATTTTAATGGGACTGATGAAAAAAAAAGTTTTAAAATGAGTGGACAGCCGAGAGGGCCTAAACCCGAGTTTTAAATTAACTCCGAGTTCCCTTCCTTGAAAACTACCTAAATTCTCGATGCCTTAGTCCACTACGCCAGTGTGTTTCAAACATTAGGTGTCCAGACACTGGATATGTTACTCCTAATGCGAGCACGTTCGTGGTTGTGGATTGCTACTGGAACTAATTTCTTTTCGTGGATGCACTAATATATATACTACTGGCATCTGGACATCTGGAGAGAGTTCCGGGGGTCAACGCCCCCGCGGCCCGGTCTGTGACCAGGCCTCCTGGTGGATCAGAGCCTGATCAACCAGGCTGTTGCTGCTGGCTGCACGCAAACCAACGTACGAGCCACAGCCCGGCTGATCAGGAACTGACTTTAGGTGCTTGTCCAGTGCCAGCTTGAAGACTGCCAGGGGTCTGTTGGTAATCCCCCTTATGTGTGCTGGGAGGCAGTTGAACAGTCTCGGGCCCCTGACACTTATTGTATGGTCTCTTAACGTGCTAGTGACACCCCTGCTTTTCATTGGGGGGATGGTGCATCGTCTGCCAAGTCTTTTGCTTTCGTAGTGAGTGATTTTCGTGTGCAAGTTCGGTACTAGTCCCTCTAGGATTTTCCAGGTGTATATAATCATGTATCTCTCCCTCCTGCGTTCCAGGGAATACAGGTTTAGGAACCTCAAGCGCTCCCAGTAATTGAGGTGTTTTATCTCCGTTATGCGCCGTGAAAGTTCTCTGTATCCCAAACAGGAGGAGAATGAAATTAGTTCCTGTAGCTCTCCACAGTCATGAATGCGCTCGTGTCAGGAGTGGCATATCCAGTGTCTGGACACCTAATGATTTGAAATACCCAAGAAATGTAATTGATAAATCTTCTAAAGTTGCTAGAAATACTTTTTATAGTCCAAAAAGGGACAACCAGCCTTATTCAACTAAAAATATGTTGGTTCTCCCTTACCATGAAAACTTGGTTGATATGCCTTCTCTTCTTAAGACTTTTAATATTAAAGTTGTATTCAAAAATCTTGATACAGTAAAAAAACTTTTGACAAAGAATTCCCCCCAAAATGCTGATGGATGTGTCTAAGATTCCTTGTAAAATTTGCGATAAAGTTTATTACAGTCAAACTGGTAAAAATCTCGAACTAAGATTAAAACAACATAAATATAGCATTAGAACTGGATAAGATTCCAATGCTCTATTTATTCATGTAAGAGATTTTAACCATCCAATTGATTTTCAAAAAGTTGAGAAAGTAGTATCAAGCAAGTCCATGGTCGACAGGAATATAATTGAATCTTGTTTCATAAAAAGCAGTTTTGACAATAATATGAATATTTCCTTTGGTTTATATAAATTAGATTCATTTATAATTAATAGAATTTGGGAAGAATTTAATAATACATTGAACAAACAATATTTTTTTAAATTTCTTATTTCTTGGGTGGAATAGTTTGTTGGTGGGTTGTGTGAAGGACCTGTCTAGTTCGGCCGACTGGCCTGCTGTCTCGCGTCAGGTGTTGTGGGATCTGATAGTGAGGTGTGGGCTACCCCTTTATATACTTTCCTTTGATGCTTTACTTTCATTGTTCCTTGACAATGTGAGTAGTCACGAAACGCTTGGAATTTCTCTATTCTTTCACAGTGGTTGTTTTGCATATTCTAAAATCACCTGTTTACTGCGATCTTATTGCATATATATATATATATATATATATATATATATATATATATATATATATATATATATATATATATATATATAAACACTGATCTCTGGCTGAAGGAGACTCGAACCTACGAACCTTGGAACAAGGTATGCAGTGCTATACCAAACTCACCACACTGGACCAATACCTTGGAGCCCAGCTTGCGCTAGACTTTGAGCCAAGGCAGCCAGCTTTCAGGGAGAAGGCTTACAGCTTTTCATCTCATCCCCTGCATACATCAGTCTTACTAGAGATTTTAACAATGCAAGGAATTCGCAAGAGCAGGCGAAATATAAACAAACACTGATCTCTGGCTGAAGGAGACTCGAACCTACGAACCTTGGAACAAGGTACGCAGTGCTGTACCAAACTCACCACACTGGACCAATACCTTGGAGTCCAGCTTGTGCTAGACTTTGATCCAAGGCAGCCAGCTTTCAGGGAGAAGGCTTACAGCTTTTCGTCTCATCCCCTGCATGCATCAGCCTTACTATAGATTTTAACAATGCAAGGAATTCGCAAGAGCAGGCGAACTGCGTACCTTGTTCCAAGGTTCATAGGTTCGAGTCTCCTTCAGCCAGAGATCAGTGTTTGTGTATATTTCGCCTGCTCTTGCGAATTCCTTGCATTGTTAAAATCTCTAGTAAGGCTGATGCATGCAGGGGATGAGATGAAAAGCTGTAAGCCTTCTCCCTGAAAGCTGGCTGCCTTGGATCAAAGTCTAGCGCAAGCTGGACTCCAAGGTATTGGTCCAGTGTGGTGAGTTTGGTATAGCACTGCGTACCTTGTTCAAAGGTTCGTAGGTTCGAGTCTCCTTCAGCCAGAGATCAGTGTTTGTGTATATTTTGCCTGCTCTTGCGAATTCCTTGCATTGTTAAAATCTCTAGTAAGACTGATGCATGCAGGGGATGAGATGGTGTTCACATCGCTATTGGGCCTTGCGGACGTGCTGCGCAGTAGCTCCTGATTGAGTTGGCTTTTGCGCAGTGTTGACGTGTACTTAGCTCTGTGAAGACCTGTTTGTGCGCTCACTACGAATTGAAGCAAGATGCCCTCCATCGAGCAACTTTACCAACAGCTTAAGGAAGAATTGAGGATAGCGAGGTTGGAGATTTGGCGACTGACCGAGGAAAACAAGAAGATTCGTAGTAGTCCTCCTGTTTTGAGTCCTCAGGTCAAGAAGGGAAACTGGTCAGTGGCTAGACAGCAGGGAACGAAGTTGACGATCAAGAAGACGAATGGAAAGATAGAAACGATGAAGAAGAAAGAGACTGCCGTGGAAACTGTTGTGGAAACATGGAAACATCTAATACATTCTCAGTGCTACCCGACGAATGTGAGTCGACTACTGGGAACGTCACAACGAACGACATTAAGGAAGGTAAGAATATTGTTGTTGTTGGGGATAGCCAAGTTAGGTATATGGATAGGGCGTTCTGCTTGAAGGACAGGAGTAGGAGACAGAGAGTTTGCTTTCCTGGGGCTGGGATGGAGGATATTGTTAGCCGTCTGGATGACATCATGAGAGGTAATGGGAGCAATCCTATTATCTGTCTCAGTGCTGGAGGCAATGATGTTGGCAGACGTAGGAGTGAAGACCTGATTAGCAGGTATAGGTCAGCAATAGAAATAATTAGGAGTAAGGGTGGGAACCCTGTCATATGTGATATTTTGCCAAGGAGAGGAGTTGGAAATGAATGGTTGTCCAGGGCAATTGGTGTCAATTGCTGGCTGGACAAATACTGTAAGGAAAATGCGGTAAAAATTCATTGACAACTGGGACCTCTTTTTATGGAAGAAATGACATGTATGCCAGGGATGGGGTTCAAATTATCTAGGTCTTTGGGTGGTAGCACTGGCAACTGCAGTGGAGGGAGCAGTTAGGACTTTAAACTAGGAATAGTTGGTGGTATGGGTTTTGGCAGGAAAACAGTGAAGTCCCAGTGTAGTAATATTATGAGTTCTAGGGGGAAATAGTAATAAGCAGAACGAGGTAGATATTGAAAAGCCAGGGACTTTGGGTGATAAGGACAGTAATAGGTTTAGTAGGGAAAAACAGAAATGAGCAGGAAGAGTAAAGAGAAAGGAGAGTCTTTCAATGTTTATTATGCTAATTGCCGTAGTGCTAGGAATAAGATGGACGAGTTGAGATTAGTTGCTAGTGCAGGTAACATTGATGTATTTGCCTTAACTGAGACGTGTTTTAATTCAAAAGTCGGGGCCCAAAGCT
>NC_069400.1:41412899-41508650 GCF_026875155.1 Cherax quadricarinatus
AAATGAATTTTGTGTCGCTAGCACCCAGTTCCTCTGAAATTTCTAAATTATTAACAAGGATTCATTGTTTGCCATAACTAAGTAAAGCAGGTTATTTCCCCTTGTAAGTTCTGTCACAAATTGCTTCAAAAAACAATCCTGAACTACTTCTAAGAAGTCGTATGATTCTAAATTCCCAGTCAAGAAATTCCAATCAACATGACTAAAGTTAGTCTCCTAGAATTACTACATTATCGTGCCTTGTGGCCTTAACAATTTCCTCCCATAGTAGTCTCCCTTGGTCCCTATCTAAGTTTGGGGGACGGTATATCACTCCTAAAATCAGTTTTTCATGCCCCTCTGAAAATTCTATCCAAACAGACTCTGTATGTGTTACTTCAGGCTTAATACCCGTTTTTATGCAACAGTTCAAGCGATCTCGGACATACAATGCCACCCCACCCCCCCTTCCCGATACTTCTATCTACTTAGAACAATTTAAAACCCTGATTATGACATTCCGCAGGCATGTCCCGACTTTTTGAATTAAACCACGTCTCAGTTAAGGCAAATACATCAATGTGTTACCTGCACTAGCAACTAATCTCAACTCGTCCATCTTATTCCTAGCACTACGGCAATTAGCATAATAAACATTGAAAGACTCTCCTTTCTCTTTACCCTTCCTGCTCATTTATGTTTTTCTACTAAACCTCTTACTGTCCTTATCACCCTGGCTTTTCAATATCTGCCTCGTTCTGCTTATTACTAGTTCCCCTAGAACTCATAATATTACTACACTGGGACTTCACTGTTTTCCTGCCAGAACCCATACCACCAACTATTGCTAGTTTAAAGTCCTAACTGCTCCCTCCACTGCAGTTGCCAGTGCTACCACCCCAGACCTAGATAAGTGAACCCCATCCCTGGCATACATGTCATTTCTGCCATAGAAGAGGTCCCAGTTGTCAATGAATGTTACCGCATTTTCCTTACAGTATTTGTCCAGCCAGCAATTGACACCAATTGCCCTGGATAACCATTCATTTCCAACTCCTCTCCTTGGCAAAATATCACATATGACAGGGTTCCCACCCTTACTCCTAATTATTTCTATTGCTGACCTATACCTGCTAATCAGGTCTTCACTCCTACGTCTGCCAACATCATTGCCTCCAGCACTGAGACAGATAATAGGATTGCTCCCATTACCTCTCATGATGTCATTTAGACGGCTAACAATATCCTCCATCCCAGCCCCAGGAAAGCAAACTCTCTGTCTCATACTCCTGTCCTTCAAGCAGAACGCCCTATCCATATACCTAACTTGGCTATCCCCAACAACAACAATATTCTTACCTTCCTTAATGTCGTTCTTTGTGACGTTCCCAGTAGTCGACTCACATTCGTCGGGTAGCACTGAGAATGTATTAGATGTTTCCACAACAGTTTCCACGGCAGTCTCTTTCTTCTTCATCGTTTCTATCTTTCCATTCGTCTTCTTGATCGTCAACTTCGTTCCCTGCTGTCTAGCCACTGACCAGTTTCCCCTCTTGACCTGAGGACTCAAAACAGGAGGACTACTACGAATCTTCTTGTTTTCCTCGGTCAGTCGCCAAATCTCCAACCTCGCTATCCTCAATTCTTCCTTAAGCTGTTGGTAAAGTTGCTCGATGGAGGGCATCTTGCTTCAATTCGTAGAGAGCGCACAAACAGGTCTTCACAGAGCTAAGTACACGTCAACACTGCGCAAAAGCCAACTCAATCAGGAGCTACTGCGCAGGACGTCCGCACGGCCCAATAGCGATGTGAACACCATCTCATCCCCTGCATGCATCAGCCTTACTAGAGATTTTAACAATGCAAGGAATTCGCAAGAGCAGGCGAAATATACACAAACACTGATCTCTGGCTGAAGGAGACTCGAACCTACGAACCTTGGAACATGGTACGCAGTTCGCCTGCTCTTGCGAATTCCTTGCATTGTTAAAATCTATAGTAAGGCTGATGCATGCAGGGGATGAGACGAAAAGCTGTAAGCCTTCTCCCTGAAAGCTGGCTGCCTTGGATCAAAGTCTAGCACAAGCTGGACTCCAAGGTATTGGTCCAGTGTGGTGAATTTGGTATAGCACTGCGTACCTTGTTCCAAGGTTCGTAGGTTCGAGTCTCCTTCAGCCAGATCAGTGTTTATATATATATATATATATATATATATATAATATATATATATAAATATATATATATATATATATGCAATAAGATCACAGTAAACAGGTGATTTTAGAATATGCAAAACAACCACTGTGAAAGAATAGAGAAATTCCAAGCGTTTCGTGACTACTCACATTATCAAGGAACAATGAAAGTAAAGCATCAAAGGAGAGTATATAAAGGGGTAGCCCACACCTCACTATCAGATCCCACAACACCTGACGGGAGACAGCAGGCCCGTCGGCCGAACTAGACAGGTCCTTCACACAACCCACCAACAAACTATTCCACCCAAGAAATAAGAAATTTAAAAAAATATTATTTGTCCAATGTATTATTAAATTTTTCCCAAATTCTATTAATTATAAATGAATCTATTTATAAAAACCCAAAAGGAAATATTCATATTATTGTCAAAACTGTTTTTTATGAAACAAGATTCCCAATTATATTCCTGTCGACCATGGACTTGCTTGATACTACTTTCTCAACTTTTGAAAATCAATTGGATGGTTAAAATCTCTTACATGAAAAAATAGAGCATTGGAATCTTATCCAGTTCAATGCTATATTTATGTTTTTTTAAATCTTAGTTCGAGATTTTTACCATTGACTGAAATTTAAACTTAATCGCAAATTTTACAAGGAATCTTAGACACATCCATCAGCATTTGGGGGGAATTCTTTGTCAAAATTTTTTTACTGTATCAAGATTTTTGAATACAACTTTAATATTAAAAGTCTTAAGAAAAAGAAGGCATATCAACCAATTTTTTCATGGTAAGGGAGAACAAACATATTTTTAGTTGAATAAGGCTGGTTGTCCCTTTTTGGATTATAAAAAGTATTTCTAGCAACTTTAGAAGATTTATCAATTACATTTCTTGGGTATTTCAAATCATTAGGTGTCCAGACACTGGATATGCCACTCCTGACACGAGCGCATTCATGACTGTGGAGAGCTACAGGAACTAATTTCATTCTCCTCCTGTTTGGGATACAGAGAACTTTCACGGCGCATAACGGAGATAAAACACCTCAATTACTGGGAGCGCTTGAGGGTCCTAAACCTGTATTCCCTGGAACGCAGGAGGGAGAGATACATGATTATATACACCTGGAAAATCCTAGAGGGACTAGTACCGAACTTGCACACGAAAATCACCACTCGAAAGCAAAAGACTTGGCAGACGATGCACCATCCCCCCAATGAAAAACAGGGGTGTCACTAGCACGTTAAGAGACCATACCAATAAGTGGGCAGGGGCCCGAGACCCGTTCAACTGCCTCCCAGCACACATAAGGGGGGTTACCAACAGACCCCTGGGAGTCTTCAAGCTGGCACGGACAAGCACCTAAAGTCAGTTCCTGATCAGCCGGGCTGTGGCTCGTACGTTGGTTTGCGTGCAGCCAGCAGCAACAGCCTGGTTGATCAGGCTCTGATCCACCAGGAGGCCTGGTCACAGACCGGGCCGCGGGGGCGTTGACCCCCGGAACTCTCTCCAGATGTCCAGATGCCAGATGCCAGTAGTATATATATTAGTGCATCCACGAAAAGAAATTAGTTCCAGTAGCAATCCACAACCACGAACGTGCTCGCATTAGGAGTAACATATCCAGTGTCTGGACACCTAATGTTTGAAACACACTGGCGTAGTGGACTAAGGCATCGAGAATTTAGGTAGTTTCAAGGAAGGGAACTCGAGTTATTTAAACTCGGGTTTAGTCCTCGGCTGGTCACTCATTTTAAAACTTTTTTTTTCATCAGTCCATTAATATGTGTACTCATGAGAGTGGTATCAACTTGATTTCGCTTTTCACCACTAGTTTACAGTAATGAGTACCAAATTCTTGGAACAATTAGCATGTTCACTTGCCCTATGACCAAGTTGGTGACAATTTTCAAAACACTCAGTAGCGGAGCTTCAAACATTCAAAAAAGTTGCCAAAAAAATCGACGCCGGCAGTGAAAGTTAGATATGTAGATACAGATTTAACCATTTTATGTGTAAAATAATGTGATTTTTTTATTTCCATGAAGTCACATTAAATAATTTTTAGTTCATCTCTTCTCAACGACTTCAATTGGCTGAAGAATCATAGACCCAGGATGGTATCTGTGGAAAATTGCATTTATCTGAATGTAACTCATTATGTACATAACAGTAAATGATAACAAAGATAATTATTATTTATCAGAGTTACATAGACAAGTAGAAATTTGGGACACCTAGGTCACAAAAATGTCCCCCTTCGATACCTACAACTGTCATATCCACAAGTTGCTCTGGACTTATTAATTATCAAATGAAAAATACATCACCAGGAATGCTGGTAAATATATAAATTTGTGGACTGTATATTAAAAATAATAAATGGTTATATATATACACAATTACATAACAGAAGGAAAATATGTCTTAATATCACTCACCAATTTGACTGGAGATTAATGTGTATCATACTCAGAAAACCTCACTCTAACTAAATCTATGAAATAATGCTAGCCAGAATTACACACAAATCTAGAGAGCTTATCTGAGGTTCCTGGAGTTGTCTTGTCCAGTCGTCTGATAACTCAAGTTATGCAGGAATGCACATCCACCAATTTCGCCTCCTATTTGAGAGGTGTCAACCCAATTTTAAGTCCTAGAGCACGAAAAATTCTTCCCGTTATACCAACGTTTATACAAAATTCAAAACCAAGATGACAAGTGACTCCCCCAGCCGCAGGTTTCCCATTTTCGGTATCATACTACTTTTAATTAAAAATACAGTATAGGGCATCTATTTACCTATAAATTACCGTATTTCCAGAAAATATATACAGTATTTTCCACACTGCGGCCGGCCGGAGTTCGTTGCTAAATGACTCAAATTGCTCATTTGACAATGGTGGAAGACCTGGGTACATATAGGATCTGGCATCCACACGGCGACATATTACACAAGATTTAATCACCCTTTTTACACTTTGCCATCCTTGTGGAATCCAGAAAGTTTCCCTAATACAATTTAAGGTATCTTGTACCCCACCATGCATTACATTTTTATGGGCATTTAGAACAATTAAATTTGTTAGAGGATAAGTTTTGGGCAGTAAGATAGGGTGTTTAGCATAATCACCCAATTCAGCATTTTGTAACCTACCTCTGCACCTAATTGCATTGTTCTCTAAATACAGCCCCAATTTCTCTATTATGGAACCTTTCACAATTTTTCTTTCCATCATCAATTTAATCTCATTTCCATAGATTTCCTCCGTACCCTCTTTATCCAATATTCAAGAGGATGTGAAAACTTATATGAAATATTTATCTTGTTTAGAAATTCAAACACCAACTTAGTTACATTGATCAGTTTGGGTAAAGAAGAATACCTATTTATATCAATGGCTAAAGAAGGACAAACTATTGGAGCGGTGGTCACAGTAATTTCAACAGGAGCAATATACACCTTTTGTACAGGCCAATTAGCTTTATTTACCAACCAGCTCGGTCCTTTAAACCATGATACAGCACTTACAAATTTAGCATAAGGTAAACCTCGAGACAAGAAATCAGCTGGATTCTCCTCACCAGGTATATGATTAAATGTTAACATATGCTGACCCAAACTATTATACTTCTCTTGCATCTGATTAATTTCAGCGACTCTGTTTTGTACGTACACAATTTTACTGTTTCCATAATGAATCCATTGTAAGGATACCTCATTATCAGACCAAATTACAGTGTCGCTAATATTTATCTCCTGCAACTTATTTCTTATATAATTAGCTAATTTGACACCTACATAAATGACTGTTAATTCCAACTGAGGTAAGGTATGTGATTTAATTGGAGACGCTTTAGCCTTAGACATAACAATAGAAATAACACTATTACATTGAAGGTAAGAAACTGATCCATATGCCAATTTTGAAGCATCACAAAAAATGTGGAGTACATTTTTCCCATCTGGATTCGCCAACTGGCGTGGGAACTCCAACATTTGAATTTTTTCATAATCACCAATTAATTCATCCCACCTGTTAATGAATTCCTCAGGTAGAATTTCATCCCAAGCACATTTAAGTTTCCATGTTTCCTGAATTAATAATTTCCCTCTTATAGTAAGGGGTGACACTAAACCTAGTGGATCAAAACATTTGGAAACTTCAGCAAGCAAGACTCCCTTAGTTAATTTGTTAGGCATACTGTAATTATTAGGTTTTAACATTAACAAATCTCTCTCAGTATCCCAAGTTAAACCCAATACATTACTACATTTTGGTACTTCATCTCCAGGGTAATCTTTGCTTATTTTGTCCTTTAATTTGGACGAATTACTATTCCATTCCCTCAGAGGCATATTTGCACTTTGCATTATTTTATTAGCCTCTCCATAAGTCATTAACAGTTCCTCATCAGTTGACGTCACACCCAGGAAATTGTCCACATAAAATTGTTTACTCATTACTTTACTCAATGGACTTCCCGTACGTTTAAGGTGTGCGTTTATCGTCGCTTGAAGTAGGAACGGACTGGATGTAGCACCAAATAATACGCTCCTAAAGCGAAAGGTTTTCAGAGGGCTAAGTGGGTCAATAGGATTCTCAGGTCATAAGAAGCGGGTACAATCCCGGTCAACCTCTTGTAAACCCACTCTTAGGAAAGCTTTACTTATGTCAGCCGTAAAGGCATAATTTTTCATCCTGAAATTTAATAAGATATCTCCTAATTTTTCCGTCAACGATGGACCTGTCATCAAACAGTCATTTAAACTAGGTACATTTTTGTTACTCTTGGCACTACTGCTCAGCAATTATATCATTATAGGCAGTTAACAATTCTGGTGTTTTACTCAGTTCGTGGAGCTGAGCTTTTAACTGCCCATATGCCATTCTGTAATTAGTGGGCAATTCTGGATGATTCAGTCTCCATGGAAGTCGTACCCAGTATTGTCCAGATTCAGATTTTACATCTTTCAGGTACTGCTCCTGAGTAAAAGAATCGTCTGGACTTTCTTCATTTACATTTATTCCAATGCTGTCTAATTCCCACAATTTATGCACTGGCTCAACACCATCCTCTATGGAAGAATTATACTGGGGCACGACTTCATGAGTAAGACACACAGTTATGGTATTTGTAGTTTCCTCTAGTCATGAATTATTATTACGAGGAATCCTACCATACATTACATGGCCTCCTGCAGTCTTCAAAAGGGTGACACCACATTTCTTTACCTACCCTTTACAAAGGAGGCATAATAGTCACTACCTATCAAAATATTTATTGGGCCTACAGAATCATCACTTACACCAGAAGGTGCTAAATTTACATTATGTGAGAGTCTTTCTGTAGCTTTACTAAGCCCTACTGTAGATATTTTCTCTGGAAGTCTATCTACAATTACTGCATTAACACGTTTTTTCTCATTGCCCAACCTGACAGTTACATAAACAGTGTCATACAATTGAGCTCTTTTATCTGAGAGAAAACCAGATAATTTTAAAGTTGTGGGATCTCCCATCTGTACTTTCATACCATCAAGACATTTACGTTTTATGAAAGTACGCTGGGATCCCTGGTCCAATAATGCATTTACACTTTTAGATTTATGCCTTTTATCATCAATTTTTACCTGTAACACAGGTAAGGCTACTTCAGCAAAACCATCATTATTAATATTAGCAGCAATTTTTACATTAGCCACTGTTGTGTCAGGATTGTCAACATTATCATATAGACCTTTACACATGACTATATGGTGTCTTCCTTTGTGACATTGATAACAGAAGTTTAATTTGGCATAACAATCCTTTACATTGTGATTTCCCAAACATCTGATACATCTGTCAAGTTCCTCCAATCTTTCAACTTTATCATTCCATGAATTGTATGCATTGCAATTCTTAGAAAAATGAGTACCCTTACAGAAGAGACAATCTCTCCTTTCTTTGACTGGTTTCTTATTAACTGGGCTACTCTTAGGAGGGTACTTATTCTTCTTACCTTGTGGAGAATCATTATTTCTGATTCCTGCTCCTTGATATGCCCCTATGTAACTCCTTTTAGGAAATGAATTTTGATTATTAACATTAGGATAATTTTTCCCTTTGTGAAACTTGGCAGATACCTCAGAGTTATCATGTGTTGCATCTTTAAAATGAGTTAGTTGGCTGGTCTGCAACTGCACAATTAATTCTTGTAGACCTAGTCTTATTTCCTCCAGACCAAAATAACCCTTGTGATATTTGTTTGAGAGCCATTCAAGTGTTTTATAGTTTAATTTATTCTGTATCATGGCACTCAATAACCAGTCTGAATCCTTCAGATTATATTTATTACTTAAAGTTTTGAGAGTGCTCTCCAGTTTAACTCTAAACTGCTGTAAAGCTTTGTAAGTGTGATCTGGGGATTTTAAATTAACAATGATATTCACTACATCCAACCTACTTTGTTCTATATTACCATAAGTGACCTTCAACAAGTCAACTGCTTCCTTGTAAGAGTCATTACATTGGAAAAGGCTGTAATGAGTATGTGAGCATCTCCTCTTACCTGTCCTTTGAGGTAAAATAATTTAGTTACACAGGCTAGGTCACTCCTGTCATGCACAGCTGCTTTAAAAATTGACCAAAATTCCTCCCAATTTTCACCAGGATTAAATACAGGTAAACATAGTTCTGGGAGTTTTGGCAAAGACATCTTATTTGTTGGAGCAGACTGATTAACTGCCTGGTTTACACATTTTAATTTATTCAAGGCCTGACTTTTACAAGAAAGAATCTTTTCCTCTAATTCATAATACTGATTAATTGTGAGATCTACTTCAGTCTCATCTACACAGTTTACTAATAAATCTCCTTCATATTTGTTGTAATATAATTTGTATGAGTCATATCTATTACCTAAAGCATCTAAATACAATTTTAAATCATCAGTATTCACAGTTTCTTCATTCATTAATTCCAAACATTTATTGTATGCCTTGGTTACATGACCCTTTCTAGCTTGCAGTGATGCTTTCTTTGCTCTATATTCCATATGTTTGTCTTCTACATTAATTTCCTCATTTTCAGCCATGATGCAATGTATTAAATTCAACTTAATAACACTGATTATGTATTAAATTATGTACTTTATAAAGGTAAATAGTACAACTTACCTTTAAATAAATTCTAGCTACTTGAGCATAGCAATTACATGAAAAACTGTAATATAAATTTTAAATACACATTAATAATGTTAGCTACACTTGAGCTTAGCAATTACACGTGTAAGAAATTTATATATAAATTTTAAATGTACATTAATACAAACCTTTAGCCAGCCTTGGCTTATCAAAATTATTATACAAATTAATATAAATCCTTGCCAGAATTTGGCATAGCAAAATTAATATTATACACATTAATATAATTAGCAACACTTGCCTTATCAATTACACATACATTGATATAAATCTTGGCCAGAATTGTCTTATCAAATTAATATTGTAATAATTATAATACACTACACATTAAGTAAAATTAATATTAACACATTAATATAATTAACAACACTTGACTTATCAATTACACATACACTGATATAAATCTTGGCCAGAAATGTCTTATCAAATTAATATTATACAAATTAATATAAACTTAGCCAGACTTGACTTATCAAAATTAATATTGTAATAATTATATCCACTACACATTAAGTAAATTTGTGAACTTAACATTTCCCCCTCCTTCTGTTATTTCACATATAATTATTAAGTAATTAAATAATTAATGACTTCACTAATTACCTCCGGTTCAAGAAGGACCAACGGGCAAATTAAATGTGGAAAATTGCATTTATCTGAATGTAACTCATTATGTATATAACAGTAAATGATAACAAAGATAATTATTATTTATCAGAGTTACATAGACAAGTAGGAATTTGGACACCAGGTCCACAAAAATGTCCCCTTTCGATACCTACCACTGTCATATCCACAAGTTGCTCTGGAAACTATTAATTATCAAATGAAAAATACATCACCAGGAATGCTGGTAAATATATAAATTTGTGGACTGTATATTAAAAATAATAAATGGTTATATATATACACAATTACATAACAGAAGGAAAATATGTCTTAATATCACTCACCAATTTGACTGGAGATTAATGTGTATCATACTCAGAAAACCTCACTCTAACTAAATCTATGAAAATAATGCTAGCCAGAATTACACACAAATCTAGAGAGCTTATCTGAGGTTCCTGGAGTTGTCTTGTCCAGTCGTCTGATAACTCAAGTTATGCAGGAATGCACATCCACCAATTTTGCCTCCTATTTGAGAGGTGTCAGCACAATTTTAACCTCTAGAGCACGAAAAATTCTTCCCATTATACCAACGTTTGTACAAGATTCAAAACCAAGATGGCGAGTGACTCCCCCAGCTGCAGGTTTCCCATTTTCGGTATCATACTTCTTTTAAAAATACAATATAGGGCATCTATTTACCTATAAATTACCGTATTTCCGGAAATTTAAACAGTATTTTCCACAGTATCTATTAACTTTCGTTTCCATGTTGGCAAATTTGTTGATGTATATCAGTAAAAAATAATATTGGAAACGTTGGAATCCATGACATAACTGATGAATGACTCATGAGATCGGCTTCAAATTATCACCACTGGTGTTATTTCTTGAACACAAGGTTCACACTTATTAAGCTTCTTGAACACAAGGTTCACACTTATTAAGCTTCTTGAACACAAGGTTCACACTGTCATTAAGCTTCTTGAACACAAGGTTCACATTGTTATTAAGCTTCTTGAACACAAGGTTCACACTGTTATTAAGCTTCTTGAACTCAAGGTTCACACTGTTATTAAGCTTCTTGAACACAAGGTTCACACTGTCATTAAGCTTCTTGAACACAAGGTTCACACTGTTATTAAGCTTCTTGAACCACAAGGTTTCACACTGTCATTAACTTCTTGAACACAAGGTTCACACTCTTATTAAGCTTCTTGAACACAAGGTTCACACTGTTATTAAGCTTCTTGAACACAAGGTTTTACACTGTTATTAAGCTTCTTGAACACAAGGTTCACACTGTTATTAAGCTTCTTGAACACAAGGTTCACACTGTTATTAAGCTTCTTGAACACAAGGTTCACACTGTCATTAAGCTTCTTGAACACAAGGTTCACACTGTTATTAAGCTTCTTGAACACAAGGTTCACACTGTTATTAAGCTTCTTGAACACAAGGTTCACACTGTTATTAAGCTTCTTGAACACAAGGTTCACACTTATTAAGCTTCTTGAACACAAGGTTCACACTGTCATTAAACTTCTTGAAACAAGGTTCACACTGTTATTAAGCTTTCTTGAACCAAGGTTCACACTGTTATTAAGCATCTTGAACACAAGGTTCACACTGTTATTAAGCTTCTTAAACACAAGGTTCACACTGTTATTAAGCTTCTTGAACACAAGGTTCACACTGTTATTAAGCTTCTTGAACACAAGGTTCACACTGTTATTAAGCTTCTTGAACACAAGGTTCACATTGTTATTAAGCTTCTTGAACACAAGGTTCACATTGTTATTAAGCTTCTTGAACACAAGGTTCGCATTGTTATTAAGCTTCTTGAACACAAGGTTCACATTGTTATTAAGCTTCTTGAACACAAGGTTCACATTGTTATTAAGCTTCTTGAACACAAGGTTCACATTGTTATTAAGCTTCTTGAACACAAGGTTCACATTGTTATTAAGCTTCTTGAACACAAGGTTTCACCACTGTTATTAAGCTTCTTGAACACAAGGTTCACACTGTTATTAAGCTTCTTGAACACAAGGTTCACATTGTTATTAAGCTTCTTGAACACAAGGTTCACATTGTTATTAAGCTTCTTGAACACAAGGTTCACATTGTTATTAAGCTTCTTGAACACAAGGTTCACATTGTTATTAAGCTTCTTGAACACAAGGTTCACATTGTTTTTTAAGCTTCTTGAACACAAGGTTCACATTGTTATTAAGCTCTTGAACACAAGGTTCACATTGTTATTAAGCTTCTTGAACACAAGGTTCACATTGTTATTAAGCTTCTTGAACACAAGGTTCACACTGTTATTAAGCTTCTTGAACACAAGGTTCACACTGTTATTAAGCTTCTTGAACACAAGGTTCATATTGTTATTAAGCTTCTTGAACACAAGGTTCACATTGTTATTAAGCTTCTTGAACACAAGGTTCACATTGTTATTAAGCTTCTTGAACACAAGGTTCACATTGTTATTAAGCTTCTTGAACACAAGGTTCACATTGTTATTAAGCTTCTTGAACACAAGGTTCACATTTTTATTAAGCTTCTTGAACACAGGTTCACATTGTTATTAAGCTTCTTGAACACAAGGTTCACATTGTTTATTAAGCTTCTTGAACACAAGGTTCACATTGTTATTAAGCTTCTTGAACACTATGGTTCACACTGTCATTAAGCATTCGAACACAAGTTCACATTGTTATTAAGCTCTTGAACACAAGGTTCACATTTTTATTAAGCTTCTTGAACACAAGGTTCACATTGTTATTAAGCTTCTTGAACACAAGGTTCACATTGTTATTAAGTTCTGAACACAAGGTTCACACTGTTATTAAGCTTCTTGAACACAAAGGTTCACACTGTTATTAAGCTTCTTGAACACAAGGTTCACACTGTTATTAAGCTTCTTTAACACAAGGTTCACACTGTTATTAAGCTTCTTGAACACAAGGTTCACACTGTTATTAAGCTTCTTGAACACAAGGTTCACACTGTTATTTAAGCTTCTTGAACACAAGGTTCACATTGTTATTAAGCTTCTTGAACACAAGGTTCACATTGTTATTAAGCTTCTTGAACACAAGGTTCACACTGTTATTAAGCTTCTTGAACACAAGGTTCACACTGTTATTAAGCTTCTTGAACACAAGGTTCACCCTTGTTATTAAGCTTCTTGAACACAAGGTTCACACTGTCATTAAGCTTCTGAACACAAGGTTCACATTGTTATTAAGCTTCTTGAACACAAGGTTCACATTGTTATTAAGCTTCTTGAACACAAGGTTCACACTGTCATTAAGCTTCTGAACACAAGGTTCACACTGTTATTAAGCTTCTTGAACACAAGGTTCACACTGTTATTAAGCTTCTTGAACACAAGGTTCACATTGTTATTAAGCTTCTTGAACACAGGTTCACATTGTTATTAAGCTTCTTGAACACAAGGTTCACATTGTTATTAAGCTTCTTGAACACAAGGTTCACACTGTTATTAAGCTTCTTGAACACAAGGTTCACATTGTTATTAAGCTTCTTGAACACAAGGTTCACACTGTTATTAAGCTTCTTGAACACAAGGGTTTACACTGTTATTAAGCTTCTTGAACACAAGGTTCACACTGTTATTAAGCTTCTTGAACACAAGGTTCACACTGTTATTAAGCTTCTTGAACACAAGGTTCACACTGTTATTAAGCTTCTTGAACACAAGGTTCACACTGTCATAAGCTTCCTGAAGTTTACCTGGAGTTGCTTCCGAAGCTCACTCTCTCGTGACCCGGTACCAGACCATTCCTTCTGGTTGCTGGCCTGATTAATTAAACTGTTAATTCCAGTTGTCGGCAGCCCAATGTATGCCCCATAACCCAGTTGATTAGGAACTGTTTTGAGGAATCTGTCAAGTTCCCTCTTGAGGAACCAACAGTTTAATTAAATAAGTAGTTATTTGCATTTTCTATTGAAATACTAACGAATGCTTTATCTGACTGGCTTTAAAATATTATTGACTATGCAGTCTATAAGAAGAATGATAACCCATAAGTTTATCCCAGGTTTACCTGGAGAGGGTTTTCGGGGGTCAATGCCCCGCAGCCTGGTGCCTCAAGTGGATCGGGTCTGATCAACCAGGCTGTTACTGCTGGCCGCACGGAAACTGACGTAACGAACCACAGCCCGGTTGGTCAGGTACTGACATTAGATGCCTGTCCAGTGCCTTCTGAAGACAGCCAGGGGTCTATAGGTAATCCCCCTTATGTATGCTGGGAGGTAGTTGTGAACAGTCTGAGGCCCCGGGACACTTATTGTGTTGTCTCTAGGTATACTTGTGGCACCCCCTGACTTTTTCTGATGGAATGTTGCATCCTCCTGCCGAGTCTTTTGGTTTCATAGGGAGTGATTTTCGTGTGAAAGTTTGTTACTAATCTTTCTAGGATTTTCCCAAGTGTATATTATCAAGTATCTCTCTCGCCTACGCTCAATGGAATACAGATCAAGGACCTTCAATCGTTCTCAGTAGTTTAGGTGCCTTATCGTACTTATGTGTGCCGTGAAAGTTCTTTGTACACTCTCCAGGTCTGCAATGTCGCCAGCCTTGAAGGGGCAGTTAGTGTACAACAGTATTCCAGCCTAAAGAGCACAAGCGATTTGAAGAGAATCATCATGGGCTTGGCGTCCCTAGATGCAAATTTAGAATTTTACTGAAATAAAAAGCTTGAAAACATTGGAATCAAATCAATTACTGGAGAATGCCCTTTCTGATTGACTTTAATTTTTTTCCCATCGGTGGGTTTTATTAAAACACAGCTTAAGCTTTGAAAATTTCAACTGGCCAATTATATTAAGCAAATTGTTCCTCGTGTAATAACTAGAAAATGTCTCTTCCGATCAGCTTCAAATTCCAACAGTTGGTGTATCTTAATAAGAAACATTTTTGCATTAATTTGGGCTGTATGGGTCCCAATTTGCAAACTTTATTAAACTGGATTTTTAAGTAATCAATATGAAATATTTTTTCTTATAGGATTTTAGAGAATTTTAATAAAATATAAATAAAAAAGGTAAAATGGAATAAATATAAATCCTCAGTTTTATGGTGTCTTAAATTTAACAAAAAGAATTTTCCTGTTTATCTGGACATTCTTAGCAACACATGTGCAACAGTTGGGTATATTTATTGTTGAAACGTTTCGTTTACACAGGAAACTTCTTCAGTCAAATACAGAGACTTGGAGACAGAATCGTGGCGAGGCAAAGATGTGGTCAGTCCATTAACTTTGAAGTAGTTATTGAGGCTGTCAGTCTCTCATGGCTGAGGGACTGAGTACCTCAAAATTCATCCTGTTCTTCACCATTCTTCTTTGTATGGACTAATGAAGCCACTGTGTGGCGAAACGTTTTGTCGCTGTCGACGTCCTCCTGTACAGATCTCCCGACAGTGACGAACTTGTCCTCAAAGTGTATAGAAAACCCACCAACAAGGACGATCTTATACACTTTTATTCACACCAAGACACCCGCACTAAAAGAAGAGTCCTAATTGGCTTCTTAAGAGCTCTTCGCATCTCCAGCCCTTGTTTTCTTAAAGAAGAATGTATTTACATAATACATGCCTTTACACGTCTCCAGTTTCCGTCTTTCTTCATCCGAGATTGCAGACTCAAGGCACAAGCTATCCTCAACAAACCGCCCATGGAACGGCCCTCTAAGCAGTTCATAGTGCTTCCATGTGGTGATGTTGCCACGAATACTAGCCGGGCACTTGCTATGAGTAACATCAACGTTTCCACCACAAACACATCATCTATCAAAGACCTCACTACGAAACGCAGCCCCACACCTCTAACTTCCACAGCAGGCGTCTACACCATCCCCTGTGGATTCTGTCCCCAGAAATATGTAGGCCGAAACGGATCTTGCGGTCCGCCTGAACGAGCATCGAAGTGCCTGTAACAGAGACGATTTAAGGTACGCCTGTGTCCTCCACAGAGACTCCAGGGTTTTCTTGATGAACTGGAATGAGGCACAATTCTCTCTCACCGAACCAGATTTCAGACGCCGACGGTGCCTAGAAGCCTCGCTAATCGCCGTCAACGACACAATAGAACGTAACACTGGAAACCACAAAATTTCTAAAACATTAGCATACATGATACTCAAGCAGGCAAAGCACCACCAACCCAACAACACAGGAGTCACACCTCATCGTCTACCCGTCCTCATCCAACATGACATGCTTCAGGTCACCATGCCTCACTCACCCCTCACTCTCCCCTTATATATATATCTTTCTACCTCTGTATGTTAGAAGTGATCAAGGTCCCAGGACCGAAACGTTTTCTAATAAATATGTCATAGTGATGCTTACGTGTCTTTCTAAACCAACTTGTCGGTATATATTTCCAAGGTTTATAGCATACCCAAGTGTTGCACATGCTAATTTATCAACTTGTCGGTTCTCTAAACCATTCATCTACAGTTCAGCTCCATCGTAAGATTCGTCAGGAAAACAGGACATTTCCTTACACAGGTCTGAGTTATATGTTGACCCGTCACTGAAGGTTTTTTATCATGTGATCCAGACCTTCGATTGGCTTACCAGTCCACCCCTTTAAAAATTAATGATTTGTGTTATAATTATAATCGTAGTGAACCTGAAGCAGGAGAATGGAGCTTTATATACTGCATCATGAGAAGAACAGGAGGAGTTTGAGGTAATCAGTCCCTCAGCCTTGAGTCGATGTGATCAGTCCGTCAGTAATACAATTTTATTTCCTTGCAAGTTTACACTGAGATTCTGTAGTTACAATAATGAGTTGCAGAGCAAAGAGAACGACTGTCATTCCATGGCATTATGAACAGACTAGATTAATGCCTTACAGATTACTTAATACTAAGGAAACTGATCATGTAAGTTACAGTCACGTTACAGTCAAGTTATAATCTGGGGAGATTACACTGGGACAATTTGAGAGTATTTTGTAGGTTTGTGAATATCAATATTTTTAAGTTATAATACTGGAATATAATATAGAGCATTCGTGAAAGTAGTTTACAGTATGAGAATGTTACAATATGATGTAAGGCAGTATATTATTTATTCTTCAGTGTAGTATTAAGTTACGTATGAACTTCGGGTATTTAAATTTTGAAATGTTAAGATTTAGGTAAATGGGAGTTTTTTTTTTTTTTAAATTTAAGTGTTGAGTATTGTTTATTTAGTTTAGGGTGAGTAGAAGGTTTTTGAGAAGAGTCTTAAATTGATGTTCAGACCGGGTTACTTTAGTATTTTCTGGTAATGAGTTCCAAATTTAAAGCCCTTTATGTGCCACAGAGTTCTTACATATTGTGATGTGGACACGGGGTACATCGAAAAATGATCTGTCTTGTGTTACAGTCGTGCGTCCTCTTTAGGTTGGTGAGAAGTTTGAGTGGAGGGTTTATGTTTGAGTGTAGTGTTCTATGCATGTAGTAGCCGCAAGAATAAGTATGGATGCACTTTACCTTTGAAATTTGGTGGAGTGTGCTGTTTGGGAGTGGGAATTTGTTATCATTCCTACTGCTGCCTTTTGCTGTGTTATTAGTGGTCTTAGGTGATTTAATGTTGTTGATCCCCATGCACAAATTCCATATGTGAGATAAGGATAGATGAGTGAATGATACAGTGCAAGGAGAGCTGATTGTGGAACATAGTACCGTATCTTTGATAGTATGCCTACTGTCTTAGAGATTTTCTTGTAAATTTGTTTTATATGTGTCTGGAATTTAAGACGACTACTGTCAAGGTGGATTCCTAAGAAATTTCCCTCTGTGAGTCTTGTGATGGGTGATCTGTTTAGGGGCTATGTTAAGTGGAACATTTTTTGGCTCTGTTTCCAAACTGAAGGAAATAGGTTTTGTCAGTATTAAGGGTAAGCTTATTAGTCATCATCCAGGTAGATATTTTCTGCAATTCAACATTAACAGTGTTGGCCAGTATGACTGGGTTTGGGTGAGAGAATACGTATGTTGTGTCATCTGCAAATAATATGGGATTGAGTAGTTGAGATGCAATCAGTAGGTCATTTATGTAAATGAGAAAGAGGAGAGAGCCAAGGACACTCCCTTGTGGGACCCCAACTGTAATTGGTTGTGTGGAAGAGTTAGGTCCATTTGTGTACACATATTGGCTTCTGTTACTAAGGTATGACTTTAGGTAGTTGAGGGAGTGCCCTCATATACCATAGTGTGTTGATTTAATGTGCAGAAAATCATGGTCAACTGTATCAAACGCTTTACGTAAATCAATAAAGATTCCCATCGGGACTTTTTTCTTCTCGAGAGCGGTGTATATTAGTTCTAGCAAGTATATAATAGCATCATTTGTGCTTTTATTAGTCTTGAATCCAAACTGACAGGGGTTAAGAATGTCTTGAGAGACGAGTTGGGAATAGATCTGCCTATGAATTAGTTTTTCAAAGATTTTAGAGAGTAGAGGTAAGTTAGATATTGATCTATAGTTATTCAAATCTGTTTGATCTCCTCCTTTGTGATTCGGGGTGACTCTCGCTATTTTGAGAACTGATGGGAAGTGGAGGATTCGATGGATTTGTTAAAGAGTGTTGCAGTTATTGGTAACAGTACTTGAGAAGCTTTCTTGTACATAGAAGGTGGTAAGTTATTTATATCTTCTGCCTTGTTTTTAAGGGTGTTGATGATTAACGAGATTTCTGTTGGGGTGGTTGGAGCTAGGAATAGTGTATTTGGGTAGGTGCTCGTGACGTAGTCTGATGGACGGGTGTTTGAGCTTGGGATTTCGCTCGCTAGATTCTTTCCTATGGTGGAGAAGAAAACATTGAGTCTGTTTGCTGTTTCAGTTGGTGGGAGTAGGGGTTCGTCTGATTTTGTTAATTTGATTGATTTGTTTTTTGACATCTTTTTAGTCCCTAGAATTTCAGATAGGGTTTTCCATATCTTTTTCATATCACCTTTTATGTAATGTAATCTGTTCTCATAATATAATTTTTTTGACCTTCGTATCAGGCTGGTAGGGATTGACAAGTAACGTTTAGAATAGTCTCTGGTTATTTGGCCCATTCTATACTGTTTTTCATATAGATGCTTTGTATTTATGGATTTAAGGATGCTGGGTATTAGTCAGGGACTGTTTAATCTCTTAGCTGTGATCTGTTTAGTTTTTTTGGGGACAATGCTTGTTATAGAGGGAATTGGTTATTTTAGAAAATTATTAAACATTCATCAGTATCTGTATATGCTTCTAGTCATTATTCCAGTCGATGTTAATCATAGCTGCTATAAAGTTATTAACTGTTGTCTCATTATGTAGTCTGAAGGTAACTTTAGCAGTTTCTTGGGGCAATCTACCTAGATTGGTTATGAGAAAGGTAGGGTAGCAGTCTGTGGTGTTGTCTGTGATTATGCATGATTTTAAAGGAGAGTGGTGTTGGTCCAGATGTGGTCTAATAAGGAGACACTAGTTTTGGAGATTCTTGTGAGTTTTGTTATTGTTGGTAGCAACAAGCAGTTACTCATAGTGTTTATGAACTCGGTTACTTGTGGGTCCTGGCCATGTAGTAGATTTATGTTAAATTTCCTGTGGTCGTTATTCATGTGCGCATCAGTTATCATGCTTCCTAATTGGTCACTAAAGTGGTAAATGTTTGACTGTGGTACTCTGTAGATGTTTATGACTGTGAGGGTTTTTTTCAGGACTTTTGATTTAAATTTAGTTATTATATATTCTCCATGTTCGTCGCTTTGTTTTGATCTGAGTAGTATATATGTTGTTCCACCCCCTTGCTGGTCTGCCCTACAGTTGTGTATGGCTGTGTAACCAGGAATGGCACAGACATCTCTATTACCAGGCTTTAGCCAAGTTTCTGTGAGTGTGATGTTGACATACTGGTATGAAGGGAACTGAGTAATGTTGTGAGCTCATCGTAATGTTTGCTCAAAGATCTGACATTGTAATTAAAGATAGTTATGTTATTGTTGGCCCTGAGTAATGTCTTTGCGTTGATATCAGGATCAATCCTTGTAATCATATGATTGTGTGTGATTCTACAACTAGACTTTAGAACAAAGTATTATGTTGGATTTAATATTGTGAAACTAAACTTATCTAGCTATGGATTGCTTCAAGTAATTAGCTCTTAATATGGTACAATTTTATGATTTAATATTGAACTGTTGTATTAATACTGAACAATAATATTGATCTGTACTGGAAGTTATAATTAAAATTAATAGTCTGTTGGTAATTAAAATTAATAGCATGTTGGTAATTAAAATTAATAGTCTGTACTCGACTGAAGAAGCCTACTGTGTAGGCGAAACGTTTCGAAATAAAGATACCTAACTGTTGCATATGTGTCTTACCTAACAGTCTGTTGGTAATTAAAATTAATAGTCCGTTGGTAATGGTAGTCAAAAGAGTAAATAAAGAAAAGAAGGCTGAGGGACTGATTACCTCAAACTACTCCTGTTCTTCACCATTCTCCTTTGTATGGACTGATGAAGCCACTGTGTGGCGAAACGTTTCCTCATTAAAGATACCCAAATGTTGCACATGTGTTTAATTTATCAACTTGTCGGTTCTCTGAACCATTCGTCTATATACTGCATCATGGTTGATGCAACTAATCCACCTTACAAGTGACTTGAGCAAATTTGCTGATGACACAAAAATAGGCCGTATAATTCATTCTGAGGAGGATACCATTGAACTCCAGGAGGATTTGCACATTAATGTCTTGGTCTGAAAAATGACAGATGAAGTTCAATGTGGATAAGTGTAAGGTACTAGTCCTTGGTAATGAAAATAACATTCAAAGCTATAATCTAGGTGAAGTAGAGCTTGATCATACAGAATGTGAAAATGACTTGGGAGTCATTGGTAAGCAGAAATCTAAAGCCAAGACAGCAGTGCCTAATGTGTGCAACAAGGCTAACAGATTACTTGGATTTATGTCAGAAAGTATAAGTAACAGAAGTCCAAAAGTTATTTACAGCTCTATACATCACTAGTGAGGCCTCATTTAGATTATGCTGCTCAGTTTTGGTCTCCTTACTACAGGATGGGACATAGACTCATTGGAGAACATACAGAGAAGAATGACTAAAATAATTGACTGTGTAAGGAATCTCCCGTATGAAGATAGACTTAAAGCCTTAACTCATCTCCACTCTCTGGAAGACGTAGACTGAGGGGAGATTCATTGAAGTGTATAAGTGGATGACGGGCATAAACAAAGGTGATATAATAAAGTGCTGAGGGTGTCGAACCAGGTAAGAACCAGAAATAATGGTTTAATATGAAAAATAGTCATGCCTGCTGAATGTCACATTCAGGGTTTAAAATTGTTCCAAGAAGACAGAAGTATCGGAAGGTGGGTAGGGTAGCACTCTATGTCCGAGATCATTTAAATTGTTGCATAAAATGGGTATTAAGTCTGAAACACATACTGAGGCTGTCTTGATAGAATTTTCAGAGGGGCACGAAAAATTGATTTTAGGTGTGATATCCCGTCCCCCAAACTTAATAGGGACCAAGGGAGACTACCTGGGGAGGAAATTGTTAAGGCCACAGTGCACGATAACGCAGTAATTCTAGGATACTTTAGTCATATTGATTGGAATTTCTTGACTGGGAATTAGAATCTAACGACTTCTTAGATGTCGTTCAGGATTTTTTTTTTGAAGCAGTTTGTGACAGAACTTACAAGGGGAAATAACCTGCTTGACTTGGTTCTGGCAAACAAGGAAACCTTGTAATAATTTAGAAGTTGCAGGGGAACTCGGGGTAAGTGACCTCTAGCATTGAATGGAAGTATAACAGTAGGATAATTCAGTAATGGTCCCAGATTTTCGCTTAGCAGATTACAATGGGCTTAGAGAACACTTTATCTTTTGACTGGGGTAAGGAAGAGAGGTATCAATATGACAGTTTTCAGAACACTATACATGCTGCCCAAAGAACATTTGTCCCATATAAAGAAATTAGAATCGAATAGAAATGACCCAAAATGGATGAATAATATGCTCAAATATCTTTAGGGCAAAATGAAAGGAATTTACAGGGGTATTACAAAAGAGGTGAGGGTCATCTTATGAATCAGTATATTGACATAAGAGGGATGTTAAAAAGGGGGATAAGAAAAGCTAAACGGGACTAAGAAATTAAAGTTGCTAGGGATTCTAAAACTAACCCAAAAAGTTTTTTCCAGGTGTATAGAACAAAAGTTGGAGATAAGATAGGTTCCCTTAAAAATAACTAGGGGTTTCTTACTGACAAAGAGAATGTAATGTGCTCGATTTTTAATAATTATTTTCTCTCTATTT
This sequence comes from Cherax quadricarinatus, assembly GCF_026875155.1. Classification (NCBI taxonomy): domain Eukaryota; kingdom Metazoa; phylum Arthropoda; class Malacostraca; order Decapoda; family Parastacidae; genus Cherax; species Cherax quadricarinatus. Next base: position 41,435,238 of record NC_069400.1, read on the forward strand.
TCACTCAGGAAGACACTAGAGAAATGGTTATCAAAGAGATAGACTGTCTGAAGCAAAATAAATCGCCAAAATAAAAATAAAACCACCAAATCCTAACAAAATTTTAATTCTTCCCAAAAGCAGGTTGCACTGAAACGTTTTTTTAAAGTACTTTCACAAGCTAACACCAGAGTCGCCATCGCTTCCAGCACTTCAGTAAAGGATCTAACTAGGATAAAATCCAAGTACCACGAACCAGTCAACGCAGGGGTTTAACACTATACCCTGTGGAGGCCCGCGACAAGATTTATTTAGGGTGAAAAAAGCAAGAAAACCTCGACAGCCACCTCAATGAGCACATTTATTCCCTGTAGGAATGATAACTTTAACAACGCATGCTTACAACACAGGAATTCCACCAATCATCTCATGAAATTCAGGACTGCCCAATTAGTGATCAAAGAAACTAATTTCCGCAGACGCAAGTGCCTTCAATCATCACTAATTGCTGTTTCTAATACAATTAAACAAAACAAAGACAGCTTCACCATCTCTGAAGTCTTAGCAAGAATCCTCCTGGAAACAGTAAACCCTGCCATCACATAGTCTCTCCTGTTAATACTACATTACAGAGGATGAACACTGAAACAGGCCTTCTCTAATTCAACCTCCAATAGAAATATTGTCTAACTTATTTTTATGCTACCCAAGTAATAGTGCTTATATCCTTTTACTCATGTGCAAATTAATTGTATTACTACTACCACTACAACTTACATCACTACTACTACTATTACTACTACTACCACTAGTATTACACCTCACTCTAAACCTATATATACCCTCTGTGTCCATGTATTGTTGTTAACGACTTGACAAAGTTCCTGGACAGCAAAACGTTGAAGACGTGTCTTGTGTGCTCTCTTTGAAGACGTGTCTTGTGTGCTCTCTGTGAAGACATGTCTTGTGTGCTCTCTGTGAATCTGAACAAGATGTCCTCTCTTGAGCAACTCTACCAGCAGCTAAAGGAAGAACTGAGGATGGCTAAGCTTGAGATACAGCTACTGACTAAGGAAAACAAGAAGATTCGTAGTAATCCCCCCGCTGAGAATCCTCAAGCCAAGAACTGAACCTGGACAGTGGCTGGAAAGCATGGGACAAAGTTAAGGATCAAGAGGACAGATAGAAAGGTAGAATCAATGAAAATCAAGGAAACAGTTGTGGAAACATCGAACCCATTCTCCGTGCTACCTGATGAATGTGAGTTGACTACTGGGAACATCACGATGAACGACACCAAAGAAGGTAAAAACATTGTTGTTGTTTAGGATAACCAGGTTAGGTACATGGATAGAGCCTTCTGCTTGAAGGACAGGAGTAGGAGGCAGAGGGTGTGTTTTACCTGGGCTGGGATGAAAGATATTGTTAGCCATCTGGATGACATCATGAGAGGTCATGGGAGCAATCCTATTATCTGTCTCAGTGCTGGAGGCAACGATGTTAGCAGACAACGCAAAATGCCCTTCTCACACTATACCACTCACTTATTTATCCATACCTCACCTATGCTATTTGTGCTTGGGGATCAACTGCAGCAACACACCTAAAGCCAATAATAACCCAACAAAAAGCTGCAGTAAGAATAATCACTAAATCCACATCCCTGGCAACACCCCCCTCCACTCTTCATAGATCTAAACTTACTCCCTGTTCAGTACATCCACACTTACTACTGTGCAATCTACATCTACAGGACCTTAAACTCCAATATCAACCTTGACCTAAAACGCTTTCTTGATAGTTGTGACAGAACCCACAGGCATAACACCAGACACAAACATCTCTACGACATTCCCCGTGTCCGACTAAACCTTTACAAAAATTCAATGTATGTCAAAGGCCCTAAAATCTGGAACACCCTACCTGAGAACTCTAGAATTGCAGACACATTCATCACCTTCAAAACTACCATTAGAAAACATCTTATCTCCCTGATACACCCCGTCAACTAACTACACGAATACCACCTGGTGGTTCACACTTACACTCACTCACCCATTTGACCATAAACAGAAATATTAATCTCAATCTTAAAATAATGAATCCTGTGATACTCCAATACTGAAACTATGTACTGTGCCAAAACAAAAGCATTCACATTGCTAAACTCACAAACTAGTATTTAGTCACTTAGCCATAATACCAACTTACCTCATAATTTGTAATATTTTTAAAATTAAGAATTAAACTAAGTCTGCTCGAAATGCCTAGCCATGCTAGGTGTTTCTAGTGGTACACTCTGTAATCATTATTTTACTACATGTAAACCACACAATAACCAAATTCTGTAAACTCAGCATTGTAATCCTTATAGAGAATAAACTTTGAAGGAATGAGGGCCTGATTAGCAGGTATAGGTCAGCAATAGAGATAATTAAAAGGAAGGGTGGGAACCCTGTCATATGTGGTATTTTGCCAAGGAGAGGAGTTTGAAATGAATAGTTGTCCAGGACAATTGGTGTCAATTGCTGGCTGGACAAATACTGTAAGGAAAATGCAGTAACATTCATTGACAACTGGAACCTCTTCTATGGCAGAAATGACATGTATGCCAGGGATGGGGTACACTTATCTAGGTCTAGGGTGGGGGCACTGGCAACTGCAGTGGAGGGAGCTGTTAGGACTTTAAACTAGGAATAGTTAGTGGTATGGGTTTTGGCGAGAATACAGTGAAGTCCCAGTGTAGTAAAAACTATGAGTTCTAGGGGAACTAGTAATAGGCAGAATGAGGTGGATATTGGAAAGCCAGTGGCACTAGGTGACAAGGACAGTAATAGGTTTAGTGGAAAAACAGAAATGAAGGGTAAAGAAAAGGGAGGGTCTTTAAATATACATTATGTTAATATCCGTAGTGCTAGAAATAAGATGGATGATTTGAGATTAGTTGCTAGTGCAGGTAACATTAATGTATTTGCCATAACTGAGACGTGGTTTAATTTAAAAAGTTGGGACATGCCTGCAGAATGTCACATTCAGGGTTTTAAACTGTTCCAAGTAGATAGAAATATTGGGAAGGGGGGTGGGGTGGCACTGAATGTCTGAGATCACTTGAACTGTTGCATAAAAACGGTGTGGAAAATTAAAATTACCTAGATGAACCTCGTGAGATACATACCATTAAATAGTAACAAAGATAATTACTCTTTATCAAGGTTACAGAGACATGTAGGAATTTTAGGACATTCTACGTCGCAAAAAAATGTCCCCCTTCGATATCTACTACACTCTCTCTATCTCCACAAGTCACTCTGGGCCTATATCAATTTCAAATGAAATATACATCATCAGGAATTATGGTAAAACATTAATATAAATATGTGGACCATATGTTAAATTTGGTTAATGAATATATACATTGAAGGAGAATTTATAATAATAACACTCACCAATTTGTCTGGAGATTACTTGGTGTGTCATACACAAACCCCTGCCTAAAATATGAACAAAAATACTGGCCAGAAATTTCAACATAAATATAGACATTACTTAACTGGCGTAATTTTATCATTTTCCCCTTTAATTTTGGAGACCTGTCCAATTGTTGGTTTTTCACATTCTGCAGGACTGTATCTACAACAATTTCTGCTCCTATTTGAGAGGTTTTAAACACAACTTAACGTCTAGAGCGAGGAAAATTCTTCCGATTTTCACTAACGTTTGTCTTGCCCAGTTCAGAACATGGCTTCTTCTCCAGGCGATGCTAACACCATCACTGGTTCCTTTTTTATTTACAAATTAATTTTTATTAACTACAAAATATTTTATCAATATACATACAAAATGCACTGTATTTTTGGAAAATATACAGCATTTTCCACACTGCGACTGGGCAGAGTTCGTTGCTAAATGACTCAAATTGCTCCTTCCTCTATGAGATGATTCCAGCCAGTTCTGGCTTGAGTGGCTGTTCTCCTAGTAGGCCTTACTACAATTTCATCTTCTTGCATTGCTTGGTCAACACTATCTTCAATATCACTCGTGTCACTTTCCCTTAGATTTTCATTTACATTTGATTGAATACCATTTAATTCCAAGGGAATCAATATATTAATCGTGCATAAACTTTCCTGGCCACATCACAACACTTTGACATTCCGGACAACACCTTGTGCATCTGGGTACAATGTCAATACTTTGCCCAGATGCCACAATGTTCGATGCTGCTCAGTAACAATTAACACAATGTCACCTGGTTGAATGTTCTGTCGATTTACTGCCTCTGTTGCACCATAAAAGTGTTCATGCAGTGTAACAAGATATTCCTTATGCCACACATTAGATCAATGATCAATTACTTTATTTAACATCTTAAATTTATCATGCAACACTGTCGCATCATTGTAAGCTTCATCACTTTCTTCCAGATTATCTCTATAGACAGGGGCAGCTTCCAATTTCCTTCCACATATTAGGTGAGAAGGTGTTAATACATCTGCATCAGGTGTATCACTCATGTACGAGAGAGGCCGATTATTTATACGATTCTCTGCCTCCACTAATACTGCACGGAATTCCTCCAAATTAATTCTCTTCCTGAGTACTTTACAGAGACACCTCTTCACTGTGCCTATCAGTCTTTCGTACAGCCCTCCCTGCCAAGGGGCTCTAGGAGAAATAAACAGAGATTGAACATCGTTACTCTTATTTAATTCTATCAAGTGTTGAGCACCCACTACAAAACTGGTGGCATTATCCAAAATCATGACTCTCGGACAGGATCTCCTAGCTGCAAATTTTTGAAAAAGCTGCATAAACTGTTCTGCAGACAAATCTTGAACCACTTCTAAATGAACTGCTCTAATAGCAGTACAAGTGAACAAGTATTCATACACTTTCAGTGGAACACCATCTGAAGTACGTGTTAAAATGATTGCACCACTATAGTCTACACCTGTTACATCAAATGGTTTCACTAATTGTACATGCTCCTTTGGCAATGGTGGAGGCCCTGGGTACATATAGGATCTGGCATCCACATGGTGACATATTACACAAGATTTAATAACCCTTTTTACACTTTGCCATTCTTGTGGAATCCAGAAAGTTTCCCTAATACAATTTAAGGTATCTTGTACCCCACCATGCGTTACATTATCATAGGCATTTAAAACAATCAAAATTGTTAGATGATGAGTTTTGGGCAGTAAAATAGGGTGTTTAGCATATTCACCCAATTCAGCATTTTGTAACCTACCTCTGCACCTAATTACATTGTTCTCTAAATACAGCCTCAGTTTCTCTATTATGGAACCTTTCACAATTTTTCTTTCCATCATTAATTTAATCTCATTTCTGTAGAATTCTTCCTGTACCCTGTGTATCCAATATTCAAGAGGATGTGAAAATTTGTGAGATATTCATTTTGTTTAGAAATTTAAACATCAATTTAGTTACATTATTTAGTTTTGGTAAAGAAGAATACCTATTTATATCAGTATCTAAAGAGGGACAAACTATTGGAGCGGTGGTCACAGTAATTTCAACAGGAGCAATATACGCCTTTTGTACAGGCCAATTAGCTTTATTTACCAACCAGCTTGGTCCTTTAAACCATGATACAACATTTACGAATTAAGCATAAAGATTTTTTAGATTTTGCCACCGAAGTGGCTAGTTTATTGTGCACCCCATATCCATCCTGTGGACGGTAGCGCGAGAGCATATGGATACACAAAAGGCCTAGGAACTAGGCCCCAAAGGGTTAACAGGAATACATATGGATTTATATCTACATATCTATAGTTCACTTATCTGTTACAAGCAAATTTAGGAAATTTGCTTAGTATATCTGGTATCTTATTTTCATTAATAAGATATCTTGACATGTCACATAGGTTATTATACTGTCTGTCCCCTGTATTCCTCAATAAGTGGACAATTAAGCACATAGTGTTCAAGAGAGTGACCATATGCCTGATCACATAATTTACATTTAGTTTGATCATCATCTGTGTGTCTCCCAAACTGCCAGAAGTACTTGTAACCAAGCCTAAGCCTGGCCACTACAACATCAGTCAGTCTGTTCACATTGCAAGTTGCTCCATAAACATACTTATCTACGTTCATGTTATCATAGTGGGTTATAGATCTACTCAGGCTTCTAACTGCATTCCTATAACAATCATCTTCATTATTTACTTCTCTCCTAATATTATTCCTAATACTAGACACAGTTATACCAAAGTTATATTCTACGTTCTCCTTCTGGATACTCTTCTTGGCTAACATATCAACTTTATCATGAAGGAGTAATCCAATGTGTGATGGGATCCATAGCAATTGTACATTACGAATTAAGCATAAGATAAACCCCAAGACAAGAAATCAGCTGGATTCTCCTCACCAGGTATATGATTAAATGTTAACATATGCTGACCCAAACTATCATATTTCTCTTGCATCTGATTAATTTCAGCGACTCTGTTTTGTACGTACACAATTTTACTGTTTCCATTACGAATCCATTGTAAGGATTCCTCATTATCAGAGCAAATTAGAGTATCACTAATATTTATCTCGTGTAACTTATTTCTTATATAATTAGCTAATCTAACACTTACATAAATGGCTGTTAATTCCAACTGAGGTAAGGTATGTGATATAACTGGAGACACTTTAGCCTTAGACATAACAAGAGAAATAACACTATTACATTGAAGGTAAGCAACTGCTCCATATGCCAATTTTGAAGCATCACAAAAAATGTATAGTATATTTTTCCCATTTGGATTGGCCACCTGGCGTGGGAACTCCAACACTGAAATTTTTTCATGATCACCAATTAATTCTTCCCACCTGTTAAATGAATTCCTCAGGTAGAGTTTCATCCCAAGCAATTTTAAGTTCCATGCTTTTTGTATTAAAAATTTTTCCCTCTTAGAGTAAGGGGGTGACACTAACCCTATGGATCAAAACTTTTGGGAAACTCAGCAAGCAAGACTTTTGGTTGTTTTTTGGGGCATATTGTAATTTTTTAGGTTTAACATTAACAAATCTCTTCGTTCCCCAAAGTTAACCCCAATACTTACTACATTTTGGTACTTCATCTCCGGGTAATCTTTATTTTTTTTGCCTTTTAATTTGGATAAATTACTTTTCCATTCCCTCGAGGCATATTTGCCTTTTGCATTATTTTTTTAGCCTTCCATAAGTCTTTAACAGTTCCTCTTTAGTTGACGTCACACCCGGGAAAAATTGTCCAATAAAATGTTTCTCATTATTTTTACTCCTGGACTTCCTGTTTTTTTTTAAGGTGTGGTTTATCATCACTTAAATAGAAGGGGCTGGGTAGCACCAAATAAACACTCTGTGGGGAAAAGTCAAAAATTTGGGGGGGGGGTAGCAGCGAGTATTGGTGACAATTTTTTGTTGCCTGTCTGCTTGTTAAGGGGGGGCCATGTCATTCCCTGCTATCCTCCCCTTTTTTTTTTCCCCCGAAAGGGATGTGTGGGGCCCCCAACCAAAATGGAATGACTTGATTTCAGCTCCCTGCAAACTCTTAAAATGTCACTCGGGTCATCTGGAACCCAAAAAGAAACAGTGTTGAAGGGACAACTTTACTTAATTCGGGGATTTCACCATTTTATCTAGTACCTGATAAGTGTAGCCCCCCCAGGCAACTCCCTCTATCTTCGCAGTGGTGAAAGACCTGCGTTCCTATTCTTGACAGACTATTCAAGCTAGAACCTGTGAAGAACTAGTTGTTGGGTTGTCACTCCACATCTGTGACCCCCCCCCCTCTCTTTCACAAGGGTTTAAAATTTTCTACAACACGCGGTGTCGAAAACATCAACACCCAGTCTAACTGTACATTTATTTAAATTTCAGATATTATTTTTAAATTTCATTTTTCTTTTTCCCTTTCAAGTAATAAAAATTCGTATTTAATTGTTTAAAATTTTTATTTTTAAAAATAAAGTTTTTTATATTTACTGTTATTATTCTTTTTTCTTTCTTTAAATTTTTCCTGAAGAGGACCGCCTGGTAAAACTTACTAAAAGTTGTTACAGGGCTGAGTAAGCCTTCAAAAAGGGGCGACCCTGCCAGGATCACTCACTGAATCAAATTTTAAACTCCATCTCGAATCACCTTTGGGAACTTTCAAGTGCATACCACAGACAGTTACCACAACCCATGAGAATCTTTCTCTATGGTGGGACACAGTACGGGTATTTAAAAGTTTTGGTAGTTATAGCTAAAATTATTGTAAGTCAAGTCAAGCAGGATTTTCTATTTAATTTGTCATCCTTGTTTTTGTGGCTTGAAATGATTTGGAGGAATAGACCTAGGGACCCGAGATTTTCCAGTGACAAGTTGTTTCATTTAGCTCTGTTTATTAATCAAGGGAAATGTTTGGCAATCTTGAATTTTTTTGAAGAAATTGGAGGTCAAGGGACCCCATTCTACTTGCTGTTTTGGTCGGAGCCGGCAGGAACCCTCTGTTTTCTTTCATACATACTGTTTAATCGGAAACAGGATCGAACTCTCCGATTTTTTACAGTTTGACGAGCAGGAATTGAACCCTTGTTTTCTTTTTAATACCCATTTCATTTTCCACGGTAGTTTAAGTTATTCTTGCAATATGGAGGGAATACCAGTTTTGGATGAATGCGGAAGTAAGTTAGGAATAACTGGGAAAAAATTTTTGAAGTTTTCATTACGCTAAGATCCAGGAAAGAACGAAAGAGAAAAATTGGGGAAGGAATTGAAGAGAGGAGAAAAAGGGCGTGATAGACTTGATTGTGAGGAAGGGGCTAAAGACATGAAGAACAAGTTTGGTTTAAAAGGGAAATTGAGAAAAAAAACAAAAAAAAGAAGTTGAGGAAACAGCTAGAGAATTGAGGAGAAAATTAGAGAAATGAAATTGCGAGAGGAAAAGAAAGATCGCGAGATAGAGAAATCACGCCTTGAAATTAGAAAAAAAAAAGTTAACTTTTACCCAAAAAACAATTAAGGGGGGAGTAATTTAAAAATCAATACAGCATCCACATAGGCAACACCTAATTTTACCTCCCTTCACAGGGTTTAAGACATAACTTCATCATAATTAGGTTTAAAATACCGCAACCCTCTGTGAATGGCCTCTGACACCTGGGCTACCAGGGTTTGGGATTTTTATTTTCTGGTACCTTTGAAAATCTATGCAAATTTGTCGCAGGATATCAATGTAATTATAACCCTTAAGAAAGGGAATCCCCAAAGCTACCAAAAAAAACACAAATTCTTTTAGGGAAAAACTTCAGGTATGCCCCCTTACAGCATGGACAAAAATTTCAACAGTTTACAGGTGACTCTCGTTTGTTCGATTTTAGTAGAGAGCTCGGAATTGATACAGTTTTGAATCTCTTAGACTTTTTGGTTGCTGACCAGTTCCTGACAGCTCTTCCCCACCAGATACAAACATTCATTAGAAACGTAACCTGATTAAAGCTGAGGAAGTTGCTGAGGGCGCCGCTGACTTGTATGCTGAGGCTCACAATTCCTATAAAGACCTAAAGGGATCGAACCCTAAGGGCAAGGTTCACTAGATCTTAAGAAATCAAAGCCTCTAGTAGAAAGTAAAATGACGTCTTTTATTCCGGTTTGTCATTTATGTGGTGTTAAGGGACATAAACGCCCCGATTGTCCTTCTAAGAAAGTGCAAAAAGTTGGGAGATGTTTTAAAGACTGTAATGACCAGGCACCCTTCTGTTCAGGAACAGTTTAATGGACTTAATGTATCTACCATTTTACGAAAAACACTGGATCCACGTGTATATCATTCTTCTGATAAGCTGTTCCCTAATCTTAAAGAAACTCATTCCTCTGCTATACTTTCAGACTACTTGGGCCGTACGACACTTTTACCTACGATCGACATTGTTACATTAGGTCTAAATGGCTCACAGGTTGGTCCGAAGCGATACTAGCTCCCGATCACTTCTTGCTCCGTACTAATTGGTAAAGTAAAAGGCGCCATTCTTCCTTCTGAGGTTGACCTTTCATCACCAAAATGGATATAAGTATTTTCAGCTCCTCTGTCTTGTAAAATCAGAGAAACCCCTCGACAGTTCAGATGAGGTAATGTCTCGTGATATTCATGTGGGATTAAAAACCAGTGGTACTACTCTCGAAAGCGAGGTAGTAGGATCACCAGCTCACTTGTTAGATGAAAGTGAGGATATTGCTTCCGATACTATAAATGTCTTGACTAGGGCTCAAACCAAAGTCCAGGCTTCTCCTACTGTCCATCCTCTGATTTCCCTGACTTTAAGCCTTTAGATATATCGAAGGACTCCTTTGTCAATTTACAACGTAAATTGCCCTTCTCTTCAGAATTATCCATAATGCTGTTAGACAAAATCAATTTATCCAAATGGAAAAACTTTTCATATAAATTTGAGTATATAAGAGGTATCTTGTATAAATCAGTATTCAAATTTAATTCAGATGAGATAGACTATTCCATCTTAGTTGTTCCAAGTCAATGCAAGAGAACGTTCTCAAAATGGCACATGATCTACCATTGGCCGGACATTTCTCGCATCGTAAAGACCTTGAATAAAATTAGGGAAACCTTTTTTTGGCCCAAAAATAGTCCCAGATAATCATACCTATTGTAAGATCGGTGTAAAGTTTGCCAGCTGTCATCCTCCCGAGTACCGGCGACTACCTATGGTCACAAATGCCAATCTTTACGGTACCGTTTGAAAGAGTGGCTATTGACATCGGTTGGTCCTTTATTTACCACCCTTTCATCTAGGGACATAGATATATTATTTAACATTAGTTTGATTATGCTTTGAGTTTTCCTGAAAGCTGTACCCTTAAGTCCATAACTACTACAGAGGTGGCTGAAGCCCTTTTGTCCATCTTCTCCAGATTGGCATCCCTAGAGAGATTTTTGTCTGACCGTGGGACACAATTCACATCTGACCTAATGCAACATCACTACAAATTTTGGGGAGTGAAGCCTCTCTTCAACAACCCCTATCATCCCAGCTGTAATGGGAAGATTGAGCGCCAGCAATTCAATTCTCAAATCCATTTTAAGTAAACTTTGCTCCCTTAAACCAAAGGGAGGGGAAATCGTTACCTACCCTGTGCTTTGTTTTCCATGAGGGAAGTTCCCAGTGACTCTTTGGGGTTTTCACCTTTTGAACTTCTCTATGATAGACGGCCAGAGGTCCATTGTCCATCCATCATGACTTATGAATAAAAGATAGGTGAATGCTGAGGTTCAGTCTTCTTATCAGTTCTTCTCCTTGACCTTAGATCCAAACTTGAGGAGACCTCTGACATAGTTTCAAAAAACTTAAGTGTAACATGCCAAAAGCGCCTTGTATGCAGAGTGTGATGTAGTTCACCTGGCTTGTGAGGTCTCTGGGGAGACCTAATTTAACCAATTATATGATCACACCTTGCCTTGGAAACGTCTGTAGCCACGCCCACGTCCTGAAGCCTTTTGTTCTTGACGGCGTCAAATCCAGGCGTCAGGTCGTACACGTGGTTGTCGAGGGTGCTTGGACCACCATAAAAGCCCAAGGAAGAGCATGATCATGAGAATTCGAGCGAAGCGGAGACTGAGCAGAGACTGCTGCTGCGGTGGCAGGGCTCGGGAGAAGGCTACTGAAGTCTCTGGAGGGAGACATGTTTGGAGGCATTGGGCAGAGTACTGGCTTGGCGCAGTACTCGTGCTGTGTAGGTCTTTGGGACCTGTGGCTTAGTTCCTGTAGTGAACTGTCCTCTGTACTATAATTGTAAGTTATATTCTGTTTCGCCAAGCTAATTGTATTCCCTGTCTCACTGCTTATACATACCATTCCCATTTATCTAAACCACAAATAATGTTCTGTTCCCAAATATATTATTGTACAAAGACTTAATAATAAACTGTGTTTGAGTAGAGTAGTAATATTCACTGCCCACCGTTATTTATTCTTTTTTCTTATATTTTATTATTTTTTATATGAGTGAAGAATGGGCGAGGCATATGTTAGTGAGTAGTGTAGAGTTTAATGAGAGTGTCGTGGTGGTCACCACTGACCTGTCATTACCTACCTACCTCCGCTAATCATCTCACTCCTAACACATGCGCCTTGCCTCTCCCCTGCCTACATAATACCCTTACTCCCATATCCCCCACATTATATCCTATTCAATCATTACCCCCCTACATGACAAGAGCATTATAGGCAGGCTTAAAATTAACTTAAGATTAACTAAGCAATGATATATTCAGTGGTAAACATTATTGTAAACAAATAACAATTAAGCAGAAATGAGTATTTTCAAAGACAGGTCATATGTCATTTACTGGGTTACTGTGCATTCAGTAAGAATGGAGTATTCTATTAGGCAATGTACAAGTTTGATAGGGTCACAGGTTATACATTTAGAGATACAGTTATTCAATATTTTATTTAGTTGTGTGGTGAGTAAGTGGTTTTTAAAGAAGAGACTTGAATTTATAAACAGTGTTTCTTTATATTCACAGGTAATGAATTCCAGATTTTTGGGCCTTTTATGTGCACTGAGTTTTTGCATAGCGTGAGATGGACACGAGGAACATCAAAGAGTGATCTGTGCCTTGGGGTTATGGTGATGTGTTCTGTTGAGGTTGGTAAGGAAGACGTTTTGAGGGAGGGTTTTTTATCCGAGTTAAGTGTTCTGTGTATGTAGTAGTACAAACAGGGCCGGATTAAACCCCATAGGCAAACTAGGCATTTGCCTAGGGCCCCGCGCATTTGGGGGCCCTGCGTCCAAGGGGTTCAGGGGCTCATCCAAGACTGCGCACATGGTGCAAGTGCAAAAGGGGGCCCCACCAAAAAGTTCAATGTTTGGAGAGTAAAATTTATTTTAAAAATTAATCAAAACAAAATAAATAAATGAAATAAAATAAAATAAAAATAAATAAACCTAACCATAGATGGCAACACTCAACATGCCTTTGCTTACATCAGAACAGCTGTGTTTTCCCGCTAATGGGTGAGTATGGGAGATTCATCTCCAATTTTCTGTGGTAATTACATGTTATCTAGACTTGTACTGTGACAAATTAACTGAAGTGTTGTTGATAGACATTGATGTGTAGGAAAAAAGTTTTTTTTTCCCCGCCTTAAATGTTAAGGGAGGTCCCCTGAGGGGGCCCTACTTGCCCCAGAAAAAGGACCAGGGACCAGTAAAGAGGGAAAGGGACCATAAAGACGCTTTTTTGGTAAAAATACTATAAAAAAAAACCCAAAAAGGGCAAACTGATTTCCGTTCATGGGTTTTTAAAAACATTTTGGGCCCCTGTCTTTAAGTTTTTAAATCATTTCAAAAAAACAATCTCAATTGTTTGATTTTCTACATCATTTTTCCGTCGCAAATCCCAAAAGTTTTTAAATTTTCGAGGGAAAAAAGGGGATTAGAACATCAATTAATTTAAACTAATTTTTTTTTCCCCCAGAAACACAAAAAAGCCAGGGGTCAGAAAATCTTTTGGTTTTGGGTGAGACTGAAAACTGTCCCTGCATTTTTTAATTTTCTCATGCCCTTTTAAACAAATGGTGGTGGGCCCTTTATATAAAAGCAAAATTAATGATTAGTTTATTTTAGGAAAATGGAATATAAATCCCAAATTGTCCCTTGGTTTTTTTGGGAAACTCAGTATGTTTTCCCTTTTTTAAGAAAAATTGGAGAAAAGGAGGATGAATTAGTAAAAAAATTCGTAGCCCAAATAAATAACCTAATCTAGGGTTAAAATTTTCCCTGAAATAGGGACCCCCTTTCTGGTAACGTTTTGAATTTTTAGAGGGGCCCCGGGCCGGGAAGGAAAAAGGGGCTACAAGGGCCAAATACCCCCCAAATTACAAAAAAATTTTTTTTAAAAATTAAATTAAAAAAAATAAAAATTGATAATGAAAAATTTTGAATTTTTTCCCATTTTAACAGCCCAGGATACATCCTCTTTTTTGGGGGCATCTCGTAAAACGGTGATTTTTGGAGGGTTTTTAATGGGGGAGTGGGTCACAGAAAAAGAAAGAAAAAAAATTTCAAGAAGAACCAAAAAAAAAAAGATGTAGGAAGCGCAGAAAGTTTCACAGACATGCTCACGAAAAAATTTTCTGATGTTATCAGTACATTTTTGAATCTTCAGAAAACTTTCAGATCAAACAGGAACCCCTTTCCCTTTCCATTATTTCTAGCCACCCAATCTACTTTTTTTGTGTTTCCCCCTCAATGTCTAAAATTGGACAGTTTCATCCACAAGGAAATTTGCCCCTAAAAAGATCCTGGCCCTAATGGCCAAATATAATCCCAGTTTTCTGTCTACGTAATGCTTTCATTGCAGAAAATTTAAAGTCAAAATTTTCTGAAAACATTGACTTTAGGAAATCACAAGGATTTATGATGAGGGAAGTCGTCTTTTTGGTTTAAAAAGTCATCTATGTTTTAATGGGAAAAACTTGAAAATTTCCCAAAAACTGTGAAAAAGTCATGGAGGTAAAAACTCTGAAAGCCCCGGGAAAAAGGTGAAACTGTTCGGGGCATGAAAGCTTTTTTTCAAACCAAAAAAAATACCTTGACACGGGGGTTTTCAAAAAACTGGAAAAATTTTTCCAAAAACTTTTTCAAAGGGAACCCTGAAAAAGCACCACTCTAAAGGAGCTGCATTTTAGCCAGTTTTATTTGGGTTCACAGAAAAAAGGCTTTTTTGGTTTTCTCTTTTTGGAAAATAAAAACTGAAAAAGAGCGCCCCTTTTTTTGGGAGAAAAGTTCTAAAAAGATTTTGTTTCCCTTGTTGAAAAAAATTCTTACTCTAAGGGGATTTTGCTTTCCCTTTGGAAAAAATGAGGTTTTTGATTTGGGAAAACCCAAAGGAAAAAAAAATTTTTCCTAGGGATCATAGAACTGTTACACAATTCGATCCTTTCTTAGCAAATCTTGTGTCACGCCTTGGGAATGCGGAAGGGCCCACTGTTTCTTACATTTAAACTACTAAATCAATAAATTTTAAAATTGAACTGATGACTAAGAAGTCCCCCAGTAACATCATAGCAGCTGTGAAAACTGCAAAAACTTTGCAATAATTTTGATTCAACACCAGATATTTCACAAAACAGATCAATTGAAATTCTTGTTCGCTTTGTCGACCCATTTGGTAAGCCGGGTAGAGTGCTTTGTAAGATTCTTTTCCTCTTTCAGGGCCAGGAAGGGAAACAATGATGAATGTAGTACGGGATACTCTGTTTTTAACATGACCTCTCTTTTTATGGATTCCCCGGGGCCCAAGAGCTCCCGACAATGCTGTCATTCGGGAAAAATAAAATGGATCGAAAACCCCCGGGTATCAAGAAAAATCAACCCACTTGCTGAATATTTTTGCCCTGCTCACACATTCTCTTAATCTTGTTGGGTCATGTGCTGGGGAGTGTTGTGTTGCTGCTTTTCTTTTTTTGGACTTTTACAAGCACTCTTTTTTTTTTTCCCCTCCCTTCAACCGCATGGGTGGAGTATACTCAAGCCCAACCTTAAAAGGAGATGTCATCAAATCATTATCAAAAAACAAGGTGGTAAAGCGCAGCATGAGAAACCACATTTTTTTGAAAGACAGCTTTGCTGAAATACGTTCTGCTTTGACCCAAAAATAGCAGAGGATAAAAAGACCAGACGGGTAATTTAACAAGAAGCGAAGCACCCAGTTTTTAGCATAAAAATTTGGGGAAAAATTTTTAAATTGGGCCTTACTCTGGGGCCCTTTGGGACTGTAAAACTGGAATTTTTTAAATGCCACAAAACAAGACACTTCAAAAAATTTTGAAATTGAAATGGCTACTTGTGCAAACCCTCTATGCGGGGCTTAGGGGAAATTTGTAAGCTCACTTCGCAATGATTAAGTTTTTTGAAAGTTTAAGAAAAAGCAAAAACTGCTGGGAAAAAAACTACATTTTACCGGCTGTCATCAGCGGTCAAGGACGAGGAAACGAAAGGGTTAAAAGAGCCAGACAATAAAATTTGGGTGTTGCAAACCAAGGCAAAATGTAAGACACTAAAAAACTTCGCATTTTTTGGATTCCCCTGATTCCCAAAATTTGGTGAAAAGAAAATAAAAACTACCAGAATCTCAATGACAAGTTTGGATTTCTGTTAAAAATTACTACTATCCCAAAGTGCAGAATTGAGAGAAGCTGCATTAAAGTTGCAAAAAAAACCCCTTTTCATCAGATGTTCAGGACACATTTGTTGAAAAATATTTTTCTTTTTTTCTGGGAAATTAAAATCAGATTAAAGTTTCCACCTGAAAAATTTTGCGCCCCGTTTGCTTTGAAACATTTAAGAAATCAGGTATCTCAAAAACCTTTCCCAAATGTTGACATAGGGGAAATCCCCCTTTCCCTAACACCCACTCCCAAACTGTAAAGGAAGAACTTTTCATTCTTTTTTTTAAAAGAGTAAAAAAACCCCAGCTCCGTTAAACAATGAGCCAAGACAAATTGTGTAACCTACCTTTTTTGACCTTTTGAGTTTGATCTAACAAGAAATATTAATTTTCAGAAAAATAATTGTAAATTTCCCCAATATAAAAATCCCAGAAAAAAGTTTTTTTAAAAAAAGTGCCTGTAAATTAAAAACCAATTTTTAAAATTTTCTTGAGTTTATATGTTTTGGGATAGTCTTATCCCATGATTAAATGATAACAATAATGGTCATTGATTTAAAAGGGGGAATAATATTGCTGTAGTGATTATGCTGAATATAATAGGTACAATTTCGCTGCCTGCCCAAAGTAGATGGGGTTTGTCCCTCTGCCCCCCTCTGTTTGTTTTCAGGCGAGCTCCCCTCATTTCGTTCCCCCAACCCTTTTGAGTAGTGAGGACGTGCGCTGCTGTTTCCCCCCGGCTTTGATTAGGGGCAGTTATATTTTCAAAAACATGGCACGGGCCCAAACCGGGAGCCCCTCATAAACACATTTCTTTGTTGAGCTTTTTCCGTGGGGCTGTGACGGGGAATTTTCTATGGACCTCCCTACTACCTGCAATCATATGAGATACATAGGGGTATTGCTAACGAGGAGATTGTGGAGTAGCCCCTGAATTCATGACGAGGATCTTTGTCAAGTTTTTAAAAATTTTTGGGAATGGGGTATAGGCGGTGGTAGAAAAAGTACCAGGAGGTTACTTTTTTAATTAAAATCCGCTGTGACCGTGCGACTTCACAATGTTTCTCGCCATTCACATGGGGTTTAAAATTAGAAATGTTTCCATTCGAGGGGGATGATTCTGGACATCCATCTTGTGATGGGCAAAAAATGGTACAGGGACATATGGCCCCCTGTTGGGAAGTGGGCCCACTGGCCATATGCGGGGTTTCCAAAGGAACGTAATTTTTGTGAAGATTACGTTACGTTTTCCCTATTCCCTCGTAACCCTAGTGCTGCCAGAATTTCGGACCCAGGTGTTTGTGACATAAAGCTGGGCAAAAAAGGGCCCAACCCCCGTCGGTTATGTGGATCAAAAAAACCCCATAGCGGGTGTGTGTGGAAGGAGGCGTGGGAACGTGGAACCCAACCCGGGAAAAACATACAGCAAATAAAGAAAGGGGGAGGGGCAAGATTGCCTTGTGTGACTCGCCTACACAAGGTGGGTCCTTTGGGGTGGGGGAGGTTGAGAGAGCAGAGGAAAATGGAGTCGCAGGTGTGACAGGGGGGGACACCCCCCTTTATTTTAAAGCCGCTCATTTTTGGAAGAGAAAACCCGACTGCGGTGATAGCGATGTGGGAAACTCATTAGGGATGGCTTTTTAAAAGTGTTAAAATTTGGGTGAAAAAGAGTTTGGGAAGGTTGGAAATCCAAAACCTAGTTCTTGGGGCTGCTGTGGATCAAGCGGGAACCCGGATCGCGGGCTGCACAGTGGATAAGAAATTTTTTAAAGCAAAACGGTGGGGGTGGAGGGGCCACTGGGAAAAATGTAACAAAATGACATGATAAGCAGAGGGAAAAATAAAGAAGCGCGCTGCTGCATAAACTGGGCCTTTCCCAGGGGCGTGATCACGCCCCGCTCAGCGCACTGGCAAAAAGTCTTTGGGGGGGGAAGTTTTCGGGAGGGGAGGACACAGCGGCCCCAAGGGGCAGGAGTTTTGGTTTTAAAAGCGTTTCTAAAGGGGGGGAGGAAAGGGGCCGAGGTGTCACGAAACGAACTGGTGGGGAAAACAGTACCAGGGTCAAGAAGGAAAACCACCTGTAAGCTTCAAGGCATGACATTGAACATTAATGGGGTTGAATCAGAGAGAAAGTGGTAAGGGTTTTGTGAATATTTTTGGGGTTTTAAATTTGTGTTTTTATGGGTGTTTCCCTGCAGGAACCACCCAAATACAGACCAGGTTATGATTGAAGGGAATGGGGATAATGTGAAAGTGGAGCATGTGATAAGGTTTTAAAAAGGAGGAGTTTTCCCCCTGGGAAGGGAAACTAGCCCGTTCATAGTGAGGCATTGTAGGGTGGGGGGGGGAGGGTGATTCAAAGTAGAAATTTTTGGGTTTTCTTTGGGGGAGGGTACAGATGAGTTTTGGGGTGTGTGTGTATGGGCCGGCAGGGGAGATGTGGGGTATTTAAAAATAAAAATTTTTGAAGGATGTCCCCAGTATATTAATTTTTTCGTGCTTTGCCGGGTGTAGCGTATTTGGGGGTGATTTGGGAAATTTTGTGATTAAAGGGATAAGGAAAGTGGAACCCAGAGGGGCCCGGGGATTTTCGGGGAAAATTTTTTGGGGAAATTTTAATGGGGTGGGGTTAATGGACCCTTTTGGGTGGGGAAGGGGGTTTTAGAACATACTTTTTTTAGACATGGGGTATTCGGCTAAACTGGAAAGCTTGAAAGGCCCCCCCAACCCGTAAAAAGTGAGCAGAGGTGTGTGGGGGGACGCGGTTTTTTTTGGATCACAAAAGGAGTTTAAAGGTGGACCTAGAATGGGAGGGGTTTGCCTAGGGAAGGGGGCAAGGGTTTTTGGAAGTTTAAAAGTTTAACTTTTGCAGGTTTAGGAAAAGTCGTCAGTCTTTTTGCCAAATTGGGGGGGAAAGGTTGGTGGGGTGAGGCCCCGGGGGGTGAAAGAACGGTAAATTGGTGGGATTTTTGGTGGCTAAAAAAACGTACCCGAGAAATATAATTTGTCGTGGGAGGGAATATAATCGGGTTAAAATATGGGTTTTTAAAGATATCTTGAAGGGCAAAACTGCGTGGGCCCCCTTTTTTTAAAGAGGAAAGGAACAACTAAACCAGTGCAGGACATTGAGGGTTTTTTTCGGGAAAATTTTTAGGGTAAAATTGCCCAAAAAGAAACGTTTTTATGGTGGGGCGAATTATGGGAGGGTTGGAAGAAGTGCTATGGGGTGATTGGGCCCCTCGGCTTGCATGTTAAGGCCAGAGAAAGAGGAGAGTGACGACGGAGAAAGATGGGGGGTTTAAAAGTCTTTTAAGGAAAGGAAGGGTAAGAGCGGGGCAAAACATTGGTAACGACAGAGGTATGAGTGGATATGTAGACTTTTGGTTTTTAAACCCTACACGCAAAGCGTGGGCAAAACCCGGGAAGGGGGCATTTGGGGGAAAAAGGGAGAGTATGTGCAGTGTGAGCTTGATGGGCAAGATGGGGGGGCATTAGGGGGGGCCGATTACGGAGTGTGAGATTTGGCCCGGCGTTGGGCAGGAGAGAGCCTTTGGGGAAAAGGGGGGCGGGGAAGACGGACTTTCCAAAAGATTTCTACTAAAGAATTGGGGGGTTCTGGGGGGTTTTTTTTAGTAAGGCTGTTTTTAAAATACTTAAGGGGGCTTTAGGTGTGGGAGAGGGAGCAACGGACGGGCCCTTTTTGGGGTTTTGGGACCCCAAAAGGGGAGCAGTCAACGGTAATGGATTTTTCGGGCCAACTTTCCTTAATTTTTGGAGATTTTAAGTTGTTTGCGAGAAAAATTAGGGAACAGAATCCCAAAAGGGTAATAGGCAAGGTAAAATTTATAGGGGGGCAATATGGGGTCCAGGAAGGTCCCATGTAAAGACGGGGATGGGAGAAATTTGAGAATTTATAGAAAACAGGGGGGGTTGGGTGATGGAGGTTTATTTGGGGTTAGATTGGAAGGCTGCTTATGATATGTAGAAAGGGAAGCGTTAAAGGAGGGTTTAAAGCGTTTGGCCCCAAGGGTTTTTTTTTTGGGGGAAAAATAATTAATTGGGCAAAATTATTGTATCAGGGGGGGTCGATGAGGGGGGGCAGGTTAACGGGGGGCTAGGAGTTAAAAACAGATGCGATGGGGGACTGCGCCCCAAAGGGTGCCCACTATCACAAATATTGTTTGCGGTATACAGGAAACCATTTTTTTAGGGGGCCCTTCCCGAGGTGTGTTGGGGAGGTGGGGGGTACGACCGGGGGGAGGGGGGGGGTGGGTTTTTCGTAAAGGTTTTTATGGGGTGACAAAGACGTTTTGGTGAGAGGGGAATAGGACTTGCTTTTGGGGGGGTAAGGTGGTGGATGTGTTTGGGGAGGCTTCAGGTATGAAAATTTTAAGTTGAAAGGGCTAAGTTTCTAGACCTAAGGGGTAGTAAAAAATGGGGGGAGGTGGAGGGGGTTGGGGGGAAAAGGGTGGGGTCGACTAATTTTTGGGGATAATTTAATTTTGAGAAAATTTCAAAGGGGGGGGTCAAGAGGTGAATTCGGTGCAAATAGTGGATGGATTTTTGAAAAAACTTGGTGGTTGAGGGCGGCGCAACTAACGCTGCATCAAAGAGTAATAGTGACGAACATGCTATTGTACAGCAAGATATGGCATGTCGTTGTCATGTACCCGTTGATGAGACGTGAGGTGAAACGTTTTACAACATGGGGTTTTTTAGGTTTATATGGGGATCGGGCTGCGAATGGTTAAGTTGAGCGTGTTAACACTTCCGGTCAGTCGGGGAGGGCTGGACTTTTACCTCTGGAAAAAAAGGATGATGAGCGTGTACCTAAAATGAAGTTATATAAGGGAGGGGGGCAGGAGGGGAGGTGAACTTGTGAGAGTACGTAAGGATATGCAACGGTGGTGGGGGGTAGGGATTTAATAGTTGGTGAGGCCATGTTGAGGTTATTAATGACAGTGAGGGACCCATCGTGTGTTAAATTGCGGGTCCTCGAAGGAGTGGAAGGTAGGTCAGTGGTGGCTGCTGTTGAAGGAGCATACCCTATGTATGCATGGAACGAAATATGGACGCATCTAAAACAATTATTTCAAAGTTTATTCTCTATAAAGATTACAATGTTGAATTTACAGAATTTGGTTGTTGTGTGATTTACATGTAGTTAAATAATGATTACAGAGTGTACCACTAGAACGCCTAGCATGGCTAGGCATTTCGGGCAGACTTAGTTTAATTCTTTATTTTAAAATATTACAAATTATGAGGTAAGTTGGTATTATGGCTAAGTGACTAAATACTAGTTTGTGAGTTTAGCAATGTGAATGCTTTTGTTTTGGCACAGTACATAGTTTCAGTATTGGAGTATCATAGGATTCATTATTTTAAGATTGAGATTAATATTTCTGTTTATGGTCAAATGGATGAGTGAGTGTAAGTGTGAACCACCAGGTGGTATTCGTGTAGTTAGTTTGACAGGTGTATCAGGGAGATAAGATGTTTTCTAATGGTAGTTTTTTGAAGGTGATGAATGTGTCTGCAGTTCTAGAGTTCTCAGGTAGGGTGTTCCAGATTTAGGGCCTTTACATACACTGAATTTTTGTAAAGGTTTAGTCGGACACGGGGAATGTCGTAGAGATGTTTGTGTCTGGTGTTATGCCTGTGGGTTCTGTCACAACTATCAAGAAAGCGTTTTAGGTCAAGGTTGATATTGGAGTTTAAGGTCCTGTAGATGTAGATTGCACAGTAGTAAGTGTGGATGTACTGAACAGGGAGTAAGTTTAGATCTATGAAGAGTGGGGGGTGTGTTGCCAGGGATGGGATTTAGTGATTATTCTTACTGCAGCTTTTTGTTGGGTTATTATTGGCTTTAGGTGTGTTGCTGCAGTTGATCCCCAAGCACAAATAGCATAGGTGAGGTATGGAAAAATAAGTGAGTGGTATAGTGTGAGAAGGGCATTTTGCGGCACGTAGTATCGTATCTTGGAGAGGATCCCAACCATTTTGGATACTTTTTTGGTTATGTGTTGGATATGGGTGCTGAAATTCAGGTTGTTGTCAAGGTATAGGCCTAGGAATTTGCCCTTATTATGCCTGGTAAACCAAACATAATATAGTAGGTTTTGTCAGTGTTAAGTGTAAGTTTATTGGCTGTCATCCAAGTCGATATTTTGATCAGCTCCTCGTTAACAATGGTGTTGAGGGTGGCAAGATTAGGGTGAGAGATGACATAAGTCGCGTCGTCAGCAAAGAGAATGGGTTTCAGGTGTTGGGATACGTTTGGAAGATCATTGATGTATATGAGGAAGAGCAGGGGACCAAGGACACTTCCCTGCAGAACTCCAGTATCAAGTGGCCGTGTTGTTGATGCTGTGTCTTTAATGGTGACATACTGATACCTATTAGTAAGGTAAGATTTGAAATAAGCAAGCGCATGGCCTCTTGTACCGTAATGGTCAAGTTTGTGGAGTAGGATGTCGTGGTCTACTGTGTCAAAAGCTTTTCTTAGGTCAATAAAAATTCCTAGTGGATATTCCTTATTTTCCAATGCTGTGTAAAGCAGATCTAGCATTTTAAATGATTGCATCATTAGTGCTTTTATTTTTCCTGAATCCAAATTGGCAGGGGGTTGAGTATGTTTTGTGTTGTTATAAATGAATATAGTCTCCTGTGCACGAGTTTCTCAAAGATTTTGGATAGCAATGGTAAGTTTGATATTGGCCTATAGTTGTTTAAGTCTGTAGGGTCACCACCTTTATGTATTGGTGTAACTCTTGCCATCTTGAGTAGTTTCGGGAAGGTGCTAGTTTCTAGTGACTTGTTAAAAAGTAATGAAATAGCATGCGAAAGGATATGGGCTGCTCGCTTGTACAGTAATGGTGGGACATTAGACAGATTCCCTGAGTTGTTTTTTTAAGTGACTTTATAATCTCGGTGACTTCCGAGGGCTCAGTTGGTGCAAGATAGAAGGAATTTGGGAAATTCCCATCTAGGTAGTCCCCGGCATGGGCAATGGTATGTGGGATTTTATTGGCGAGATTAGATCCTATGGTTGAGAAGAAGTCGTTTATCTTGTTAGCTGTGTCAGTGGGATATAGTGGTGTTTCATTAGGTTTAGTTAGGACAATATTCTTGTTTTTTTTTTCAGTTTGTGGGTCCCTAGAATCTGAGAGAGTGTTTTCCAGGTCTTTTTTATATCTCCTCTAGTGTCTGTGAATCTACTGGAGTAGTATAGTTGTTTGGCTTTCTTTATTACTTTGGTGAGAACTGATGAATAGTGTTTAAGAATATCTTTGTGTATTAAGCCCTGTCTATATTGCTTTTCATATTTCATGTAAAACCGGTGTTTCGGGAGGTAATGTTTAGATTTTTACATGGGATTTTTGCCGTCTGGGGTGCCCCTTCAATAGGAGATAAGGAGGGAGGGAAAAGAGAGCGGGTTGGGAAACATGGAGACAATTTTTTGGATATCACTAATAATTAACTCGTGTAACTTATTTCTTATATAATTAGCTAATCTAAACACTTACATAAAGGCTGTTAAATTGGTCCAACTGGAGAGTGTAAGGTAGGTTATATAAACTGGATGACACTTTAGCTTAGACAAAAACAAGAGAAATAACACATTTTACTTTGAAGGTAAGCAACTGCTCCATTTGCCAATTTTATTGAAGCATCACAAAAAAATGTTATAGTATATTTTATCCTCATGAGGAATTGGCCACCTGCGTAGGAACTCCAGACACTGAAAAATTTTTTATGTATCGACCTAATTAATTCGTTCCCGGACCTGTTAATGAATTCCTCAGGTAGAGTTTTTTCATTACCCAAAGCACATTTAAGGTCTTCCATGCATTCTGTATTAACAATTTTCCCTCTTAGAGTAAGGGGGTGAAACACTAAAGCCTAGGTGAGGATCAAAACATTTGAAACTCAGCAAGCAAGAACTATCTTAGGTGTTGATTTATTGGTGCATATTGTAATTATATAGGTTTAACATTTAACAAATCTCTCTCGAAGGTTGCTCCACAAGTTAATCCCAATACATTACTACATTTTTTGGTACTTCATCTCCAGGGTAATCTTTATTTATTTGACCTTAATTTTGTGGATGATTTACTATTTCCATTCCCTCAGAGGCATATTTGCCTTTTGCATTATTTTATTAGCCCTTTCCATAAGTCATTAACAGTTCCTCCTTAGTTGTACGTCGACACACCCAGGAAAATTTAGTCCACATAAAACATTGTTTGCTTCATTACTTTACTTCCACATGGGAGCGTTTCCGTGTATGTTTTAAGGTGTGGTGCGTTTATCCATCACTTGAATAGAACGAGGACTGGAAGTAGCACCAAATAAACACTCTGTGAGGGAAAAGTTCAACAGATCTAGGGTAGCGAGCGAGTATTTGGTGACAATAGTTTTTGAGTTGCCTGTCTGCTTGTTAAGGTAGGGGCCATTGTCTAGTCTCCTGCTGATCCTGCACCTCCCCTTATTCGCTCCCCGAAAGAGGATGTGTGGTGCTCCCAAACCAAATGGAGAGAATGGAACTTGACTTTCAGCTATCCCTGACACAACTCTTGGATGATTCAGCTTCGAGGAGGCTGCAAATCATGTGCAACCAAAAGAAACAGTGATTTTGATAGTAGACTAACTATTAACCTTAAGATTATCTGGGATTTCCAAGCCCATTATTAGTCTCTACGTACTCTGATAAGTGTAGCCAACCCCAGGCAACTACCTGCTCATCTTCGCAGTGGTGAAAGACTCTGCGTAAGTTCCTAATCTCTTGAACAGACTAGGTTCAAGCTAGAGACTCTGTGAAGAACTAGTTGATTGGTTGTCACTACCACATCTGTGACCCGCCCACCTCATCCATTCAAGCAACGGCTTACAATTCTACAGACACGTCAGGATGTCGACAACAATCATACACCCCAGTCCTAACTGTACATCTTAGTGTTGAATTCAGATATTATTGTTAAATTTCATCTTGTTTCATTCCCATGTCTCAAGTAGGAGAATGAAAAATGTCGAGGGTATATTTAAGATTGTTTGTTAAAAACTTTTCATTTTTGTCTAATATTAAATTACAAGTGTTTTATGTATTGTGACTTGTGTGATTAGATTCTGTATTGTTCTATATCATTAATTTCCTGAAGAGGATGCCAGAGTCCATGGTAATAACTTACTATAAAGGTAGTATACCAAGGGCCTGAGTAAGCCTTCACAAAGTGGCGTACTCCTGCCATATGGTAATCCATCGTCTACTAGAGAATCGAATATACAACATCCATCTGCTACTGAACTTCTAGCCATTGTAATCATCCAACGAGCTGCATACCACAGACTAGTTACCGACAAGCCATGAGTAGATCATCTCTATGGTAGACACAGTACAGTATTTTTAAAAGATAAGGTTAAAGTATATAGACTCATTATTGTAAGTCAAGGTCAAAGCAGGAATATGACTAGTGAATATCTGGTCATCCTTTGTTTTTGTGAGCTTGAAAATGATTTAGGATGGAAATAGACACTAGGTGACCTCGAGATTATTTATCTCCAGTGACAAGTATGTTTCATGAGGGCTCTGTTTACTAATAATCAAAGGGACCTGTTTATTTTAGGACACTTCTATTGATTATGTCTTTGATTAGAAAATTGGAAGCGATCAAGGGGACCCGCATGTTCTACTTGCTGTTGGAGTCGTACGCCGTGCAGAGAACCCTTCTGTTTTGTCTTTCATATCATACCTGTTTATATCGCGCAGCAGTGTTATCGAATCTCGATTCCCCTACGATATAGTTAGGGGGCGATTACAGTTTGACAGTAGCAGGAATTGGAACACCTATAGTTTTCATATTATTATAAAATACCCATTTCATTTCGAGGTGCGGTACGAGGGTAGTTTTCTTAAGTTATAGTCTTGCAGAAGTAGATGGAGGAGAATAACACAGGTTTATGGATGAATGCTGTGTGGATAGTAATGTTAGAATAACATGTGGAAAAAATTAGAAGTTTTCATGCATTCGCTATATGATGCCTAGGAAAGAACGCGAAAGAGAAAGTAAATGAGAGAGAGAGCATTTGAGAAGAGAGAGAGAAAAATGAGTCGCGTGATAGACTTGGATTTGTAGAGGAAGAGCTAAAGTACATGATGAACAAGATAGGTAAGAGAACTTTGATGAAAGGAGCAAAAGATAGACGGAAGTTTGATGGAAACAGCTAGTGGAGTAGATTTGAGGAGTAAAAGTGTTAAGAGATAATGAGAATTGCGAGAGATACAATGAAAGATGCTGCGAGAGATTAGAGAAGTATTCACGCCTTGAAAGTTAGAAAATGAAAAAAGTTTAACTTATATACCTAACAAACAATGAGAGGAAGGAGGAGTTAGATGGTAAACAAATGCAATTACAGCAGTCCACATAGAAGCAGACACGTCTAATTATAACGCTCCTTCACATGTAGTGTGAAGATCATAGACTTCATACATGAATTAGGTTTAGAAAATACACGCTAACCCTCTGTGAATGCCTTCTGACTCAAACACTTTGGGCATACCAGGTTAGGTATTGTTATATTTAGCTGGTACACGCTTTTGAATATCTATGTAGCTAACTATTGTCGGAGAGAGCAGGATATCATTATAGTGAAATTATAAGCCAAGCTTTAAGAAGGCAATCTCGAAAGCCATACCAAAAAAAAAAACACAAAGTTCAGTATAGGAAAGACTTCAGGGTATGCCACCGAGTTGACAGCATGGGACTAAAACTTTTCCAACGATGTAACAGATTGAACTCTCGGTATGTTCGACTTGTGTAGCGATAGATGAGCTCAGGAATTGAATCACGAGTGTTATGAATCTCTTACAGACTTCTCCTGGTTGTGCTGGACGTTACAGTTCCTGACGAGCTCTTGTCGCCCACCCTATGTAAGAGGGAGTGTAGATCCAGAACATTCAGTTAAGAAAACGAAACCTGTAATTCAAAGCAGAGGAAGTTTCTGTGAAGAGCCCTTAGCTGA
The DNA here is from genome assembly GCF_026875155.1 of Cherax quadricarinatus. Lineage (NCBI taxonomy): Eukaryota > Metazoa > Arthropoda > Malacostraca > Decapoda > Parastacidae > Cherax > Cherax quadricarinatus. The sequence goes on from NC_069400.1 coordinate 41,462,422, forward strand.
CTTGTATGCTTGGATGGCTCACATTCCTATAAAGGAGGCCTAAATGTCGAATCGAAAACCTCATAAGGGCAAGGGTAGCACTAAGATTCATTTAAGAAATCGAAAGCGCTCCTAGTAGAAAGGTAAACAGAGAACGTCTTTTATTTTTGGCCGGTTTACTGTCCATTTATTTGGTAGTTAGAGATGACATAACGCCGCCTGCATGTGTCCTACAAAGAAAAGTGCTCATCAAAGTTGGGAGATGTTTTTATTTAAGACTGCTAATACCAGTCACCCTGTCTGTTCAGTCGGAACATTATATAATGGACTTAATGTATCTACCCATTTTAACGAAGACGAAAGCTGGATCCACGTGTAATATCATTGTCTCTTCTGATAAGCTTTTCCTTATATCTAGAAGAAACTCATTTCCTTCTGCTATAACGCTTTCAGACACTAATGGGCCTTACGGACACTTTACCCTGATCCGAACCATTTGTACAATTGATGGTCTAAATGGGCTCAGTCAGGTTGGTCGAAGACGTGAGAGTACTATAGACTCCGATCACTTCTTGCTACACGTAACTGAATTGTCTAAAGGGTTAAAAGGCGCCGATTCTTCCTTTTCTGTATGGTTGACCATTCATCACCACAGAAGAATGGAGATATAAAAGTATTTATCAGCAATCCTCTGCTATGTAAAAATCAGAGAAACCCTCGTACAGTTCAGTATGAGAGGGTAATGATCTCGTGGATATTTCAGTAGTTGGTGATTAGAAAACCAGTGGAGATAACTACTTCTTCGAAAGCGAAGGTAGTAGTATCAACGAGGCATCGACTTGTTAGATGGAACAGTGAGGATGATTTGCTTCCGATATCTAGGTAAATGTGCTGTGTACTTCTCATGTCTACAAGGAAAGACCAAATTCAAAGGCTTCTCCTAGCTGTTCCCATCCCATCTGAAATTTCCCTACTATATAAGCCTTTATAAATATCGAATTCTACTCCTTTGTCAATTAGAGACAATGGAGACGTAAATGCGCACTCTGCTCTTCGAGACAATTATCCATAATGCAGTTAGACAAAGATACAATTTAGTCCAAATGGAATAACTTTTCATTACATAAAATGGTTGAGTATATAATAGAAGTGTATCAGTTGTATAAAATCGAGTATTCTAAACTCTTAATTTCTAGAGAGATAGTACTATTCCATTCTTAGTTGTCCAGAGTTCAATAGCAGTGAGAGACAGTTATTGCTCAAAATGGCAGCATTATCTGCGCAGTGCCGTACATTTCTTCGCATTCTAGTAAAGACCGTTTAGAATAAAAGTTAGGGGGAAACCAATTGTTGTTGTTGGCCCAAAAATGAGTGTCCACTAGAATAATCACATACCGTATTGTCTAATATCGAGTGTAAACAGTATTGACCAGCTGTCATCCTCCGCCGATGAACCTCGGCTATCTTACCTATGGTCGAAAAAGGTCCACCTTATCTACTTTACGCGCGTATCTCTGGTATTGAAAAAATGAGTGGGCTATTTGACATCGTGTGTTATGGCCATGCTTATTCACCACCAGGTTTCTTCATCTAGGTGACAATAGAGTATAATTCAATAAGCATCTAGTGTTGATTCATGCCTTTGAGTTGTTACCTACAAGGGCCTGTAGCCCCTTAAGCGTCTCATAACTACTACATGAGGTGGCTGAAGACCCTTTTTGTCCAATCTTACTGACGACAAAGTTGAGACATACCCTTATGTGTAGAGATTTTGTGTCCTGACCGTGGGACACAGATATTCACATCTGTGACCCATAATGCCAACTTCACTTACCGGGAACTTCTGGGAGTGAAAGTCCGTCTCTAACTAGCAACATGTAGCCGGGACTATCATCCCAGCTGTAAGGTGGGAATATTGAGCTGCCCCAGCTAAGTTCAAGTTTTCTCATATCCATATTTTAAGTAAATAGTCGTTGGGCTTTTGCCGCATTAAACCTAAGTGTGGAAACGTCGTTGTACCTACCCCTGTGCTTTGTTTTCCATGATGAGGAATGTTCCCAGTGACTCTATTGTATGTAGTTTTTCCCACGCTTTTCTGTAACTCATCTATTATTATGACTGCCAGAGGTATCACATTGCGCCATGCCATTACAGGTATACTTATTGAAATAATGATAAGGGTGAATGTCTGATGATCTAGATGTCTTCTTATCAGTTATTCTCATGATCCTTAGATTTCCCTAACTTGAGGAGACCTCTGGACATAGTTTTCTACAAAAGAAACTGTAACGTGACACAATGCCAAAATAGCGCCTTGATAAATGTGAGCAGAGTGGTGAATGACGTATTTTCACCTGGGCTTGATGAGGTCTCTATGGGGAGACCTAATTTAACCAATTAAAAATGATCCAGCCTTGGCCTTGGAGCATACGACTTGTAGGCCAACGCCCACGTCCCATGAACCTTTTGAGTTTCTTGACGGCGACAAACCAGGCGTCGAGTGGGTCTGAACGACGTGTATTGTTGGTCGATGTGAGGATTCCTTGTACCGTGACCATAAAAGGCGCCAATTGATAGGAAGCTACAGAACAGGGAATTGGATTGATTTTAATATTTGAATTTTTTTTTAAGAGGTACAGGGAGATTTTTATCTTCGAGACGAGAACATGTCTGCCTGCGGTGGTTGGCAGGTGGCGTTCTAGATGGAGAATGCTAACTGAGTAAGTCCTCATGAAGGACAAACTTGTTATGTGTAGAGAGAACGATGTGGGCACGAGTTACAGGGCTTGCGAGCCCGTCCGAGAGTACTCGTGTGCTTGAGGAGTAAGGTGCTTAGTCTGTGGGACCTGTGGCTTAGGGTTTTCCTGTAGTGAAAACTGGTCCTCTGGTACTGATAATGTAATTTATATTTTCTGTTTCGGCCAAGCTAAATTTTATATCCCTGTCTCACAGCCCTTTCATACATACGCTATAACGTCTCATTGTTATCTAAACCGACAATAATACGATTCTTTGGCTGTAATCCCAAATAGATATAATGGTTACAAAGAGACTTGAATAATATAACTTGGTTTGTACGTACTGAGTTAAGAAATATTCACTGGCCGGGTCACGCGGGGGCCGTTATTTAATATCTTTTTTTTTCTTGATATTTTATTATAGTTTGCACATATGGATTGTAAGAATGGCGAGGCATATGTTAAGTTGAGTAGTGTAGAGTGTTAAATGAGAGTGTCCCGTGTGTGGTCAGCCACTTGACCTGTCAGTTTACCTACCTCTTCCACCGCTACCGTGCATAAAACATGCTCACGCCTAACCACGATGGTGTCCGGCCTTGCCTCTCCCCTGTACCGAACATAATACCCTTACTCCCATATCCCCGGGCATTTAGAGTCTTCTATACTATTCAAGGTCATTACGGCATCCCCTACATAGACAATAGCAAGTAATAGAGGCAGAGGCATTAAAATTATTCTGTAAAAGCATTAACGATAAGTGCAATTATATTAGAATTTCAGTGGTAAACATTATTGTAAACAAATAACCAATTAATCATATAGGAAATTAGAGGGTATTTATCTAAAGACAGTGTCATCAGTGTTGATTGTTCCATGTTACCTGGGGTTACTGTGTCGATTCAGTAAGCGAAGAGGTATTCTAGTTGTAGCGTGGCCAATGAAGCAAGTTTGCGAGAGGTCATCTAGTGTTATCGAAGGCGATTTATGAGATACAGTTATTTCAAGAATCATTATTAAATATATGTTATGTTGTGTTTGAGTTTAAGTAGTGTTTTTTAAAGAAGGAGACTTGAAATGTTAAAACAGTTGTTGTTCTTTATGATTCACAGGTAATTGTAATTACCAGATTTTTGGGCCTTTTATGTTGCACTGAGTTTTTGCCTAGCGTGTAGAGATGGACACGAAGGAACATCAAAGAGATGATCTGTGGCCTTGTGTTATGGTGATGTGTATTTCTGTTGAGGTTGGTAAGGAGACGTTTGAGGGGGAGGGTTTATATCCGAGTTAAGTGTTCTGTTTATGTAGTATGGTACAATCAGGCCGGATTACCGCATAGGCAAACTAGGCATTTGCCTAGGGCCCCCCGCCGCCATTATGGGGCCCTGGCGGTCCATGGGGTATCAGGAGGGCTCATCCAGACTGCGCACCTCTTAGTGGGCAAGTGCAAAGGGGACCCTACCTAAAAAGTTCAAGTGTTGGAGAGTAAAATTCTAATTTTAAGAAATAATAAAATCAAAATAAATAATGAAATGTAAGAATAAGATAAAAAAGTAAATAAACCTAAACCATAGATGGCAAACAGACTCAACATGCCTTGCTATACATCAGAAACAGGCTGTGTTTTTCCCTTCCGCTGCTAATGTTGAGTTATGGGGAGAGTTCATCCCGAATTAATTCCTGTGGTAATTACATGTAAGTCTAGCCTTGTGACATGAAGTTGACAGAATTAAAACTGAGAATTTGTTGTTGATAGACATTGTATGTGTATTGGATAAAAGTTTGTTTTACCCCGCCTTAAATGTTAAGGGAGGTACCCTGATATGGCTACTTGTACCCAGTAAAGGACGCATGGACCAGTAAAGACGCAATGGACCAGTAAAGACGCATTTTAGGTAAAAATACTATATAGAAAAACAAAAACGGCAAACTGACTTCTCGTTCATAGGTTTTAAAAACACTTTGTCCTGTCTTTAAGTCTTTAATCATTTCAATAATAACAGATCTCAATTGATGATTTTCTACATCACTTGTATTCCGTCGCAAATGCATAAGTATTTTCAAGTGCGACGGAAAAAAGTGATTAGAACATCAATTAATATGCTAACATATTTTATTTTATTATTTTCCCCAGAAACACATAAGCCAGCGTCAGAAAATCGTTTGGTTGGGTGAGACTGATAAACTGTCCCTGCATTCTTAATTCTCATGTCTGACTTATCTATGGTGGTAGGCATATATCAAAGCAAAATAATAATGATTAGTTTAGTTAGGAAAATGGAATATAAATACCATTGTGCCTGGTTTTGCTTGGACTCAGTATGATTTCAGTTTAAGTAAACATTGGAGATCAAGGAGGATGAATTAGTAAAATATTCGTAGCCCACATCAATAACCTAATCTATGTTAAAAGTGTCTGTAATATGACTCCCTTTCTGGTAACGTTTTGAATTATTAGATGACGCGCTCAGATGGCAGGTCCATAGGAAAAAGGTGCTACAAGGGTCCAATATCCCAAATTGACAGAACATCTTGTATTTTAATAATGAGAATTACAAAAAGAAGTAAAATATTGATAATGAATAAATTTTGTAATTTTATGCCATGATTAGCAGACCAGAGTATACATCCTCATTATTGTGGGCATCGTCAGTGAGAACTGGTGATGTTTGGACGAGAATTCTAATGCGGCGAGTAGGGTCACAGAGAAAAGAAAGAAAGAAAATTCAAGAAGAAGCAAAAAAGAAAGATGTAGGAAGCAGCAGAAAGATTCACTAGACATGCTCACGAAAAAACCTTCTGATGATATCAGTACAGTTTTGAATCTTCAGATAACGTTCAGTTATCAAACAGGAAGCCCTCCCTCCATTACTTCTAGCCAGCAATCTACTTCTTTCGTGTTCTCCTCCTCAATGTCTCAAATTGACAGTTTCATCCACGAAGGAATTCTGTCCCTATAAAAGTATCCTAGGCCGTAATGGCTCAAATATAATCCCAGATTTCTGTCTACGTAATGCTTTCATTGCAGAAAACTCTTCAGTCAATAATCTGTCTAGAGAAACGATTGACTATTAGGTATAATCAGCAAGGATATTATGATGAGGGAAGTCGTCTGTTCTGGTTTAAAGTCATCTATGCTATAATAGGAAAACTTGCAAATTCCAGAAACTGTGTAAAAAGATCATGGATGAGTATTACTCTGAAAGCTCCAGAAAAGGTGTAACTGTAGTCAGAAGAGCATGCAAGCTATTTTCTACCAAAGAAATGACCTTGACACAGGGAGTTTCAATGAGAACTGGAAATAATATTTCCAAAACGTTTCGAAGGGAACCTGAATAACAGCACCACTCTCAGGAGCTGTCATTTTAGCCAGCTTTTATTTCGGTTCACAGAAACTATGAAGGCTTCATTTGATTCTCATTTTGGAAAATCAAACTGAGAAAGAGCTGCTACCTTATTGGAGAATAAGTTCTAGAAAGAGTTGTTTGCCTTGTTGTTAAAAAAGTTCTTAGCTCTAAGGAGGACTTCTGCATTTCTCCGTATGAGAAAATGAGGTATTGTGATTTCGGAAAACAAAGGCAATTTTCCTAGGGATCATAGAACTGTTAGCACAATTCGATCCATCATAGCAAATCATTGTGTCACGCCTTGTGAGATGCAGGAAGAGGCCACGTAGTATCATACATTTCAACTACTAAATGCAATGAATTTAAATTGAACTGATGACTAAGAATGTCCTCAGTAACATCATAGCAGCTGTAGAAAACTGCAAAACACTTTGCAATAAGTGTTGATTCAACACCAGATATTTCACATATACAGATCAATTGACATTCATTGTTCGCTTTGTCGACTCCAGTGTAAGCCTGTAGAGTGCTTTGTAAGATTCATTTCCTCTTTCAGGGACCAGGCCATGATGGGAAACAATGATGAATGTAGTACTGGATACTCTGCTTTTAACATGACTCTCTATTATGGATTGCCCGTGGCCAGAGCTACCGACAATGCTGTAACATGTCGGGTAAAATATACTGGATCGCAAAGCCCCGTATCAAGCAAAATCAACCCACTTGCTGAATATTGTTGCCCTAGCTCGAGCACATTCTCTTAATCTTGTTGGGTCATGTGCTGCGGAGTGTTGTGTTGCTGCGTTTTCATTTTTGGACTTTTACAAGCACTCTTATATTTTTTTCTCCTGCCTTCAATCAACGCATCGTGGAGTATACTCAAGTCCAACCTTCAAAGGAGATGTCATCAAATCATTATCAACAAACAAGGTGGTCAAGCGCGAGCATGAGCACCACATGCATTGAAAGACAGCTTTGCTGAAATACGTTCTGCTTTGATCCAAAATAGCAGAGGATGAAGACCAGACAGTAACTACAAGAAGCGAAGCAGCAGCTTAGCATCAAAATTGAAGATTTTTGAATTGGCCTTACTCTGTGGCTTGGGACTGTATAACTGGAACGGTTAAATGCCACAACAAGACGACTTCAGAAAATTTGAAATTGAAATGGCTACTTGTGCTAACTCTATGCAGGCTTAGTGGAAATTTGTAAGCTCACTTCGCAATGATTAAGCTTTTGATAAGTTTAAGAGAAGCTAAACTGCTGGAGAAAGACTACAGTTTACCAGGCTGCTCATCAGCGGTCAAGGACGAGGAAACGCAATGTTGAAAGAGCCAGACAATGAAATTGGTGTTGCTAACCAAGGCAGAAATGTAAGACAGCTACAAACTTCGAACATTTTTCTGGATTCACTGATTACCAGAATTGGTGAAAAGAAAATAAAATCTACCAGAATCGTCAATGACAAGTTTGGATTTCTGTTCAAAATTACTACTATGCCAAGATGCAGAATTGAGAGAAGCTGCATTAAAGTTGCAACAACACTCGTTCATACAGATGTTCAGTGACACATTTGTTGAGAAAATAGTTCATTTTTTCTGGGTATTGAATCAGATTAAAGCTTCACACCTGAAAAATGTGCGCCCCAGCTGCTTTGAAACATTTAAGAAATGCAGGTATCTCAGAACCTCCCTATGTTGACATAGTGGTAATCGCCCTTTCCCTAACACGATTCCATCTACCAAACTGTGAGTATAGAACGTTCATTCGTTTTGAAAAGAGATGAAAAAACCACCAGCTCCGATTCACAATGAGCCAAGACAAATTGTGTAACCTATCTTGTTTGACCATTTGAGTTTGATCTAACAAGAAATATTAATTGTCAGAATAATAATTGATGAATTTGCCAATATGAAAATCAAAATCCAGAAAAAAGTTATTTAAGAAGTGCCTGTGAATATAACCAATTACTTACCTTCTTGAGTTTATATGATTTGATAGTCTTATGCCATGATGTCATGATAACAATAATGGTCAGTGATTTATAAGAGGGAATAATATTGCTGTAGTGATTATGTCTGAATATAATAGGTACAATGTCGCTGCCTGACCACAGTAGAGGTGCGGTTGTGCCTCTGCCCACCCTCTGCTTGTTTTCATGCGAGCTACCAGCTCAGTATTCGTCTCTCAACCTTGAGTAGTGAGGACGTGCGCTGCTGCTTGCCCCCAGGCTTTGATTAGTGCAGTTATATATTCACAAGCATGGCACAGGCCAATCCGAGACCCCTCATAAACACAGTCTTTGTTGAGCTTATCCGTGGGGCTGTGACAGGGAACTTCTATGGACCTGCTACTACCTGCAATCATATGAGATACATATGGTATTGCTAACGAGGAGATTGTGGAGTAGCGCTGAATTCATGACGAGGATCTTTGTCAAGTTTTAATTTGGTGTTGCAAGTGGTGTATGAGGCGGTGGTAGACAAGTACCAGGAGGTTACTTTTGTAACTTAAACGTCCGCTGTGACCGTGCGACTTCACAATGTTATCTCGCCATTACACATGGTTAAGATTAGAAATGTTGCCATTCGAGGTGGATGATTCTGCACATCCATCTTGTGATGGGCAAAAATGGTACAGTACATATGGCCACTGTTGGGAAGTGGGCTACTGTCCATATGCAGGGATACACAAAGGAACGTAATTTCTGTGAAGATTACGTTACGTTACCCTATTCCGTCGTAATCGTAGTGCTGCCAGAATTTCGGACCCAGGTGTTTGTGACATAACGCTGGGCAAAAAAATGGCCAACCCCCTGTCGGTTATGTGGATCAAATTAACACACATAGCTGCTGTGTGTGGAAGGTAGGCGTGGCAACGTGGAACCAACCGGCAAACGACATACAGCAAGTAGAGAAGGGTGAGGAGCAAGATCATGCCTTGTGTGACTCTGCTCTACACAAGGTGTGTCCTGGAGTGAGGAGGTCGAGAGTAGCAGAGGAGATGGAGTCAGCAGGTGTGTACGAGGGGGGGACACCCCCTTCATGTACGCAGCTCATTGTTGGAAGAGACACCCAGACTGCGAGTGATAGCGATGTGAAGTACTCATTAGCATGGCTTTACAATGTGTTATTGGCTGACAGAGTATTGGGAAGGTTGAGTCCAAGACCTAGTTCTTGGTCTGCTGTGGATCATAGCGTGGAACCAGGATCAGCGTCTGCACAGTGTGATAAGAAATTTTGATGCAAAGCGGTGAGTGGAGGGTCCACTGGGACAGATGTAGACAAGATGACATGATGCAAGCAGAGGGAACATCACTGAAGCGCGCTGCTGCACTATCTGGACCTCCGAGGGACGTGATCACGCCCTGCTCAGCGCACTGGCAAAAAGTCTTATCTGGGCGGAAGTTACGGCAGAGAGGACACAGCGGCCCTAAGGTGCAGGAGTTTGGTTTAAGAGCGTTTCTAAAGGGTGGGAGAGGGACCGAGGTGTCACGAAACGAACTGGTGGGCAAGACAGTACCAGGGTCAAGAAGGAAAACCACACTGTAAGCTTCAAGTGTCATGACATTGAACATTAATGGATTGAATCAGAGAGAAAGTGTGTAAGGTTTTGTGAATATTTGTGTGTGTAATTAGTGTTTTGAGTGGAGTGTTTCGTGCAGGAACACAACTACAGACCAGGTTATGAGTTGAAGGTGAATGGGTATAATGTGAATGTGGAGCATGTGATAAGGTTGAAAGAAGTGAGGAGTTTGCCACCTGTAAGGTAAACTAGCCCGTTCATAGTGAGGCATTGTAGGGTGGGGAGGGAGGGTGATTCATGTAGATACTTACTTGACTCTGACTTTACTGCTTGGGGTAGGGTACAGATGAGTTGGTGTGTGTGTGTATGTCCGGCAGAGGAGATGTGGCGTATAAGAATAAATTTGTGAAGGATGTCCCTAGTATATTAATTTTTTGCGTGCTTTGCCGGGATGTGAGCAGTACTTGGTGGTGATTGGAATTGTGTGATTAAGAGCATAAGGAATGTGGAACTAGAGGTGCAGGGTATTGTTCGGGGAATATGGGGGAATTTTAATGGGAGTGGGGTTAATGGACCGTTGGATGGGGTAGGGTTGTAGAACATACGATATGTTAGACATGGATATGCGGTAAGCGGCTAAACTGGAATCGCTTGTATGAGCCCCGAACAGTAATAGTGAGCAGAGAGTGTGTGGTGGGACGCGGTTTTTCGGATCACGAAGAGGAGTAATGGTGGATCCTAGAATGGGAGGATTGTGCCTAGGAAGGGGTCAATGTTATTGGAAGTAAATGTAAGCTTTTGCAGGTGAGTGAAATGTACGTCAGTACTTTTGTGCCATTGTGGGAACGGTTGGTGATGAGGCGCCCGGGGATGATGAACAGGTACATTGTGTGGGATTCGGTGGCTAAAAAATCGTACCAGAGAATATATAATTTGTCGTGGGAGGGAATATAATCGTTCAAGTATGGTTTTCAAAGATATCTTGAAGGGCAGCTGCGTGACTGTTTTGGCAACGAGAGGACAAGCTATCCAGTGCAGTACATTGAGGGTTTAAACGAAGTATTAGGGTATATTGCAAAACGATAGCGTTTTGATGGTGGTGCGAATGTATGGGAGATTGAAAGAAGAAGTGCTATGGTGGTGATCGTCGGGCCATACGGCTATGCATGTTAAGATGCCAGAGAAAGAGGAGAGTGACGACGGAGAATGATGGGGGTTAAACGTACTTGTAAGGATGGAAGGGTAAGAGCGGGTCAAGCATTGGTAACGACAGAGGTATGAGTGGATATGTAGACGTTGGTTTTAAGCATACACGCAAAGCGTGGGCATCGTGAAGGTGGCATTTTGGGGAAATGGGAGAGTATGTGCAGTGTGAGCTTGATGGTCAAGATGGGCGGCATTAGGTGGGTGGCCGATTACGGAGTGTGAGATTTGCCAGGCGCTGGTCAGGAGAGAGCTTGAGGAAAGGCGGGCGGGTATAGACGGACTTGCCAATGATTTCTACTAAAGAATTGGGGGGTTCTGAGGGTTTTTTTTAGTAAGGCTGTTTAACATACTTAAGTGCCGCTGAGGTAGTGGGAGAGGCAGCAACGGACGGCCGTTTGTGGTGTTTGGTACCCGGAAAGGGGAGCAGTCAACTGGTAATGGATTATCGGCACTTTCTCTTAAGTGTGGAGATTATAAGTTGTTTGCGAGAAATATTAGGGAACAGAATCAAGAGGGTAATATGGCAAGGTAAATTGAGTAGAGGGGCAATATGGTGGTGCCAGGAAGGTCGATGTAATGACGGGCATGCATGATTCGAGAATTTATAGAGAAACAGGGGGAGTTGGGTGATAGGAGGTTTATTTGCGTTAGATTGGAAGTCTGCTTATGATAGTGTAGAAAGGGAAGCGTTATGGAGGTTCAATGCGTTTGGCAAGGTTTTGGTGAAGAATAATAACTTGAGAGCAAAATTATATGTATCATGGGGCGTCGATGAGGGTGCAGGTTAACGGGAGGCTAGGAGTTAAAATACAGATGCGATGGGGACTGCGCCAAGGCTGCCCACTATCACAAATATTGTTTGCGAGTATACAGGATCCATTTTATTAGGGCGCATTCAGAGGTGTGTTGGCGAGGTGGGAGGGTACTGTACCGGGGGCAGGGGGGGGCTGGGTTTTATCGTAGGTTATATGGGATGACACGACGTTTTGGTGTAGAGGGTAATAGTGACTTGCTTTAGGGAGAGGGTAAGGTGGTGGATGTGTTTGGGGAGGCTTCAGGTATGAAAATTTAATGTTGATAAGACTAAGTTTCTAGACCTAAGGGATAGTACAAATGGGGAGAGGTGTAGGGGGTGGGTGAAAGTGGTGGATCGACTATATATGAGGATAATATATGTGTGAGATAATTACAACGGGTGGCTCAAGAGGTGAATTCGGTGCAAATAGTGGATGGAGTATTGAAAAACTTGGTGGTTGGAGGGCGGGGGCGCAACTAACGCTGCATCAAAGAGTAATAGTGACGACATGCTAATTGTAACAGCCAAGATATGGCATGTCCGTTGTCATGACCCTTTGATGAACGTGAGGTGAACCGTTTACATACATGGGGTTTTTTAGGTTTAATATGGGGATTCGGGTGCGGGCTGGCGAATGGTTAAGTAGAGCGTTGTTAACACTTCCGGTCAGTCGGGGAGGGCTGACTTTTAAACCTCATGGAAAAAAAGGATGATGAGCGTGTTAACCTAAAATGAAGTTAAATAAGGGAGGGGGGCAGGAGGGGAGGTGAACATTGGTGAGAGTACGTAAGGATATGCAACGGTGGGTGGGGGTAGGGATTTAATAGTTGGTGAGGCCATGTTGAGGTTATTAATGACAGTGAGGGACCCATCGTGTGTTAAAAATTGCGGGTCTCTCGAAGGCTTGGAAAGGTAGGTCAGTGGTGCTGCTGTTGAAGGATCATAACCCTATGTAATGCAATGGACCGAAATATGGACGCATCTAAAACAATTATTTCAAAGTTTATTGTCAATAAGAATTAACATATGTTGAATTTACAGAATTTGTTGTTGTGGTGATTTACATTTAGTTAAATAATGATTACAGAGTGTAACCATCAAGAACGCCTAGCATGGCTAGGCAATTGCGGGCAGACATTAGTTTAATTCTTTAATTTAAAATATTACAGAATTAGAGGTAAGTTGGGTATATGGCTAAGTGACTAAATACTAGTTTGGTGAGTTTAGCAATGAGTGAATGCTATCACTAATAATTAACTCGTGTAACTTATTTCTTATATAATTAGCTAATCTAAACACTTACATAAAGGCTGTTAAATTGGTCCAACTGGAGAGTGTAAGGTAGGTTATATAAACTGGATGACACTTTAGCTTAGACAAAAACAAGAGAAATAACACATTTTACTTTGAAGGTAAGCAACTGCTCCATTTGCCAATTTTATTGAAGCATCACAAAAAAATGTTATAGTATATTTTATCCTCATGAGGAATTGGCCACCTGCGTAGGAACTCCAGACACTGAAAAATTTTTTATGTATCGACCTAATTAATTCGTTCCCGGACCTGTTAATGAATTCCTCAGGTAGAGTTTTTTCATTACCCAAAGCACATTTAAGGTCTTCCATGCATTCTGTATTAACAATTTTCCCTCTTAGAGTAAGGGGGTGAAACACTAAAGCCTAGGTGAGGATCAAAACATTTGAAACTCAGCAAGCAAGAACTATCTTAGGTGTTGATTTATTGGTGCATATTGTAATTATATAGGTTTAACATTTAACAAATCTCTCTCGAAGGTTGCTCCACAAGTTAATCCCAATACATTACTACATTTTTTGGTACTTCATCTCCAGGGTAATCTTTATTTATTTGACCTTAATTTTGTGGATGATTTACTATTTCCATTCCCTCAGAGGCATATTTGCCTTTTGCATTATTTTATTAGCCCTTTCCATAAGTCATTAACAGTTCCTCCTTAGTTGTACGTCGACACACCCAGGAAAATTTAGTCCACATAAAACATTGTTTGCTTCATTACTTTACTTCCACATGGGAGCGTTTCCGTGTATGTTTTAAGGTGTGGTGCGTTTATCCATCACTTGAATAGAACGAGGACTGGAAGTAGCACCAAATAAACACTCTGTGAGGGAAAAGTTCAACAGATCTAGGGTAGCGAGCGAGTATTTGGTGACAATAGTTTTTGAGTTGCCTGTCTGCTTGTTAAGGTAGGGGCCATTGTCTAGTCTCCTGCTGATCCTGCACCTCCCCTTATTCGCTCCCCGAAAGAGGATGTGTGGTGCTCCCAAACCAAATGGAGAGAATGGAACTTGACTTTCAGCTATCCCTGACACAACTCTTGGATGATTCAGCTTCGAGGAGGCTGCAAATCATGTGCAACCAAAAGAAACAGTGATTTTGATAGTAGACTAACTATTAACCTTAAGATTATCTGGGATTTCCAAGCCCATTATTAGTCTCTACGTACTCTGATAAGTGTAGCCAACCCCAGGCAACTACCTGCTCATCTTCGCAGTGGTGAAAGACTCTGCGTAAGTTCCTAATCTCTTGAACAGACTAGGTTCAAGCTAGAGACTCTGTGAAGAACTAGTTGATTGGTTGTCACTACCACATCTGTGACCCGCCCACCTCATCCATTCAAGCAACGGCTTACAATTCTACAGACACGTCAGGATGTCGACAACAATCATACACCCCAGTCCTAACTGTACATCTTAGTGTTGAATTCAGATATTATTGTTAAATTTCATCTTGTTTCATTCCCATGTCTCAAGTAGGAGAATGAAAAATGTCGAGGGTATATTTAAGATTGTTTGTTAAAAACTTTTCATTTTTGTCTAATATTAAATTACAAGTGTTTTATGTATTGTGACTTGTGTGATTAGATTCTGTATTGTTCTATATCATTAATTTCCTGAAGAGGATGCCAGAGTCCATGGTAATAACTTACTATAAAGGTAGTATACCAAGGGCCTGAGTAAGCCTTCACAAAGTGGCGTACTCCTGCCATATGGTAATCCATCGTCTACTAGAGAATCGAATATACAACATCCATCTGCTACTGAACTTCTAGCCATTGTAATCATCCAACGAGCTGCATACCACAGACTAGTTACCGACAAGCCATGAGTAGATCATCTCTATGGTAGACACAGTACAGTATTTTTAAAAGATAAGGTTAAAGTATATAGACTCATTATTGTAAGTCAAGGTCAAAGCAGGAATATGACTAGTGAATATCTGGTCATCCTTTGTTTTTGTGAGCTTGAAAATGATTTAGGATGGAAATAGACACTAGGTGACCTCGAGATTATTTATCTCCAGTGACAAGTATGTTTCATGAGGGCTCTGTTTACTAATAATCAAAGGGACCTGTTTATTTTAGGACACTTCTATTGATTATGTCTTTGATTAGAAAATTGGAAGCGATCAAGGGGACCCGCATGTTCTACTTGCTGTTGGAGTCGTACGCCGTGCAGAGAACCCTTCTGTTTTGTCTTTCATATCATACCTGTTTATATCGCGCAGCAGTGTTATCGAATCTCGATTCCCCTACGATATAGTTAGGGGGCGATTACAGTTTGACAGTAGCAGGAATTGGAACACCTATAGTTTTCATATTATTATAAAATACCCATTTCATTTCGAGGTGCGGTACGAGGGTAGTTTTCTTAAGTTATAGTCTTGCAGAAGTAGATGGAGGAGAATAACACAGGTTTATGGATGAATGCTGTGTGGATAGTAATGTTAGAATAACATGTGGAAAAAATTAGAAGTTTTCATGCATTCGCTATATGATGCCTAGGAAAGAACGCGAAAGAGAAAGTAAATGAGAGAGAGAGCATTTGAGAAGAGAGAGAGAAAAATGAGTCGCGTGATAGACTTGGATTTGTAGAGGAAGAGCTAAAGTACATGATGAACAAGATAGGTAAGAGAACTTTGATGAAAGGAGCAAAAGATAGACGGAAGTTTGATGGAAACAGCTAGTGGAGTAGATTTGAGGAGTAAAAGTGTTAAGAGATAATGAGAATTGCGAGAGATACAATGAAAGATGCTGCGAGAGATTAGAGAAGTATTCACGCCTTGAAAGTTAGAAAATGAAAAAAGTTTAACTTATATACCTAACAAACAATGAGAGGAAGGAGGAGTTAGATGGTAAACAAATGCAATTACAGCAGTCCACATAGAAGCAGACACGTCTAATTATAACGCTCCTTCACATGTAGTGTGAAGATCATAGACTTCATACATGAATTAGGTTTAGAAAATACACGCTAACCCTCTGTGAATGCCTTCTGACTCAAACACTTTGGGCATACCAGGTTAGGTATTGTTATATTTAGCTGGTACACGCTTTTGAATATCTATGTAGCTAACTATTGTCGGAGAGAGCAGGATATCATTATAGTGAAATTATAAGCCAAGCTTTAAGAAGGCAATCTCGAAAGCCATACCAAAAAAAAAAACACAAAGTTCAGTATAGGAAAGACTTCAGGGTATGCCACCGAGTTGACAGCATGGGACTAAAACTTTTCCAACGATGTAACAGATTGAACTCTCGGTATGTTCGACTTGTGTAGCGATAGATGAGCTCAGGAATTGAATCACGAGTGTTATGAATCTCTTACAGACTTCTCCTGGTTGTGCTGGACGTTACAGTTCCTGACGAGCTCTTGTCGCCCACCCTATGTAAGAGGGAGTGTAGATCCAGAACATTCAGTTAAGAAAACGAAACCTGTAATTCAAAGCAGAGGAAGTTTCTGTGAAGAGCCCTTAGCTGACTTGTATGCTTGGATGGCTCACATTCCTATAAAGGAGGCCTAAATGTCGAATCGAAAACCTCATAAGGGCAAGGGTAGCACTAAGATTCATTTAAGAAATCGAAAGCGCTCCTAGTAGAAAGGTAAACAGAGAACGTCTTTTATTTTTGGCCGGTTTACTGTCCATTTATTTGGTAGTTAGAGATGACATAACGCCGCCTGCATGTGTCCTACAAAGAAAAGTGCTCATCAAAGTTGGGAGATGTTTTTATTTAAGACTGCTAATACCAGTCACCCTGTCTGTTCAGTCGGAACATTATATAATGGACTTAATGTATCTACCCATTTTAACGAAGACGAAAGCTGGATCCACGTGTAATATCATTGTCTCTTCTGATAAGCTTTTCCTTATATCTAGAAGAAACTCATTTCCTTCTGCTATAACGCTTTCAGACACTAATGGGCCTTACGGACACTTTACCCTGATCCGAACCATTTGTACAATTGATGGTCTAAATGGGCTCAGTCAGGTTGGTCGAAGACGTGAGAGTACTATAGACTCCGATCACTTCTTGCTACACGTAACTGAATTGTCTAAAGGGTTAAAAGGCGCCGATTCTTCCTTTTCTGTATGGTTGACCATTCATCACCACAGAAGAATGGAGATATAAAAGTATTTATCAGCAATCCTCTGCTATGTAAAAATCAGAGAAACCCTCGTACAGTTCAGTATGAGAGGGTAATGATCTCGTGGATATTTCAGTAGTTGGTGATTAGAAAACCAGTGGAGATAACTACTTCTTCGAAAGCGAAGGTAGTAGTATCAACGAGGCATCGACTTGTTAGATGGAACAGTGAGGATGATTTGCTTCCGATATCTAGGTAAATGTGCTGTGTACTTCTCATGTCTACAAGGAAAGACCAAATTCAAAGGCTTCTCCTAGCTGTTCCCATCCCATCTGAAATTTCCCTACTATATAAGCCTTTATAAATATCGAATTCTACTCCTTTGTCAATTAGAGACAATGGAGACGTAAATGCGCACTCTGCTCTTCGAGACAATTATCCATAATGCAGTTAGACAAAGATACAATTTAGTCCAAATGGAATAACTTTTCATTACATAAAATGGTTGAGTATATAATAGAAGTGTATCAGTTGTATAAAATCGAGTATTCTAAACTCTTAATTTCTAGAGAGATAGTACTATTCCATTCTTAGTTGTCCAGAGTTCAATAGCAGTGAGAGACAGTTATTGCTCAAAATGGCAGCATTATCTGCGCAGTGCCGTACATTTCTTCGCATTCTAGTAAAGACCGTTTAGAATAAAAGTTAGGGGGAAACCAATTGTTGTTGTTGGCCCAAAAATGAGTGTCCACTAGAATAATCACATACCGTATTGTCTAATATCGAGTGTAAACAGTATTGACCAGCTGTCATCCTCCGCCGATGAACCTCGGCTATCTTACCTATGGTCGAAAAAGGTCCACCTTATCTACTTTACGCGCGTATCTCTGGTATTGAAAAAATGAGTGGGCTATTTGACATCGTGTGTTATGGCCATGCTTATTCACCACCAGGTTTCTTCATCTAGGTGACAATAGAGTATAATTCAATAAGCATCTAGTGTTGATTCATGCCTTTGAGTTGTTACCTACAAGGGCCTGTAGCCCCTTAAGCGTCTCATAACTACTACATGAGGTGGCTGAAGACCCTTTTTGTCCAATCTTACTGACGACAAAGTTGAGACATACCCTTATGTGTAGAGATTTTGTGTCCTGACCGTGGGACACAGATATTCACATCTGTGACCCATAATGCCAACTTCACTTACCGGGAACTTCTGGGAGTGAAAGTCCGTCTCTAACTAGCAACATGTAGCCGGGACTATCATCCCAGCTGTAAGGTGGGAATATTGAGCTGCCCCAGCTAAGTTCAAGTTTTCTCATATCCATATTTTAAGTAAATAGTCGTTGGGCTTTTGCCGCATTAAACCTAAGTGTGGAAACGTCGTTGTACCTACCCCTGTGCTTTGTTTTCCATGATGAGGAATGTTCCCAGTGACTCTATTGTATGTAGTTTTTCCCACGCTTTTCTGTAACTCATCTATTATTATGACTGCCAGAGGTATCACATTGCGCCATGCCATTACAGGTATACTTATTGAAATAATGATAAGGGTGAATGTCTGATGATCTAGATGTCTTCTTATCAGTTATTCTCATGATCCTTAGATTTCCCTAACTTGAGGAGACCTCTGGACATAGTTTTCTACAAAAGAAACTGTAACGTGACACAATGCCAAAATAGCGCCTTGATAAATGTGAGCAGAGTGGTGAATGACGTATTTTCACCTGGGCTTGATGAGGTCTCTATGGGGAGACCTAATTTAACCAATTAAAAATGATCCAGCCTTGGCCTTGGAGCATACGACTTGTAGGCCAACGCCCACGTCCCATGAACCTTTTGAGTTTCTTGACGGCGACAAACCAGGCGTCGAGTGGGTCTGAACGACGTGTATTGTTGGTCGATGTGAGGATTCCTTGTACCGTGACCATAAAAGGCGCCAATTGATAGGAAGCTACAGAACAGGGAATTGGATTGATTTTAATATTTGAATTTTTTTTTAAGAGGTACAGGGAGATTTTTATCTTCGAGACGAGAACATGTCTGCCTGCGGTGGTTGGCAGGTGGCGTTCTAGATGGAGAATGCTAACTGAGTAAGTCCTCATGAAGGACAAACTTGTTATGTGTAGAGAGAACGATGTGGGCACGAGTTACAGGGCTTGCGAGCCCGTCCGAGAGTACTCGTGTGCTTGAGGAGTAAGGTGCTTAGTCTGTGGGACCTGTGGCTTAGGGTTTTCCTGTAGTGAAAACTGGTCCTCTGGTACTGATAATGTAATTTATATTTTCTGTTTCGGCCAAGCTAAATTTTATATCCCTGTCTCACAGCCCTTTCATACATACGCTATAACGTCTCATTGTTATCTAAACCGACAATAATACGATTCTTTGGCTGTAATCCCAAATAGATATAATGGTTACAAAGAGACTTGAATAATATAACTTGGTTTGTACGTACTGAGTTAAGAAATATTCACTGGCCGGGTCACGCGGGGGCCGTTATTTAATATCTTTTTTTTTCTTGATATTTTATTATAGTTTGCACATATGGATTGTAAGAATGGCGAGGCATATGTTAAGTTGAGTAGTGTAGAGTGTTAAATGAGAGTGTCCCGTGTGTGGTCAGCCACTTGACCTGTCAGTTTACCTACCTCTTCCACCGCTACCGTGCATAAAACATGCTCACGCCTAACCACGATGGTGTCCGGCCTTGCCTCTCCCCTGTACCGAACATAATACCCTTACTCCCATATCCCCGGGCATTTAGAGTCTTCTATACTATTCAAGGTCATTACGGCATCCCCTACATAGACAATAGCAAGTAATAGAGGCAGAGGCATTAAAATTATTCTGTAAAAGCATTAACGATAAGTGCAATTATATTAGAATTTCAGTGGTAAACATTATTGTAAACAAATAACCAATTAATCATATAGGAAATTAGAGGGTATTTATCTAAAGACAGTGTCATCAGTGTTGATTGTTCCATGTTACCTGGGGTTACTGTGTCGATTCAGTAAGCGAAGAGGTATTCTAGTTGTAGCGTGGCCAATGAAGCAAGTTTGCGAGAGGTCATCTAGTGTTATCGAAGGCGATTTATGAGATACAGTTATTTCAAGAATCATTATTAAATATATGTTATGTTGTGTTTGAGTTTAAGTAGTGTTTTTTAAAGAAGGAGACTTGAAATGTTAAAACAGTTGTTGTTCTTTATGATTCACAGGTAATTGTAATTACCAGATTTTTGGGCCTTTTATGTTGCACTGAGTTTTTGCCTAGCGTGTAGAGATGGACACGAAGGAACATCAAAGAGATGATCTGTGGCCTTGTGTTATGGTGATGTGTATTTCTGTTGAGGTTGGTAAGGAGACGTTTGAGGGGGAGGGTTTATATCCGAGTTAAGTGTTCTGTTTATGTAGTATGGTACAATCAGGCCGGATTACCGCATAGGCAAACTAGGCATTTGCCTAGGGCCCCCCGCCGCCATTATGGGGCCCTGGCGGTCCATGGGGTATCAGGAGGGCTCATCCAGACTGCGCACCTCTTAGTGGGCAAGTGCAAAGGGGACCCTACCTAAAAAGTTCAAGTGTTGGAGAGTAAAATTCTAATTTTAAGAAATAATAAAATCAAAATAAATAATGAAATGTAAGAATAAGATAAAAAAGTAAATAAACCTAAACCATAGATGGCAAACAGACTCAACATGCCTTGCTATACATCAGAAACAGGCTGTGTTTTTCCCTTCCGCTGCTAATGTTGAGTTATGGGGAGAGTTCATCCCGAATTAATTCCTGTGGTAATTACATGTAAGTCTAGCCTTGTGACATGAAGTTGACAGAATTAAAACTGAGAATTTGTTGTTGATAGACATTGTATGTGTATTGGATAAAAGTTTGTTTTACCCCGCCTTAAATGTTAAGGGAGGTACCCTGATATGGCTACTTGTACCCAGTAAAGGACGCATGGACCAGTAAAGACGCAATGGACCAGTAAAGACGCATTTTAGGTAAAAATACTATATAGAAAAACAAAAACGGCAAACTGACTTCTCGTTCATAGGTTTTAAAAACACTTTGTCCTGTCTTTAAGTCTTTAATCATTTCAATAATAACAGATCTCAATTGATGATTTTCTACATCACTTGTATTCCGTCGCAAATGCATAAGTATTTTCAAGTGCGACGGAAAAAAGTGATTAGAACATCAATTAATATGCTAACATATTTTATTTTATTATTTTCCCCAGAAACACATAAGCCAGCGTCAGAAAATCGTTTGGTTGGGTGAGACTGATAAACTGTCCCTGCATTCTTAATTCTCATGTCTGACTTATCTATGGTGGTAGGCATATATCAAAGCAAAATAATAATGATTAGTTTAGTTAGGAAAATGGAATATAAATACCATTGTGCCTGGTTTTGCTTGGACTCAGTATGATTTCAGTTTAAGTAAACATTGGAGATCAAGGAGGATGAATTAGTAAAATATTCGTAGCCCACATCAATAACCTAATCTATGTTAAAAGTGTCTGTAATATGACTCCCTTTCTGGTAACGTTTTGAATTATTAGATGACGCGCTCAGATGGCAGGTCCATAGGAAAAAGGTGCTACAAGGGTCCAATATCCCAAATTGACAGAACATCTTGTATTTTAATAATGAGAATTACAAAAAGAAGTAAAATATTGATAATGAATAAATTTTGTAATTTTATGCCATGATTAGCAGACCAGAGTATACATCCTCATTATTGTGGGCATCGTCA
Organism: Cherax quadricarinatus; assembly: GCF_026875155.1. Lineage (NCBI taxonomy): Eukaryota > Metazoa > Arthropoda > Malacostraca > Decapoda > Parastacidae > Cherax > Cherax quadricarinatus. The sequence continues at coordinate 41,484,172 of NC_069400.1, forward strand.
GTGAGAACTGGTGATGTTTGGACGAGAATTCTAATGCGGCGAGTAGGGTCACAGAGAAAAGAAAGAAAGAAAATTCAAGAAGAAGCAAAAAAGAAAGATGTAGGAAGCAGCAGAAAGATTCACTAGACATGCTCACGAAAAAACCTTCTGATGATATCAGTACAGTTTTGAATCTTCAGATAACGTTCAGTTATCAAACAGGAAGCCCTCCCTCCATTACTTCTAGCCAGCAATCTACTTCTTTCGTGTTCTCCTCCTCAATGTCTCAAATTGACAGTTTCATCCACGAAGGAATTCTGTCCCTATAAAAGTATCCTAGGCCGTAATGGCTCAAATATAATCCCAGATTTCTGTCTACGTAATGCTTTCATTGCAGAAAACTCTTCAGTCAATAATCTGTCTAGAGAAACGATTGACTATTAGGTATAATCAGCAAGGATATTATGATGAGGGAAGTCGTCTGTTCTGGTTTAAAGTCATCTATGCTATAATAGGAAAACTTGCAAATTCCAGAAACTGTGTAAAAAGATCATGGATGAGTATTACTCTGAAAGCTCCAGAAAAGGTGTAACTGTAGTCAGAAGAGCATGCAAGCTATTTTCTACCAAAGAAATGACCTTGACACAGGGAGTTTCAATGAGAACTGGAAATAATATTTCCAAAACGTTTCGAAGGGAACCTGAATAACAGCACCACTCTCAGGAGCTGTCATTTTAGCCAGCTTTTATTTCGGTTCACAGAAACTATGAAGGCTTCATTTGATTCTCATTTTGGAAAATCAAACTGAGAAAGAGCTGCTACCTTATTGGAGAATAAGTTCTAGAAAGAGTTGTTTGCCTTGTTGTTAAAAAAGTTCTTAGCTCTAAGGAGGACTTCTGCATTTCTCCGTATGAGAAAATGAGGTATTGTGATTTCGGAAAACAAAGGCAATTTTCCTAGGGATCATAGAACTGTTAGCACAATTCGATCCATCATAGCAAATCATTGTGTCACGCCTTGTGAGATGCAGGAAGAGGCCACGTAGTATCATACATTTCAACTACTAAATGCAATGAATTTAAATTGAACTGATGACTAAGAATGTCCTCAGTAACATCATAGCAGCTGTAGAAAACTGCAAAACACTTTGCAATAAGTGTTGATTCAACACCAGATATTTCACATATACAGATCAATTGACATTCATTGTTCGCTTTGTCGACTCCAGTGTAAGCCTGTAGAGTGCTTTGTAAGATTCATTTCCTCTTTCAGGGACCAGGCCATGATGGGAAACAATGATGAATGTAGTACTGGATACTCTGCTTTTAACATGACTCTTTAGGTTAGATTTAGTGTTCCGACAAAATTTGTCATTACTTCAAGGATTGGAATGGTCATTGTTTACTGTACAGATTTGTGTATTTCAGAAGTAATATGTTAATTGGAAAGTACATGTATTATGCAGAATTTTTCACCACTGTTTTCACTACGTAATTTGTCGTTTACTTTTATGTACTATGTATGTCTTTTAAATAAAATATATATAAAAAAAGAATATAATAGGTACATGATGTCACTACTTTAATAGCCTAATCTAGTAATACTATGCTGTCTTGAGTCTATTCTCTTTAAAATGCATGATGTAACAAGATAGTTATAATGGCTGTTGGTAAATGGTTTTGGTTGTCTTGATGTACTTTCCCTATTAAATTTAATCTAAATAGCCAGAATGTATTTAATTAGACCTTAAACAGGCTCACACCGACCCCCCCCCCACCCCTAAGCTGGAAGGGGTCGCTTCGCTTACCCGTAACTCAAAGGGACCCCGCCAATCTGAATAGCCTAGGGCCCGGAGATTTCTTAATCCGGCCCTGGGTACAATAATAAGTATGGATGTTTTGTACGGTGAGTAGGTTTAGAGTTTTGAATATTGGTGGAGTGTGCTGCCTGTAGTAGGAATTTGTCATCATTCTGACTGCAGCCCTTTGTTGAGTAATTAATGGTCTGAGATGGTTTATTGTTGTTGAGCCCCATGCACAAATTCCATAGGTGAGATAGGGGTAAATAAATGAGTGATATAGGGCAGGAGGGTGACTGTGGAACATAGTACCGTATCTTCGATAGTATGCCTACGGTCTTGGAAATTTCTTGGAAATTTGTTGTACATGGTTTGAAATCTGAGTCTATTATCAAGGTGGATTCCTAAGATTTTTTCCCTCTGTGAGCTTTGTGATAGATGATCCATTTATCATCATGTTAAGAGGGACATCTGTAGCTCTGTTACCAAACTGAATGAAGTAGGTTTGTCAATGTTGAGAGTAAGTTTGTTAGTCATCATCCAGGTAGATATTTTCTGTAATTCGGTATATAATGTCTCTTAATAAATGATAAACTGCCAGTATTCCGGGAGTAAATGATCAACTGATCAGGACTTCAGGTCAGAACTGTCAAACAGGGACAATCCAGGTCAAATGGATGCTGGGTAAGCCTACATTTAGGTGAAGTATGTTTTACTAATTGTGAGGCTGGCTGGCCGGCTGGCCGGCTGACAGGCAGCCCGGCTGGCAGACAGGCTGGCTGGCAGCCTGGCTGGTAGCCTGGCTGGTAGCCTGGCTGTGGCTGGCTGGTAGCCTGGCTAACTGGCTGGTAGCGCGGCTCTGGCTGGCTGGCAGCCTGGCTGTGGTTGGCTGGCTGGCAGCCTGGCTGTGGTTGGCTGGCTGGCAGCCTGGCTGTGGATGGCTGGCTGGCAGCCTGGCTGTGGCTGCTGGTAGCCTGCCTGTGGCTGGCTGGCAGCCTGGCTGTGGCTGGCTGGCTGGCTGGCAGCCTGGCTGTGGCTGACTGGCTGGCTGGCAGCTTGGCTGTGGCTGGCTGGCTGGCTGGCTGGCTGGCTGTGGCTGGCTGGCTGGCTGGCTGGCTGTGCCTGGCTGGCTGGCTGGCTGGCTGTGGCTGACTGGCTGGCTGGCAGCTTGGCTGTGGCTGGCTGGCTGGCTGGCTGGCTGTGGCTGGCTGGCAGGCTGGCTGGCTGGCTGTGGCTGGCCAGGCTGGCTGGCCGTGTCCGGACAGGTTGATCATCAACGCGCGGCTCTTGGAAAACAACAAACAGACGATATTGCAATATAAATTCTCCAGCTTTTGTTTAACTTGGGATAAGTTAGCAGCTCATTTTATATTATGGAGACAATGTAATATAGCAGTGAAAGACGCTATAATAAGAAGATATTATAGCTGATTCAGGCAAGAAATAGTGAGAGCCTTCCCATGACACAAGGGCATTAAGTACAGCAGTAGCATGTGTCAGTGACAACAAGAGAAGATTTGCTGTCGATTTTTTAACGTTTTTCCATTCTCAGTTTGTATTTTAGCTCTCCAGTTTTTGAGGAACACAAGCCAAGAGGACTGTAGTGAATATTGTGTATGTACTGATAAGTTTGAGAGTGTTGTGAAGGATATAGAAGGTATTGAAGAAGACGCCGAGGACTGATGACCTGGACGGAAGGTTCTGGCTAGACTCCTCACTGTAACTCTATGTTGCTCCTCTGACCACTTCCTTCACCATGTAGACCTGACCTTACCGCGGAAGATGGTCAAGAGGAAGCGGACTCTCAGTAGTAAAGAGAATTAGTGATAGCAGTAACCAACTTAGGTAAGAATTTATAAAAATATTAAGAGTAGTGTCCCCGCCATCTTTGTTTAGCTCAGCAGGTCTGTGTTTCAAACTTGTCTCTGTATGGGCCTATTTTCTGCCTCTCACCGACTAACTGCATTTCTGGAGGTGCGATGACCATACATGATGTTTGTGACATGCAAATAAACGAAATGTTAAGGTGAAAATGAAGCAAATTTGGGTGCTAGATGATGGTTGCCCAAGACGGTGAGATACAACATGGCTGCTCCAGGGCGGGACGAGCTTTATACTATTTATTCCTAATTGCTTTACAAATTAACATTACTTACGAGAAAGATGCAGCCAGCTTAATAGATAAGTTGAAGATCCTTTCAGTTCCATTTAGTAATTATGAAGGAAGGGAGGAATGGAGTGAGAGTAGCAGAGGTTGGAGTAGTCTTCCTCACCTGTACAAACTACCACATCTGTCATATTTATATAACATTCATTAATACAATTTGTAACGTAGAATGCCCAGGTTGTGTGTGTCACCAGATAGGTAAATGGTGAGACTTCATTTGTGCTAAAATGTTGCAACATTTACAAATAAGTGTTCAGAGTACCTTGAGTGAGTGTTCATTAGCTGCCTTTAGCACTCCACAAAATATATATTATATAGCAGTTGTTACACTTTCTTAGAAGTTTGGTTAGCTATCATTGATTGTGTTTGGTGTTGGGTCTAATAATTCGTACCATATCATTAGATACGTATTAGAATTTGATGTTTCTAAGGTACATTACCAAATGATAGTTTAAGTATGACAGTAAATATAAATTTGGGTTGGATTGTCCTGTGGTTACCTTGTTATGTTATTCATGTAATACAGAATAGATATGAATAGATGGGAAGCATATAGAGAAGAATGTCATATTTAATGCCCTGTACTATAATATTTTTCCAGAACTACTGTCTCAGCCAGCATTTTCAAAACTACCATTAAAAACACATTCTCTCCCTAACATATCCCAGTATTGGCTAAGTATACGAAAACAACATATCATATTCTCGTGTCATGAATGTATGTAAAACAATGTAATTTCATTCTCAACATTTGTAATCTTCCCAGACATAAATCGTTGATTGTGTCTTCTTCATGTTAATATGCTATAATCCTCATCACCTGTAATCATAATCAAACCTCTAATTCCTTAAGCAGTTAAACTTGATAAAAGCCATAGAACATGAACTAATAGGATAATCAATTCTCTTCTATTCATTGTAACTTCTAAATTTATCCTTAAACTCACCTGAGAGACTGTATGTATAAAATTACTCAAATTGTCATTGTCTTATTAATCTTAAGTTAGTCTTAAGTTTGCCTGAAATACTCTGCATATTAAAGGGCTTTCTACATGCACACCCAAATGTCATTCACCTTTATACATACATTATATCATGCTGAAATAAGTTATTATTATTATTATAATAGTTATTATTATTATAGTAATACTTAGTCAAATAGCCCTAAGAAAGAAAGAATACTGTCAATTTTTTTGTTCCTATAGATCAGAGGTGGCCAAACTTTCACATTCCATGCGCCAATTTTTTCACGCCTAGTTCAGGTGCACCATACAAGATTTGTATCCATATTCAATTCTTTAAAAATATGTTAATATGGACGTAGCATTTTTACATAAAACAATTTAATATAAAGACAAGATAAACATTGCTTACTTGAGACTTTTGAGTCTGCTTTAATTTTGCCAAACATGTAATGTTTGGAGTTAAATTAGTTGCTGAGAGCAGCAGAGGATTCTTCAAATTTGAATCAGTCAGTCGCGACCTCAGTTTGTTTTTAATCAGTTTCATGGCTGAAAATGCTTGTTCGCATTCTTAGTTCTGGAAAACGTTCACAGGGTAATAATCGCCAAAAATTATGTCAGAAGCATTTGGGACTGAGGGAAGCTTATCAAATTTAATTTTCAACAATGAATTTGTTTTCAAATTAATAGGGTTCATTTGTATGTTACTAGGCATCTTCAGGATTTTTTGTTCACTAGGTGAAAATGGGTTTATAAATGCGAATATGCAGGCTTCCTCTTTAGCAAAATCACCTAAATGACTTTGAAATGACTCTTGCAATAATCTGATTTTTTCATTATGTTCCATAAACTTGCCTTTATCTTCAGTACATTCACTCTTTTTCTTTAACCCCTTGACTGTCGCAACCCCCAATCCTGGGGTTTGTCTCCTTGTGTGAAAAATTTTAAAAAAAAAAAAAATAATTTTTTCCTATGAAATGATAGAAAATCGTTTCCTGATTGTAATGCACCAAAAAAATAAAATTTTGGGTGGAAAACGGGACAAAATTTACGCTCTCGCGAAGTTAGCAACCTTGGCAATATTTAAAATCGGTGATTTCGCCCAATTTGAGCCCTATTTTCGGCTAATTCCATTGTTCCAGTCAACCAAACTCGTAGCTATTTCTTTAGGACTACATTTTTTCTATTGATTGAGTACAAGAAACTGCCCATTTACCGATTTCAATGACCCAATAACGTGGTCAGAAATTTGCAATTTGGCCAATTTCATGAAAATTAAAAAATATGACAATTTCAAAACAAGGTCCAGAATGAACAATGCAGACATTCCTGGCTCTAAAATAACATTTACTTTGTTCATGAGTCGTGCCTCCAGGCCACTCTGATATTACTCTTGCTTTGTATTTTGAATTTTTATTCAAACAAAAAATAGAAGATTTACTGTTATGCAGACTACTGCAATATTGTAATAATTGTACAAATAATATCAACCCATTCATGGCTGCATATTAGAACGGCTAGTTGGACATTTATTGGACAACGACATAATTTGTTTACTTTTGAACATCGGCAAAAATCAAACATTTTCCCTTACTTGGAGCTCCATTTCCAGGTTCTTTTTATAGTAAAACCAATCAAAATCACTTCTATTTCTATAATATGTTTTCCATTCTATCAAGTGAGACCAAGAAAACGAGAATACAACCATAAATACTATACGAAAATAGACCACAAAGTCAGCATTTTAATTAAAAAAAACACTTAATTTTTTTTTTCTCATTGTGCACTGCGTGCTCCAGGATTTTTTTTATATGGTGCACACTGACCACACAGACCCATCTCTCACATGTGGGCCTACCAGCTTTCTCCTGCTTGATTTGAAGCCTCTAGAATTTATGAGTATATATATGTCAAACATGGTACCTCGTAAGACGTATATATACGACCAAAACAGTCAAAGTGTTAAAGGTGGAAACTTGCTCAGATCCTCATATTAATTTCATCTTGAATGCACTGATATTTACTAAGCTAGGAAACAATTTGTTCTTGCCCTGCAGTTTCAAATTTGGATCATTGAGATGGCTGGTAACAAATGGCAGTGTGGGTGTTCACTGCAATTTGTTCCTTGTCTTACTCTGAATATTTTTTTACTAAACAAATTAATGTCAGACATAACATTCACTAAAGGATTTTTACAAAATAATAAAATCACTAAACATGATAGCTAAGTTTTAGATTTAGTCTTGGTAGCTACAGTGGAACCCCGAGTTTCATCCATAATCCGTTTGAGAAGCTTGGCCTAAACTCAAAGCGGCCGAAAGTCAAAGCAATATTTCCCATAAGAAATAATGTGAATCCAATTAATCTTTTCCAGACCCACAAAAACATTCACAAAAAATACATTTTTTAAAGAATAACTAATTTTACATACACAAAACAATTATAAATACAGTGTAACCCAGAGTTTCGTCCTTAACCCTTTGAGGGTTTCGGCCGTACTAGTACGGCTTACGACCCAGGGTTTTTGACGTACTAAATACGCCTAAATTCTAGCGCCCTCAGATCTAGCGGGGGAGAAAGCTGGTAGGCATACATTGAAAAAATTTGGGTCTATGTGGTCAGTGTGCGAGATAAAAGAAATCGCAGCACACAGGCAAATGAGAAAAAAAAATTTTACCGTGTTTTTAAAATAAAACAGCGATTTTGCACTGTTTTTCGTAGGTATTTATTTTGTTTCTAGTTTTTTGGGTCTCTTTTATAGAATGGAGTCGGGAGACAAAGAACTTTGTCCTTGGAGGCAAGGGGGAATGTATGAGAGATAGTTTTCCAAACGCTCTTGTATGGGTGTGAAGCAGGGGTGATAAATGTTGCGCAGGGGAAGGCGGGGGGCAGTGGGATGTATGTCTGGGCAATGTGTGGTGGAAATAATGCGGGAAAATTCGTATTTTGGAATTTGGAGGAGGTGCGGGATTCCAAAAACGTTGCCCAGGGGGCTGGGGAAGGGTTGTTGAGGTGGTTCGGAATGTAGAGAGAATGGAGCAAAAAAGAGTGATTTCAAGATTTGTATCAGCTGTAGGGGAAAGGGAAGGCGGGGTAGGGGTGGGCCTAGGAAAGGTTTGGGAGGGGGGGGGTAAAGGAGGTTTTGTGTGCGGGGGCTTGGCTTCCGAGCATGCGTGAGGTGTTTGATGGAGGAGGGAACAAATGGTTTTTAACCCTTGACGTGCGTTGGAGGGGAGAAAAGTAACTTTATAAGGGGTTCAGGGAAACCCGGCGCCGGATTTGAGCCCTGGAGATGGGAAGACAGTCCCTGCATTGAAGGAGGGGTTTTTAATTTTTGCATTTAAAAAAAATGTAGTGTAAAGCCCCCTTTCTGGCAAACAGTGATGGAGTGAAAGGGGTAAAAAGTTTTTCTTTTTCGGGCCACCCGCCTTGGGGGAAATCGGCCAGTGTGTTAATAAAAAATAATAAAAAATTTTTTGACTGGTTTTACAAAGAAAAAACCCTTTAAATTGGCTCAAAAAAGCGAAATATTTAATTTTTACCCGTTCAAAAATAAACAAACATGCAAGCGCCATACCGTCAACTAGTGGGTTTAAAATTCTTTCCCAAATGCGCTGATGTTATTTACACCTTTTCCCTACACTAAGGGCAGCAGTCTGCATAACAGTAAATCTTCATTTTTGTAAGAAAAAAAATTGAAAGTGGAAAGCCAAAGAAATATAAGCGGGCCTGGGGATGTGACTAACGAACAGAGGAAATGTTTTTAGTGCCAGGAAGGTCTTTTTTTGTTTATTCTGGACCCTATTTGGAAATTGGTATCTTTTGAAATTTGTGTGAAATTGGCAAAATTGCTAAATTCTGACCACTGTATTGGATAGTTGAAATCAGTAAATGGGGGGTTTTTCTTGTACTCATTCAATAGAAAAAAAAATGGAGTTCTGGGAGAAATAGTTATGATTTTGTCAACTAGTACGCTGGATTGGCCGAAAATAGGGCTCAAAGTGGGCAAAATCGTCGATGCGTAAACATCGTCGAGACCGCTAACTTCGCGAGAGCATAATTCCGTAAGTTTTCCATCAAATTTCATACTTTTGGTGTCATTATGATCGGGAAAATATTCTGTCTTTTCATAAGAAAAAATAATTTTTTTTTTTAAATTTGGCCGACCCTGAGAACAAGTCTCAGAGAGGGCCTGTCGACCCTCAAAGGGTTAATCCATTCCAGGAGCTAGGGCTAAAGTTGAAACGTCCAAAAGTCATAGCAATATTTCATACAAGAAATAATGTAAATCCAATCAATCCATTCCAGACCCACAAAAATATTCACATAACACAGATAAGTACATATAGTGCTTAAATTAGTAATACAACAGATAAATTAACATTTAAATAAACATTTAAAATAACATTTACAGTGGACCCCCGGAATACATAATTAATCCGTTCCAGAGAGAGTGGCTTACCCCGAATCTGACTTGCTCTGAATTAATTTTCCCCATAAGAAATAATGGAAATCCAATTAATCCATTTCAGATACCCAAAAATATTAAAAAAAAAAGTTTTCAACATGAAATATACATTTACCTACACAAAAAACAATGATACATGAGGAATAAAACAATAACAACATCACACTTACCTTTGTAGATCAATGGTTCAGAGAACTGACACGTTGATAAATTTGACACATGTGCAACTCTTGGGTATCTTTATTGAGGAAACGTTTTGCCACACAGTGGCTTCATCAGTCCATACAAAGGAGAATCTTGAAGAACAGGAGGAGAATAAAGGAAAACCCAGCCCCTCCGCCTGAGTCGATGTGGCAGTCATCAACTTAAATTTAGAATACGTACGCAGCCCGTAGGGGTGTCAAAAATGTGACACCCTACAATGTGCCCCTCCCTCCTAGGGTTTTATAAGCTTTTCCGCACCTATCCCTTTATTCTATTCAAGTTTGATGGCCCTAAACCAAAATCGCCAGGGTGGGGATGATTCCCCTCTTTCTCCCCCCTGTTTTTTCAAGATTTCCCTCTGTAGGGGACTGTGAACCCAAACGTGGGGGAAAAACGTTTCCCAATAAAGATACCCAAATTTGCACTGTGCAAATTTATCCCCATTTACCTTTATTAAAGACATGGTGTTGAAGGGAAGATGGGGGGGGAAAGGGGGTTTGAGGGTTTAAAATTGTTTGCAAGGGGAATCCCATTCCCTGACTTAAGGAAACCAAGTCGTTATCCTGGAGTTTTCTTCCCTTCTTTGTATTTTAATGTCACTAGACTAGCTTGGGGAGTCCCTGGACCCTGTCGCTCAAAAAAATGTTTTCCCGGAGGTTTTGTTTTGGCTATGTTAGGAAAATTTTGTTGGGGGACAGGGAAACCCAAACAGGACAGGAAAGTATAACACCCAAAATTTAACCCCCCCCTTTCGGCTTGTTTACTAGACTTTTTATCTAATATGAAATAAACATATTTAAAAACCTTGAAACATGATATATCCCCCTAGAACGAAAAAAAAAGATGGCATTAAAAATGTCATGAGTGGTGGTTTGGTTGGGTTTTTTGTTGGGTGTTTCCCCCGGAGAGAGTTCCGGGGGTCAACGCCCCCCCGGCCCCTCCCGTGACCGGCCTCCCGGTGGAAACCGAGCCCCGATCAACCAGGGGTGTTAAATGCTGGCTGCAAGCAAACCAACGTAAAGAGCCACAGCCCGGCTGTTTAGGAAGGGGGTTAAAGGGGCCAAATTTTAAAAATTTAAGGGTTACATAGTGGGGGTGAAGGCGGCCCCCCCGAGGGGGGGATTTTTTGTCAGTAAACCCTATATTTTTTCCCCCAACAATGAAGGATTTAGTTTTTGGCTGCCCTTTTTTTATCGATTAATTTCCCTTTAAATTTTCTTTCTACCTGTTAATGCTAAAACTTTTTCGTTTGGGGGGCACCATAGTTTATTGACTCTTTCTGCTTTATTCCCTACATGTTCAGAATCACTGAAAAGGGCTTTTTCCCCCTCTCTCAGGGCCCCCTACCAAAAAGGTGGCTGGCCTAGAAGCTTTCTTTGGGCCCATGGTGGGTTTTTTAAAAATTTTCAAGCACTAAAAAGAAAGGAAAAATTCAAAATGTATCGTATAAACACATGAGATCGTCCTCATTGGCTGGTAAACAATGGCACACTGGCTGTACATGGAGTGTCGGGGCCGCTCAGACTGTGCAGACATGTTCTGGATGAATGATTTAGACTAAGTTTAGCGATGTTCACCGAGCCATTATTTTGACGAAAAAACGTTATTTATTCCGAAGATTACTTATTCCGAATGTTACTTATTCCGATGATGACTTAATCTGGGGGTCCACTGTACTTACCTTTATTGAAGGCTGTTGCTGGTATCTGGAAGTTAGGGAGGAGGAGTGAGGGAGCACTTATTGTTTGGAAGGGGAATCCCCTTCCATGAAGACTTTAGGTAAGAAATCCTTATCTGGGGTTACTTCCCTTCTTTGTCTTTTAACCCTTTGACTGTTTCGGTTGTATATATACGTCTTACGAACCAGTGTTTTTGACGTATATATAATCATAAATTCTAGCGGCTTCAAATCAAGCAGGAGAAAGCTGGTAGGCCCACATGTGAGAGAATGTGCCTGTGTGGTCAGTGTGCACCATATAAAAAAATCCTGCACCACGCAATGCATAATGAGAAAAAAAACTCCGACCGTTTTTTAATTAAAATGCCGACTTTGTGGTCTATTTTCGTATAGTATTTATGGTTGTATTCTCGTTTTCTTGGTCTCATTTGATAGAATGGTAAACATATTATAGAAACAGAGATGATTTTGGTTGGTTTTACTATGAAAAGGACCTTGAAATGGAGCTCAAAGTAGGGGAAAGGTTTGATTTTTGCCGATGTTCAAATGTATACAAATGATGTCATTTTCCAATAAATGTCCAAGTAGCCATTCTAATATGCAGTTTGAATGGGTTGACATTATTTATACAATTACAGTGGTCCCTCAATAATCGTCCATAATCCGTTCCTGGAAGTGGTACTATTATCGAAATAGACGATTTTCGAATCAATTTTCCCCATAAGAAATAATGTTCCTGACACCCAGAAGTATTAAAACAAAAATTTTTTTTACATGAAATATAGATGTAGTACATAAACAATACAATGGCACATGGTGAACGAAACATTAACCCTTTCAGGGTCTGTCCCGTAGATCTACGGCTTCATGTTGAGTGTCCAAACCATAGATCTATGCCAAAATTCTAGCGCCGTCAAATTTAGCGCGAAAGCGCTCATAGGCCTACATGTGAGAGAATGGGTCTGCGTGGTGGGTGTGCGCCATAAACAAAAAATCTAGGCGCCTGCATAGCATTGTGGGAACGCCGGCTCAGTTGCCCTTGTTCACCATGCCTCGTCGCAAGTCAGCTCTCACTCCCCGGAAAATTGGGACTCTCCTCTTCCTATCTGATAGTTCTGACACTGATGGAAGTGGAAATGAAGACGAATTCTACGGCTTTGATCAGTTAGTGACCGAAAAGAATGACCAGGATATCGATAATAGTGCAGAAAACCCTGTCGATCCTCAACCTTCTACCTCTGGCGTGGGCACTCGTGACTCACGGTCGGTTGTTCCTCAACACGAGAAAACTAATATTTTCGCATGGCCAGGCCTCTGACTTAAGTAATGATGATGATAGTGACGTGGATTGTGATTTTATTGCGCTCGACGATCGTTCGAGTAGTGATAGTGAGGAATCATATTCACCAGTGAAGCGTCGGTATGTTCGCCGCCGCATGCGCTCGGGTAGTGTACCCTATGCTGTGCCCGGGGGACGGAGTACATCCTGGAGTACATCCTGTGGCCCTACACCAGTTTTAGGTAGTGATAGCGAGGATGATGTGGCTACACTTGGCATGGATAGACCACAGGCATCAGTGGATGGTGTTAGTGGTGATGGTAGTGGCACCACCATGCATGACTCACCAGCTCAGGGTGGGACCCACGCTGCTGACTCGTCAGTTCAAGGACAAGGGGAGCGCCCAGCCACCAGCCCACCACAACCACAACCACCCGCACAACCCACCTATGATGTCCAGTATCCACCAGCAAACCGTATGTGGGATTGGCAGCAAAATCCCAATTTGTTCCCAAGCCTCACCACTTTGATGACTCTAAAAGTGGAATTCTACCTACTTGTCCCTTGGAACCAGGGCCCAATGAACTGGAATTCTTTGAATTATTCTTTGACCAGCAATTGATGGAACTATGTCAGGGAAAGTAATAAGTATTTTGAGTACACCATGGCAAATACGATCATATCACCCAGTCAAGACTACACAGGTGGAAAGAGACGAATGTTGCAGAAATGTATTTGCTTTTTGCAACAATAATGCTTATGCCTCATGTCTATAAGCATAATATAAAGCATACTGGCCACAGATGGGCAATTTCTACCCCGGTCTTCAGTGAAATCATACCAGTGAACAGGTTTATCTTACTCTTACGTATGTTGCACTTCTCTGACAAAACCAGGCCTGACAGAAGTGACGGTTATACAAGATTAGAAATGTTTTCATGTATCTCAAACAAAAGTTCAGCATATACTTTTATCTTCAAGAATCTTGTAATTGACGAGTCTTTGATTTTGTTCAAAGGTAGACTGTCATTCAAGCAGTATTTACCAGCAAGAGAAACGCTTTGGTATAAAACTGTTTGTACTCTGTGACTGTGACAGTGGCCTGGTGTTGGATATTGTTGTATACACGGGAAGTAAAACTTTGAAAGATACCAAGATGTATTGGGTATCTCAGGTGACGTAGTGAGAAAACATGATGGCACCTTATTTTGGTAAGGGCATACATTATATACTGAAAAACGGGTACACAGGCCCATTACTCAGTGATTTTCTTTGGGAGTGAACAAGACAGAGGGTGTGTGGCACAGTGCGTTCTAATCGTAAACATATGCCCAGGCTCAACGCAGGTGCTCGTGGTGATGACGTGCAGGTGTTTACTGCCAATGACATCATGGCATTACGGTGGCATGACAAACGAGAGTCACATTGTTAAACAACCATTCCCGTAAGAAATGCAAGACAGTGGCAAAGTTGATCGATTTGACTAATGAACGTATTCAAAAACCAGTGACAGTGATTGATTATACACAAAACATGCGCTTGGTTGACAAATGTGACAGATTGGTTTTGTTGACTGTGTTCGTAAGAGTTACAAGTGGTACATGAAACTTTTCTTCCATCTCATGGACATTTCTATGCTCATTGCATATAATATGTACCAAATAAAGACTGGCAACAGACCACCGTATGGTGAATTTTGTTTGTCTATTGTCAGACAACTCATAATGAAGTACCAGGTAAGAACACCTGCTATACAACAAGGTCCTCGAATTACTCAGGATATACTTAAGCGTTTGAGGAGGGAAGGTGATCATTTCATAATACAGCTTTCTTCAACTCAGAAGAAATTTGCTCAGAAGAGATGCATCGTCTGTGCACAAACAAAACGACGGCAACAAAGACGCAAAGACACTCGGTTTATGTGTGAGGAATGTAAGGTGCCTCTGTGCATGGTGACTTGTTTTAAAGGGAGTTTCCACAAGTCCAGCGTTCTAAAACATGTCCAGTGATTGTAAATATTTTAAATACAGTGGACCCCTGCTTTAACGATCACCTTCGAATGCGAAAATTTTTACAGTGGCCCCCTGCATTAGCGATTTTAATCCGTGCAAGAGGGCTGATTTTTATGCGAAATGATCGGTATGCGAATAAAATTTTCCCCATAAGAAATAATGGAAATCAAATTAATCCGTGCAAGACACCCAAAAGTATGAAAAAAAAAATTTTTACCACATAAAATTTATACATTTTCCTACACACAAAGAGAAGGATAGATGCACAATAGTAGAGTAGTACATCCCACAATATTTATGTGCATGTACTACTCTCTAAATTGAAGAATAAATGACACTTACCTTTATTGAAGATGCAGAAATGACTGATGAGACACTTGTCTGGGAGTGCCTTTTCCTCCTGAGTACTGTAGGTCCTGTTTGGCATTTTTTCTTCCAGAACAGGCCTTATCACACGGGTGTATGCCACTACGATTCTTAAAATCTCTCAAACCAACCTTTGCTGGCTTTAAATTCACCAATATGGCACTAGTTCCAGTCTTTTTTTCCCTTTTTCACCTGGGTGTTAGTCGACTGGTGGGGGTTTGGGCATCCTGGGAGACAAGATTAAGGACCCCAATGGAAATAAGTTAGACAGTCTTCGATGACACTGACTTTTTTGGGGTTATCCTGGGTGGAAAATCCTCTGGGGTTAATTGTTTCTGGGTATTCTCAATAAGCCACACCAACAAACGGTGCTACAGCAGCACAGCAGCAACTGACAGTGATACAGCAGCAGCAGACGATGTACAGCAGCAGCAGACGGTACTACAGCAGCAGCAGCAGCAGCTGACGGTGGTAAAACCCAGCAGCAGCAGCTGTACCCCCAAATAGTAGCGTTTGGTTGATTGGGGTTTATTATACAACCTGGCCAGCTCGGAGAACACGCACTCCACTTTCATACTTATCAATGATCTTTTCTTCATCTCTATAGTAATTCTCACCCTTATTGCTGTAGGGTTGGCACTAGAAGCTTTCTTGGGGCCCATGGTCACTTATTTTCCAGAAAAAATCACCAAAAATACTGTAATAATACGAAATGTTCCGATTGTTTGCTTGGATGTTACCGCGGAGGCTGGCTGGTAAACAATGCCACCGGCGGCACATGTGAGGCTGGCTAAGGGCGCACATTGGACGCATCTCGGACGAAGAGCGGTGAGCGGGTTTTTTGGGCGGTATGCGAGGCAAATTTTTGCGATAAAAGCGAGCGGTATGCGGATTGAACGGTATGCGATACGTACGGTATGCGGGGGTCCACTGTAGTGGAAACTATCGAATTAACCCTAAATGACTCTTACAGGAACCAGGAGAGGCAGGAGGAGCTTAAAGCTATTAGTGAAATTGAAAAAAATTCAAAATATTTCTTTTAAATATGCCAAAAACAAGGAAAATTTACCACATCTAGTATCGGGCCCTTACTCAGACAGGATGGGACTTCCCACAGATGACAACAAGGAAATGAGTGAAATTTTGGAAATCCCAGTACGACTCTGTGTTTAGTGAACCACTAATCGGCCCTGAGGATCGACGACCCAAATGATTTCTTCATGAATGAGCCTCAAACTCCATAAATGTATCCAGATTTCCGACATTCCTAACTCCGAAGATTTCGAAAAAGCCATTGACAACATGCCTATGCACTCACCCCTGGCCCAGACTCGTGGAACTCTGTTTTCATTAAAAACTGCAAGAAACCCCTCTGCGGTCCCCTAAGTACACTATGGAGGAGGAGTTTGGAGTGGGTGAAATTCCACAGTCACTTAAAACAACGTATATAGTCCCACTCCTAAAGGTGGCAGCAAAGCATTAGCTAAGAACTATAGACCAATAGCTCTGACGTCCCACATCTAAAAATCTTTGAAAGAGTGCTAAGAAGCAGGATTGCAAAAACACCTGGATTCCCAAAATCTGCACAAAACCAGGGCAACATGGGTCAGGGCAGGTCGCTCCTGCCTTCACAACTACTGGATCACTATGACATGGCCTTGGATGAACTGGAAGAAAATCAGAATGGGAGATGTAATATACACAGACTGCAAAAGCATTTGACAAATGCGATCATGGCGTAATAGCCCATAAAATACGTGCTAAAGGAATAACTGGGAAAGTGGGGGGATGGATCTTCAACTTCCTAACAAAATCGAACACAAGAGTAGTGGTCAACAGAGTTAAATCGGAGGCTGCCATAGTGAAGAGCTCTGTTCCACAAGGCACAGTACTCGCCCCATCTTATTCCTTATCCTCATATTTAGACATAAACAGAGATATACACCACAGCACCGTATCACCTTTGCGGATGATTACTAGGATTTTGCATGAGGCTGTCATCTGCTGAGGACGCAGTTAACCTCCAAAAAGATATAAACAAAGTTTTCCAGTGGGGAACGGTAAACAAATGATGTTCAATGAGGACAAATTCCAACTACGTACTCCGTTATGGAAAACTGGAGGAGATAATAAATAGAACAGAGTATACTACTGACTCCGGCCATACAATAGAGCGGAAAAATAATGTAAGGGACCTGGGAGTAGTAATGTCGAGGATCTCACTTTCAAGGATCACAACAGTGCCACGATCGCACTGCAAAGAAAATAAGGATGGATAATGAGAACTTTCAAAACGAGAGAAAGCCAAGCCATGATGATCCTTTTCAAATCACTTGTTCTCTCTAGGCTGGGAATACTGCTGTACATTTAACATCTCCATTCAAAGCAGGTGAAATCGCAGATCTAGGGGAGTGTACAGAGATTCTTTACTGCACGTATAAGTTCTGTCAAGCACCTTAACTACTGGGAACGCTTGGAAGCACTTGACTTGTACTCGTTGGAACGCAGGAGGGAGAGATATATCATAATCTACACCCTTTGGGAAAAAATTGGAAGGAAAGGGCCCAAATCTGCACACAGAAATCACTCCCTACAAAGTAAAAGAAATGGGCAGGCGATGCAAAATGCCCCAATAAAAAGGGAGGGGCGCCATTCGTACACTAAGGGAAAACACCATTTAAATGTCCCGGGGCCCAAAACTGTTTTAACAGCCTCCCATCAAGCATTAGGGGAATTACCAATAAACCCCTGGGTGCCCTTTAAGAGAGAGCTGGACAAAATACCTAAAGTCAGTGCTGGATCTCCGGGCTGTGGCTCGTACATTGGACTGCGTGGGCCAGCAGTAACAGCCTAGTTGATCAGGCCCTGATCCATCGGGAGGCCTGGTCATGGACCGGGCCGCGAGGGCGTTGATCCCCGGAATTACCCTCCAGGTAACCCCCCAGGTATGTAAGTGCGTTTTTACATGTATGTTTGGGGGTCTGAAATGGGCTAATCTACTTCACAATATTCCTTAGGGAACAAATTCGGTCAGTACTGGCACCTGAACATACTTCTGGAGTGAAAAAATATCGTTAACTGGGGGTCCACTGTATATGATAGAACATTAGTATTATACAAGATTTGTGCATGTTTTTTTGTAATAAAAAAACAGTGGTAAACAATAATATGATAAAAACTTTAGTGCGGTTATTGTGTTCAATACAGTGAGTTTATTATAATACATTATATACAGTATTGGTCTCTCAGGCCCCAAATGTTAGTAGGAATAGAAAAAAATTGGAAAAGAAAAGAAAAAACTTTAAAAACCGCTAAATAATGTAATGCGCATATGTGGAATTCGTCGATGTTGCCGCCACCACATCATTTTTGACAAACTTCTTGGCACTGTATCTCGGTAAGTACTGATCAAATTTTTTTTTTGTCTTATTACCTTCACAAAAATATGCTCTTTAATTCTGTAAGATTTTTTTTTTTTTTTTTTTTTTTTTTTTTTTTTTTCAAAATTTCTTGGACACTGGAGCACCACTGTCAGATTTTGGCCTTGGACCCTGAAGGGGTTAACAGAATAACACTTACCTTTATTGGCGATTCTTCTTAGTGTATGGAAGACTGGAGAAGGAGACAGATTGGATTATTTACTGTTTGGAAGGGGAATCCCCTTCCATCAACACCTCTGGTATCAATTGCTTTTCTGGGGTTACTTTTTCTTCTCTGTTTCTTAATGCCCCTAGGACCATCTTGAGAGCCACTGGAGTCCTTGTCTCGCAAAAAAAACTGTCCAGAGAGCTCTGTTTCTGGCGTCTCTTTAAAACTTCCCCAAAATGGGCCAAGACTCTGTCACTGTACAAATTGCCGATATGGCTTGCAGGGTCCTTTCTCAGGGTCATGTTTCTCCATAAATCTTTTCCCTCCTACCCACATTTCAAAAATCTCCTTAATTTCTGAAGAAGGCACCTTTTTTCCATCTCTCTTCCTCCTCCTCTGCAGCAAGATTCTGAGCTGCAATCTGTTTCGTTCCTGCTGAGCTCTTGCAGCTCCTCAGTGGTTAGCTCTTCGTTGTGGTCCTCCCCAACTCTTCCCCCATCCTCCAAACTCACATCCCAACCCCATGGAACACCCCAGTGCGACAATCAGGGTTCACAACTGACATAGGCTCATCAGGGGCTGCCTCAAACTCTTCAGAATCCCTCTTTTGGACAATCTGGCCACAATTTTCTCCAAGCCGAGTTCAAAGTCCTGGTGTCACTCCCTCCCAAGCCTTAAATATAAGGCTTATGCAATGGAAATACTGAAGTGTTCTTTCCAAAATCTCTTAAGGTCAAGTGGGAGTGAGGTCACATTAAAGCACCTTTCAAACATTGCTTTGGTGTAGAGTTTTTTTAAGTTTGAAATGACTTGCTGGTCCATGGGCTGGAGGAGAGGAGTGGTATTCGGGGGCAAGAACTTTACTGTGATGAACCCAAACCTCCTTCAGAATTAGGTTATCCAAGTTTGTAGGATGAGCATGTGCATTGTCCCTTACTAGGAGGCCCCTAGATCTCCAAAACACCCCACAATTTACCCCTTCATAACATTGTTTTCTTGAACCTCTGGGATTTTCAGAATGGTACATAGTAACGGCTTCACTTTGAAATCCCCACTAGCATTAGCACAGAACATGAGCGTCAGCCTGTCTTTCATAGGCTTGTGTCCTGGCAGTACCTTTTCTTCCTGAGTAATGTAGGTCCTCTTTGGAATTTTCTTCCAAAAGAGGGCCCGTTTCGTCACAATTGAACATGTTCAGGTTCAGTCCTTCAGTCTCTATGTATGCTTGAATTCCTGCACATATTTTTCAGCCACTTTTGTTTTAGAACTGGCAGCCTCACCATGCCTTACCACACTATATATGCCAGTACGCTTCTTAAATCTCTCAAACCAGCCTTTGCTGGCCTTAATTCGCTCACATCACCAACTAGTTGCAGGCAATTTCTTTACCAAAACGTCATGCAACTGCCTAGCCTTTTCACAAATAAGTGATGTCATAAGACATTCCGCAATTGTTTCTCATTTATCCACACCAATAATAACTTCTGAACATCTTCGAGTACTGGTGATCTCATTTTTGTCAGCATATTATCCCTTTGCAACAAAAGCATATTTGATTTCCTTTTTCTTGGCTATGATGGAAGATATGGTTGTACGGGATTTGTTATACATCCTGGCCAGTTCGCCCACACATACGCCACTTTCATATTGTTCAATGATGTTTTTTTTAAATTCAATTGTATTTCTCACCTTCTTTTCCAAAGGCTTGGCACTAGGAGCTTATTTAGCATTTGCAAGCACTAAAATCAATGGAATATTATGAATATTTGTAGGAGCAAGTGAGGGGACCGTCGCTCACTGGTAAAACAATGGCACACTGGCTGGGAAGGGAGGCCGAGGCGGCTCAGAGCGTGAGTACGTGTCCGGGACGAAGGACGATTAGCGAGTTAACGGACCATTTGCGAGCCAATGTTTAGATGAAATAACGGACTATTTCCGAAATGGACTACTTTCAGGCTGGACGATTTTGAGGGACCACTGTATTGCAATATTGCAGTAGTCTGCATAACAGTAAATCTTTTATTTTTTTTTTTGAATAAAAATTCAGAATAGAAAGCAAGAGTAATATCAGAGGGGGCCCGGAGATGTGATGATGAACATAGAAAATGTTATTTTAGAGCCAGGAATGTCAACATTGTTCATTCTGACCCCATTTTGAAATTGTCATATTTTTTAACTTAAGTGAAATTGGCCAAATTGCAAATTTCTGACCACGTTAATGGGTAGTTGAAATTGGTAAATGTGCAGTTTCTTGTACTCAATCGATAGAAAAAAGGGAGTTCTAAAGAAATAGCTATGAGTTTGGTCAACTGGAACAATGGAATTAGCCAAAAAAGGGCTCAAAGTGGGCGAAATCGCCGATTCATCAATATCGCCGAGGTCACTAACTTCGCGAGAGCATAATTCCATCAGTTTTCTATCAAATTTTGTTCTTTTGGTGTCATTACAATCGGGAAAAGATTCTTGCTAAG
Organism: Cherax quadricarinatus; assembly: GCF_026875155.1. Classification (NCBI taxonomy): domain Eukaryota; kingdom Metazoa; phylum Arthropoda; class Malacostraca; order Decapoda; family Parastacidae; genus Cherax; species Cherax quadricarinatus. The sequence continues at coordinate 41,505,144 of NC_069400.1, forward strand.
GTTAGATTAAATATAGGGAGTACTTAGCTGATAAGACAGCTCATCATCCACACAGCCGCCCGTGCAGATGAGGTCTTGAGAAGCTGTCATATCTACTTCTTAATGGGCTGTAAAAGATTATATTATGTTAATAATAAATTACCCCTAGGGGTGTTATGTCAGCATATTTCATTCACTGATGGCTGACGTATGGTACTTGTGTGACTTAAAAGTCCGCTTATCACCAGGGTTTATGATAAGTGACCAACTCGTAACTTAGATTCAACTGCGCAGTCAATAGTAGTACATCACGAGTTGGAACACTTACCTGGGCAATGTATCTGAACCCGTAGTTTACGCCCGGATATCCGTTGAGTTGATTGAAGAATAGTGTTCTTTGAAGAATGTCGCGCTACATTCTGTTGGATCGCAACACTCGTTGTTACACTGTTCATCAATAATTGTTCACACCATAATGTCACTAAAGAAGCTGATCACACTTCTCTGTAAGTGTTTATCGTGTTTTGTGAGACTTTGTTCACACTAACACACGGATCAGTGTTCTTTGTTGGTTATCCTGGCGTCAGTGTGACTCTCAGTAGAGTCAAAAATTAATCTCACCTCACAGCGTCCTACGCTGCTCCAATGCCTCTCAAACATAAAGGATAAGCTGACCTAGTACTTTTTGCTTTCTTGCCAAATTTCCTTCATGAAGCAAAGCAGAATGCTTGATTCTTGCTGTCTTAAGCATAGACAACAATGTAACACTACCTTTACCATGGTAATAAAGTGGGAGCAGGATTTTTCTTAATTGTCTGCTAAGGTAAGAGATGGACTGTCTTTTATTAAACTACACTTTGCAACACTGGACTTTGCAAGGAGCGTTGGTCGCTTGACCACGTCGCATACTTGTACTGCATCTGGGATCAATTACTTGCTGTAGCAGTGAACAAGATGCTTGCCCCTTCTGAGAGGGCTGGGCCCCTCAGGGCTGAAGGGGGCTGATACTTCCCTCCTGGAGAAAATTTCTCCACAATTTCTCTCTCATTCTTTTTTTTTTTTTTTTTTTTTTTTTTTTTTTTTTTTGAAATTTTGCGACACCAGGAGACACCTCAGGATTTGAGGTTGCGACAGTCAAGGGGTTAATGCCACTAGGACAGCTTGAGAGTCACTGGACCCCTGTCCACACAAAATAACTGTCCAAAGTCCTCTGTTTCTGGTGCCTCTTTAACATTTCCCTAAAATGGGACATGGTTCTGTCACTGGACTTATTGCAGAGATAGCTTGTTTCAGCTTGTTTTAAGGGAGGATAAACAAAGCCACACTGACTCACAATGCCTGTGCGGGCAGGCGGACAGGTCTGGTACATGGGCTGAAAACACGAGGCACAGTGCGAGACTCGGGACAAAATTTAGCTGAAACAAGAGCTCGAAGCGGCTGAAGCTAGAGGCGGCCGAAACTGGGGGTTTCACTGTATAAGTTACTTAACTGAATTTCTGTTAAAGTTTTTTTCTACAAATCTGTTACAGTAGGGCCCCGCTTTACGGTGTTCCGCTAATATGGTCATTTCAAATTATGACCAAAACTCGCTATACGGCTCCCCCACCTGACTTTCTAATACACGTACGGTCACTGTGCACAGCCCAGTTTGTTTACATTCTCCGTGAGATCCGTAAGCGCTAAGTCTCTCCATAATGTCTGGAATCTCCAAAATTTCAAGTGTTTTTAAAAGTTATATCATATTTTATATATACTCTGATAATTATACACCTACCATCCGACTTATGACCTGCTCGACTTACGACCACTCGAGTTACGACCGTGTTTTTTATGCCAAATTTCTGGGAAATAAACAACTATTTCCTAGGAAAGGTTGGAGGGAGGGGGTAAAGGAGGTTTTGTGTGCGAGGGGCTTGGACTTCCAGCAGGCATGCGTGAGCGTGTTTGATAGGAGTGAATGGAGACAAATGGTTTTTAATACTTGACGTGCTGTTGGAGTGTGAGCAAAGTAACATTTATGAAGGGATTCAGGGAAACCAGCAGGCCGGACTTGAGTCCTGGAGATGGGAAGTACAGTGCCTGCACTCTGAAGGAGGGGTGTTAATGTTGCAGTTTAAAAACTGTAGTGTAAAGCACCCTTCTGGCAAGACAGTGATGGAGTGAATGATGGTGAAAGTTTTTCTTTTTCGGGCCACCCTGCCTTGGTGGGAATCGGCCAGTGTGATAAAATAAAAAAAAAAACAACTATTTGTGTTGTACACAGTGTTTATCCTAAACCTTACGGTATAAAATACAGTACAGTGGACCCCCGCATACCGCACACATCGCATACCGTACAATCCGCATACCGCTCGCTTTTTTCGCAAAAAATTTGCCTCGCATACCGCCCAAAAACCCGCTCACCGCTCTTCGTCTGAGACGCGTCCAATGTGCGGCCTCTGAGCCACGCTCACATGTTCCGCCGGTGGCATTGTTTACCAGCCAGCCTCCGCGGTAACATCCAAGCATACAATCGGAACATTTCGTATTATTACAGTGTTTTTGGTGATTTTTTCTGGAAAATAAGTGACCATGGGCCCCAAGAAAGCTTCTAGTGCCAACCCTACAGCAATAAGGGTGAGAATTACTATAGAGATGAAGAAAAAGATCATTGATAAGTATGAAAGTGGAGTGCGTGTCTCCGAGCTGGCCAGGTTGATGATAAACCCCAATCAACCATCGCTACTATTGGTGGTACAGCTGCTGCTGCTGCTGTACCACCGTCAGCTGCTGCTGCTGCTGTAGTACTGTCTGCTGCTGCTGTAGCACCGTCTGCTGCTGCTGTAGCATCGTCTGCTGCTGCTGTAGCATCGTCTGCTGCTGCTGTAGCATCGTCTGCTGCTGCTGTAGCATCGTCTGCTGCTGCTGTAGCATCGTCTGCTGCTGCTGCTGTAGCATCGTCTGCTGCTGCTGTAGCATCGTCTGCTGCTGCTGTAGCATCATCTGCTGCTGCTGTAGCATCGTCTGTTGCTGCTGTAGCATCGTCTGTTGCTGCTGTACCACCGTCAGCTGCTGCTGCTGCTGTAGCACTGTTGTTGGTGTGGCTTATTGAGAATACCAAGAAGCAATTAACCCCAGAGGATTTGCCACCCAGGATAACCCAAAAAAGTCAGTGTCATCGAAGACTAACTTATTTCCATTGGGGTCCTTAATCTTGTCTCCCAGGATGCAACCCACACCAGTCGACTAGCACCCAGGTGAACAGGGAAAAATGCCTGGAACTAGTGCTCATATTGGTGAATTTAAAGTCAGCAAAGGTTGGTTTGAGAGATTTAGAATTGTAGTGGCATACACAGTGTGATAAGGCCTGTTTCTGGAAGAAAATGCCAAACAGGACCTAGAGTACTCAGGAGGAAAAGGCAACTCCCAGGACACAGTGTCTCATCAGTCTTGCTGCATCTTCAATAAAGGTAAGTGTCATTTATTCTTCATTTAGTAGAGTAGTACATGCACAATAATATTGGCATGTACACTCTACTTTTTGCAGAT